>OU015490.1:122338001-122700501 GCA_907164885.2 Dolomedes plantarius | reverse complement strand
GGAACCACAGTGGGCAGTTTATTATTGGTGGATGCGTCGATGATGGCGTTGTTTAACTGTTCAGAGGAGGGAAGAGTGAAGTTATTGGCTTATTTCCTAATTATGGCAATCCTGGACTCTGTCAGCGGAGGCGGCGAAGGCTCGACGGAGATTCCGCTTCTGAACCTGAAGCAATACTTCGAACAAGTCCCTTCGAAAGTTCCTACAGCCGTACCTGCTAGTCATGACAAATCCATGTCTCCCCATGTTGACGCAAGGCTCATCACGAGCATCTTTGCCAGCAAATTCGTAGTACGAGGTAAGAGAAAACGATTATTTTATTACTAGTTGAAAACCCGTACTTCGCTACGGAGTACATTCAAATTAAATACAACGCTCAATGTATGCAATTAATGCCAATATATATATATATATATATATATATATATATATATATATATAATACGATGATCAATGTATTCAATTGATGTAAAAGAACCAAAAAAATATATTTATAAAAAAATCGTAAGAGATATTTTTAGACAAAATAATGTAGAAGAAAATTTTCATATTAAATGTAATAGAAATATTAAAGAATATAGTACAGTTAATATAGTACAGTTTGAGGAACATAATATCTTTTACTGTATTATATGCTATATTTTTTTAATAATGCCCAATCGTCTGCCGCATTAGCAAGAAAAAAATTTTTTTTTTGTCTATTTAGTTGTTATGCACGTGACGATAAATTTATTTATTGTACCAGAAAAAGAAATCCCGTGATCAGCATTTAGTAAATTACACTCTAAAATTTAATCTTTAAAAATTCACCAAAAATTAGAAAATGGAGGTAAAGATTCGTAAAAGATCTCATTTTAAAGGAATTATTTTTACGATCTTTCTCGTGATATAAATTTTATAACCTCCAAATTATTATTTTAAATGTAAACTTAAAAAAAGTTACTGAAACAACTTAAAATTTTTTTTCAAAAATCTTTCTTAGGTAACCCTTTTACTATAAGAAGAATGGCCATGCAAAATTTCAGCCCTTTAGGTCCAGCGGTTTGGTCTGTGCGTTGTATGTCAGTAAGTCAGTCAGTTACGGAACTGTTTTATATCTATAGACTAGCTGAAAACCCTTACTTCGCTACGGAGTACATTCAAATTAAATACAACGGTAAATGTATGCAATTAATGCCAATATATATATATATATATAATAAATACGATGATCAATGTATACAATTGATTGAAAAAAAAACCAAAAAAATATATTTATAAAAAAATCGTAAGAGAGATTTTTAGACAAAATAATGTAGAAGAAAATATTCAAATTAAATGTAATAGGAAATATTAAAGAATATAGTCCAGTTTGAGGAACATAATATCTTTTACTGTATTTTAATATTTTTTTGAATAATGTCCAATCGTCTGCCGCATTAGCAAGAAAAAAAAGTTTTTGTCTATTTAGTTGTCATGCAAGTGACGATAAATTTATTTATTGTACCAGAAAAAGAAATCACATGATCAGCATTTAATAAATTAAATTCTAAAAATTGATCTTTAAAAATTCCCCAAAAATCAGAAAATGGAGGTAAAGATTCGAAAAAGATCTAATTTTAAAGGAATTTTTACGACCTTTCTCGTGATGGAAATTTTATAACCTCCAAATTAATTATTTTAAATGCAAACTTAAAAAAAGTTACTAAAACAGCTTAAAAATTTTATTTAAAAAAATTTAAGAAGAATTTTTCAGAAATCTTTCTTAGTGCACCCCTAAAGAAGAATCGCCATGCAAAATTTCAGCTCTTTAGTTCCAGCGGTTTGGTCTGTGCGTTATCTGTCAGTGAGTCAGTCAGTTACGGAACTGTTTTATATATATAGATTATTAGTTTTATGTTTCTGTTTTACTTTTATTGCGCGAAAGGACAATATGCACCTAATCCTTTTTTTTACACGGAGGATGCGTTCCAGACTGTGTCATGTAAAAAAAGGTCATAGGGTATATGGTAAAGTGATGGATATGTTCAACTACTTGTTTTTTTTATTTAAAATACGTATAAAAATTTTAAAAATAATAAATAATCGAAAAATTAAATAAAATTATTTAATTATATCGATATTCATGCCAACTGTATGCATTAAACATGAAGAAAATCATATTCCTAAAGACTTTTTAAAAAAATGGTAGTCTCTTGAAATTAAAATGAATCAAAGCTTTATTTTAAATTTTTTTAAAAAAATCTCAAATTCGGTAACAAAATAAAAAATATATACGATTAGACCAGGGATTTCCAACGGGGTCCAGGTGGACCCCTTGGGGGTCGATGGAAGTTTAAAAAGGGTCTATAGTATTCTAGGGGTCTACTGGGGGTCGATGATAAATTTTTTGGTTTTAAAATTTAATTTAACTTTTTAGGAATGTAATTATTAAATAATAATATCCGTTTTAATATGTATATATACAGATTTGCATAGGGCAGAGTGATCCACGCATCTAAAGTCGAATGTCATGACTATTTTGCATATGTGTCGAATGCCGCCGTCGGCTTTTATTTGTGTACCAACACTAGGCAGAACTGAGGAAATCCACTGAACCTTACGGGGAGAGATAACTTTAAAACCTTAAAAAAAACTCAATTTTTTTATTATGATTTAATTTCAAAGAATGGAATGTAAGGAATCTTTTATAAAAATGAAGTCGATACTACAATTTGAACCGTTTTTAAGACCAAATGTATAAAGCTAATAGTAAAGAAATTATGTTGTATGCTGTATACTATAGAGAAAAATGTGATGGGGTCGATGAAGAAAATCATTCTTTTATAAGGGGTCGATGTAGGAAAAAGTTTGGGAACACCTGGATTAGACGCTTTATTACTGGGATTCGCTTTCTCTAACTCACCGCATCCTTTTGTGTTGTGAATCGCTTTTGCCCGATGCAATTTGTATAGCAGCTTCATAAGTTTTTGGACAAAACTTCTGATGGCTGAGGTTGGATGACATAAATTCTGCAATACATCGTTGTGAACCTGTCTTGGATAGCAGATGGTATGAAAAAAATTTTATACAGAATGAAAAAAAAAGCAAAAACATTGACATCTTTTTTTCATCGTGAAAGAAAAACCGATCGTGTAAAAACAGGAGTAGAATATTTTTATTGCTTATTTCAAAGTGTTATTCAAAGTCCGTTAAATTTTTCTGTTATTTCAAAGTCGTGTAAAAAAAGGATTACGTCTGTAGTCATATTTTTGTAAGAATGAAGAGAATTATGATTTCATCATAATTAGAAATTACTCAAAACAGATACGCCGAGAAATTTCACTAGGTGGCAGAAATTTTCAATTTTTTCCCTCATCGCGTTTTTTAATAACATGTAAAGCATTCATTTTAAATAAAAAATGCTTATTATTATTTACATATCACCGAGAGGTAAGTGATAAATACGCTTCCAAGACAACAAACAAAACTCAATTTATTATCTTACTTGTATAGACCAAGGGTGGTAGAACTTTTCTTTTGATCTCGCACCAAATATTTGAAAATTATATTTCTTAAGATTTGGATGGGATAGATCATTAATCGTAAGTAGATAACTTTTAATACAAATCATAACAAATCTTTATTGGTATATTATAAACGGAAATTTAAAAAAAATAGTTTGTATTTCTCTAAAATGGAAGTAATAATAAATTAATACATATTTATATGCGCTTCCTATTTTTGGGTTTCAAATATTATATATAATATATATATATATATATATATATATATATATATATATTAGGGTTTTTGACCCGGGTTTCCCCGAACCCGAAAACCCGAGTTTTTCAAAGATTTTACGAACCCGAAACCCGGGGAAATTTAATGTAAACCCGGGGGATTAGTTATTTATCTGATACAATAGAATACCAGTTAAATTCCTATTCAACGTAAATGATAATGGCTCAGAGTCTGAACCAGAAGTAGCAGTTGAGGTGAGAGTTAAAAGATGGAATTGAAGGTGATGCTACGAGTAATGGTGCTTGTACTAAACAGATGTACCTATCTGATGAGCTTAGTATGTTTCTGCAGGAGAATGATAATAAGGAAAATCATAAAAAAATCAAAATCTGGTGCATATATCATAAGAAAAGAAACTGAGTTGTTTCGGGCAACAAAAAGCCGACCCGAAATGCTAAATAAACTTTACAGGTCTTTAACAACAATTCGACCAACTTCGGTGGAAGCAGAACGAGCATTTTCTGTAATGGGTCTCTTTGCTAATAAACTCAGAAGCCGACTCAATGATGATACGTTTTGTGCAATGATTGTTTTAAGGCAGTTTTATAAAAAATTAGGTATTTGTACCACTTTTATTTATGTTATACATATATGTATATGTTAATTAACATTAAATTTATTTACTGTTATTTTTTATATTTGAAATTCCGAAATAAATTAAATGCCTCTATTAAACTATTTATTATTTTAGTTCTTTGCTATTGACCCCCTGGAACCAACTAAGTAAACCCGGGAAAACCCGGGTTTTAAATAAAAAAAACCCGGTCAAACCCGAAACCCGGGTTTTAAAAAAATTGCTCAAAATCGAAAACCGTAATATACATACATACTTGCATTATTGCCCGGCGTTTCCCGGGTAGATATATAGATATAAAATGTATGATGCATTCCATCAAACAAATACTGGGCAGCACCCCCCGCTCTTCATGTTCATCTGGCTAGACATATTGCGCTTAGCGCGTTTCTATGAAATGATATACAAACAATAAGAAAGAAAGAAACTTTGAGCCTGCGGACCTTCGTCTGATTATACGTGTGATTTTATTGAGAATTAATAACACAGTGTTGCGTGATTCGCACGTTTGGATTGAATAAGTTTACTGTTTAATTATATTTGTTAGATACTGTTTAATTAGATTTAATTAGATTTGCTTGATCCACTGTATAGAGTTTTTCAACTTCTATCCTGACTTGGGTGAATATAATTTGAAGTGGCACTCTAAATGAATTGGATACAAACACAGTTTATACAGGAAACAATGTTTATTTTAAATGTTTGCACATTTAGATTTTGCTTTTTCAACAATGAGCATACGTACTACTTGTACGGATATATAAATACAGCTTTCAAGAACAATATATTTTTCAATATATATATATATATATATATATATGTATGTATGTATGTATGTATATATATATATATATATATATATATATATATATATATATATACACTGCTGGCCACCTAAATTGCAACACCAAGAAAGACAAGAGATATCACAACAAAATTTATTTTGTAGATAACATGTTGACCAAGTATCAAATGATTAAATTTATAGACTTCTGTGAAGTGTGGTTCCTGCCAAAATCAGTAGCCAGAGTAGCAGCCATTGTTGGAGATCACCGCTGCCACACGCCTCGGCATTGATTCAAAGAGACTTTGGATGAGTTCTTGGGGTACAGCAGACCAAGCAGCTTCCACACGTTGCCAAAGTTCATCTGCTGTGGCAGCTGGGGATGGAATCTGGGTCAATCGTAGAGCAACCATGGACCACATGTTTTCTATCGGCGAAAGATCCGGAGAGCGAGGCGGCCAGGGAAGCAATTCAATCTGGCGATTGACGAAGAACCGTTGGACAATGCGTGCCACGTGTGGTCGCGCATTATCCTGTTGAAACAAGGCTGTGGGCAAGCCCTGAAGGTAAGGAAGGACAACTGGCTCCAACACCTCGGAGACGTAGCGCTGGATGTTTAAAGTACCGGCAATGCGTACTAGAGGTGTGCGAGAGTGATATCCAATACCGCCCCATACCATAATACCCGGTGCAGGACCAGTGTGGCGGTGCATAACGCAGCTGTTCAGCATCCTCTCTTCACGGTGTCTCCAGACTCGAATGCGACCATCGTGGTGTTGCAGACAGAAGCGTGACTCGTCAGTAAAGACAATTTCATTCCATTCTGCCGTCCACATCCTTCTGTCATCGCACCGTTGGCGGCGGAGACGTCTGTGGTTCTGCGTCAAGGGTAGACAAAGCAATGGACGTCTTGCGGACAGACCACTCTGCTGTAAACGGCGTCGAATGGTACGCGCAATCACTGGATGATGCGTTACAGACTGCATGTGCTGTGCTATGGTTCGTGATGTGACTGAGAGATCCGTCACTGCCATGCACACAATTTGCCTGTCATCACGTGAAGTGGTGCGCTGAGGTGGATGCGATCGAACACGCCGGTCCCTCGTACCCTCCTGCATCCAACGATCACATATCCGCATTACAGTTGTTTGGTTTCATCCAACACGACTACCGATTTCCCTGAAAGATAATCCACAATCTCGGTAGGCCACTATCCTTCCTCTGTCGAACTCGGATACTTGATCAAAAGATGATCGCTGTTTTCGACGAGGCATAATTGATTGTTTTTTTTTTAAACCACAAGAAAAACACAATTGCCGAACTTGAAATCGTCGAAATCTCCAAGCCTTAAATAGCGCTTTGAAGTGGCGCGCGTGATGTGCGCCTGCGCTGAAATTCTAATCATTTGCATATCTCACCTCCGCTAATGCATGTTGTAAATTTCATGTTATTTGCATGTTTCCTTCAGGGTGCATTTACAGTGGCCAGCAGTGTATATTTATTTATATATATATATATATATATATATATATATATATATATATATATATATATATATTCATTTATATATAGATATATACCATATGTGTGTGTGTGAAAGTGAAAGAAACAAATGGGAGGTGTCGCAGATTGTCTGAAGTCAATTTATATTTATATTTTTTATTAAATATATCATGCTTAAATATTTAATAAAAAGACAGGCTTTAAACTTTCTATAATTAGATATTTTAAATATTTTTATTTATATTTTCTATATGTTCCAATTATACGATAGTATTAAAAGTGTCAAACAGTCTTACAAGGCTACATTGTTTCCATTCGCTCTAAGCTTATATTTGCGAGACTGGATTTTCAAAATGATTAGCCATTAAAAACCAAACAGCGATGATAGGAAAGTATCATTCTCAAATATGTCACCAAATATGGAACAAAAACTATCCGAGGTCCAGGTTCAGCCTTCTCATTCAGATTTTTACTATTTCAATTTTATATAGATAAATGAAGTTTATAATTTTCATTGTTTTAATAGGAATCTTATAATTATAAAATCACGCTCTTTTGTAATTTTAATTTTTGTCAGTATTTACCTAAATGAAATACAAATAGATGTTAATTTTTAAATATGAAATTTAAGTGGCGTGAGATTTGGCATTAAAAGAAGTGTAGATGGTAAGGAAGACATTTTCTTTTGTTGTTGCTATTTAAATATGTTGTTATTTAAATATGTGCAAAGTAAATATGATCCCAAAATCTACAGTCCATTGGTTTTTGAAATAGTTTCTCAAAATTTGCTTATTTTGTTTTTCTATGCTTCATTTTCTCAAAATTTTGTTAACATTTTCTCAAAATTATAAAAAATTACTATTGCCAAAAAATTTTCATTGGGGTCACGTGATATTTTAATGAAACAAATTGGGTCGCGGGCGAAAAAAATTGCGCACCACTGTCATACACAATTAAAAGCACGCATAAAAAAATAAATTTTAAAAATGGCAAATAAAACGGTTTTTATTTAACTTCAAGTGATCTTAGAAAATGTGGTGTATATTATGTTATTTGTATTTTTTTATCATTTATATTTTTATAAAATCTGGGGTTTTCAGTACTATCTGAGTTTTTTTATAGATGCAATGTGGGTTTATTACATTTTTCCCGCCGGGAGCTCCGGTACGGACTAGCCTGGGTCGTAAGTGTAGCGGTGACCTTCATCAGGAGGGCGTGAATTTATCTGCCTTAGTCACCTTTCTTCGATGTCTTTATCGTGTCGTAGTATGTTTTGCGATTTTTGAGTTGCGCGTGAGCATTAATCGTTCTGGGTATATCTTGGTAAAACCTCACCCAGGCACATTCCATGAAGCAACAAGTTTACGGTGATCAGAATCAGGGGCGACTCCAGGCCTGAGTTTTCTTTTGGAGGGGAACGTCGGCTCTTAGGGTTATATATATATATATATATATATACACACACCTATATATACATATATTAGATAATTTATCATAAAATACTCTTTAATTTACGTTAATTATCTTTTATTAAAATTATTTTTAATAATTTTAAAAATACAACTTAATTTATAGACCTATAAGTAGCTACACATGATTATAGTAAGAGGAGAAAAAAATCCAATATTTTTTGTAACATACCTGCTTAACAGTTTTAACATTTCAACTATAGGAAGGGAACAAGAAAAAGTTTTCTATGGTAGTTTGACGTAATGAAGTTTTCAGGAGGCTGTTTATACCTCTTTCAATACTAATAGTCTCATACGAAGATTCATCTTCTAGGTTACGTTTCACAATTTGATAACGTGCTGAATCTACTAATGTCACGTTTGCCTAAGTGATAGTGGACACTTCGCCTAAGATTTATGTGTTTCAGGGTCCAGGAAGCAGCGACCAGGATGTGGGAGGTGGGAAAAAAGAGTCCCTATTTTCGTTTGTCAGCGGAGAAAAGTGAAATCGGACCCGGACGGGTAAAGATGCCCCCGGGTCTAGCTAATAGGACAGTGTTGTGCTAAAGAGTTTAAGGGTAAACTACATATTATGTTATGTTTAACAAAGAAAGGGATGTATTTTACAACTATATTCCATCCCATCTTATTAATCTTTCTTTTAAAAAAAAGAAAGAAAAAAATTCGTGCCTTTTGAGGTTTAAGTGGCTTTTTTGGAAAAATGAAAGGAAAGCGAAGAGTGTCAACTGATTCTTAAAACAGGTGGATTGATTTTTTAAAGCGAAAATTTTAACATGGAAATAATACATTTGTTTTTGTTTTCGCGATATTGATTCTTATAAATGGTTGATTCTTTTAACCACTGATCACTATAAGCGGTGGTTACTGTATATATATATATATATATATATATATATATATATATATATATATATATATATCAGAAATAAACATCGTCTCATTTGAAATTCAAACTCATTTAGTAATAGGTCTATAATTATATAATTTTGGGCTATGAAAAAATATACGCCGGGCTTTTTTTTTAGGGGGAGGCAATTGCTCCTACCGCCACCCCCCTGGAGCCGCCACTGATCAGAGTTTAAAGCTGCCATTCAGTGGATCTCACAGATCTCTTACAACCGCATGTTAACACATTAACACTACAAAGACGGCTACCATCATTTTGACGGTTTCGGACATGTTCGGGGTCATTGTAATGATGCGCCTTCGAATGTGTGTAAAATTACATAAAAATTAAGAGTTTGAATTGATCGAAGGCTTTCACCATTACATTTATTTGTGAAGATTGGAAACGCCGGCTGAGCAAGACAGTGTAATTATAGAGCGGAGCAGTCCTGTTTTATGACTTGGTTAACGAAAGGAGTTTTTACGACGGCGGTGTGCATGGGAAGTTTGATTCTAGACGAGATAAGCAGGACTTGGAGCCGGGGTTCACGTTATGAGACAATTCGCTTTGTATAACAATTTATAGCGGTCGGAGCGGGAGGTATTGCGTGCGGATCTGTTGTGAGCGTACGCTTTCTAAGAGGGGCATCCGATTAGATGAGAATTGAGATGACCAGGCAAATTGAAATGTTGCAGGATTCGGAATGGCTGAAAAGTTTTATGAGAAGGAGGGATCACTGAAGAGAAAGAAGTGATGAAAAATATATATGTGGGGGGTTTTGAATTTAGAAGAGAGAGAGGCTTTGCTGGTCGGGTTGAGCTAAGGTTCCCCGAACTCCTGCTTTGACTAAGAGTTTCCTGGTCGGGTCGAACTTGGAGTTCCCCGCATCTCTGCATTAAAAATAAGTTTTGTCGAGTAGTGCAGAAGATTCCCCGCACTTTTTGGAGCGAGTGTTGCTGTGAACTACGAGTGTTCTAAAATACAAAGGAAAAAACGACTGAAAAAACGTATGAGTCAAGGTTGTTGTGGTTTATGAATTAGCTGGTCTGATCCCAAACGAGAAGCAAGAAGTGGTTCCCCCCTGCCCTGTAAGGAGTTATCCCACGGACCCCAGCGAGGCGAGTGGACGGAGTCAACGATCCACGAGTGTGTCACCTAAATTGAGTGAGTGGTCTACGTTATTTGTTTAGCTCAGTCCCTTTTGTTTTTGAATGAGTTTGTTTATGGTTAGAGCAGGAAAATATAGGAAAGAGATTAATTAGAATAAGTAATTGAGCTTTGGTTAGTGTCGTGCGCTCCCTATTTCTTCGTTAAGTAGTTTGAGTTTCATGTTAAGATAATGATAAATGATTTTGTATATGGCTAAGTGTGCCCATCAAAAAGTATGATAAAAATAACTTGTAAAAATGTATATGTGTAAATAAACTAAGATTTAATTTAAACTTATTTACTTGTTTTTAATTGTTATTACTGGTTTTTATTTTTTTTCGAAAGAGAAGTTTTTTTTTCTTTAGTTAAGGTTTTGGTATGACTCAACTTGTTCGTTTGCCAATTAATGTCCAGGGCTTTGGGTTGGATTCGACCAAATAAACATAACACAACGCAACCAACTACCATACTATATGTACTAACCCAAGTAAATGCGAATCACGCCCAATTAAATAATAACAGGACAGGCAACACGACAGACATTTTGACGGTTTCGGCACTATGTCTGTATTTACGTCCTCGGGCTTCTGAAATTTTATGACTTTTTCTAATTTTACGCGAAATATGCACACACATTTACAAAATTATATTCGATTGTAACGAGGGGGAGAAAATGTGTTGTATACCTACTAAGACTGAAAGACGTCGATTTGACGGAAATATAGAAAACAGGCAGAAATCTTTTAAATAATACCGGAAAAATGTCAGTTACTTTTCGTCTCTCTCCCCTTTTGCAATTAACAGAAATATTGTCTCTTCGAAAATATTGGTGTTGAAAAATAAGGACTGCGCAAACCATGCATATATTTTTAAGGATAAACCATACCAGGTTGTCGGCTCGGCATACCTGCATAAAAATATTTATAAATATATACTAATTTATTATATATTGGTATGAAATAGTCCAAATTTAAAGTATTTAACCCTTTAAAATAAACGTTAAATATCTTAAATTCTTGATTTTATTTTCAACCGTCAAAATGACGGCGTTCAGTCTTTTTAGTAAGGAAAAAAATTCCCCTCTTTCTAGTGTTAAGAGCCGGAGACATGAATTGAAGAATGTCTCTGCAAGGCCAGCGCTCGTGGACCAGACACATGAATGAACGTAGAATCGCGCCTGCTCTTGTTGAGTCAACCAAATGAGAATTTTCTCTCGCAGTAAAAATTTTTTTTATAAAACTTAATTTACACTTAAACCGAATAATAATCATTTTCAAGATGATTTTTACAGAAGAACATACAATACTTAGGCTAAGCAGGTATTTTCGACAAATTTTCACTAAATGTAAACATATATTTTTTAAATACAGGGTGGTCATAAAAAAAAAATTTGCCGATATATTGACCTTTGGTGGCTGTTACGTTCAACCAATCGAGATGAGATGTCAGATATAGTTATTCAGAGGTATGAGCTCGAGAATCTGTGAACGACAACAAAGTGGCGCTCACGGTTACGGTTATAGGTACAGAAACTCGAAATTTTCAAATGACAACGCCCACTTTTTCCCATCGCAAAATGCTCAGCTCATGTGAAAACCCTAAAGATCGTTGGAACGGTACGTGTATCACAAAAAACACGATCGGGGCGCACGGGAGGAAATTTGCATATGACAGAGGGAAGACACCAATCACTGATGACAACACAGATCAGACAAAAGAAAACTTTTATTTGGATTACACATTTTCCACATGGGTGCCATCATCGTGTTTTTGTTGGCCGTTCGCAGAGCTGTTTTTTGTGCGTGCGTAACGCGTCCGTTTTTTTGTGATACGTGTACCGTTCTAACGCTCTTTAGGGTTTTCGCATGCGCTGAGAATTTTGCGACGGGAAAAAGTGGGCATTGCAATTCGACAATTTCGAGTTTCTATACCTATAACCGTAACCGTAAGCGCCACTTTGCTGCTGTTCGCAGAATCTCGAGCTCATATCTCTGAATAACTATATCTGAAATCTCATATCGATCGGTTGAACGGAACAGCTGCTAAAGGACCATATATCGGCACAAGTTTTTTTATGACCACCCTGTACTTCGACAAAGCACGTATTTTCAAAAAAAGTAAATAGAACGCTTCGTTGCAATATCCGTCGGGAACAGAGGCGACCTGTATGAAACGCTCTGGTCATACGCAAGGTACGCCGGGAACAACGGTGAGATCTGCATAAAACGGCCGGTTCTCAAGATGTTAAAAGGTTGTATCTGGCATTATTATCATCGTACACAGTTATCCGGTTTGCATTATTGGGTTCTAAAAGCTCTGTAATATGTTTGAAGCGGAAAATTTATGTTTCAAGCAACAGACACATTTTCCTCTTGGTATTTTAGTAGTCTCCAGATCGGAAATGCCTAATTTTTGTATTCCATTTTCGGCATATGAACATAGGTCATTTAAATGCAATGAACGAGTTTTTTATCTTTTTGTTTTGAAATAGTAATTTTCATATTCAAGCGTTAGACTTCAATAATTTAATACCATATAAAAAATAACTTGAAAAATATATAATTTTATAAACGATTTCTTTATTCAAACGTTCGCATTTCCACGCAAGAAAAGAGATTCAGAAAATGGGTTTTGGTAAATATGTGATTAGGAAAATACCCACGGTTCGGAACAACCTAGTACGGCGTGGGGGTTAATATTTATACGTGAAAATATTAATGCGACATACATTTTTTATACATAAATTTTAATTTTAATTTTAACAAAACAATCTTAAAATTTATAATTAATGCGATATTGGACATTCAGAAAATGGGCTTTGGAAAATATGTGATTAGGAAAATACCCAAGGTTCGGAACAACCTAGTACGGCGTGGGGGTTAATATTTATACGTGAAAATATTAATGCGACATACATTTTTCATACATAAATTTTAATTTTAATTTTAACAAAACAATCTTAAAATTTATAATTAATGCGATATTGGACATTGCATATCTGCGACCAGCTCGTTGTAATGCGGCACATAACTTGAATTCCCTGTTCTCAGGCATTGGTCCGAGTGTCAGTGAGGCTTGATCGGTACTTTGATTTTGAGTACAGGTTGCCCTCCTACAGCACGGCATTTTACAACACGGTTTCACTCTAACACGATAAGATAAATTGCGGGAACCCTCGGATAACACTGCAACCTGTAAGACGGCTTCGCTCTAACACGATAAAAAAATTGCGAAAACCTTTGTACAACACTGTACTTTTATAGCACTAGATAAGATTATTTTTGTTTAACACATTTAAAATCTAAATTTCCTTAAAATAATGAAGGGAAGGAATAATGAACTATAGTGCCTTTACATGAAAATGTATAAACAAATTATAATTTATTCATTTATAACTCTATAAAATTACAAGAAGGCCTAAGCTTAGCTGAAAATCTTGAATCAATTTTCCTGAATGCAGACACTTCCGCTGAAAGAAGCCGAAAATTCAAAAGGGAGCTGCAAAATTGTCTATCTCCATACCGTGAATCTACAATGACCTTGTAAGAACTAGCAAAAATCCAAAATTACAGATTTTTTGAAGAGGATAGAAGGAGCAAAAAATGTAAACGAATAAAAAGGTTCTGAAAGTGAAGGTGATATCGTCGTTCAATCGAAAAAACGTTCTCGTTTGATTGTACTGAGCAGTGATGAGGAATAAATTTATTAAATTAAGGTCGCATTAAATGAAAATTATATTTATTTGTTTCTTTTCGTTTTGTGTTATACATACATTTATATTTTTAATAAAAATTAAGTTGCTAATATGGAATTTAAAAAAAAAAAATTTTTAATAAGTTTTCAGAACGTAACCCCCCTTTTTTGGACTGTCTCTGGGTCTCATATAACATGGTTTCACACAACACGGCAGTTTCTAGGAACTTATCTACCGAGTTATAGGAGGGTTACCGGTATTTCATATTGGAAAACAAAGATTCACAAGTATATGTCAACGCGCAAAGAGAGTTCAATTTCAGAGCACATTTTCTCAACAACGGGAAGCTATTCATTCACTAAATTTCTAGAATTTTTCTTCGTTATGTTGTGATTTTATTTCAATGTTATTGCTTATATTTATAATTTATAGTTCTATGTCCTCCTTAATATCACAATATGTTACGATTTTAATAGTTACATCATTCTCTGTATGAGAGAAATGATTAATAATAAAAAAAAGGTCAAGAATGCCTCTAATTCGTAGAATTCCTCAAATCTGGTATTAAATCTTTCCAATAAGGAATCAAAATGTTTGGCAAATTGATAGGTTGTAGCATTTTCATTGCAATAATTTTCTATCACCATTTTTAAATTTGGGAAATGTGATAAATTATCTTTCTCGATATGCGATTTCCAAAGCATCAATTTACCTTTAAACACATTATCTATCATTAAAGATACGAAATTTTCGTATTTACGAAATAGATGCGAATAACTGCAAAATTTGCCGATATAAGCGAATAAAAGCGAAAATTAAGTTTTTACTTTATTACATATTAATTAATTGCGTACAATAAGAAAATGACGGGACCAAAACTTTCGTTCGTTATCTCCGTGAGTTCATTATATACTGGGTTCGCTATAACGGGGTTCGACTGTACGTAATTTAATTAGTATTGTGTCTGTTTAATGGAATTGATTTTAGTCGATTTAATTCATTAATCATTTTAAATAGATTTTATAATTTTTTAATACATCATTATTGAATACACATTGCAACTAATGAGATATACATTTTGTGAGCTCTAGCATTTTTCTTAACGTTTCGGATATAGCGAACCACCGGATAAAGCGAACAAAACCTTTGGTCCCTTGGAGTTCCTTTTAACCGGGTTCGACTGAGCAGCAAATTCACGAACAGGGATTTAACCCGGAAGGCCTTAGTCGATATGTCAAGCCCTGTCTGGTGTACTGGATGCATTGGACCGGACTAGGAAAATACCGAGAGGAAAATTCTCCATAACTTAACACGGGAACCTGCTATGTCAATTAATATACCGTCTAAGATGAGGAGAACGTTAATACTGAAAAAAAATGGGGTTGATTATGAAATGTTTTAAACCAACCAAAAATATGACAATATAAATATGACTTTGGAAGAGGGATGCAGTCAAAAATTCTGTACATAGCTCGGGAAAAAGACTGCTTGAAATCAGAATTTAGAAGGGGTTGATGCAGAAGTTTTATCTATTTTGAGAGAATGAAAATAAGAGAAGTTTTAACTATTTTAAGAGAAGTTTTAACTATTTTGAGAGCTGAATCTGTAGCTTGGTACAAGAAGTGCCTAGGTCAGTTTTCTTCAAGATTTCTTTGTTTGCTTATGTCTCTTTTAAAAAATATTATTTTCAATGTAAAAAGTACCCAAGTCTGTCTGATGCTTTAAAAGTGTTTTTTTCAACCATTATATATACTTGGTTACTTCTTACATTGAAAAAATATTTTTTTAAAGAGACATAAGCAAAAAAAGTCATCTTGGAGAAAACTGACTTAGGCACTTCTTGTACCAAGCCACAGATATATATATATATATATATATATATATATATATATATATATATATATATATATATATATATATATATATATAACTAAAATATTTAAAGCATGTGTTGCTCCAATACCAATACATTATAAATATAGGTATTAATATGTATATTGTCAATATGCGCTAAGCTGCAATTATTAGACAATACTATATAAGATATAATTAAAACAATAATGATACACCAGATAAGTTAAAAAAGGATAGTGAATTTCTGAATCAAAAAGGAAATTTTGAAACAAAAACGGAAATTGATGTATTTAAAAAGACGTGAGGGGGATTAAGACCCCTCTATCCTGGTTAAAAGATCTTTTTACATAGCTAAAACTTTACCAGCATTCGTCATACATCAATTAGAAAATTTAAAACTTTTCAAAAAGGTTTAAGACAAGAAATAGAAAAAGTGAGACATAAAAGTAGAAGTTATATACTATAATAAAATAAAGTGACATAATGTCATAATAAGATGATCTCTAAAAACTACCTTACTAAAAACAGTAATTAAAAATATAAGAAAAAGCACTGAAAAAGCCACACTACAATTAAAAATTACACTACCATCAAAAACACCACAATTTACAAACTATTTCAAATAAACCCATTAAAACTTTAAAATTCAAAACAGCAGACAGAAAAAAAAAATTACACTATACCTCCAAGTCAAAGTGCTTAAGAACATTCACGCGTCCGAAATAACGAAAAACGAAAAACGAAAATACTTTAAACAATATAAACACTGAAGACTACATCTCAAAACAAGTAGATCCAAAATTCTCCCTAAAGCGAGGACAGCGACGCGGTAATGGTAGTAACAAACTTAACATACAAAAACATAAAAAACTTTTTTTGGAACTAAATAGGGATTTGTTGTCTGAAACTTCTGTAAAATTTAATTGGATAAAATGTAAAATATACAATATTAAAAAACGTTGGTTAAACAAACTATGGCAATATGTAATAGATCCTAAATATAAAAGCCTCTTCGAACCTTCATATTTACAACACTATTTTGCAATATTAGAAACCTTTAAAATTAGAGCTAAAAAATTAGGTATAAATCTTTCTGCAGCAATACAACCTTTAAAAACAGAATACATAGTTATACAATTTAAAAATAATGCTTTTAATTCCATTCCAATAAATAAAATATTTAAGAATTCTATGTCTGACTTACCTTGTAAAATACAACCTAAAGTTACATACTCTTATAATTTACCAATTAGTCGTAAAATATTTAATTATAATCTAATTTCAAAAAACTTAAACACAGTTTATGAGTGTGATTGTCATCATCAATCAATGTCATAATATATTAATCCAGTTCATAACCATGTCATAACGGGTAATGTCCAAATAGTATCGAACAAAAACCTACGTGATGTAATACAAATGGGTACTAAGTTTAGATATAATTGTTTTAAAGACATAGAAATAACCTTCAATAAGAACCTCACCACCTTCATTGAAAAAAATGCTTTAAAATATAATTTGCCTTTGGAGGCATTTACAAAATGGAAACAAAAAACATCATTTACATTTGTAAAAAGTTATGAATTGGCTTTACAAGGTTCTAGAACAAAATTCAATAGTCCAAATATGACTTCTATAAAGGGACTACAAAATAAACTGGTAATTAGTTATGTAGACAAGGTGGCTTCTAATTATTCATTTATTTGCAAATTTTATTATATTCAAATTGTAAAAAAATTTTATTCAAATAATACACTTTACGAACCATATGCATTTGATGAGTTGTCTCTGAAACGACGTTTAGTTAAATTGCATAAAAAAATTAATATAAATCTTTATTCCTTCTCCTTTCCTTACCTTGTTGCAATTCCCAAATTCCACAAAAAACCTATTACCTTTCGACCAGTAACTGTTGGATTCGGTACCTACATAACTTATGCTAATAAATTGATAATACCAGTTTTAAAAAATCTTTTCATTAAAATAAAAAAATTTGGATCCAATATAATCTCTAATAGCTTACAATTAATATCAAAAATCAAAAATTTAAACGATATAGAAAAAATAGAATCTTTTGACGTAGTAGACCTATTCAATAATATAGACACAACTTTTCTTTATTCAATTCTAATTGAGTTTTTTCACAGGTTTGATTTACAAGAATATATTACTTTTAATCTTTTTGAAAATACTCTTCGTATCATATTGTTTGAAAATTATTTATTTAATGGTACTACATATTATATTCAGACATTTGGACTGCCAATGGGGGGTGGATCATCGTCCTATTTGGCAGATTTATATTTATATTATTTTGAATCTAAATCATCAATTTTACCAAAAATAGCTTTCTTTAGATACGTAGACGACATTTTCATTGCTCACGAGGTTAACTGTAACTTTGTTCCTACTTTTTATCCAGCTAATATAAAACTCACTAAGACCGAACAAAACTCCAATAATGAAATAAACTTTTTGGATGTAACCATCACTTTGTCAAATGGAACACTGTCTTTTTGCATATTCGATAAAAGAGATTTATACGACTTTAAAATAAACCGTCTATCCAATTGGAATACAGCCTTACATTCAAATGTAAAGCGTAATATAGTCACAACTACATAATTCGTTGTGATAGACTGTGTGAATCTAGGATTGAGATGAATAATAGAGTTAAAAACTTCATTGAACTGGCTGTACAGGCGGAGTATCCGGCTGGCTTTCTGGTGGATATACTGTGGCGTTATTTCGGACGCGTGAATGTCCTTAAGCACTTTGACTTGGAGGTATAGTGTGATTTTTTTTTTCTGCCTGCTGTTTTGAATTTTAAAGTTTTAATGGGTTTATTTGAAATAGTTTGTAAATTGTGGTGTTTTTGATGGTAGTGTAATTTTTAATTGTAGTGTGGCTTTTTCAGTGCTTTTTCTTATATTTTCAATTACTGTTTTTAGTAAGGTAGTTTTTAGAGATCATCTTATTATGACATTATGTCACTTTATTTTATTATAGTATATAACTTCTACTTTTATGTCTCACTTTTTCTATTTCTTGTCTTAAACCTTTTTGAAAAGTTTTAAATTTTCTAATTGATGTATGACGAATGCTGGGAAAGTTTTAGCTATGTAAAAAGATCTTTTAACCAGGATAGAGGGGTCTTAATCCCCCTCACGTCTTTTTAAATACATCAATTTCAGTTTTTTGTTTCAAAATTTCCTTTTTGCTTCAGAAATTCACTATCCTTTTTTAACTTATCTTGGTGTATCATTATTGTTTTAATTATATCTTATATATATATATATATATATATATATGTGTGTGTGTGTGTGTGTGTGTGTGTGTGTGTGTGTGTCAGGCATTATAAGTTGAATCTCGTCTATTTCTATAATTAGGGTCCCCACATCTGTTAAGATAGGCCCCTTTTCTCAGAATAGCCCACCCAACAGCAAGTGAACATCTGCAAATTCCAGAAAAACACATTCAGGCAAATAACCGCAGCAGAGAGTGAAAGGTATGGGGTAAACACCACGATAAATTCAAACCAGTTGATAGAAATATAGAGCCGTACCGCCCCAGAAGGATTAACAAAAACCCGTCTCTAGTCATCTAAATCCGCAGTTCACAATATCTCAGAGATAATAGCTGCAGGTGCCAGAGATAAAGTGATCAAAAGTGTCAAACAATACCATAAAGATAAAACGCACCTAATGTGCTTCTAAGAAGTATATCAGCCTTACCACCCACGACAAACATCTGTGTTGATATAAACAGACGCTGATTTGTTTGGTACAGCCCCTGGCTAAGAGAGCAGATTCATTCTGTGGTTGTCTCTGTATGTGAATACATGTATGTTTCGCGTCATGCTAGAAGGACGCTCTGATCTCAGCCAGCAACGCTACAGAAATAAATAACTTCAATTATAAAGGAACTGTGCCTCTTCATTTGTGCATATTGTGTGTTATTATCGAAAGTCATGTGATGAAATGTGACTTATATATATATACACTTATGTATACATATATATATACATATATACACCTATATATACGTATGAAGAGTGCATATTTTCTTCTTTTATTGTACTTATTGCTTATACATCTATAAATATTATACTATTTTTTACATAACATTATTTTTTAATCAGTTTTAAAGAGGTCAGAACAGTTTCAGCAAATCATTTAAAAAAAAATTTTGTATATAAAATTATTTTGGCATGATTTTCCCCATCCTGTGATATTTTATTAAGATCACAATGCACATAAAAAATACTTTAACTACCTGAAATTTTGTTTAAACAAATTTTTAAATTGAAAATTCAAAAAATATATAGATTTCGATCATCCAAATAGTAGGCTCTATCATCTTAGAAGAGGTTAATGTAGGGGTTTAATTACCCATAAAAGTTTTAACTTATGTCACCGTGCTCACAACTCAAAATATAACAACTCATTTACACACAATGTCATGACATTTAAATATCCACGTTTTACTACACAACCTAAAAATATCCATTTTTACCATGTTTTTATTAACTTGCTTTCTTGTTTGTGTGTGTGTTTGTGTGTTTGTCCAGTACAAATCTTGCAATCGATTTTTAACTAACTTCCCGACTAGCTAGACATTTGAAACTTTTAGAATAGCTTAGAACACGATGACAATGTATTATTTTAATGCTTTTAGCCATCTTTAAGCAGAATTGAATTCTTTTTCAGTAAATTTTGTTTTGTAGACTGGTGCAGCCATCTATCGGCAGGGACGGGAACGAAAAGTTAAACGCAAGTTAACTTCCAATTAACTTCATTTTCTTTCAAGATAATGGGATAATTCATCAAAAAAATTTTAAAAGTATTTATTAATACATAGAATTGTCAAGTTTATATGATTCAACAGAAAATTTAAAAACATGGTATATAAAAAGTTCTTTTTATCTTGTAATTATTTACATCACTAGATGGAGGACGACAATACAAGTTTTATAAAATGAACAATCCCCACCCCCTTATTTAGGTAAAATTTGGAAGAAAAAAGTGTATACTGAAATGGAAAAATGTATTGAGTCATACCACAATTACTTCCGACGTTCCTTGAAATGTTCATAGTAAATCTTTATTTTTTTTTCCAAGGAAAATTGATATGTAACAGGAAGTAAAGTACAATCATATTTCGACAAATGTATCTTATTTCTTTGCAATCGAAACGGAAGGAAAACGATTTTCAATATTTTTCATTTGCTGAACGAAGGCATGTATGTATTTGACGTGATTAGAAAAGTCCAGTTCAAGACAGCGATCCCGAATTGTATTGAATGAATAGTAGCAATTGAAAATTATACGGTGAGCACGGTCATTTTAACAGAGGACTTCAGAAAATCATTGAATTACTATGATCAATAAATATATCTAGAGGTAGCTAGAGATAGTATACACACACACATATATATACATACATATATATATATATATATATATGTGTGTGTGTGTGTGTGTGTATAATAATAATACACAACGACAGAAGAATCTCAGTCGTGAGCTAAATAATGTAGAAAGTCCAGTCCTTTCACAACTTTTATTGCAAATTCCCCAGACGGGCTTAGGCGAAGGGCAGGCAATCAGGCAGTCATGACCGATAGAGAAAACAACAGCACTCGAGCATTGCCACATCGTACATACAGAAAGAACATGTTGGTGAACTTAACGATGCAGAGCCGAGAGAGAAACGCAACGCAAAGCGTGCGTTTGCAGTAAAACACATAGAACGAGAAAGCATGGCTGTGTGACCTACTATGACAGCAGTAGAGGCTAAAATCGAGAATCGCATTCCTTTCAGTTGTATATAAAATGAATATTTCCCTGTTTGACCACCAGGGGAGAGAATGTTTTGATTTGTAGGGGTGATAGCTGCGCGATTTGAGGCTCACGTGACTCTACCCACATTTAAGTGTTTACAACTATCAGTTTGAAAAAAACCTAGACTATGGTACACGAACGGGTTTTGACGGTTCGTTAGTTGATAAATGGCTATAAACAGGGCCTATTTATTACTACCTAAACTTAAGGACACGTCTATATGGTATTTCGATGTCCATATGTGGTAGTCTGTATTACTGAGCGCGAGGTTAAGGTAAGTACATTCAGTGCCTGGGAAAGAATGGCGGCACGTAGTGTGTGCGTGCGTGCATGTGTGCGCATTACATTGTTACCAGTAACCTCCAGCCCAGAGTTTCTTTTGGGGGGAGCAACGTCAGGAGGGCAACGTTTTTTTTGGGGGGGTGGGGGGCAATATATATCTATATATATATATATATATATATATATATATATATATATATATATATATATATATATATATATATACATATATACATATATATATATATATATATATATATATATATATATATATATATATATATATCTATATATATATATATATATATCTATATATACATATATATATATATATATATATATATATATATATATATATATACTAGCATTATTGCCCGGCGTTGCCCGGGTAAATATATATAGATATAAAATTTTTCATGCATTCCATACTAAACGTAAGAAAAATAAAACACTTCGCCCCCCCCCCCCGTCATCCCCAGACCAACTCTAAAACCACCCCTCAGAACAAACCTCTTTTCCCCCGTGTATCGTATTAGACTGGTTGTGGTGAAGGGGCTGTATACACATTTAAAAAATGCGCTTGCGGGCACAAAAATCCTTAAAAAATTAATTTACAAAAAACTAATTGAACCCCAAATTTCGTTTTTCCTGATTTAAGTTTCTCGGGTCCTAAACATTAACTGTGCCGAATTTGGTCCCGGTGGGTGAAACAGTCTATGATTCTATAGCGGACAAACAAACAGACAAGCTCTTTTATATATATAGATATAAACATATATATATATATATATATATATATATATATATATATATATATATATATATATATATATATATATATATATATATATATATATACTAGCATTATTGTCCGGCGTTGCCCGGGTAGATATATACATATAAAATTTTTCATGCATTCCATAAAAAAACATACTGGGCTGCACCCCCCGCTCTTCGTGTTCATCTGGCCAGACAGAATGCGCTTAGCGCATTTCTACTGAAATGATATACCTAGTATTTTTTTGATGGAAAACTTGAAAAATTTTATCTCTATATATCTACCCGCGCAATCACTCTTTAAAAATAATTTCATTAATTTTCTTATGCCTTAATATAACTAATGGACTAATAGTTCGAAATGAAAGAAGTGTTCGGAATGAAAGAAGTTCGGAAAGAAGTGTAGTTATGTTTCTCTGTTTAAAGAGCTTTTCCTCCCACTACTTAAAAAGCCCCAAAACTATGATTTCACGGAATAAATAATTCAAATACATATCGTATGTTAACTCTGTTTCGCGAACTTAGGGGAAAAAATTTGTACAACTCTTAAACTTCTTCCCATTTTATGATCCTCAAACAATTAATATATTTAGATCAACAGAAGGCTTCCAAAAACTGGCATGGGACAAACTTAATTTTTCCTTTTTTTTCTTCCTTTTTTTCCAAATTTTATTAAGTTCTATTAGTTTGAACGCCATTGTCTAAAATTGTCTAAAGCAGCAGCGGTTCTCAACCTTTTTACACTCATGTCTCCACAAAACGTAACAAAAATAAAACACTTCGCCCCCCCCGTCACCCCCAGACCAACTCTAAAATCACCCCTCAGAACAAACCTCTTTTCCCCCGTGTATCGAATTAGACTGGTTGTGGTGAAGGGGCTGTATCCACATTTAAGAAGTGCGCTTGCGGGCACAAAAATCCTTAAAAAATTAATTTACAAAAAACTAATTGAGCCCCAAATTTCGTTTTTCCTGATTTAAGTTTCTCGGGTCCTAAACATTAACTGTTCCGAATTTGGTCCCGGTGGGGGACAGTCTATGATTCTATAGCGGACAAACAAGCAGACAAGCTCTTTTATATATATAGATATAAACATATATATATATATATATATATATATATATATATATATATGTATAATAAACATCGTCTCATTTTAAATTTAAACTCATTTAGTATTCGGTCTACGATAATATAATTTTAGGCTATGAATACAAGATACGCCGGGCTTTTTTGGGAGGGGCAATTGCCCCTATTGCCCCCCCCCTTGGAGCCGCCAATGACCTTAGCTTTGATATGCTTTTTTCTTAAAAAACAAATAAATTCAATTATTTAAATATTACCTTCCTCTGGTGAAACTGAACGAAAAAAATTTGACTTGAAGGATTCAGTATTTCTAATGAATTAGTATTTCCTTTTATATGGACCTACAACCTGTCACAGGATGGGTCTGCATTGTGAGTGGAAATGACAGCTCGTCTTTTCCTGTTTACTATGAAAGACATGTTACAAGTCCAATGATGTAAGCAAGTTTTAAAATAATCCAGCTAAGCCCAGGTTCAACGTAGCCCTGTGATAATCCGCGGGTTTAATTGTTAGGGGATGGTCAATTGTTCAAGTGAAGGGGACGGGGACACTAAACTTCGCAAATTGGGTATCTATTACGGGTTGTTTTTGCTCTGTAGACTATCAAAAATCGGAACATACTCCTATTATTATAAAATCCACGAATTTTTTTCTGTTTTATTCTTATAACCCGGCACAAAGTATTTTTTCCATGGTAACATAAATGAATTTTAAACGTCATTAATAAAATGGATAGTCCTTTTTACACTTTACAGTTATTATAGTTTCTATTATACTTATAGTAGAGTCTAGGGAGTGCTTGAGTTATGTGTGTGTGTATATATATATATATATATATATATATATATATATATATATATATATATTGTACTTATTGCTTATACATTTATAACTTTTATACTCTTTTTACGTAACATCATTTCTCAATCAAATTTAAAGAGGCCAGGGCTTTAAATTTGACTATTTTAAATAAAATTATTTTGGCATGATTTTTTTTCCATCCTGTGTCATTTTGTTAAGATCATTATGCACATAAAAATACTTAAACTACCTGAAATTTTGTTTAAACAAATTTTTAAATTAAAAATATTTAGTTTTCGGCCATCCGAACCATAAGCCCTATCATCTTAGGTTTTAATGTAGGATTACTTTCCTCCATAACGGTCCTGCGGAAAGGAAAATTTCACACGCTAAAACTGTCCGTCCGTCCGTCCTCGCGAGTTATAATTTTGTCAGCGCGCCAAATCCAGTCTATCGCTTGGACAAATTAAACAGAAAAGTACTAAGATGCGTCAAAATTTTTACGTACATATACGTATATATATGCATACGTACATATATATAGATACATATATACATACAAAAGAGGTAAGCAACGATAAGCAATCCTACGTTAATAATCCTCGGTAGTTTCGTTAGAAGAGACTACCTGAAAAAATTTTTCCCCGCTTTTGTAAAAGAGATATTTTCAAAACAATTTGTCATCAGGATTTCTCAAGATTTTAATTACTTTAAAGAGCAAAGCAATCAATCCTTGCTTTAGACGTTTTACTTCAAATCAATAATCCTGGAGACAGTGTTATGAAAACAGAACAAAGGACAGACTGGCGAAATTTCATGGTGATACCTTGCGTTGCATTTGCGAGGATATCTTTTTACAGAAAATAAATAGTGAGAAAATCCATAAATAGACTTAAAGTTCATGTGCCCAGTAGGATACTGTAAAGACTTTGCCTTATATAAAAGATTGCCAGCCTTTTTGTATTTAATGCTTTAATTGTATTTCTCGACTAAATACAGGCTATTTACAATATAAAAATAAACTAAATTCATGTGTTCACGGCATCGACGAGGAAGGTCAAACTTGAGTTGTCGCTGCGCTTATTCAAGTATTTCTAGGCCCGGCAATATCTCCTTGTCTCCGGCTCCAGCATCACTCTGACTAACTTCGTCTCTGAATCTCAGCAACCACGAATCAGCGTTCGGCGACTTTATATACCACCGCTGAACGTTCTCGAAAGGCCTGGAAACGCCGCCTTCCTTTATTCGGTTGCACTCCCAGACGACAAGGCGCCTCCAGTCGGCAACTTCCCTTTTGTATCTGGCTTACTGTTCCACGAGCTGTCGGTAGAACTTCCGGCCTTTATGTTACCAGGCGACTGTCTGTCTGTAGCCGTCCAAAGGAACTATGTGCACAAACTGCGCGTTGATTGGTCTTCCCGGAATTTCCCCGCGCAAAAAAATTCGCTATTGTACGGGAATCGTTACAATACGCATATCTATTACAGAATAAAATCGCTGTATCTGGCAATGTAATATTCATAGAAACGTATGTTATTTAATACTTAATGCTCTGTTATATTACTAAACCTAAAGAGAATAATTACAAGATAAAAAGAACTTTTTATATACCATTTTTTTTTTAATTTTCTGTTGAATCATATAAACTTGACAATTCTATGTATTAATAAATACTTTTTAAAATTTTTTGATGAATTATCCCATCAACTTGAAAGAAAATGAAGTTAATTGTAAGTTAACTTGTGTTTAACTTTTCATTCCCGTCCCGGCCGATAGATGGCTGCACCAGTCTACAAAACAAAATTAAATGAAAAGGAATTCAATTCTGCTTAAAGATGGCTAAAAGTATTAAAATAATGCATTGTCATCGTGTTCTGAGCTATTCTAAAAGTTTCAAATGTCTAGCTAGCCGGGAAGTTAGTTAGAAATCGATTGCAAGATTTGTATCGGACAAACACACACACACACAAACAAACAAGAAAGCGAGTTAATAAAACCATCTTAAAAAATTAGCTCTGTTGGAGAATTTTGTCTTTATTAAAAGAACTGTAAAACAAAATCGGTTCGAGATTTTAAACATGAATCCAGGTGTTGTTGTTTAAAGTCACTATTTCCCCCTCCCCCGTGCTAAACGTCGCCAAAGCATTGCTATTGCTTGTTCTGTTGGAAATTGCAGTGGACTTAAAAAGGCAGATTCGCGGATCTGTCAAAGTGTTAACAACCAGTACATTAGTGCTAATAATAAGTGTAGTCAGTTCCATTAATAGATGATGCTAACCGAGAACCCCCCCCCCACAGTACCGACGCGTTCACCACTAGGGTGTTCCGTGCCGCACTCCGTGGAAGCTCTGATGCTATCCACTATTCGGTATTGGACGTTTCATAAATTTATCATAAAAGGAACATTTACAGAATGAATTATATAAGCAACTAAACGGACTATCCGGACTATATATATATATATATATATATATATATATATATATATATATGTGTGTGTGTGTGTGTGTGTGTGTGTGTGTGTGTGTGTGTGTGTGTGTATATTCATACTGAGACATTGTGAAAATCTGGCTATCAATAAAATACCTGGCTGGAAATGGATCCGTCATTCGAAGCCGGCAGCATGCTTTCTTTACCAGATCGAGCGTTGGTGGACTTTTCTACAAGAATGGTGAATCCACAACTATTGCATTGCGAAAGTTTCGCACCGAGAAAGGACTGGAGGCGCAAAAGCCCTATTTCATTGAATGGATACTGAATTTAATACGACATTTTGAGAAAACCGGGAGTTTGGAGGATAGTCCACAAAGTGGCAGACCTTCCCTGAGCTCGGACCGCGTCCATGCTGTACAAAGTGTCATGGAAGATTTGTCAACCGAGACATCAACGGGGAGTAGTAGCAGTGCTCGCTAAGCTGGGAGAAGAACGGGTATTCCGGAACCGTCGATTCGACGTATTCTGCACGGAATGTTGAATCTATATCCGTACAAAATCCAGGCACTTCAGCCAGATTTGCATAAAACGTCTCAGAAAGAAGTGTGAGCGCCCACTTTCGGTTACTTTTGGAAACTTGTTTTTTTATATGGAAAAAAATCCAATGTCCCTCTGATCCTATTGGCGCAAACAAAAATTTTTTCCGAGCATTACTTTTTTTATTACGAATTTTTTAACTTTACTCGAATTTATGACGCACCAGGTATATATATATATATATATATATATATATATATATATATATATATATATATATATATATATATATATATATATGTACATATATGTATGTCAAAATTTTGACGCATTTTGGAAATTTTTTGTTTAACTGTTTGCTACTTGTCCAAGCGATAGACTGGGTTTGGCGTGCAGCCGAAATTATAACTCACGAGGACGGATGGACGGACGGTTTTAGCGTCTGAAATTTTCCTTTCCGCAAGACCGTTATGGAGGAACGTAATCATACGTTAAAAAGCAGAAAAAGTAAAAATTTGATTATACAGTGGACGCTCGTTAATTCGAACTCGGTTAATTCGAACTTTCGGTTAATTCGAACTAATCCAAAGGCCCCAAAAAACTTGTATTGGAATGAATGTTAAAAATATCTCATTAATTCGAACTAAATTTTTATCACTTCGGTTAATTCGAACTAAAAATTTGACAAAAAAAATTCTTTTTCCTCGTTTAATGGAGAAATTACACACTGTATTTATTATTTTGTGTGTCAAAATTTCTTTTCTGTGTAAAGAGGCACATGCCTGCATTCCTAGACTATTGCATGTCTGCTAAACGTTAGTAGCTATTGTCCTTCTTATTAGTGCTAAACGGAAAAAGCTATTTTCCTTTATTTGGATCGATTTTCTTAGAATTTCAGAAAAACTAGTCCACTACAGATTCTAGGGAGCTGCGTCAGTTATAAATGCAGTGTAGACAAGTTAATGTGGTCTAGGTTTTCTTCCTCGTTGTGTGGTGTGAACGTGTAAAAATTCAGGATGTCTACACGTGGAAAGTACAAAACCCTAACTTTGGAGACAAAGGTAGAAATTTTAAAGAAAGTAGAGAATGGCGAATTTAAAACAAAGTTAGCTGCTGACTATGGAATTAAAAAAAATGCCTTGTCAACTAATTTGAAAAACAAGGAGTCAATTTTAGATTCATGGGAAAAATCAAAATTTGATAGAGGAAGGAAACGCAGGGGAAATGCATCCCAAGAAGTTCTAGAAAAAGCTCTACTGCTATGGTTCCAGGATGTTAGATCTCGAAATTTTCCGATAAATGGACCCCTCGTGCTGACGAAGGCTGAGGAATTGGCAAGTTAAATGGGTATTGAAGATTTTAAATGCAGTGATGGATGGCTTTCTCGATTTAAGTCAAGGCAAAATATTTCTTATCAAACTGTATGTGGCCAAAGTGTATGTAAACGAAGACGTATGCTTTAATTTCGGTAGGAAACTGCCAGGGCTTTTCTCTACTTACCTGCCGAAAGATATTTTTAATACGGCCATAATGGACAAAGCCATAATGGACTCTATTAAAACTCTGAAAGCATTTATTCAGATGGAACCTTCCTCTGAAAATGAATTGAAATGTTTGCTTCAAATCGAGAAGCTGGCTTAACAATGTAGGCATCATAAACAGAACCAAACATCCATTTTACAGTTTTTCCCCCAAAGTGTAATTCATATTTTTAATAAAAGTTTATTTTATACTGCATTCTTCTGCTTCATTTTATGATTAAGGTAAGTCTGTATTGCTTTTTAATATCTTTAACTTTAGATAACATAGTATAATATATTTTCTGGGGTTATACATACTAGGAGAGCTTCTTCTTCAGTGATACACATTTAAAGTTATATATTTTCTCTTAACATCGTATAATTCGAACTTCGGATAATTCGAACTTTTTTCTGAGAACCTTTGAGTTCGAATTAACGAGCGTCCACTGTAATGTGTTATGTTGTACAGTAATGAGTAAATCCTTCTCAGAGCCTTTATCACAGCAAATGGCTCGATAGCACTTCTATATTTTATTGCTTCAGATACCGTCTTTTCTATAGAAATTTTTGCTAAATCATTCTTAATTTGTCGTTTTTCTTAGATAACTCCTTTACATTTTCATCTATGAAAAACTGCGATCAGCTGCCGCTACATCCACAGGTAGTAGAATTCTTGGAGCTACAACAACGTTTGGAAATCTATTTCTCATAATCTCAAATTCAGTCGTTTATAATAAATAGTCTTAACTATTCGCTTCTATTTGAGTATTTTTACGAATGTCGTCAGGTATTAGATTAAACTACTAATATTTTTAACGTAGGATTACGTGCCTCCATAACGGTCCTCCGGAAAGCGAAATTTCAGACGCTAAAACCGTCCGTCGTCGCGAGTTTTAATTTTGGCAGCGCGCCAAATCCAGTCTGTATCGCTTGGGCAAGCAGTAAACAGTTAAACAGAAAAGTACCAAAATGCGTCAAAATTTTGACCTACATACGTACACACACACACACACACACACACATATATATATATATATATATATATATATATATACACTGCTGGCCACTGTAAATGCAACACCCTGAAGGAAACATGCAAATAACATGAAATTTACAACATGCATTAGCGGAGGTGAGATATGCAAATGATTAGAATTTCAGCGCAGACGCACATCACGCGCGCCTGTGGCGCCACTTCAAAGCGCTATTTAAGGCTTGGAGATTTCGACGATTTCAAGTTCGGCAATTGTGTTTTTCTTGTGGTTTTTTCAAAAAAACGATCAATTATGCTCGTCGAAAACAGCGATCATCTTTTGATCAAGTATCCGAGTTCGACAGAGGAAGGATAGTGGCCTACCGAGATTGTGGATTATCTTTCAGGGAAATCGGTAGTCGTGTTGGACGAAACCAAACAACTGTAATGCGGATATGTGATCGTTGGATGCAGGAGGGTACGACGGACCGACGTGTTCGATCGCATCCACCTCAGCGCACCACTTCACGTGATGACAGGCAAATTGTGTGCATGGCAGTGACGGATCACTCAATCACATCACAACCATAGCACAGCACATGCAGTCTGTAACGCATCATCCAGTGTCTGCGCGTACCATTCGACGCCGTTTACAGCAGAGTGGTCTGTCCGCAAGACGTCCATTGCTTTGTCTACCCTTGACGCAGAACCACAGACGTCTCCGCCGCCAATGGTGCGATGACAGAAGGATGTGGACGGCAGAATGGAATGAAAGTGTCTTTACTGACGAGACACGCTTCTGTCTGCAACACCACGATGGTCGCATTCGAGTCTGGAGACACCGCGAAGAGAGGATGCTGAACAGCTGCGTTATGCACCGCCACACTGGTCCTGCACCGGGTATTATGGTATGGGCGGTATTGGATATCACTCTCGCACACCTCTAGTACGCATTGCCGGTACTTTAAACAGCCAGCGCTACATCTCCGACGTGTTCGAGCCAGTTGTCCTTCCTTACCTTCAGGGCTTGCCCACAGACATATTTCAACAGGATAATGCGCGACCACACGTGGCACGCATTGTCCAACGATTCTCCGTCAATCGCCAGATTGAATTGCTTCCCTGGCCGCCTCGCTCTCCGGATCTTTCGCCGATAGAAAACATGTGGTCCATGGTTGCTCTACGATTGACCCAGATTCCATCCCCAGCTGCCACAGCAGATCAACTTTGGCAACATGTGGAAGCTGCTTGGTCTGCTGTACCCCAAGAACTCATCCAAAGTCTATTTGAATCAATGCCGAGGCGTGTGGCAGCGGTGATCTCCAACAATGGCGGCTACTCTGGCTGCTGATTTTGGCAGGAATCACACTTCACAGAAGTCTATAAATTTAATCATTTGATACTTGGTCAACATGTTATCTACAAAATAAATTTTGTTGTGATATCTCTTGTCTTTCTTGGTGTTGCAATTTGGGTGGCCAGCAGTGTATATATACATACGTACATATATATAGATGCATATATACATACAAAAGAGGTAAGCAACGAAAAGTAATCCTACGTTAATAACCTGCGATAGTTTCGTTAGAAGAGACTACCATTTATTTATTTATTTTTTAATTTCTTGCTTTTATTCTGCCACATTTTGGCGCCTCTTTCAATTCGGCGCCTGAGGCGATCGCCTTGCTGCCTCACCTGCGGGACCGGCCCTGGCATAGGGACAATGTTTATTTGATTATCAGCCTTTACTTTGTAAAGTGCAGGCGCTAAACGTTCAATCTGTCTTATATTATTTCCTTTCTTTTTTCGCCTCTTCCTTTTGTTGCCGGTCTGTTTCTCAAGCAGCGTTCACTTTTAAAGTATGACAGTGGGCCCAATTAGCAAGCCCTCGATACAAAGCCAATACTGAACGCACTTACGTCAGCTCGTCCGTATACTGCGCAACAACCAGGGAAAAAATGTCCTTGACGCATTAACATTTCTTCGCAAATCCGCATTAATGCGTTTCCTTCTCAGGACATCCTAGGATCATTTTGAAACCTCGCTGAATCTAAACGTTCATTAAAAACAAAAGAAAATAAAAGCTTCTAATCTTTTGAGAAGACAACCTTCAGCTGGACGAAAAGCTCGCCTTTAAACTCTTTAAAAGGGTTCCGTGACAAAAAAACATTTTAAAAAACTCTTTTATAATTTCTTCGCTAAATACATTCTGTAGAGCTTTCAAAATCAAATAACACAAACCACATCTCTCTATTGCATTGCCAGTTATAACATTATCGCGGGATACTGTCTGTGAGTACTCTGTTGAAACATTTGCATTTTGAAAGCCCATCTATCTAGAAATGGGATTTTTCCCAATTTGCCGTCTTTAAAGTCATATATCCGTAGTTCCTCGCAAAGTATCGCCATGAAATTAGGTACGACGGTCCTTTTCTCTGTTTTCAATACTGTCTTCTGGAATTATGATTTGGAAAATAAAATCTTATAATTTTTTTCAAGAAATAAAAAGTTCCGTAATATATATATATATATATCAACGAGTGTGTGGCACTCGTTGATACATTGTAACTTGTAGATGGCTCCGGTGTAGACTGAAGGATAAGGACGGTCGGTATTTCAGGAATCGGTAACGGCACTCTTGCAGCTACGTCTTTCAGTGCCTTCTGTCTCTCTCGAAATTCCCTCGCACTTTGGGCTCCACTTTTAGGCAGTTAATTCAACGGCTTGTTTGCACGCTTCCTATCATTTCACTTCTTTGAGCACTCAGTTGAAGTTTTCGACATTTTAATCGAAACTCTACCCACTTATTTTATTATTTTATTTATTCTATCCGATTATTCAATCGATTGTCAATAACTATAACACTTCAATAATTCACTTGAACGATAAAACAAAATCTTCAATAATTCACTTGATCGATAAAATTAAACATTCAAGTACACAATAAATAACACACATTCAAGTACACAATTTTAATCGAAACTCTATCCACTTATTTTATTATTTTATTTCTTCTATCCGATTATTCAATCGATTGTCAATAACTATAACACTTCAATAATCCACTTGAACGATAAAACAAAATCTTCAATAATTCACTTGACTGATAAAATTAAACATTCAAGTACACAATAAATAACACACATTCAAGTACACAATTTTAATCGAAACTCTATCCACTTATTTTATTATTTTATTTATTCTATCCGATTATTCAATCGATTGTCAATAACTATAACACTTCAATAATCCACTTGAACAATAAAACAAAATCTTCAATAATTCACTTGACCGATAAAATTAAACATTCAAGTACACAATAAATAACACACATTCAAGTACACAATTTTAATCGAAACTCTATCCCCTTATTTTATTATTTTATTTATTCTATCCGATTATTCAATCGATTGTCAATAATTATAACACTTCAATAATCCACTTGAACGATAAAACAAAATCTTCAATAATTCACTTGACCGATAAAATTAAACATTCAAGTACACAATAACACACTAACACTACTGGAAATGTCTATACAAATTTTCACAATTCTAAAATACACCAATTAATTCAAAAATTAATCCGAATAAATAACAGTTAATAGCACTAAACGTACGCTTGCCCGAGAGTGAGAGGTGGGGAATTCATATGGATCAGATGTCACATCCAGGTAAAAGTCTTCGTGGGAAGAGTCGCTTACGCTGCACTTTTCGTTACGCTTCGACTTACCCTATACAGCACAGCATCTTACAATACGGTTTCGCTCTAACTCAGCCAGGGCCCGGGACAAAATAATACAGCGGGCCCCCCTCTCCACTCAATATTTGAACATTGTATACATTTTTTTTAGTCAACTCTTATTTAACCGGGCCCCTAGGTATTTGCCCTCTTTGCCCCCCCCCCCCTGTCGTCGGGCCCTGGCTCTAATATGATAAGATAAATTGCGAGAACCCTCGTATAACACTTCAACCTGTAATACGGTTTCGCTCTAACACGATAAAAAAATTGCGAAAATCTTTGTACAACACTGTATTTCTATAGCACTAGATAACATGATTTTTGTTTAACACATTTAAAAACTAAATTACCTTAAAATAATGACGGGAAGGAATAATAAACTATAGTGGCTTTACATGAAAATGTATAAACAGATTATAATTTATTCATTTATAACTCTATAAAATTATAAGAAGGCCTAAGCTTAGCTGAAAATCTTGAATCATTTTTCCTGAATGCAGACCCTTTCTCTGAAAGAAGACGAAAATTCAAAAGGGAGCTGCAAAATTGTCTATCTCCATACCGTGAATCTGCAATGACCTTGTAAGAACCAGCAAATAAACCAAAATTACAGATTTTTTAAAGAGGATAGAAGGTGCAAAAAATCTAAACGATGAGAAAGGTTCTGAAAGTGAAGGTGATATCGTTCAATCGAAAAAACATTCTCGTTTGATTGTACTAAGTAGTGATGAGGAAGAAATTTATTACATTAAGGTCGCATTAAATGAAAATATTTTTTTGTTTCTTTTCGCTTCGTGTTATACATACATTTATATTTTCAATAAAATTTAAGTTGCTTATATGGAATTTTTTAAAAAAATGTTTGTTTTTAATAAGTTTTCAGAACGTAACCCCCCTTTTTGAACTGTCTCCGGGTCTCATATAACACGGTTTCACACAATATGGCCTTTTCTAGGAACCTATCTACCGTGTTATAGACGGTTTACCTGTATTTGGTTATGGACAGTATGTAAAAACTCGCGAGGTGAAAGCAGCCAAAGCTTTCATCGAAAGCGAAAGTGGAATAGCAAATGGATTCGAGGTAGTTTCACTTTCGCGACAAACGGTCATCAGGCGCATTGATGGCATTCCATAGTAAAATTCGTCTGGAATTACTGGATGTAGTGAAAGACTTTGTGGATTTTCCATTTGCCCTGGAGGGAAACACCTATATTACAGATATAACTGTTGATCTTTGTAAGAGCTATTACATATAATTTTGAAATAGATGAAGAATTTTAAGAAGTTTGCTCTTTACAATTAATAATTATGAACGAGACCTGGTTTCATTTGGTCAAGAAAACTGGTTTTGTTTATGGTTTTTTGAAATAAATGTTTTATCTCCCCAAAATCAAATGTATCTTTATTATATATACAAGGTTACAAAAGATTGATTTTCAAAACTGCTACTTTGAAGTTATTAATTTCAAAAATATTTTGAATTTACTAAGTTGCGTGTTGTATTTTTCGCATTTTTTGTAAAGCAAATATGCATTTTGATATCGTCAAAATTAATTTTTCAGTCAGCAATCATTTTTATCTCGAACAAAATTTTCTGAAAAATCAATAATACAGTTTTCCTATATAATGATGTGGAATTTTTTTTAAGATCCTGTATTTATATGTATTTCAAATAATTTAAAACTTAAATATTTAAAAAAATTAAATTAAAATATTTAGTGCAGTTTGCAGGTCTGATATTGGACGATAGCCATATCGCCTTTCGCACAGCAGACATCAAAATTTCCTCCTAAATGACACTTGGTCCGCCGTCATCTATTTTTTCTCTAGTGGACCGCGGATTGCTTTGAGTTCGCCTTCCCTGCTCTAAATATTAATAATATTTTAAACTCAAAATCAAATACCTAGTTTTTGACGTATTTAGAGGAGCAGTTCCTTTAAATGCAGTGTGTATTTGTATATTTTTTTAGTTTTAGTGTCTAAGAAAGATTTAAAAAATAACTTCATATTTAACTTGCTCGCTTGCTCTCGCATAACCCCTGCAGGGCTGAATGGGGGCTACTCCACTTTTAGCACTCGTTATTGGACACCACAAGGGTCTGACTTCGACTTCTTCTTGGTGCCACAACAATTTAGATCGATTTTTCGTGTGTCCGCCTCTGCCGGCGATGGGTGCGATGTTCATGTGAAAATTTTGTTTTCTCCCCTTATTATAACAAAAAGTTTACTGAAAAGTTTCGTAAAGTTTTTTCTAAATGTTCAAAAACTTTTTGAATAGAATTTCTCGAATTCTAGGGACGAATTATTTTGGTTCCCTAAATTTGAGAAGGTATTGAAAAATCCTTTGTGTTATGTATACACACACTCACATATACATACATACATACATATATATATATATATATATATATATGTGTGTGTGTGTGTGTGTGTGTGTGTGTGTGTGTGTGTGTGTGTGTGTGTGTATGTGTGTGTGTTGTTGTTGTTGTTGTTATTTCTTATGCCCCCTGACTGGAGCGTAGTTCCGGACCAGGTCCGTGTGTGTGTGTATACATAACATAATGGCATTTGCAATACTTTCTCAAATTTAGGGAAACAAAAATAATTCGTCTTTAGCATTTGAAAAATTCTATTCGGAAGATTTTCTGATTTCTTAATTGTCCATACAGACGACCACTCCTAATGCTCCTCTGCTTGATACAGAAGTAAATGATGAGGACTGCAAATATATACACCTCCAGCGTAACACATCAGCCTTGGATTTTAACTTTACGTTTCGCCCATCTTATGGATTCCTCAACAGACTATAGCCGCTGGAGGAAAAAGAATTCCAAATGAGGAATTTCTGTAATCTTTTACTGGTGACTGACAAAGGGCAGCTGTCAGACCCTCATTGGAATGACCATCGTCCATCACGTAATGCGGTACGATGTTTAGAGTTGATTTGAACTGGTTGAGAGCGCTACGGTCAACTTTTTTGCTACAGAGGAGCCAATCAGACCGGAACCTACAGTTTGTAGTCTATTCTGAACGGCTACAAGCATCCATGCCAGCAGTGGGACGCGAAACCACAAGTTCTAGGACCGAAGGCAAGCGCCCAAGTCATTTGGCCACCCCCCGGCCACGAAATTTAGAAGTGTTTGATGTATATCTATACACCTCCAGGAGATGTAAATATCTACATTTGTGATTACTACCATGAAGGCGTTTACCTTGCATTTAGTAATGATAAAGACATTTATTAACTCGAAACTAGTCGCCATTGTCAATATTCATTGTGGATTTCAAGAAGCTGAATGTTCAAGTTTTGCGTACTCAACAAGTTTCACGCGAGTATTGTCAAAACTGAGGATTCAATGAACCAGTGTCTTTTATTTTCAAGGTGATCTTCAATGAAGAAATGCATAAGGGTTTCGTATTCACCAAGTCCATAAAGTTTGGAGTCAAAATCCACTTAACTGCCGCCTAAAGGAAATAAAAAAAGAGGTTTTCATTTACAAGAGCAAAACAAATCAATAAACCCAAGTCTTCCGAGAAGTTATATGCCTTTACGAGGTAATATCTCAGACACAGTTGAGAGGAGTGGATTTATTTTTTCGTGGATTGAGAAACAGCCATTATCGCGTACTATTATCAGAACAAGAGCATTGCGATGATTGCGTGATGGAGAGAATTTCATTCTTTTTTATGGGAGAGGGAAGTAGAGCTCCTTACTGATTACTGGCGCTGAAATAGGCCCTCCTTGACTACGATATGCACCATCCTGCAGCTTCTATGATTGTGCAATCCTCGTGTCAGGTTTATTGTGGGAGAATTTTATAATATTCAAAGCAGATTGCCTCATATCTCATCACTTTGAATTTGCAGCTTAACGGGGACATGGGCACTTCCTTTCTTTCTGTTTGTGAGATCACATGATGACTGTTGCTTCCGTGAAACTGTGAGTAATACACAGCATCTCGAAATCTATAAGAAAAATTGAGACTGGCAACCATTTGCGAGCTAGCTAATAAAGTTCTCCACGAGGCCAGAGAGCATGGACGTGACACGTCCATGCTCTCTGGCCATGGATATGAGACCTGTATGTGATTGTCTGTATGCACGATTCACAAATAAATAAACTCTTTGATATAAACAGGAGAATAAGCAGAATTTTCCAGAACTTCATGGCAATTGGAGGTAGATGCAGGGACATGAAAGGGGAGACACTTGTAAGAGGAAACAAGAGGTTGAATTTTTATGGCCATGAGCAGTCCAGCATTTCATTGCCAGATCATAAGAATTATGGGTGGATATTAAGTTTCAAACAGATTAACAGCGGAAAATCTTGCGAATTGTTAAATGAGAGTCTGGATAAATGAAAAGCGAAGAAGCTGTTCAACTGAATATTTTGATTACTCTCCTCATATCGTGTCCCGAAAACAAGTGCCGCTCCGTATACATTGAGAATCTTCTTTATTCGCACTACAGCCCGTTGTGGGCCCTGGCCTTCTGCAGAAGTCCCCCCTTTTCCACTCACCATGAAGTCTTGGTTCTCCAGTTCCTAACTTTAATGATGTCAAAATCTGTTTGAACTTCATCAGCCCAACAAAGTGGGTAGTCTTTCCCTTGACCTTTTTCTCATTGGAGTAGTATTGTAGTTTTTTTCTTTCTGTTTTAAAGTTATCCGTTTTTTGCAGGTGATCTGGTCATTACATTCTGTTTACCTTCATGAAATTGATAATATTTGATTCCCTACATCATCTATAAATTTCATAACAGAACCTTTTCAACTAAATTTCCTCAACCTGCAGACCCCCCCCCCTTCCCCAGAAATACTTCTCAAAATATTTATCACAAAAACCGCTAAGGTTTCTTCATCTCTAACAGTCGTTTCTCAGGACTCCGAGGTCAAAGTTAGTACAGGTCTCATATACTAAGGATGGTACAGTAAAAATTAAAAGTGGCAGCCAGTTTCTAGCTGATTAATATATAGTACTTCAGACCAGGGAGCATTAGATGTTATAGTCCTTATGCGCAATTCTCAGTTGCGAAGATCATTGGACATTTTGACATAAATAGGAAAATAAACAGAATATCCCTAAACTTCGTGGCGGTGACCTGAAAAGGGCTTGTCTGCAGAGAGACAGGGGAGAGAATTGTGTGCCTATGGACACTTAAAGGGACACGCCGGAAAAAGAAACAAACAAATAAAGAAGGATCGAGTGCAAAGGTAGAGAAATAGAACAGAGCTCCGCTTTTCACACCATTTTGTTTTATTCGTTTGTGAATATAGCTTGAGAATATAGAAATTTTCTTACCCGATGCCTTCGACAGTTAGGGCCTGTTCACATAGGAGTCCGTTGCGTTGCGTTAAGGAAAAGATGACGTTGAGACGAAAATAAACCAATCATATGCCTCCAAACGATTAGCAATGAAATTTTTAACGCCTATGATTGGTTTATTTTCGTCTCAACGTCATCTTTTCCTTAACGCAACGCAACGGACTCCTATGTAAACAAGCCCTTATACACGCCTTTCGCGTCTTCACTTTTTCCCCTGACTCCCACATCTTCTGGAAAATTTTGTCTTTATCCCTATTTATATTAAAGTGTTTCGTGTTTGTGACTTTCTCCCAGAGTGAGTACCGCCTTTATTAAGAACTTTATTAATTAGTTAAAAATGAGTTTCCCATTCCAGATTTTTTTGTGGATTTCAAGAAGCTATGCGTTCCAGTCACACATTGAACAGTCATTGTTAAATAAATGTTAAGATTTCTGTGATGATAAGGATATGCTCGAACTTAACAAACCTACTTTGACACTTTTTTTTAAGTTCACTGTTTTAAAAGTAATATAGTCAACAATTCGATTGGTCAATTCAGCCCTCGGATTACAAAAGATAATCATTGTTCTGTAAATCAAACAACTAATTCACTACTCCGGGGTTATAAAGTCGAAACTTCTCATATCTCCAATCTCAATGTCACGCTTCGGAAAATTATTTACTCAGTATTTTTAGATCGCAGATTAGGCTACTTTTTAATTCTGTTTTCTGCTTTAGAAAATAGATTTTTAAATTCAATGCGTGTGAATTTCTGAAATCTGTTAATTTTAATATTTTTTTGTAGAAACAGCTGTCGATAATTCAAATGCCCGTAAAAAATCCTCCACGGATAAATTTTAACTCCTAAAAAGTACGTCTAATGCATTTAAAAATATTACAACATGTAAAAAAAAAAGAATAAAAAATGCAATTGTGGATGTGTGATTAGAAAAATCCTGAAAAAAATGTTCCCAGTAGTTTTACATGAGACTTGTAAATCTGTTAGTCAATTTAGGTGCCGCCGCATTATGAAAAAGAGGGAGAGGGGTTTACATTTAAAATAAAGAAAGATTAAGGCAAAATGGTTGAAGTATGCTAATTTCTATATAAACTTATACAGATCATGTGAAAAATAATTAAATGGCACATTCAAGATAAACGCAGCATCACTACAGTATGTATTAACATCAACCGGGTAGGAGAAAGAACAAGGTCAAAATAGACATTTTCAACCACTCTACTGAGGCACACGTGTAAGTCATAGGTATTTGTAAAGGACAAAAGGGGGGATATTCAAATATATAATTTTTGTAATATTTTATCAGTTTAGGATCAGCTGTGGTTGGGATAGGTCGTATTTTGTAAGCGTTTTTGACAGAGGACAGTGTTTACAAAGTACGACTGATATATTGTAAGTGAGTCAGAATTTAATGGTTATGACTTCAAATGATTCATATTTTGTTAAGCATGATATAATGGCTTGTGACTTATATTTCGTTTGTATTATGTGATGATTTGTGACTCGTTTCGGTATTGTTTTGTTTTTAAATCAACGGATAATTCTAAGTCAAGTCACGTTCAAATAAAGCATCCTGTTGTATTTTTAAAACTCTTCTTTAAACTATTTTACCACGAATTTCGTCATTTAACCTTTCCCCCAACAAACTTAAAAAAATGAAATAGTTAGAAACCATAACGCTTATTATACCATCAGTAAGGAGAATGTTGACTCTATTCTGACTCGTTGCACCCACCGCAACGTCCAACCTGCAAATCCTCAAATAAAGTATTTATATTCATTCAAGAAAGTGAAATATTTAAAAAAAAAACTTATGGCTAGTCAAATGTACGTGGTTAAAAATTTTACCAAAGCCCCAACGATTATTTTTGTTCAAAAAGGAGGTTATGCTGCTGAAAAGGTGGTAGTACAAAATGTAAAAGCTTAATCAGCAGCTGCGTCAGAAGTTTTACACCAGCATACTTTAGTTGCTTTCTTAAAACCGACGTTTTCCAAGCTGTGAACGAAGCCACGATCAAAAACATATGATGGGGTAATCTCAAAATATTACGTCGGCCGGGACGATCAGTCCATACGACAATGTCAAACTGGAGACCGGCGCTGCGTAGCAATACCTGCAAACTCAGCCGAAGGTTGATTTCCCCTGTTCGTTTTATGAATAGTATATGCCTGGGAGCCGGACGGACAATACAGATCTGCCGGCCAATTTGGGCAACCCGATAGGGGTGTAACTAGGCATTTAAGGGCCCCGGGTCAAGGACACAAATTAGGCCCCCTGAAATATTACGACCTCCCTTTTTACTCCCTGTCTAGTGGGCCCCATTAACTCGGGGGCCCCGGGGCATTGCTCCAGTTGCCCAAGCCTAGATACGCCCGTGCAATCCGGAGCCCCCAACATATTCAAGAAGCATCGGAATTTCTACTGATAAAAGTTACTTCCTAAAAATCCCCTGTTACTGTGAAGAACCAAGCGAGAGAGAGAGAGAGAGGAGAGAGAATGAGGTTCAAACATTTGAGGAGATAAAATCCTGCAGAATCAACGGCGGCTCCAAGCAGGCTTTTTTTCCTTTTTCATAGCCTAAAATTATGTAATCGTAGACCTAATACCAAATGAGTTTAAATTTAAAATTAGAGGATGTTTATTTCTTATATATATATATATATAAAACCTAAGAGCCGACGTTGCTCCTTCCCCCCCCCCCCCTCACATAAATCTCTGGGCTGGATACCACTGTGCAGAATAAACAAAATTTAAATTATATGAGAACTTTTGAAACATCAAAAGTAAATTCTAAGATTTCACCATTGATTTGACAGCTATGAACAAAGTTCTAAGCATCAAAGGCAGCGCAAATTCAAAGAAGATGGTGCAGTAATTGAATTTTAGGAGTTTAATGATTATTGGGGGTGTTTTCGCTCAGATCCTTGGACAGAAAGTAGAATGTTTTCATTTATTCTCCATGATTCCAACAACACATCTTCTTCACCGTCACAAACGACATTTCCGTAAACTTTAAAACACCTCTACTCTCACCGTTGTGAATCGTCAATTGTCACTATAGTAACATAGATTTTTTTAGACACTGTAGTACAGAGAGTTCGGAATATTAAGGAGGTATTTAAATTCACTGTTTATACCATAAAGTTTAGGGTTTATTTTCGATGCTTCTAGAGTACGTATGTTATTATTTTTATTTTATATAAATTCGAAGATATCTTATTTGTAATATTTATGACCGATTCTTATGTCAAAACGAAACTCAAACTGGGTATCTTTACCATGATCTGCTTAAAATCAACACTGAGACATTTTTATCTGTGACAAGCAGGGAGAAATAGTATCATTATTTCTTGGAAGGATTCTTAATGCCATAATTCAGTCATACCGGAAAACTGAGACTTGTGGATGTTTATTATATAATTATGTTTTTTTTCCCCCCTCTGTCTCTACTTCTAAGCACAGTCGTAGTTATTTCGAATTAATGACTGCTCTGATGTTTAGTTGTTGAATTTTAGCTTTTTTTTTTTTTTTTTCTTTCTTGGAACTTTGCATCTAAATAATTTTACGCGAAAATGTCTTGCGAAGTTTCATTTATGAGTTTGAAATTATTTACATTGTTTTGATACCAATCCAGATTTTTTAAGAAATACTTATATTAAGTACAACTGTTCATGAACTGTTATATAAAATACCGGTTTATTAAATGACTCTGCATCAACTCATTATAATAATAGCTGTAAACAGATAATAGCTGAAGACAGATAAATGATCAGTATCATATGTAATGTTTTTAGAGAAAATTAAATTTCCTCTCAAAATTTTTTCACTTGTATATAATCATGTTAACTACTGGCAATTCTCGTTGGATATTTTTAAATTTCTGCTTGTTATTTTGTTGTAAAGTGTTGTTACTGGGATTTTAACTGGAGCACAATTATTTACTTAACTACAATATATTTGTGAATACTGGATTGTATTAAATCTGAGATACCTTTTCTATTTCTGTTGCTTCTATAAAATCTGTGAAGAAAATAGTTTGACGTATTTAGTTTAAAAGTAGACTAATAGCATTATATATGATATTGCCTTTTTCAAATGGATATTTCTGATTTTATGATGATTGTTATATAATTCAAATATCAATGTATTATAGAATCTAAATACCTGTATCATATATACGATAGTTATATGATTCAAATATGAATGTGATATGTATAAATTTCTCATGCTAGTTTATGTTCACATTTTATTTTGATGGTAAATAATTATAACTGAGAATAGAAAAAAATTTTATTTCTAGTTTAATAACCTGTATTACTGTTTTTATTTATGTGGATGTAAACTATTCTGTCTAAAGTCACCAAAGTTAGACCAAAACGTTAGCTTCAAGAACTCTTATGCAGTGAAGTTCTGCTTAACAAGCAGAATACATTTGTATTGCATATATATGTATAGCATACATTGCATATATTTATGTGCATATATGCAGGGCCTTTTTATCGCATGGGCAAATCGGGACTTTGCCCAGGGCCCCTAAACCCCCTTGGTATATGCACCTAGTACTTCTAATAGCATGTATAGTCCATGGATAGTTCTTATTTTTATAAATGTTCGTAAGGTTGGGGGCCCCCAAATAGCATCTGCCCAGGGGCCCCCAGCGTTCATAATCGGGCCCTGCATATATGTATTTGAAGCTATTAATGTATCCTATTTTCACTGTCCTATGCAGAACCTTATATCTCTCTCATAGAGATCACATATAGCTGATATATAGTACTGAATTTAAAGTTTATAACTTAGGAAGAGCAACAGTTGATGGTGACAATACTAACAAAATAGAAGTATAGCTTTGATTCTGTTTTTTAAATCTTGTCAAAAGATTAAAAAATTAGAGTCTGCATTGAGTAACTGATCATGCATTGAGATAATTCTTAATGTATGTTTTATGGTGGAAGGTAGGCTAACATGATACTAGCATGTCTTAATAAATGCGATTTAATTTTTTTTTTTCTTTTTTAAATTTTGGATAACTGGTGACTTTAGTCTACATCAGTGCTCTGCAACCGCCGTGCCGTGGCACACTAGTGTGCCGCGAGATGATCTTGACTGTGCTGCGGCGATTTTATCGATTATAATAATAAAAAAATTATCTACCACTATTAGTTAGAAATTTCTTTAAGTAAAATATTCCTCTAACTTTTTGCTAATATGTAATTTCTCTGGATCGAAATTATACACATAACGAAAACATGTTGTTACCATACATTGTATGTATGCTCGAGCATCATATTTCTGGATTTCAATTAAGAAAATATTCATAAATTTCTGACATGGCCATTGCAATTTTGCTCCCTTTTTCTATGACATACTTATGTGAACAAAGTTTTTCGACACTGGTTCTAATTAAAAATGACAAACAATCAGGTTTAAAGGGTCTTGATCATAAACTTCGAGTAGCTGTTTCTAATATAGAGCCAAATATAAAACGTACATATGTTCATCAAAACAAGCTCAAATATCTCATTAATAAATTAGTTATGTTTAAATTAACTTTGATTTATTAGGTTTAAGTAAAGACCAAAAAACAAATTTTAATATGAAAATTTAAAGAAAATTTTTTTACTTGTAAACTATAACGTTATATTTTTGTTCTTGTGTTGGTGTACAATTCAAAATGATTTATATAAAACTTAAAGGATTATAATTATCTTGATACATAGAGCTGTTTTATTATTTTTTTTTTTATCTAATAAAAACATGTGTATTTTTTGTAATATATGTATTTGCAAACTTTTTCTTGTGGTGTGCCGCGGAATTATCGAAAAAGCGTTGTTGTGCCGTGGAAGATAAAAGGTTGTGGAGCTCTGGTCTACATAATATATATATTTTTATATATAATAGTTATATCTGATATAAGTAATGAGTTTATGTGAAAGTGTGTTGAAAAGAAAATTATTTGAAAATTTATTATGTAAAAAAAATTGTTTTTATGATTCTCTGATAGCATTGTATTTTATCAGGGCTCTAGAATATTGATGCATACAAGAATTTTAGACTTGTTGCGGCATATTTTCAAGGTAATTTTTTTCCCTTCATTAGTTATTAAATTTTAGCTCAGTGACAAAATTTCCTTCAATGTTTGATGATTTGGCTTTTATAAACAGTTGAAAAGGAGAAGAGGGTTTGTTTTCTGATAGTTAAGACAGGGAAGTCAGCAAGTCAAGTAACTTTTCTGGAGCCCTGCCTGTTTGGCTTTAAAAATTTGCTTATATGTTTTTAGTAATTTCCCTTTTTTCCCCTCATAGATCAGTATATGGCCCACTGTGAATCTGAGGAAGATTGTAATGGTATTCATATGATATGTAAAGGCAATCGATGTACATGCAGACTTGGTGAATTATTTTTTGAATGGCCTAAAATTGGTTGCTTTGAAAAAGGTTTGTATTCCGCATTTTTTATAATGTTTGCCTTTTATTCATAATATTAATTTCTAGAAAAAACTAGTTTAAGTATAGATTGCTAATGATTTAAGTAGCTTTCAAGATGATGTAATTTATTATTTTGTAATGTTCTATCAGAAGGTGGTACGTGTTTTAAAGACAGTTATTAAGATAAATCTTATCTAGCTGTGGTTTGCCTTTTCCTTAGACAATCTTTTAAAGTAAAAAAAAGATTTGAGAAGCCAAATTGCTTTTATATGAGAGGAATTTTAAACTCAAACAAAAATTAATAAGGAATATTAGTCAAAGTAATAGGTTTTGAAAAGTAATTGGAAAAATGTACTAATTTTGGGAAGGGAAAGTTTTGTTATTGTTGGGCCAGGTAATTCAATACTATACTTGTTAATTATGAACTCTTTTAACACAAATCTTTTTATGTCAACATTTCGCTTATTTCAAATGTTATGTAAAGAAGTTGCTGTTTCTTTCATTTACTAATACTTAAAAAGATTCTATCTTAGTATCAAAGTTTCTATTTATCGGATTTTCTTTGAGGAACCACTAACTTTGATTTATGAAAGTATTTTGTTTGTGAATGATAAAAAATGTATTGTAAATAAATAAATAAAAATTAATTATTTTGGCCATTACTTTTTTCTACTGTAATGAAAATTTCTAATAAATATTAAATCATACTCAAATTGGTCAGAAATTTTATGAAATTAATTTTTATTTTTATTGAGTATGTAAAACAAATTTGATTTCTTTCTCATATTATCAGAATTATACTAAAAGGAAATATGTATAAAAGGAATATTTGCATATTCATGTGGTACTTATATTTATAGTAATTACTATGTATATATTTTTAAAAAACATAGCTCTTATGTTTGAGAAATGTGAAGTATCTGGACAGTGCATGGCAATGAATCCCAATACTTACTGTAATCCAGAAAATGGTAGATGTACTTGTTCTCCTAATTATTTTTTTAATGGCCAAGAATGTAGTCTTCGATGTAAGTATTGAATTTGTTTAAACACTGAAATTTAAATTATTTCTAATAGCCTGTCTGTCTTTTAATATATTTTGGTCAAATGTTTTTACATGAAAGATTTTTTGTTGTAGTATACTTTAACTGGATTTAAAATAAAAATCTTGTGTGTTTTAATACTACCATTATAATGAGAAACAATTGAATATTTTCATACATTGTGAAACAAGTTTTAGTGCGTTAAATAAAGTGTTTATGAAAACTATTATTAAACCTTTTTTTTTATCATCAGAAACATAAAAATTTGTATATTTTTTATATAAAGTTTTTGTGTACTTGTAAATAAGTTTAGTTAATATACTGTTAGCTGCTGTTATTTTTGCTAGATAATGTATCATAATTTAATGAGCTCATCTAGAAAATTAGTAACAATCCACTACTAGAACAAAGTAATCAATTTAGACTATTTTCTTTCTTTTCAGGGGGTTTTCTTCAATCCGTCAAAATAGATTAACTGACACTTATAGTCCATTATATTGATACTTAAAATATATACCTTTATCAAGCACGCATATATATACATATATATAATATATGTTATACTAAAGGGAAGGATTTAATATCCCAAGTGATTAAAGGAAGAGTAGCTATAGTGGATGAAATTAAATTTTTTTTTTCAATAGTATAACAGTTTTTCCGTTATTGTAATGTAAAGTTTGATTTTTAGATTGAAATTTTGGGAATTTCATTGTTTCTGTTCATTTATAAGTATTTATGATCAAAATTATAGGGGATTTTTTTATAAGCTTGTCATGAAATAAAAAGATGAAAACTATGTGAAAGGGAATTTGTATTTTGTTTTGTTTATACTTTTATTTCTTTGTCTTTTTGTGCATCAGATAGTTCTTAATTACTGGTTAATTTTTTTAAATTTTTTGAATTAAAATTATGTATTTTCATGTTTCATGTATAAAAGATGAATTTTGTTTAGTGTGAAATCTTATAGGTCAAAGGATAAAATTTAGAAACATAATTTAATTGTTTACTTTTTTAAAAATTTGAAGTTTGCCATTAACTCTCCTAAAAACATGTTTGGATCTATTTGAAATGTATAGTTAAAAAGAACTGACATTTTCAGTTTTCTTGTTAAGGATACAAAGCTATGAAATGTCTCTTTTATCCCATTAGGAATCATTGTTAAAAAGGATAATCAATTTATGTAGTTACCTCTGGTTATACTGTCATGTTTTTTGTAGGAAGATACAGTGTTATAAGCTTTTTAAAATTTTTCAGTACCAATATAACATTTTGTTTGAAAGGTTTTTACAAATTATTTACTTATTTTTATTTATTTATTGTTAGACTGTATAAGGTCAAACAAAATGTATCTGCTAGAAAGCAATTCAATTTGAATTTATCTGTAGGTATTGTGTGTCAAGATTTTTTTCTTGGTGTAATTTAGTTTCATTTGGGAGTGGATTCTTGTAGGCTATCCATGATTGTCAAGGATATTTCTGTCTTTATGTAATAAAAATTATTGCTGTTTGTGTATATAAACTTAGTTTTCTGGTAAAACTCAGAAAAAAAAGTTAATTCTGTAATTTGTATAAAACTTGTCAGTATTTGAAGGTCTTTTCTCCAGAGTAAAATTAAACCTATAGCAAAAATGCAGCCTTTTGGAATGCACATTATATGTTTTTTAACTTCTCAGTGTAGTGGATTATTACTTATATATCCCTAAAATTGAATTTAAAAATACCTTTACTACTTAAAACTTTTTCCTCCTATTAACATGTTCACTGCCACTGACACTCTAGTTTGTCAGCATGGTGCTACCTCCCATGCTGGCGATGCTCTGGTGCGTCGGTCGACTAGGATAAGCTATTTGCTCTATATTTAGTACGGCCTTGGAGTTTGAATGAAGATCTTGTTGAGGCATGTTAGTGAAGCATTATTTTTATATTTTACGCTCATGGTTTTCAAATTTTGTGTTTCAATTTTTTTTATGTAAGTTTTTAAAAATGGTGGACAGTACAAGTATGGCAGGACCTTCACAGCCCAAGAAAAGGAAAGTAAATAAAAAATTGACTGATGCCGAAATATTACAATTATTAGAAAAGAGTGATCTTTCTGATTATGACAGCACAGACGATGAAGATTACGGTTGGGATTCTATGAGCGAATCGGAAGGAGATAGGGATGTTGCGGTGGACGCCATAGAAATGTCGGCATCTGAGGATGGATATGCCAATTTTAGTGGCAGCGAACATGTTAATTTTTGGAAGTGTAGGTGGCTGTTAGTCTGTAATCATTTATCTTTTTAACAATAACATTTTTTAAAAATCTGTCACTGCTGTGTACATTTGAACAGTTGATGGACTAAATTATGTTGTACAGCTGAGAAAAATATTTGTTTCAAAACAGATGTTTATGAGCATGATATTATACAGATGGTTATTGGTCTACTAGTAGCTTTTATTGTAACTAATAATTTTATGAGGGTTTTGAGTTTGATCTTTATTATAGAATTGCATTTAATCAATAATAATATTCACATTTTAAAATTTCATTAATACTGATATGAATCTAAGTTACATAATTTTCATGGAGATTTGTTAAAAGCATTTCACATCACACAGTTGCAGTATTTTTACTATCAAATTTTTGTTTGCAGATGACACAACTAATATAAAGGCCCAAGAAGTGTATAAGGCAGCTGTGGTAGCAGCTGCATGTTTCATTGTTGCTGTGGTTGGCATATTTGTAGCTTGCATTGTGAGAAGGTTGGTATATTTTCTTTCATATATATTCTTAGCTCAATCTTTTTTAATGAATGTCACACTATGTAAATTCATTAAAGTATATTAAAATTATTTTTATCTGTTTGAAAACTTCAGAAAGGATTTCTTTTGTTGGTACAAATTAAGCATTTCTTCTTTCCAAAGTTTAGTTTTTAATGCAGAAACTTTTAATACACCTAGATAGGAAAAGATAGTATTGCAATATATAGATCAAGTATGACATGTTTTTACCTGTAAATTATACTGAAATACTATTTTATTAGGTGTTTTTTTGTATTTGATATGTATCTACTGCAGAGATTTATTAAGAACTTAAATTATAGTTTTATTAATATTGGTTTTAAGGTGTGGAGTTAAGTGTTTATTAATTTGAAATTTTTAAAAGTTGTATATTTAATAGAAAATGCTGTACTAAAAAAAGGTTTTTAGACAGCATGATTATTTGCTTTCCATTTTTACCTAAAAATATTTTTTTGACTTTCAGGCATGGTGAAATGTTATATAATTTCCTCTGGTACATTGTAGTATTCAAGTAATGAATTTAAATTTTGTGTTCCCTAGAAGCCATTTACAGAATTAGTTATCATCAGGCATAACTATTCAATGGAAAATAATAAAGATTAGTTTTTTATTCAATCATGTTTGTTAATTTTTTTGGTACTTTGGGATTATCCCATCGACCATTTTCGCCAAACCCGATATTATCACCAAAAGGTAGCTTTTGCGCCAATAACCGCAAATTTTATCACATTTACTGTGTAATCCTTGACTACGCGAGTTAGTGTTCTTTAGCGTGTTGAAATATACTGTTTTTTTTTTACTCCGCTGCAAAATGATTCGAATTTAGAATTTGCCTAGTACCGAAGAGAGTGCAGTGGCATATTTTCAAGAGTATGGGATCATTTCTTCTAAGAAAATGTGCGTGAATGGCGACTGCACAAGGATAATGACTTGTTTGTTTGCGCTTTAAAAGCTATCAAGAATTTTTGGCCGCCGAAATGATTGATAATAATACATATGGTTAGATTCAAGAATAATTCAATGTGTAATTATTAAAAAATAGAGGTTTTTACTTTGTTTTGATTCTTTTTATTAATAATCTGTTTTAATAATATTATTGTATTAATAATAAATTTAATGTGTTTAGAATGTTTATTTTGGAAATTGCTTTTCATTATGATGACGCCAAAGGATTTGCGTATTTTCGCGAGCGTTGACAGGTCGACGGAATAATCCTAAAGTACCATTTTTTTATGAGCGGCAATTTTTCAATCTTACTTCTTCCATTCAAAATATGCAATTTTCATTAATTGACATTTAAATTTTTTCCTCGTATTTTAAGAATTTATGGTTAAATGGATATTTTTGATTTAAGTGAGGCTTCATTTCATTTTTTATATCTTAGTAAATGGTATTCCTTATAGTGTTTACTCTCTTAGAGTTCCAGTTTAATGTTTGCTTTCTTATAACCATTTTTCAAATCAAATTTGAATATTTTATTGTTCAGATTTAATTTTAAGATATATTTTAATTGCTTATTTTTTAAAATTTTAGATATTTATAAAAAACATTAATTGTGTTATTCATATCCCGATTTGTAATATTTTAGGTCATTTTGCAGAAGAGAGCAACAACTCCAACAGAGCGAATCAAATAGGAATAGTGATATTTTCTCCATTAGTGATGAAATAGCTGCTTTAAGAGCTGTAGATAAACCTCCTTCTTATGAAGAAGTTTTGCAGATTGAAAGAACGGTAGTGTATATTTTTCAAGTATAAAATTATTATTTCTGTACGTCAGAAGTAAACCATCATAAGTGAATTTTCTTCATTTTCGATATTTTTATTGTGACTCATTTTGGAAGGAGCTTCTTTGAGGAAAACTGTCCTATATGCAAAACAAGATGGTGGGTGAAATATAGACTTATAAACTATCACATATGTAAGTCCTGATGAGAGGTAAACCATCACTAAGCTCCCCGGAAAAATGGGAAAATTCACTTATGTTGGTTTATTTCTGATGTACAGATTTAATGTGGTTTCATATTATTCTTAACCCTTATGCCTAGAATGGGATTTGAAATAACAGACTCTTAAAGTGGAAGTGATCAGTTGAATATATGGCACCAGTTTTGAACCCTTCAGGACAAAGTGCCATGTATTCAACTGCTCATTTCCTCTTTCAGAGTCTGTTATTTCAAATCCCATTGCAGGCATAGGTGTTTGTAACTGATTACTATTGGCTTTAAGCTGTAGATTAAAGCCAATAGCAATAGCTCTCAGTCAGTTTAGCCCATATTTCAAAAGATGGCCATAGGTATAAAATCCAACTAACTAACCTCTTCCAGAGCCCAAGATATTGTATTTGATTCTCTTGTCATAACATATTTTATTCTAATTTTTATTGTATGCAAGATGACATTTACATTAAATCCATAGTTAAAGTTACTTTTTAAGTTTTTTTTTCTACAGTAAGTCCACAATTGTTTTATATTAAACTTTGTTCTGATCATTGGCCTTTATATGCTATTATTTACTATAACAGAAATCCACAAAAATTAAATCCTTTTTGGTTGCTTATTTCTGTTTTTGGTATTTTACAGTACACATTCTTGAATTAGTTGATGTAAATCCAAGGGCGTAGAATCTACTTTTTGGAGCACAAATATGATTTAAAGGGGCAAGGTCAATCATAATTACTGATTTTTTTCATTTTCTTTTGTAAAGAGGCAGAGGATGAAATTTTTATATAGAGATAGGATATTTTAGGATTGTTGGTGGTATCCAAAGTACAATGGCAATAGTATCATCAGGTACTTTTTTTTTAAGAGCTAAATGTTTCTGCTAAAGAGCAATTTTTAAACTGGTCAAAAGAACCAGATTATGAATTGAAAGAGAGCGATGAATAGAGCCTGTCCATTAAGGGATTCAAATGATTTCAATAACACTGTATTGATGATACATTTGCATATAGAGTAAAATAAATGTTAGATGCCAAGAAGCAGAGGATGAAGTCATTCTACATTTTATCCTCTGCCATTTTATTCTGATGACTAGGTAGGGATTTAAAATAATTACTTAGTTTACAGAATTATTCATTTTGAAATAAAAGTATGCTGTAACTGAAGAATAAATAAATTCATAAGTTAATGAAAAATAAATACAGTTGATTCCGGTTAATCAGACCACATCGGGATGCGATCATTTTGATCCTAATAACCAGCTGGCGAATAATATTAGGCTTATGCAATAAGATTTGTTTCAGTTCTTTAGGATTCAGTCGGAATAAGTGGCTGGTGCAATTGGCCGGCTTCAACTGTACTGAAATATCTGTGAGGTGTCCTTTGTTCTATCTATTGAATTTGCAAATATTTTTTTGGTTCTGCAGGATCTGGACATGGCAGAAAGGTTTTTTTTTTTCACTTTGTTTTGTTGTGTTGGGGGGGGGGGGGGAAGAATGGATGTATACATATATTTCTTTGTTGGAAAGACACCTAAAAAAAACTTTTAAAAAAATCACCAAAACTTTTTTGATAATTATAATAAAAAAAGACAACATAAGATTACCCATAATCATGATTTCAAAAGTAACTTACATTCTAAGCTCTTTTTTCATGTTTTAGTGCATAATAGTAAATTGCTAAAGATGTCATACTATGTTACTTTAATTTTTTACCATCTGCTTCCAAAGGTGTCTTTTTTCCCCCTTTTATAATGATATGTATTTTGCCACTAGAAAAAAAAAATATGTATTCTCTAAAATTTGGTTTCTTTTAAATATAAGTATACATAGCTGACTATCTAAAACTATAAATCCAGTTTCTGCTGATTTGACATTACATTTAATTTCATATAAATGTTTTTGCTCGATAAGGCTTAATTTTAAATGTTTGGACCTGTAATAGCTGTTGGTTCCATAGAGTTCTGACCTGAGGAAGTGCTTTTTTCACTATGAATCAGTGCTGATGGGGTTATACTGTTATCTGATATTTGAAATTGCCAAAATTTCCTTGTGTGTAATCTGTGCCAGTGCATGTAGTTTGCATGATATTTAGGTTGTAACAAACTTACAGAAAGTTCTCTCTTTTTTTTCTTAATTTCAGTGATCTCTTTTTATGAAACTGTATATTTTAATTTTTTTATGCTAGTACGTAAGATAATAATTTATTTAATAACTGGAATCAAAATTTATTTTTAAATGTGGAAAGTTGACTTCTTGTTCATTTAGTTTTTTTTAATTACTAAAGTAATAATCTTATACTCTAGTTATGATATGATTATCTACAAGTACTCTGGTACGGCAAAAAACCCAATTCTTTTTGCTTGTTTGCAGTTCTGTAGCTTAAAATGCTATTAATTTTTTTTGTCATTATTCTATCAAAAAAACATAATTTGTTTGTTTTGAAAGAAAGTGTAGTGTAATGTGTATTTACAAAATGGAAATTTATGTATACTGTCACTTTCTTGTAAAATTAAATAAGTTCTTAAATTTGACTGTGAGTTCTATAGTCTTTCATTAAAATGGACTTGTTTAAGTCATTGTTATATAACAATTTTAACTTCAGTACTTGAAAACATTCAAGGTTTTTTTATGCTTCAACTCTGTACTGTATGAAGATGTTTTATATGGTCTAGAATTAATAGCATATGTCAACATTGTTTTGTTTTTACGGATTATAAATTTTTTAATTTAGTTAGTATCTTGAGATTTGAAGCATATCCTTTTAAATATTTATTACTTCCTCAGATATTTTCTCAGTATTTTTTTCTGGAGTTTTATTATGAGATTAGTTGAATACCTGTGCTGTGCTATGGAGTACATTCAAATTAAATACAACGGTCAATTTATGCAATTAATGCAAAAAATATATATATATATATTATATATATATATATATATATATATATTTATAAAAAAATCGTAACTGATAATTTTATAGACAAAATAATGTAGAAGAAAATATTCAAATTATATCTAATAGAACATACTAAAGAATATAGTACAGTTTGACGAACATTTCTTTTACTGAGGAATATTTCTTTTCTTTTTAATATTTTTTTGGATCATGTTCAATTGTCTGCTGCATTAGCAAGGAGCATGGAAAGAAAAAAAAAATTTGTCAATTTCATTGTTATGCATGTGACACAAAATTAGTTTAAAGTATCACAAAAAGAAAAGAAACCATGTGATCAGCATTTAATAAATTAAATTCTGGAAATTAATCTTTAAAAATTCAGAAAAATGGAGGTAAAGATTTGAAAAAGATTTCATTTTAAAGGATTTTTTATGATCTTTTCCTGATATAAATTTTATAACCCTCATATTATTGTTTTAAATGAAAACTTTAATAAATGTTACAAAAACAGCTTAAAAATTTAATTTAAAAAAATCTTAAGAATTTTTCAAAAATCTTTCTTAGTGCACCCTACACTATAAGAAGAACCGCCATGCAAAATTTCAGACTTTTAGATCCAGCGGTTTGGTCTGTGCGTTATCTGTCAGTCAGTTACAGTCAGTCAGTCACATCAGTCAGTCAGTCAGTTTTATATATATAGATTATCTATTTCTGGTTTTATTGTAAGAGTATATTTTTTTCTGTAGTTTTATTATGAGAGTATTTCTCTAGTTATATGAGAGTATTTTTTTCTCCCCTCATGTCATGAAAGTATTTTTTGTCTAGCTTTATTATGAGAGTTTTATTTCTGTAGTTTTATAAGCATTTTTTCTCTAGTTTTATGGCATTCCTCCTCCTGAATATTCTGAACCAAGAGAGACCATAGCTACTTCCCAGCAAATACCAACTGTGAGCAGTTCAGTACAACCTGATTCCGTGAATCTCCAACTGAATAGTGGATATGAATCTGCAACTGTCGCAACTACCAGCAGATCTAGCTGTGGTGATGAAGGCTTAAAGGAATATACTCCTAATTTGACAAATGCAGGTGAAAGCTCCGTTAGTAATACACATTTACAGACTTCAAATGTGTCAGACTTCATTACAGCTGTTGAGGTTCTCCCAGTGCCTTCTGATGTGGAGAATGCATCTTCATCAATGTCAGGAGCTGCTACTCATAGCGCACATATTTGCCATCTTTCTTCTACCCCTCCTCCTCCCCGTCTTCATCGAAGTGATGTAAAATATGAACAGGGCTCCTCGTCATTGCCCAGTTCACCATATTTGAGTACTCTCTCATGTAGAGTCAGAAATACTGTGGTAGATCTTCATGCCATTTCAAGGAAAGAACTTCTTAAACAAGACTCAGTTACTTCTCAACCAGAAACATCTCATCTATCACAAGATTCATGTTCATCTCTCTCAGAAACTTCTGACTTGTCCATGCCTCTTGAATTGAGCACAAATAATACTACATCCGAATTTGACCATTCTATGACTGTTATTGCATATGACAATCTTGGATTTGAGTCAGATTTATATTTGTGAATTTTGTACATATATATATATGTATTGATTACTTGTAAATCTTGACAAGGCAAAGGCTCAGAGAGCTAATACTGCAAAGTGACTTTAATCTATGAATAAACTGTTAAAACTTATGTATACAAATGCCAGTTATTGTTTTCAAAAGGTTAAACTGCCTTTTTCCCCTCCTAGATTGCATTTAAATATTCAAAATATTGTCAAGTTGTAAAACTCGAGCATTCCGTGGAAAGTGACCTTTTTGAATGTAACAACTATTTATTTAAAATCTCAAATTGACAACTTTAGCTTGTTTTGTACCTCATGTTCTATATTTTGAAGTATTTGTTGGAAAAAAATATATATTTTATATGAGAGCTTTTCTTTTATTTAAAGAACTTATGATATATTTTATCACTTTGTTGCTTCTTAATATCTTTAGATATATGGTCTCAGTGGAGTTTAGCTCATACTTTTTTTTTTAATTCAAGATTATTTAAAGATTTAGTTATACAAAATTGTTTTTTTAAAACTGTTTGACTCTCTTTGCCATTAAAATTAAATCTTTAAATCTAAGGAAGCATGTCAGCTTGTTGAATTTTTAAAATTGTATTCCAAGATGGGAGTGTGTGAGCTAAAGAACACTGTGATCTATTTTGTTCTGTATGTTTTTACCATATATTTAAGTACCATCTTCCATTTTTTTTGAAATTTTCTTTCATATTTTTGAAAAGTCATTTTAAAAGCAAAATTATAGTGTATTATTACAATCAATACTGATTATTGTTGAATTAAATTCAATGCTTTGTACCTTTAAAAGATGCTTCATGTAGTAACACCTATACTTCTGCACATATAATCAAATTTATAGGTATAAGTATGAACTTAGGCCCATTTCTTTCCATGTGATTAAGCTTTTGGTTCCTATCACTTGTGTGTCATCTAACCCAAGCATATTATTGAGTTGTATTAATGGTCCCATTCCTCGCAATTTTTGTGTTTCCCACATATGGAACACTTCAAAGTGCAGACCCATGTTATGCCACTAATTAAAAGTATGCTTTATCTCTCTTTGCTTGAAATTTATACAGTAAATTTGGTTCATTCAAAATTAAAAATGTAAAGTTGTGCGGAAGAATGTATGTTGGAAATATCTTTGTTACTTTTTTGTTAAGGAGATGTTTATTTATTATTTCTTTTATGTTCATGATTAATGAATAACATGTGATGTAAGAATTTTGTTAATTTACTTTCCTTCAATGAGCAAAATAAGTTGACTTTTTTTTTTCAGTTGATCAAAAATCTAGACAATTATTCACTTTGTGTACATCACTTTTATCCTGACTGTAAATTACTTGATTAAATCAAATTTACATATAATCATCTAAGAATACTAATGAACTGCATCATTCCACCCATTTCTCTGCCATCTGTTAATGTATAATGGAATGATTTAAATTTTTTTTTTTTTACAAGGGAAAGTATTTTGCATTTCCTACTATATATAATGTTCTGAACTTAAAGTTATCAAAATTATTCTTATTTTTTGCAGATTATTCATTAAGTGCTTTTAAATTTAATTTTGATATGGCTCCAATGATTGTTCTACTATGAACATAAATTATCATTGCATGCCTTTTGTGTTTAGTTATATATGTATATATATATGTTTGTGTGTGTATGCACACATGCTTGAACTTGACACTAATTCTTTTTTTATTGCAAATGATTAATGATTCTGAGCCTTAATTAAATTTACATGTAGGAATAATCATGTAAAGATTACTGATAAATTTTCCCAAAGAAGGTTCTTAATTTTCCAAAATAGTGATGTACACAGAGTTTAAATAATTGTATCATTCAGTAACAGCATATACTTTCAAGATACTGTATATGAATGATATTCATAACAGTAAAGTTTTGTATAATTTGTAATATTATGTAAAATATGTGTCTTACATTTGTAAGCATCTACTTTCATGGTTGGGATAGAAATACATTAAAGTATCTGGGGTCATGTATTTTGTACTTGTTAACACTTTTTGTAATGCATAGTTCTAAATTAAATATGTACACTCATTTGTAATTAAATTTAGATTTTGACTATGTCTTCAAATTTTAGGTAAATATATTTTATGATTTTTTTTTTTGAGAAAGTTTTGAAATCAAATATAAATCCCTTAAATGGTTAATGCTTTTTATTTCTAGAGATAGGCAGCCATACCTCTATGCTTGTTTTTGTTAAACTGATGTGGTACTTGATGACCTAGATATTTTAATGTTGTAAATCAGGGACTGGCAGTGTTAAGAATATACTGTATAATTTTGTAGTATGTACTCAGGAAGGATAATTTTTGTATTTGTACTTCTCTTTTAATGTATGTTTGTTAAAGCAAGATGCCTTATTGTGTATTCTGATATTTATATATACATATGAAAGTGTTAGTGCCTTTAATCACTTACATTTCTGCAGTCATATCAATCTAGTCATGATATATTCAAATATTTTAAAAAGTATCAGATTTTACTGTTTCATTAATGTTTTCATAAAAAAAAATCGAAAGGGTGGATACCTCATTCTGAAGTGTTAATTTTGTATTGTGAATTATAATGTGGATATATGTGTGTATTTAATTGGCAATAAGAAGTAAATAACTCTTAAAATTGTTTGACAAAAAATTTTGTTTTATGCTGTTAAAGAGGTATTTATTATTTGGAATTTCATTTCTGAAATAATAATTACTCCTTTTCTGTTTATTAGTATTATTTTTCCTCTGTAATAAGCCATGAAATTTTGAAAATGTTGCATATGATTTCCTATGTTAAATATTTAATAGAAAGTATTGCTTATATTGTGATATTTTTTAAGTAAAATTGTATCAAATTTTAGTCAACTCATACTTTGTCTTTTTGAAATACAATCATTAATGCCCCCCCCCCCTTTATTTTTTCAAAGAGAGGAAAGGAAAATTAAATAATTCATTCATTTTTCCTGTCATTTGACTCTCATTAGATGTTTGTCTCTACTTGTTTTTTCATGAAACCATTCATTCCAGTTCTTTTCACCTGTAATTTTAAAATCATTATCTGTACTGACCTTCCTTTTGTTTTTCGCCTCCCATTTAGTCCAGTAGAAAGCAGTTTTAAACACTTTAGAATTTGCAGTATGTGTTGCTCATTTCATTCTCCCAATTTTAATATTTTTTTGTGCCATCTTCTTTAAAAAGCCTAAATACTTCAATGTTATATCTCATTTAGATTCCATTTCCCCCATGCTAACGATTAATAATCTTTAAAACCTTTCTTTCAAAAATTAGTAGGGTCTTTTTCTCATTTTTTGTAAATATCCATGTTTCTAAAGAATCAGTAAGAACTGGTTTGACAAGGATTTTACTTCTGTTAATTTTGTTGTACTATAAGCTAGAATTCATACATATCTGTTTAAGATGGTACAACACTAGAATTTATGACTGTTTAAAGGGCTTTATTAAAGAGGAGACAGACTAGTGTATCTGCTTGTGTTATTCCATTTATAAGTTACACCCAGAAGAGGATCTCTTGCTTAACAAATCTACTGTGGTAAATTTTGAAATACTGTGTTAAATATGGTTAAAAAATTATATACTATAGAAATATATTATATTATATAGTTAACTAATTAATGAGAGACTAAAAAAATATCAACCAAAGTACAAATTATGATTTGAGAGAGATTTTCTCTGAATGGAAATGTATATGTGTTATCCTCTTTTGTGGCATAAAGCAAATATTCATGTTGTGAACATTTACACTTATTCAGTGTACTAGCTACTGAACTCCAAATAATTCTTTATGAACATACATTTATGTATCTATATCTAACAGTTATAGATATATAAATATATGTATGTCTTGTATGAAATTGTACATCTCAGAAATGTTCTATCATCTAACTAATGTTGTGAAGACCAACTTTTTTTTTTTTTTCATTATATGAAATATGACTTGTAAGATCATATTATAAACAAAATCTCAAACGTTTAGCTTTTGATGTTATGATGTAATTTTAATATCCATAATATATGTGAAAATTATTTTTATATTTGTTTTATGATAAATGACAATTTTAAATATCTGAACCCGTCCAAATTATGATAGCAATATATCATTTTATTTTACTATGGGAAACTAAGATAACTCTAAAAAATGGTGCAGAAAATATATTAGTGAATTTTATTCTATTATCAAATGAATCATATCTTGTGATTAATATACATTAGCACAAATAAAGAATACTTTATTGGAGCACATTTGCTTAATTTTCAAACTGTAAACATATGTAAGAAAAGTAATGAATAGCAAAGTATATAGAATATTTTTTGATAAGTTAATTTTAAACTTGATAAAGGAAAAATTAATCTTATTTTATCTTTCTAGTAATATATAAATTTTTCATTTTTTTCCCCCTCTTGAACTCTTACCTCAATCTAACTTTTCATTAGGATACTTCTGCCTGCATCTTCTCTAATCATCGGCCCCTCTTTTGCATTAGTCTGTTTTTAATTTTTGCTGACTAGACTGTGTCTTTCATGGTTAGATATGGATTACATATCCATATTTAACTACATATAAAATATTAATATATTTTATGTATGTGCTCCTTATGCAGTGATATTTCAATCACTATCTTTTCCTTTGTTTTTGGGTTATGTTCATATTTTTCTTCTTCTAAAAGTGCTGTTAAAGGATAACATTTTTGCCTATTTTCATTTCTATTAAAAGGAAGTTATTTAGATAGAGACATAGAAATTTTACTCTTAAGATTTTGTGGGATAATGCAGAAACTAGTGAAGAAAATCAATTGAAACATTCCAAATTTGTGAACAATATTTTTCATACATTTGTGGGAAACATTATTTCAAATAAGCTAAATGTGTAAAGTTGTGTGCAGTGTACATATAAAGCTACATTTGTCACTTTAATAATTTGTTCATGTTTTATCAATTTAGTGAATGGTAACATAATTTTTTCCTATGCAAATGTTGTCTGTGCCTTCAACTGGTAGATTCTTTATAAAGATTATTTGTTGATATTTGAATGGTTTAAAATAGGCTCAGTGAATATTATTTTCTATTTTCTGTGAGAAAGCAAGTTTTTAACTGATGTGGAATAGGAGCAAAGAAAATTTATCAGAAATGAAAAGTCCATTTGTATGAAATTATTTAATTTGAAAACAGAAATATGGAGTATGTGATTATTAAAAACATATATGCTCCAAAATGGGTTCAACTTTAATGTCCCATAATTTTTTTTAAAAGAATTTTTTGTCTGATTAGGAAATGTTTGTAAATAGAAATACAATAAAAAATAAAGAATAAAGGTATTTAACTCCTCAGACAAAATTCAAAGGGTTAAAAGTGAGAGAAATCGATACATGATCAAAACTAAAGAGTGTGTTGAATACAGCTTAAATCAAAGATAAAAAATTGTGATCAGTTACTGTTAAAATGATTCAGTAAAATGGGTCTATTATTTCATAATGTTTATACTGAAATCGCATCCTTTACTGAGAAATTATAGTTATGATATTAAAATATATATATTAATTTTAGTGTAAAGACTACTGTGTATAATGCATTTAAATTAATTTACAGAAGTGTGAAATAGTAAAGACTAGTATTTCACACTTCTGTAGAATAGTATGGCCTTTGATCTGTAAATAATACACCTAAAAGGTTGTTTTTTTTTTTTTTAAAAAAATACAAAAAGTGTTTTGGAAGAATAGTGAACAATTATATAAAGTAGATTATCTTTGATTTGAAATTTTTAATTTATTTTGTATATGCTGGTATGTATTTGATGATTTATGTTGCATTTTGAAGAGTGTATTTAAGACTTTACACTATATAATTATTGTAAGACTTTATACTATATCATCATAGTAACATTATATAGATTATATTATTCAATATTTTACATGCTATTATTATTATTCTAATTTTTATTTAATCTTAAAAATATTTTTAAATGGCAATCATTCTCTCTATATATAGAGAAAGATATCTATATAAATTGCCTGTTAGCAAATCATAACTTAATACCTAGTTGATGTTATAAGAGCCTCGCATCATGAAATTAATTTATTTCATGATAAAGGGAAAAAATGTTAATGTAATTTGGACCAGATGTATAAATAATCATTATGAGCTTTTTATTTGTGAAAGACTAATTTAAAAAAAAATTTTTTTTAGATATTTTGATTATTTTTTTACATAAATTCTTAACAAGTTAAAATCACAATGCACTTCAAACAAAATTAAAGAGCAATGATTTTTTCCCTGCTGGAAACATTTGAAATATTTAATTGTTTGTGATTTATTGAAATTGAAATTATATCTTGTTTATGCAAAATAATTTGAATTTTTTTAAATGTTTGATAGTTTTTATGAAATGTTAGTTTTCAAAGGGTTTACTTATACTAAATATAGTTTATTTAGATTTTGGGTTTACATAGTCCTGCAATTTACTTAAGGTATTCTAGATAAGTTATCAGAGAAGCATATGCCATACAAGAGGCTTTTTTCTATTTTTCCCCCTTCAAAAATAGTTTTGGTTTTTGCTTTAAAATATATATATATGTAAACCTTTTTTTAGAAGATTTAATAACCTTGCCTTTGTTGTGACTGCATCATATATTATTTTTAATTAATTTTTTAAAGATCAAATTTGTTTTCAGAGATGTTCTTGTGTGCTTACTGTTATCAAACATCAATAGATCAGACATTGATGATACATGACTGAACTTTGATGGTTTTTAGCATCAATATTTTTTTATCTATAATTTTGAGGTTGCATAGTCTACTGTCCATGTATATTCAAAGATATCAAACTGTCTTTGTTTTGATCAAAATTTGATGATGTTCTAAAGGAGATTCAAAATAGAAAATTATTGAAAATTTGTAGTTCGACAAATTTGGGGTTGAGATGAAAAAAGCTTAATTATTTGCTTCTAGTTTCCATGTCACAAAATTAATTTATATTTTTGCCAAGTTCATTTTCTTTTTCCTCACAAAAAATCTTGGATATTTTTGCTACTGTCATGTTTGCCAAAAAAAATTTTTTATGCTAAAATATCAAAGCCAGATTTTCATTTAGGAGGAGCTTTGAACCCTATATGTAATTGCAAGTCTCTAATACTAGATGTCATATGTTAGAGTTTAGTTCCCAAGTGTAAATGACTGTACAAGATTGTGATAAAAATATTCCATACATCAAACTTGAGTACTTTTATTGAAGTACAATGTCCATTTATTTTGATGCTGCTGAATTATTTTTTTTTTTTAAGAAAAGTGTATTTTATATGAAAAGATTTATGAAAGTTATTTTAATGGTTAGAAAAACTTTCAAAATTTTTTTGCGTGTGAATTTTAACTTACTATTTGAGGGACCAATACATAAAAAGAATGTTCTGCTTTATTTTTTACTGAATTTTATAAAAATTTTTAAAGAAAACTGTACATACGTGTGTATACTGTTGTCTTTCAATCTAATGAAATTAATTCAACATAAGTAAAATACTAAATTACACCATTTTTCCATATACACAAATTATATTCCAATGAAATCAATTGGTATTTTGACCTTTAGGTCTGACATGATTGAACATTTAATTTTTTTAAGCTTATAATCGTTAATGTGACTAACTTTTACTTCTTAATTTGAGTTCCTTGCAAACATTTGCCGTTTTTTAAGTTGTGAAATATTTCGTTTCTGAATCAGAGTTTCAACAGAAAGGACTGTCAAAATGAACAAAATTTCAATTTATCCTGAGAAGACTTTGTTCATATGTCAATTTAAATAAGTCTGAAACAATTCGCTGTCTATATAGAATATTTTTTGTGATAAAAACATGAGTTCCGTATTTAAAATTTTTTTTCTCTTTAATTTGATATAGATGACAACTGGAGAAATCTGTTTTTAAAAATAAATCTTGTTACTTATTCCATTCCAATAATTTTACTAATAACTGAAATGTTAATAAGAAGTGGATTTTCACATTTCACTAGCAACATTGATAATCTGAATGTTCATTAAGTGAGAGACATCTGTATATGTTACACTCATATTTAAAATTTTTAATATGTACTTTTAACAAGTTTTACATGAATCTTGAAAAATTACATAAAATTATTTTCTTTTGCTTACCTATCTAAAGTATATGCATGTAAATGTTTGTCAACATTTGCTTTTCTGTGAGATATTTGATCTTCTCTGTATGTTAGTGGTTGTAATAATCAATAGTCATAGAAATGAAGCAATAAAATGTTAAAGAATCATTTCAGTGTCTGATTTCACCTTAAAAATGTTGAATTTTTAAATGAGACATTGAGAGACAATTATATGTGTCTGTGTCTTAAAATCTTCTGTATTCTATTTTCTACATTACTTTTCAAAGGAAGTTTTCTTTTTATTATAACGTTATGGTATTAACATATAAATATTTATGTGTGTAAGACCAAAGTTTAACTACAGTGTTATTTTGCTGTGAGACCGACTGATTAACTGAAATTTATCTAGAAATACTTTTTTTTCTACATGTACTATTATTATTAAATTTTATTTTTTTTTTTTCTAGAGAAAAAAAAGTAAAATGAATCCTACATGCCAGAGACTATCAAAACTTGGCTCATTCATTCTTTAGTAATTTTTTTTTTTTAACTATCTATACTTAATATATAAAGAGAGAGCAGATTTTGTACGTGGAGGGTAATCTCCGGAACCACTGCACCTATTTGAAAAATTCTTTCACTGTTTGAAAGGTACATTATTCCAGATGGACATAGGCTATATATTATGTATATCTGATCAGTAGAAATAAAGTTAGGGGGGATACTCTAGATTTGTGTGCACTGCCGCCATCTTGGATTTTTCCGCCAGGGTTTGGCGCATTTCGCATGGCGATAATTATTGCGTTCTGGTAAAAATAACCCAATGTCAAATTCTCTAATTTTAAGATCAAACAGTTATTTCTGATGTGATCTTTTAATTACAGTATAATAATTTTAGGTCAGATCTTGGCCTTGACGTGGAAATCTGAGTCAAATTGACTAGACTGAAAAGAGTAAATTATTTTTAAAACTAAGAGTCTTTTTGTTGAAAATTTTTGAATCCATTATCAGTTTTTCGTTAACTTATTAAATTTAAGTTGCTTTTAATTTTGTTTATCGATTGTCAATTAGTATACTATAATGATACACCATTTCATTTATTTGAAGTAAAAATTATCTGCCATCATTTTTTCCTAAAATGTAAAATACAGTATACATTTTAAATACAATATATTTTAAAATATTTTATAATTCCAAGTTTTAGTGGATTACAAATAAATTTAAATAACTGAAGTTCAACTTCTCTCTCCCCAGGAACCTAAGTTAAAAAGTTAGTTAAGGTTAAGTTATTGGTTTAGGAAAAGGGTTTTTTTTTTTCTTATTTCCAACACAGCAGAATAAATGGTCAAATAATCCTTGTCCCGATTTTATTGTATGCACAAAATATTTGGTTAAGGTCAAATCTGAAGTAAAATTTCATTACCACAATGCCCTAACAACAACAACAACAAAAAAAAAAGAGAGGATCTGGTTACTCACCATAAATTTATGGGTTCATAATTATTTTACATTTTTCAAAGCTGAATTTTAGATAATTTTTAAATTGCAAGTTATTTAGGTGGTACGAAAATGCTGTATTTTTTTTTCTAATTAACAATATATAGGCATAATATTTTGGTGATTCATTGCTATTAGTCAAAGAGTTAGGGCAAACTGAATAGATGGCATTGAAATTTTATCTGTAAGTAAAATTCATTTGACCAAATTTTCATATGGATCATAATTTGAAAAGGTAGTTTTTAATTAAAAATGACAAAAAAAATCTCAGTCCAACGATTAAATGATTTTCAAAAATATTTCTAAAGTTTCACAATTTAAAAAGGTCGTTTTTATTAAAAAAGCTAAAAGAAAAACCCAAAATTTCCAATATTTGAGAACGATTTTTTCAGAAAAAAGTGGTTTTTATCAAAAACCCAACAATAAATCTAAGTCCAACTTTTAAATGATTTTTCAAACTTTTTCTAAGTTTCATAATTTAAACAGGTGGTTTTCATTAAAATAGCTAAAAAAATTCAAAGTCCAGCGTTTTGAAAACACCGCTTAAAACACATTGGCGAGAATTTTTCCACTCCTCAAAACACGGTAAAATCGCCAAGTTGGCGCAAAAAAATCCAAGATGGCGGACGTGCACACAATTATTAAGTAACGTAATATTAATTTGAATATTATTTTAGGTGCTTAAAATAATTAAAAAAAACATTCTTTACTTAAAATCCTTTTTTTTATTTTTGCATTTTTATTTCATCTCTTACTCTAATTTTGAGATACCAATGTGTATCTATAAACATTTGTCAATTGTAAACGTTTATATTGTAAACGTCTATATTGTAAACGTTTTGTCAATTAAACGTTTCTCCAAGTGACAAACGTTTAATCTATATCTATCTATATATATAAAACAGTTCCGTAACTGACTCATTCATTCACTGACTGACTGACTGACATACAACGCACAGACCAAACCGCTGGACCTAAAGGGCTGAAATTTTGCATAGCAATTCTTCTAATAGTGTAGGGGTGCACTAAGAAAGATTTTTCAAAAATTCTTCTTAGATTTTTAAAATTAAATTTTTAAGCTGTTTTTTAAACTTTTTTTACGTTTGCATTTAAAATAATACATTGAGGGTTATAAAATTTATATCACGAGAAAGATCATAAAAATTTCTTCAAAATGAAATTTTTTTCGAATTTTTACCTCCATTTCCTGATTTTTGGCGAATTTTTAAAGATTAATTTTTAGAATTTAATTTATTAAATGCTGATCACGTGATTTCTTTTTCTTATACTTTCAATAAATTTATCGTCCCGTGCGTAACAACTAAATAGACAAAAAAATTATTTTTTTCTCTTTCTAATGGAGCAGACGATTGGATATTATCCAAAAAATATGCATATCCCTTACGATTTTTTTATAAATCTATATATATAAAACAGTTCCGTAACTGACTCATTCATTCATTCATTCATTCATTCATTCACTGACTGACTGACATACAACGCACAGACCAAACCGCTGGATCTAAAGGGCTGAAATTTTGCATGGCGATTCTTCTTATAGTGTAGGGGTGCACTAAGAGAGATTTTTGAAAAATTCTTCTTAGATTTTTTTAAATTAAATTTTTAAGCTTTTTTTTTACTTTTTTTAAGTTTGCATTTAAAATAATAATTTGAGGGTTATAAAATTTACATCACGAGAAAGATCATAAAAATTCCTTTAAAATCAAATCTTTTTCGAATCTTTACCTTCATTTCCTGATTTTTGGTGAATTTTTAAAGATTAATTTTTAGAATTTAATTTATTAAATGCTGATCACGTGACTTCTTTTTCTGGTACTTTAAATAAATTTATCGTCACGTGCATAAAAACTAAATAGACAAAAAATAATTTTTTTTCCGTTGCTAATGCGGCAGACGATTAGACATTATCCAAAACAATATTAAAATACAGTAAAAGAAATGTTCTAGAAACTGTACTATATTAACTGTACTATATTCTTTAGTATTCTTTATATTAGATTTAATTTGAATATCTTCTTCTACATTATTTTGTCTATAAAAATATCCCTTACGATTTTTTTATAAATATATATATATTTTACATCAATTATATACATTGATCGTCGGATTTATTATATATATATTGGCATTAATTGCATACATTCACCGATGTTTTTACTTTGAATGTACTCCGTAGCGAAGTGCGGGTTTTCAGCTAGTAAGTTATAAATGTGAGATTCAGAAACATGAATGTAACTTTATACTTTTCAAATTAAAGGTGTATGCAAGTCAGCACATGTACAGGCATTAAATTTGTGAAAAAACTGATTAAAAAATTTTATTTTATTTTGTGAGCATGAACAATCTTACTAGTTTATAGAAAAGCTCAAACTTAAAATGGTAACATTTGGCATCAAACTAGAAAACAATACTACATAAATATGACTAAAGCAAGTACACAAGTATAAAATTTTATATACTGAAAGACCTTAATCTATAGACAAAATAAATAAAATACATACCAAAATTTAAACCAAACAATGTGAATATAATTTTAAAATTAATATCAATGAACACTTAGTTGTAATGTGAAAAATATGAAAACTAAATATTTAATAGAAGAGTAAGTGTCATTATGTAAATCAGGATTGAGACAATTAACAGATTGACATCATCGGTGTGTGAGACATGTATATCTCCAATTTTCTCCGAAATTTATGAACAAAACCAAGTAAAGTAGCCTTAGTAATTTAGAGGGGTTTATAAATATTTTGTACTTTTGTTAGGACTATTTAGTTTTCTTTGGGTCACCCCATCCAAGGAACATATGTTAGTTAAGTTTCTTTTATTTTGCAACATTTAAATTTATCTTGCATCTATTTATTAAAAATTTTAGTATTTTTACAGAATAATTTTATCTTATTAATTAATTGCATATACTTACTCTTAGTATTACTCATTGATCTCACTTCTAGTTATGAAAGATATGTTTCTTCCTAATAGATTACCTCTCAAATCCTCTGCTAAAACCTTCCCACAATAAAGAACCTATTCAATTATTTCTTCAAGTATTGTGTACAAATTAATGAAAGAACGAGAATATTGAGAATATGAGTCAAATAACAATGAGATGACAATCATAACCTTGATTTTAACTGGAGTGAAAATTGTTAATGACTCACAATCAGAAGTTAAAGGCAGCATCACTGAATTTTGGATGATGGGGATGGAGAGGAGAATGAAGGTGAGCATTATGGTGCTGGTGAATTACTATGAAGATGTAGGGCAGTTTCTTATTTTTAATGGAGAAAAAAGTTGCTCCATCAATTATTTGAACACAACATTACTAGCAACATAGCATGGATTTTTGTCTAAAGGAGCAGATGGAGGAATGTTGACTTAATATAAACCAAAACTACAACAAATAATGACACTTAATGTGCTAAAGTAGATATATACAGTATGGGGCATCGATTGGGAATTTGACTCTGAAATTCCTTTGCTTTTGCACTGGATATTATAATATAGTTTTTTGGCCACAGAATTTTATAGTCAGTTCTTTCATTTTTAATACTACATAGCCAATTTTCTACAAATTATACTTTAATGAAAAAAAAATTGATAAGATAGCATAATGTATTGAAAATGTGTGCTTTTGGCAATTATGGTTTTGAGAAGATGTGACTACCAGGTTTTATTTTTTTTTAATTTCAAATTTTTCTTTCCTTTTTTTATTATAATTTTATGACTATAAGAACATTATGTTAATGTTGAAAGGTAACAAATAAAAATTTCATTTCATAAGTGTTTTTCAATTTTTTGGCAAATTTTTCTTTTTGATTAAATTGCCAAAAATAACTATTTTTTAATGTCAAATTATTAAAACAGTATGCAAAAATAATTTGGTTCAGCAATGTTAAGAAATAAGTCAGAAGGTAGTACACAAGAAAAAGAGTCTCACAGACTTATGATGTTGGTAATGTTATAAAAATTGATGTTCATATTTGGTTAAAAAGAATATAAAATAATTATATTTTTATACAATATTGTTAAAGTTTTATGAAACTTGACCATGTATATATATATATATATATATATATATATATATATATATATATATATATATATATATAATACATCATAATATTTAGAGAGCAGATCAGTAGTTATATTTTTATCTCAGATCCTAATTTCAAAAGTAAAGTTTTATCTTTAATGTGCTTCTAGTCTAGATAGCATTTGACACAAGTATACGAATAATACAAGCTAAAAAGCCAGTTTCTTTTGCAACATTTATCAATGCCAATTTCTATCTAGAAAAACTTAAGTACTAAGAAAATGTTTATTTTATCACCATGGTAACCAAAGAAATATGAAAACAAAGAGGGAAATTTTAACATTTGATGTATGGCAATTTTAAATCTTTCAACTATTTAAAACCTTTTATTTATTCTAGTTTTAAAAACTCACAAAAAGGGCAGTTTTAGTTGTTAAATGATTTATAAATAATAATGATTAATTATCCACAGTTTAAAATACATAAGATTTATTTATTTTATTTTAAAGTTAGAAATAAGCAGTGAAGGCCAAATATACCATTAAAAGTTGACCACTTAATGTCTCTTAGAATAATAAATGATTTATAAATAATTTTAATAGTAATTGTTTATTTATTATTTACAGTAAAATGTTTGTAATGAAATCTATTCAAGGGAAAGCGCAGTATTTTCTAAAGAAATTTTTATGCAGGTTTGCATCCCCATACTTAGATAACTCTACACTAGGTAAACAGTAGAAAATTTATGACATTTATACCATTACAGATGAAAAACAAAAAAATCAAACTGAGATTTGAAGAAGTTATTATAATTATCCTTGTTCAATGCTAACATAACCCATTTTAAAAAAAAAAAAAAAAAAAAAAAAGTGTTATTCCTGTAAATTTTATGTGAAAATAACAGCCTCCAAATTTGCAAAGCAGACTGGCAAAAAATTCTTTTCTCTCTTCATTTGGGATGGGGGGGGGGGGGGGAGGGGAAGGGAGGAAACATTATAAAATATGTGCTAATTTTAAAATTTGGGTAAATATAAAGTCAATTATAAGCTTATATCATGGAGAATACATTTAATTAATACAAACAAAATCATACCAAGTCCTATGATAAGGTTACACAGGCAGATACTGATAAATGAAAACAAAATGTAGCACATTATCTTTATAATCATACCAGTAAGATTAATGTAAAAAAAAAGAAAATACTTTTATTATTATTTATGTGAATAAAAATGGTACAACAAATAAAATTCATATTTCATACCAATTTTTTCCAAAATCAAATCTAAGTATCAAAATATTTGAGTGCACATTCAACTTGTTATATTTCACGAATTTATGTATAGACACTTAATTTTACTCTTAAATTCAGCTTTCAAATAACAAACTTAGTACCTTTTAAAAGAAATGTTAAAGCTTTATTTTCAAAAAAAATTAAAAGGTTAAATGAAATTTTTAAAACTGAATCGGCACTAGAAAACTTATAGATGCAATTAATTTAGTGAAAACAGCAATGCACAATACATATGTATGTATAATCACAGGAAATTTCACAAAAGTATAACAAAGTTTATTTTGATAAACTTCATCACACAAAAATATCCATGAGTACACAATTAAAACCTTTTTAAAATAAAAACTTGCTTTAAATAAACACATCACTATTTAATGATGTGTTAGACAAGTATAATAATTTAAATTCTTATTCTTGTAGTTCTACAACATGGTATAAAAATTAAATTATTTAGAAAATTACATTTCTATATGAACAAACAAACAATATATATAAATAATTTAATAAATTAAAATTTTCACCTTAGACTATATTCCTAAAGCATATATTTTAATACTGACAATGAGTTTGACAGAATAAATAAAATAGGAATGTTTAAAATATAAAAATTATGTACAAAAAAGAATATTAACAAAAAATTTTAAAATTAACATTTATTAAACTGAAAGTAATGGCAAAGATAAGATAAAAAGTAAGTAAATATACACTTAAGTGCCAGAATAACTGGGATAGACAATCACTTTCGGAACATGTAGCAATACTCACTTTCTTATAAATGCTTTGGTTCGCAAGCAGCTTATACAGAGTGACAGACATTTGTGGATGCTTTAAAAGCTGATCGAGTTGTGAGCATGGCAGGCGATCATGATTTACGTGAATTTCAACACTGTATGATAGTTGGCACTCATGCGATGAGCCATGGCATTTCAGAGATACAGAAGTTTAGATTTTCAACTTCAACCATTTCAAGGGTGTGCTTTGAATAGAAGAAATCTGTTAAAACATCGAACCTATTGCAAAAGTGTAGCCCTCAAGAGACTCTGAATGACTGTGACTGGCATCTTCTGTCGGCAATTATATTAAGCAAGAGGAGTGCAACATTGGAGCAAATAGCATCACAATTCAATGCTAGGGCAAGGCCTATACTAACATCAGCAAGAGGACTGTAGAATGTTCATTGCATGATATCAGCTTTAATAACCAATGCCCAATGACATATTATACAGGTATCCCAGTTTTTCTGGCATTTCAGTGCATACAGTATGTTATACTAAAACTGATATATGTATATGTTGATTACAAATTAAAAATTTAAGACAGGTTGGCAAGACAACTTAATTTTTTTCCTAATGCTGCAGCAAAACATTCTCTAAATTGACTACTATATTTATCTAACAAAGCATAGGGTGTTTCATAATAAGTTTGATCATGAAATCCTTCCTCCACTTCATCAAAACGATCAGCAACAACTTTAAAACCATAACTAGATAGTTCTACACATAATTTTTTGTCTTCTCGGGTTTCTATATTAAAATAAATTTCTGTATGAGAATGAGGTATATAAGTTGAGATTGTAATACTTTTTAAAGCAAACCCAACATCACGAATGACAGCTTGAGCTTCTTCTTCCCAGTCAATGACTTGACCATCCATTGAATCAGACATCTCTAAATATCTATAAATAAATTATGAAAATAAATATACAGTATTTTACTGTAAAAAGATATCCTCCACTTCATCATAACATTATTATGTTCAATTAGGGAAAGAGTCAAGGAAAAAAAAAGAAATGGCAATAATAGAACAAGGAAAACAAATTATAATACATTTGGAAGACAATAAACACATGAATATAACAATCTTTGGTAATTTTCTTTTATCCTGTGCAAGTGATAAATTGCAAAATATGGTTAACAGGTTGCATTTTTGGGGTTTTTTTGTTTATTAACTGTAATTCTCAAGATAGATGTGTGGAATGAACAAAATGTACACAAAACATGAATGTTATTCATTATTAAGTAAATAGTTAGCTAGGAAGCCAAAAATCTTTCATGTCCTTCAGAATATTTTCATCAAATGGATCCTCTTTTTGTTCTCACCACAGTAATTCTGCAAGGTTACAATTGCAAATGGCTGTATGCTGTTCCTTATTTCTCTATTTATCACTTCTCCCCAATTGCTCGTTCTTTTGCGTGCACATGCTGGTTTTCGGATCACGTTCCACAACAAAGACTTCTTTTACAGTCACATGAAGGTACATTGCATTGCCATTTAATACCATCATTAAAATACAGTTTCATTTGATGGTTATTTTCACAAGTCTCATTTAATGACAAAATTCCTTTTCTTGAAAAAAAAAATTACAGCTCCACTTTCTAATGCAGGTAGGTTCCAAATTTTCAAGATTAAAATTTGAATTTCATCTATGTTCCATGTGAAATAGTGCAACAGTGTTTCTTCAAAATTTAGTATAAGGTGAAGCAGGGTGAGAACATGGGCTTAAAACCCTAAAAAATTGAACTTTAAAAAAATTTTCAAGTGTACTCTGTAGGAAAATTCTTGCTCTACTGTTATGTTTAGTTTTTATTTACAGAAAAAAAATTGTAAAATGGAAAATTTTTATACCTACTAAACCCTTGCATTTTAACTAAGGTACCTAAATTCAAGTACCCTTAGAATTCGAGGGGCAAGTGAGAACAGCAGTTCTCACTTGCCCCATAAACTGAAAAAACCTACCTTTGTGTTATAACAGCCATATAAATAGTTTTTTCTTCTCAACATATGTTTTCTAGCTGGAGAAACTTCATAACCAACCACCTTTTGCCATGTTTCTTTAACAGTTGATAATTGTTTCTAATTCCTTAATATTCATAAATAGTAAATTATGCAACTGAAACTAGTTTTTTTGTTGTGGGTTTGAAGAAGTGAATTGTAATAAACTAACTTGTAGAGAATGTGAGTGATCATTACAAACTGTGTGTGAATATATTGAATTTCTAATTCTGTTGTCACTATTTCTGAGCTGCCTTTTGTACCAGATGGTGACTTATTAATGTTCCCGGAAGAGCTGAGGCCTGGAAGATTCGGTGAACTATTTTTTTTTCCATGTCTTTTTGGTCCTACAATATTCAGTAGGGCCTAGGCAAAGGAAGAAAAATTTTTTAACATACATTTGTCACTCTAAAACAAATAATACAAATATACTTATTTTGTTAATATTCGGACGGTGCTGACACTGCTAACTTGAACAACAAATTTCTCCACAACGAAAGAATGTAAAAAAAAAAAAGCCTTCATGAAATATCTATTGTTTCCCTTGCCCTACTTATTTTGCTATAAGCAACTATGATTTATTGGGAACCGCGTTCTCACTTGCCCCAAGTGCGGGGGGCAAATGAGAATGCAAAATACAAAAACTTTAAATATTTACCGCAAAAAAAGTTGTGAATAGATTTACAAAACAATAAAACTATAAATGTAAAACATAACCAAAAGTATATATGCAAATTTTCACACAAATACAACAACTTGTTAAAAACCAATTTAGATTTAAAGTGGAACTATATGATTTTGGTGTTCTCACTTACCCCACTTCACCCTATCTATTATCTATTCAGCCATATTCATAGGGTTGCCAGGGGAACTATTAGATTAGTTCCCAGTGTACAAATAACAGTTATTTGACAACATTTAACTGCCATCTTAATCATCATGTCAAAACCATCTTATACTATCTTAATCATCATGTCAAATGGATATAAATAGGATGAATTATCCCTAGATCTTGAAATGGGATTGAAAAACTTTTAGAAATTCATACAGCTGATACCTTATTTGTAAACATCATTCTAAATAGGAAAGGGGTTAAAAGCCAAAATAAAAACAGGAAATAAAAATCATCAAATGCAGTTAAAAAAAAAAAAAAAAAGCTAAAAACAGGCAATTTACCAGTTAAATTTCACATAAAATGTTGAATGGAATACAAATATTTAAATATTTGTATTATATTATGTGACATGGAATTCGACTTTGTAAATATATTTTATTGTCCCATAGTCTTGATGCAGCATTGATTCGGTTCCATGCACATTCTAGTGTATCTGTTTTGTTGTGTATGTCATAGGATGTATGTGTGTTGGGTTCGCGCCTGTATTTTGTACCGGTTTCTGGGGGAAAGGTATGTACCTCCCGGAGGCAAATTCAGCTCATCGTAAAGAGAGTTTTTTTTTGTATAAGAATAAAAGCGTGACTTGCCACCCCTTCTCGGCTGTAGGGGGGGTCTAGCGTCCCCATGGCAACGGCCTAGCAACATCTTTTAGCCAATGAGAGCTGAAAGGTGTTTGTTCGAGGATAGCTGACCTCTGCTCGCCCCAGTTCAAAAGGAAGGAATAAGAAAACGTTTTTTCAGTGAGTTGGAGTTTTTAGCAGCGACAGATATAGGACCTCGTGGTGATCCTATCGATCAGATCCACCTGTTTTTTTTTTTGGCTTGCTTCGCCGATTCCGCTGGTCGACTGATGAGATACGATGCTTCTATTCCATACGAAGGTGGTGGTAAGTTAATATTATTTTGTGTTATATTTATCAGGCGAGAGCACGGTGATTTATTTTTATGTAATTTGGATTTTATGTGTTATAATAATCTTTTAACGTATGATATTAATTGATATGATTTTCTCTGTAAAAGTTTGTAGTCAGTGTATAAATTAATGTAAGTAATATGAAGAGAAATTAAATGGTTACATTAAATATTAAATTTGAGTATGTGCTCTTCAGTTATTCTCAGACATGTGTCAGAGTGAATTTCTTAAATTAATAATTTAGCAAAAAAAAAATAAATAATTAAATAATAAGCCACTATACAGAATATGCTAATTAGCATATGTTCTAACTTAACATAAAATATTATAAACACCATTTTATAAACACACACAATAATACACACTTGCTAGAAAGCTTGAAACACACTTAGGAAAAATTTAAGACAATATAATTCAGTAAGAAAGTCTAACAAAACCTTAGTAAACTCTAAAAAATAAATGAAAACTTAAGAGACTTAGGCTAACACTTAAGAATTTATAAAACATAAAAAAAATTGGTTTATTCCTTGTACATGAAAATTTTCAACATGACAGTGAGAAGAGCAATTTCGAACTGATTTTTAAGAAACGAATTTGGGTCAAAATTCATTCAGGTTAATGAGCTGAGTTCACTATTCAATAAATGTTCTAAATGAACTACATTTAAAATCACTAGGTAATTAATGTTTGACTTTAACATTCTTTTTTTTTCAATTATCAGTGCTCTCCATGCATAAATTAGTAGGGTTGGTTAGCTTAGAGTGCAGATTCAATTAATTAGGAATCGATAGATTCACTTTCAGACAAAAAGAGAAAACTTTTCTTTTAAAATACGCTACAAGCTCAATAACGATTTAGGATATATTACTTGAAATTAACTTTGCAAAACAAATGTCAGTTGGGGACACGAACTACAAAATATAATTTTTAAGAAGAGGGGGGGAATGACTGACCGTGAAGGAGGGATGCTATGTTTTCAATATCAGAAAAACTCTGCTTTCGGCAGATCCAGGAGAGGGATGCAGCTGTCACAGCCGGTTGCCGAGTAATCCTGACCGGCCGCCGCAGTAAGTCACTGCGCATCATGTTTGGGAATTCGATCAGCCGGTAGCTTCGAAACTAAATGCCCGGCTGGCTTTGCCGGCTGCTTAGCATTGTGGACTAAACGTCCGGCCGATTTTACCGGTAGCTTAGAGAGGTGGATTAAAAAACCGGCCAGTTTTGTCTGTAGCATAGAATACTTTTGGTAGCATAAAATACTTTTGGATTTGAATATATATTATTATATATTATACATAGATTTTTATATATTACTATACATTACATATTTAGATTTTCTTATACATTATTTACATACTTAGCACAAAAAAGAATTTTTTAGAAGCATACAAAAAATGTTCTTCTAAAAATAGCTTTTGCGCTGATATACAAGATATGTTCCAATCATGAAGCTACAGAAGGAGGGGAAGCTAGTGTTAAAAATGTGTCTCCGATTTGGTCGCCACCACTAGATGGCGCGCGCGCCTGATCTGTTGCCGCCATGAAGCTACAGAAGGAGCGTAAGCTTCAATGGGGAATTTTTCGAAAAATGAACCGATACGCGGTCGAAGTGTGACGTCACGTCCGCCATTAGGGCACCTCCGCAATGGCGGCCTATGTTATTCTCCCATAGGACGGAAAACAAATATTAATATCTCTTAAACTAATGAATATTATCTCCCTGCACGTCCTGAAATCGATGAAGGAGCCAAAAATACCCTACCTCAAAAATTGAGGAATGTGATTTCGTACAGGAATAAGAGCAAATGGTGTTTTAAAATGTCATTTCGGTAAGCCTATCGATGTGAAACATAGGCTTAGATGAAGTGATACTTTTGAACTTTTCTATTTAGTGTTTGTGAATAGTTTTATATGTTGTTTCTGTCTATGTGGATATTCTAACATAATCTAAGATGAATTGGTAAGTAGATTTTATTCCCAGTAACACTGATTTATCCCTAGTGCCATTGTGTTTACAATTTGAATGTGTCGCTGATGGTAACGGTATTAAAATGTCACTTTCGATAAACATTATTACTGTAAAACTACGTATGTACCTTATTGTTCATTCGATTTTCCTCAAATATTTGTATGGTAACATTCTTAAAGCACTATAATCCACTTTGCAGAATGAAAGGGTTCTTGAAGTTGATATATTGGCTAGTAAAGTATACTGTATTGTTGTTGTTTTTTATGTATTAGATGTATGCTTTTATTAATTTCTTTACCTGTGTACTTGATTCCCTTCCCTTAAAACTGAATGGGTGTCTGAGTAGGATAGATTTAAGTCAATCTGTTCTATGTCAGATTTCTTTTCAGTTAAATCCATGGAACTATAAGATTACTAACAGACTTTATGGCTAAGTATTTTTTCAGCCATTGATTTCATGCATCCTTTTTGTTGCTGGCTGGTTTTATGATGGGATTGTTTGATTTAATTTTAGTGTGTTATCAACCGTAGTTTAATGCAGCACTCTTAAATTATGAAGCATGAAATAATTGATTTGTTTTGCATTGTTCTTATATTATACAGTTAGTGAAAGTGATAATCGTCAAATTCTTTATTTAATGTTTATCAACAGCTTTTTTTTAAATTTTGTATCTGTTTATGTGAATAATGTAACATTCAGTAAGTAGATGTTTTCTCCAATAATATGCCTATTAAAGCTTTTTTGTTATTGTTTTCCATTATAAATATTGAAAAGTAGTGTTTGGTAACATTGTTTCAGCTATGTATTCTTTATAACTACTTATGCTTCATAAACAATAACTTTACATTAGCAGACAAAAAAAAAAAATAAACTGATTGCTGCAACATTCTCATTTATTTTTTTTTAAATGAAGTAGTGTTTATTTTTAACGTTTCATAATTTGTTTCAACTGTAACATTTTTTGTTCAAATTCATAGTCATGTTTTTCTTCTTTATTTCATTAATTTATACAAGACACTTCATCATGATATCCTGGTTTGAAATTTTCACCTTTTTTAACAATCAAAAAAGTTTCATAGACAGAGGAGAAAAAGCTCTGGCTAGTGATATTCAGTTGTTTGATAACAATCCTGGAAACAGCTTGATTTTATCTAAAGTTCAATCCTCTATGAGAGACAGATATATAATGTGACAGTAAGTTGTACATGTAGTAACATTTTGTTTCTTTAATATTTATATTTTATGGTAGTAATTAAGATAATTGTTTTTCCTTTTCATATTAAATTATATTAATTTCTGATGTTAATTTATATGTATACCTTTTTGCCAAATATAGACCTATGAGAGAGATTATAACCAGTACATTTTGTTTTGTCTCGTTATTCTTTTTAAATTGTTTTTTCATTTCTGTTGTTAATGTATATCTATATTTTTTTGTATTTTTAATAAAAATTCTATAATGGGATTTCTGTGTTCTTTCTTTCACACTATGAATGGAATGTGATATAAGTTCTGTAAAACTTGACTTTCCGTATTTTGAGTAACATTTTAAATAAAGTGACCAAAATGAAGAGATTTCAAAACATAACTCAGAATTTATGTGTAACCTTCAAATGCAAATAAATGGTTAAAGCATAGTTATTATTAAAATACATGTAATGGAAACTGTAAACTTTTTATCTAAAAAAACTCACCAAAGGGATTAAACAAAAACATGTTAAGATATAAACAAAAAGATTTTATTTTTTCATCAATGGATTTTACAAATTTACCAAAGTGGCACAAACTTGAAAACTTACTGAAGCGTATTGATTAAAATAATATGGGATGTTATCAAGAATTTGAAAACTTTTTATTCTTTGTATAGCTCGTTCAACATGAACATGTATATGTTTTAATTTAGTGGTAAATTTATCCTCACTTTCTGTGAATTGTGGATTCGTTAAGAATGGGGGAATATTTACTGATACACCTTGAGGCAATAGGTCAAGTATTAAAAAACCTTTATCTGTTAATATTAGATCTCCAGGATTCCACAATTTTATTAAACCACATTCCTTGAAAATGGTTTTATCAGAAGTAGATCCTGGCCACAATTTACTAATGAAACAAATTGCACCATTAGGAGCTAGGCTATCAATCCTTTTAAAGTTTGCCTTTTCTTATACTGTGAAAAAGTTCACCTCTGAGCCTTTGCAGAGATTTTCAATAAATATTTCTGTCATGTTTATTAAAAAGTAGCAATTAGGGAAGTCAGGGTTGTTTATTGAATGTTGAATTTTATTATTGACATTAGCACTAAACTGTCATTCTCACTGATTTGAGAAAATTGAAATTTCACATTTTTTGCTGCCAACAATAACTGTAGCTCTTTATTTTTTTCCTTTAGTTGGTCTATCTCTGCTTTTACCATCCACTCTACTTTTATCTTTCACACCTTCAATGTTCTTCATCACAGCACACTGTTTTCTAAAGGAATAATACTAAGAATATTAAATAACAGCATAAATGAACATTAAGAAAACTCATAATAAATTTATTGTTAAAAACGTGCATTTGATTTGTGAAAAGCTAAGTACAACAAATAGAAGTTTTAATTATTTATGAGATTAATATATTATCTATAATACTACTACATAACATAAACAATAAAATTACTGGTAATTTGGATCAGATGTGTTATCCTCCTTCTCTCATGTTTAATTTCAATGTATAAAATGACTATGTCCTCAGTTCTGAGAATCAAGTACATTTAGTACTTATTGTAAAGAAAACATGTGAAATTAAAAAAGCTGTTATTAAAAACACATTTACTTCTTTCCTTTATGAGCAGGAAGTTTAATTTGTTGCACTTTATTACTGTAAAAAAATTGTTGGATTATTTCTTTTATCCCCTCCTTTAAAATGGTAGCTATATAATCTGGAATCTCTACCAGGTTTTCTGTCACTATGCCTGAAAAATACCAAGATCAATAAACTTTAAAACATTTGCATGTTTTATTTATTACATATACATTTAAAATTATAATTATTCGGTTTCCCTCGTATCACTGAATTGAAGCTCACTAATTTTATGAATCTAACCTACATGTTCGCTCCATATATATTTTCATACAAAAAAATCTATTATTATTTGGTTTGCAGACAATTTGACAAACAATAACTATAAAATTTAAGACAAAGAAACTATTGTAGATTTCTGTTTATAATAGAAGTCCTGAAAAATTTTCTAAATAAAAAAAAATTTCATCCTAAATTAAGAATTTTTTAAAGCTTAAATACAACAAAAATTCAGTATGTATCATCTAAAACATTTTAAAAAATTAAATAGCTATTGAATACCATAGATTTACTATAACATGGAGACCAAGAAATGTGAAATTAACATATGTGGAAAAATGTACTCATAAATTAAAAATGAGAATATTAAAACTTCGATTTTCAAACTTACTTTGCCATTCAGGTCCAAAGAGCGTGCTTTACATCCTTTGGAAAGCGGTAGAAGGAACAATGATTTTAACCATTTTATACTTGCAGTCTGCAGCAAAGCATATGACCATTTTTTAACTTAAAAAAAAACACCTGTATTAAAGATCTAAATGATAGACACATTATTCCCTCAAAACATGGACAAATGAATTTTATAATCTTTACTTATTAAATAATGCTACATTTTAAACCAACAAAGATGTACAGACTTTAACGATATAAAAACGATTGAAAAAGAATCAACTGTTTATACATATGTATATATATATATATATATATATATATATATATATATATATATATATATATATATATATATATATATGAAGACCTTGGGGGTAAAAAGTGATAAACCACATTATTGTAGTTTAGAGATAAACAGATTTATATTTTCATAAAATATTTGCTATTACATATTTCAAATTGCAAAACTTGTTGTTAAACATTTTTTGTATATAATACCCTCCTTAAAAATGTCATTAAGAGAAAAAGTAATAAAATCAACATTTATTACAATTTTAACACACTGAACAATTTAATGTAGCTATAAATATGAGGGTTATAATTGTTTACATGCAATAGCAGTTACAGAATGAAGATGGGATGGCCACTGCTTTTTTTTTTTTGCACAAGAAATTGTGTACTTTTTATATTGTAAAAATTCATAATGTGATTAGCAGACAGTAATATCTTTTCATTTAAGTGACTTAAAAATAATGAGTGCAAACAGTGTCAACATTGTAAAAAGACAAAAACATTATTCATATAATGCCTAATAATGGTACAATACATTAGTAAAATACTGTCCTAATAAGCATTTTACATTAACATATGTAAATAGTTACAAACAATATTGCAGACAATGGTGTCAAACATATCTACATACAATCAGCAAAATGTACCTGCACAAGTTCTGATGAACTTTCACCATTATGTGGGGAGAGATGTGGGTTATCATTTTTGCATCAATGCAAAAGAAATCAATTATTTCATGCTTCATACTTTAAGAGTACTGCATTAAACTAAGGTTGATAACACAAAAATACTAAATCAAATAATCCCATCATAAAACCAGCCAGCAACAAAAAGGATGCATGAAATCAATGGCTGAAAAAATACTTAGCCATAAAGTCTGTTAGTAATCTTATAGTTTCATGGATTTAACTGAAAAGAAATCTGACATAGAACAGATTGACTTAAATCTATCCTACTCAGACACCCATTCAGTTTTAAGGGAAGGGAATCAAGTACACAGGTAAAGAAATTAATAAAAGCATACATCTAATACATAAAAAACAACAACAATACAGTATACTTTACTAGCCAATATATCAACTTCAAGAACCCTTTCATTCTGCAAAGTGGATTATAGTGCTTTAAGAATGTTACCATACAAATATTTGAGGAAAATCGAATGAACAATAAGGTACATACGTAGTTTTACAGTAATAATGTTTATCGAAAGTGACATTTTAATACCGTTACCATCAGCGACACATTCAAATTGTAAACACAATGGCACTAGGGATAAATCAGTGTAACTGGGAATAAAATCTACTTACCAATTCATCTTAGATTATGTTAGAATATCCACATAGACAGAAACAACATATAAAACTATTCACAAACACTAAATAGAAAAGTTCAAAAGTATCACTTCATCTAAGCCTATGTTTCACATCGATAGGCTTACCGAAATGACATTTTAAAACACCATTTGCTCTTATTCCTGTACGAAATCACATTCCTCAATTTTTGAGGTAGGGTATTTTTGGCTCCTTCATCGATTTCAGGACGTGCAGGGAGATAATATTCATTAGTTTAAGAGATATTAATATTTGTTTTCCGTCCTATGGGAGAATAACATAGGCCGCCATTGCGGAGGTGCCCTAATGGCGGACGTGACGTCACCACTTCGACCGCGTATTGTTGTCGCTCACCGGTAGAAGGCGCGACATGCAAGCGAAGTGACTATTTTACATTGAGTTATACGGCGTGGTGGTGAAAGTTGTTTTATAAATTTTAAAATTTATTCTGTGTGCAGAAATATGCCAAACACGTGTTTTGCTCCGGGTTGTTCTACTGGCTATAGATCAGCCTTAAAAAGAAATAATGGACAGAGAAATCCTAGTATATTTGCTGCTCCTAAGGTAAGAACATTATTATTGTTTTGTGTTAATATAAGATGTATAATAATGAGAGAAAAGTACAGCTGCTGTGTTTTAAGTGAACGCAAAGTTAAGACATCTTTAATTCTGCGGGAAATAAGCGTGTTTTATTTTTCAATCATCCCTATATCCCATCAAAAATAATCATCACGTGTTCACAAAGCTCTATTGTATGTAAAAAGATGTAAATAATTACTCATACTATTGCTCTAAAGGAAATCGCTCATCAATAAAAGATGTACGATACTTACGTATATAAATTTATCTATAGTAAATTGTATATCACACATTTAATTTTTATTTTATAATAATGTATTAATAGTGTATGTTGTTAATTTCAGTTCTTTATAATTATGAAATACTTTTCTTCTATTCAATATATTTTGTGGTTATGGCAAATTGAACTACACGTCTTAACTAAAGCCATCATTTTTTTTTAAATTGTGCACAGAAATAAAATATTTCCAGTTAACTTTTCTTAATATTGAATTTTATCACTATTAAGTTAGTTGATAAGTAAATAAGTTTTCATTGTATGATAAAGAATGTTGTTACTATAAATGCTTATGCAAAATCTGTTGAGTATAATTTTTAAAAAAATTAATATTTTCCTATCTTTTTACTGTGATTACAATGAAACCCATACTTTGTGAAAATGCGAAAATATAGCTGATTTGTCCATATCAATGTTATTTGGGGTTTTTTCTTTTTAATTTGCTGAAAATATTTGTAATCGATAATTTACCAACTTGTAGGTAATTTCTGACAATGCTGGAACCATAATATTGAATTTAATCACTATTAAGTTAGTTAAAGTACGAAAAAGTGACCACTCCCATTAAGGGGAGTGGTCACTTTTAAGTACCTTTAAAAGTATCATTTTTGGACCTATGCTGGATTGTATGTACTACTCATGATTTTTGCTTGATTTACAAGAAATTTTTTGAGTAACTGCTTATAATACTGTTTATTATATATGCAATATTTCAAGGTAATTAATAAAAAATAAAATGATTTTTTATGCATAAAAAGTGAATATTTTTTTTTAATCGAGCATTTTGCAGTCAACTACTGTGCGCATTCTATCAAAATAAATTATTAAGTTACATTAATAATTGCTTACTATATGTGATTACAAAACTTTAGACAACAAAATCTACCAAAATTTTTGAACCTTAATATATTTTAATTTTTAAAGAATTTTTTATAAGCTTTTACTCAGTCCTTTTTGAAATTTCTAATTAAAAATAGCACGTACTAAAAGGTTTTAATATATTTTAGAATAATGTTGCTGGATATTGTTGCCTGAAGTATTGTAATCACATATAGTAAAAAATTACTAATGTACCTTAATAATTTATTTTGACAGAATCCGCACAGTAGTTGACTGCAAAATGCTCGATTTAAAAAAAAAATTCACTTTTTATGCATATAAAGTCATTTTTATTAATTACCTTGAAAAATTGCATCTATAATAAACAATATTATAGGCAGTTACTCAAAAAATTTCATATAAATCAAGATTAATTCATGAGTAGTACATACAATCGAACATAGGTCTAAAAATGATACTTTTAAAGGTACGTAAAAGTGACCACACCCCTTAAGTAAATAAGTTTTCATTGTATGATAAGCAATGTTGTTACTATAAATGCTTATGCAAAATCTGCGTACAAAATCTGCTTATGCAATAAAATGCGTACTTTGTGAAAATTCAAAAATATAGCTGATTTGTCCTTGTCAAAGTTATTTGTTTTTTTTCTTTTTAATTCGCTGAAAAAATTTGTATTCAGTAATTTACCAACTTGACGATTATACCTCCGGATTTAAAAAGTGTAATCTGAGATGCTTTGACTGATTTTTTTTCCAAAGGAAGATATTTTAAAGTATTGTCTGATTAAATACAGAATTGACTTCCTATTTTATTAGTCCTGATAAGAATTTATTTCTTCACAATTCTTTTCTGTAATTTCATTTCCTTAATTATTAAATTATTACAAAATTCTGAACTCATTTATTCTGAAACCAATACACAATTATTCTGAAAAGTATATTTACTCATTTCCTTTAAGAATTTTAATGAATTATAGCAAAAAAAGCACTTGAAATAAAGATTTTGAATGAAAATAAGCAATTGTTAAATTGAATAAATAAATTCGTATTAAATACGCACTAAAATAAAACAACTTGTTTTCGCTAGGAAAATTACGAAAAATCCATATTAAAGCGTATGGTTGTCCGTGTCTAAGCCGCCCGCTAGTGCACGCGAGCGCCCTCTAGTGGCGGCGACAAAAAGGGAGACACATTTTTAACACTGAGCTGCTCCTCCTTCTGTAGCTTGATGGTCACAAGCATGAAGCTACAGAAGGAGCGGAAGCTTCAATGGGGAATTTTTCGAAAAATGAACCGATTGTTGTCGCTCACCGGTAGAGGGCGCGACATGCAAGCGTAGTGACTATTTTACATTGAGTTATACGGCGTGGTAGTGAAAGTTGTTTTATAAATTTTAAAATTTATTCTGTGTGCAGAAATCTGCCAAACACATGTTTTGCTCCGGGTTGTTCTACTGGCTATAGATCAGCCTTAAAAAGAAATAAAGAAACTGGACAGAGAAATCCTAGTATATTTGCTGCTCCTAAGGTAAGAACATTATTATTGTTTTGTGTTAATATAAGATGTATAATAATGAGAGAAAAGTACAGCTGCTGTGTTTTAAGTGAACGCAAAGTTAAGACATCTTAAGTTCTGCTGGAAATAACCATAATATTGAATTTAATCACTATTAAGTTTAGTTAAATTACGTAAGTTAGTTAAAGTACTTAAAAGTGACCACTCCCCTTTTTAAGTACCTTTAAAAGTATCATTTTTGGACCTATGCTGGATTGTATGTACTACTCATGATTTTTGCTTGATTTACAAGAAATTTTTTGAGTAACTGCCTATAATACTGTTTATTATATATGCAATATTTCAAGGTAATTAATAAAAAAATAAAATGATTTTTTATGCATAAAAAGTGAATATTTTTTTAAAATCGAGCATTTTGCAGTCAATTGCTGTGCGCATTCTATCAAAATAAATTATTAAGTTACATTAATAATTGCTTACTATATGTGATTACACCACTTTAGACAACAAAATCTACCAAAATTTTTGAACCTTAATATATTTTAATTTTTAAAGAATTTTTTATAAGCTTTTACTCAGTCATTTTTGAAATTTCTAATTAAAAATAGCACGCACTAAAAGGTTTTAATATATTTTAGAATAATGTTGCTGGATATTGTTGCCTGAAGTATTGTAATCACATATAGTAAAAAATTATTAATGTACCTTAATAATTTATTTTGACAGAATGCGCACAGTAGTTAACTGCAAAATGCTCGATTTAAAAGAAAAATTCACTTTTTATGCATAAAAAGTCATTTTTATTAATTACCTTGAAAAATTGCATCTATAATAAACAATATTATAGGCAGTTACTCAAAAAATTTCATATAAATCAAGATTAAATCATGAGTAGTACATACAATCGAACATTGGTCTAAAAATGATACTTTTAAAGGTACGTAAAAGTGACCACACCCCTTAGTAAATAAGTTTTCATTGTATGATAAGCAATGTTGTTACTATAAATGCTTATGCAAAATCTCCGTACAAAATCTGCTTATGCAATAAAATGCGTACTTTGTGAAAATTCAAAAATATGGCTGATTTGTCCTTGTCAAAGTTATTTGTTTTTTTCTTTTTAATTCGCTGAAAAAATTTGTATTCAGTAATTTACCAACTTGACGATTGTACCTCCGGTTTTAAAAAGTGTAATCTGAGATGCTTTGACTGATTTTTTTTCCAAAGGAAGATATTTTAAAGTATTGTCTGATTAAATACTGCATTGACTTCCTATTTTATTAGTCCTGATAAGAATTTATTTGTGATTGATAGAAAATGTTGCTTTTCTACTATGTGTGTGTGTGTGTTTTGGTTAATCAGTATTATTTCTCACATTTTTTTTCCATAAGAGATTATGAACAATGATAAAAAACTTTCTTCACAATTCTTTTCTGTAATTTCATTTCCTTAATTATTAAATTATTACAAAATTCTGAACTAATTTATTCTGAAACCAATACACAATTATTCTGAAAAAGTTTATTTACTCATTTCCTTTAAGAATTTTATTGAATTGTAGCAAAAAAAAAACACTTGAAATAAAGATTTTGAATGAAAATAAAAAATTGTTAAATTGAATAAATAAATTTATATTAAATACGCACTAAAATAAAACAACTTGTTTTCGCTATGAAAAATACGAAAAATCCATATTAAAGCATATGGTTGTCCGTGTCTAAGCCGCCCTACAGAGCACGCGAGCGCCCTCTAGTGGCGGCGACAAAAAGGGAGACACATTTTTAACACTGAGCTGCCCCTCCTTCTGTAGCTTCATGGTCACAAGCAAACTCATTCGAGTGATTCACAGGAGTGTAATAATCGAATTAGAATAAATCGAATGAAATTTTGATAATCGAACTACTCGAATGATTTATATAATCGAGTTATGCGAGTGATTCATTCGAGTAGTTGCCCATCGCTAGACATAGCCAATGTTTTTTGTAAGTTGAGCGCGTAGTTCACTCAATGTTCTATAAACTTAGTAATTAAAAGTAAAAAGATGCCTTTGGCAACAAACTTTCGCAGCTGTTAGAGTGACTGAAATAACATTGATCTAGATTCTGCAAAAATAAACAGCTATTCAAGTAAGTTTAGTTTACAGGTAATTTTTTCGGTATTGTATGACAAAACTGTTTTATTAAGATGTTCAAGTTGATTTACATGATTTCTACATTTTACGCTATTTTTTTATGAGGGAAGTTAAATGCAATTACAATACGTATAACTGTTGATCTGTTAATAACTGCATGTTCAGGCACGGCTTATTGTTTTAGTAGTTTATTACTTTCTGGTCCACAATTGCGTGCTATTGAAACATACGCTCCACGATTTCAATAGACTGCTAAAAGTTGCCAATATTATTTCTCTGATAATTTTATTTAAAATTTTTATCCTAAATTTATAAATATTTCATTATGCATGTCAGACCCAACGTGTTTAGCAACTTTTCTGGTCATGTGTTACAGTGCCTCCCAAAAGTGTTCTTACACTTACGATTTTCAATGAAATAGGGGTCTATCCATTAAAAGTAATATTTCAGAATGGGTATTTAATAATAAGATCTATAATCTATTCTTAACAAAACTACATGAAATATTTTGAAAACATAGTAAAACTTTATTTTTAAGAAACCAGTTGTCAAAAAGTAACAAAAATTTTATCTCACAAAAGTCATCCTAAGCTGAAATATTTTCGGATAAATTCATAATTAAAATTATCGTCAGGTGCTTTATTTTTATTTTTGAATTGTGGTGGCCTTTAAAATATCGTTCGGTGTTAATGTTTGCTTGCCTACTCCATAATATTCTATTTATTATTTAAAAATGGCTTGTAGTCGTAAAGAAACAACAAACAGCATTCGAAAATTGATTATTTTTCATCATAGTAGTGGTAAATCACTTCGGAATATTGCTAAATTACTTAATTTATTCCATTCTACTGTGCAGTATGTGATAAAATGCTTTAAAGAAGAAAATTGGATTGAAAACAACGTAAAAAAAGGTCGTCCGGCAAAGTTAACAAAACGTCATCAGAGATTTATAATTAGAAAATTTGTGAAAAATCCATTTTTGAGTGCTGTAAAAGTTCCTGCAGAATTTAATGAAACATTTTCTATTTCAATTTCACCTGAAACTGTTTGACGAGTTCTCAGAGCAGCTGGATTACATGGGTGTTCTACCCGTAGATATTTTTATGTGATTGAGAAAAACAGAAAGTTTAGGCTTTCTTTCGCACTATCAATGATAAATAAGCCCCAAACGTATTGGAATAATGTCTTATTTGCCGATGAAAGCAAGTTTAACATTTTTGGTTCCGATGGGCGTATAATTGTATGGAGAAGAAAAAATGAGGAACTTAATCCCAAGAACTTAGTAGGAACAGTCAAGTGTGGCGGTGGAGGTATCCTTGTGTGGGGGTGCATGTCAGCATCAGGACTAAGTAATTTGGTATCTATTGATGGCATAATGAATCATGCTGTTTATATAAATATTTTAAGAGACAATTTAAAATTATCAGCCCAAAATTTGGGTATTAGAAACAACTTTGTTTTTTATCAAGATAACAATCCTAAGCACACGGCTCGCAACGTTTGCCTCTGGTGTCTCTATAGTTGTCCATAAGTTTTGAAAACGCCACCTCAATCGCCAGATTTAAACCCAATAGAACATATTTGGAGAGAACTGTAGGTTCCAAGTGTATGATGACTTTTGTGAGATAAAGTTTTTGTTACTTTTTGATTATAGGATTCTTAAAAATGAAGTTTTACTAAGTTTTTAAAATATCTCATGTAGTTTTGTTAAGAATAGATTATAGATCTTATTATTAAATACCCATTCTGAAATATTCATTTTAATTAATGGATAGATCCCTATTTCATTGAAAATTGTAAGTGTACGAACACTTTTAAGAGCCACTATATACAAATGATTTTGAACTGTTAATAATTGCGGTAAAAGATAAAATATTCAAACAGGAGGTCCATATCCTGTGTTGTTTGGCGAAAAGTTGTTTAACTCCACTAAGTGGAGTTCTAATCAGATATTTAGGAAAATACTATTTCATACTGTTTTAAAATCTTTAGCCTGACAATTAACACTTTGCATGAAAATTCAAAAATAAGTAGCAAATAAACAACATTGGAATATTTTAATTTTAAAAATATTCGGGACTACTCTAGATTTGTGTGCATGGCCGCCATCTTGGATTTTTTTTGCGCCAACTTTGGTGATTTTACTGTGTTTTGAGGAGTGGAAAAATTCTCGACAATGTGTTTTAAGCGGTGTTTTCAAAATGCTGGACTTAGAATTTTTTTTAGCTTTTTTAATAAAAACCACCTGTTTAAATTATGAAACTTAGAAAAAATTTTAAAAAATCATTTAAACATCGGACTTAGATTTATTTTTGGGTTTTTAATAAAAACCACTTTTTTAAATTATGAAACTTGGAAATTTTTTTGAAAAAAATCATTCTCAAATATTGGAAATTTTTGTTTTTCTTTTAGCTTTTTTTTTATAAAATCCACCTTTTTAAATTATGAAACTTAAAAATATTTTTGAAAAATCATTTAATCGTTGGACTTTTTTTGCATTTTTAATAAAAACTACTTTTTCAAATCATGAAACTTAGAAAATTTTTTGAAAAAAGCATTTGATTATTGAAGTTTTTTTCCACACCACCCAAGAGGTGAAACTTCCAAGACGCGTTTTGTTTTTACGTGGTATCAGCCAGACCCCTAATCAACGTGTATTTTTTATGAAAAATCGTAACTTTTCAAAAAAATTGTAGATTTTGCTGAAAGGTTAGTCCTTTCACAAACAGCATTCGATTTAGGATTACCCACATTAGTATGATTTAATTTAATACCAATAGTTTTTGTCAAGTTAGTAAAATTTCAGAAGTAAATTGGGTATCAAGGTCAGGTGGGATTAAGGAATGTCTGCCAAATTTGCAAATATAACTTAATAAACACTCAGTTACTGCCTCCATGGTAATTTTGACAAGAGGTATAAGCTCTAAATGCTTTGAAAAAAGATCAATTATAGTCAAAACATAAGTGTTATTTTTTAAAACGACCAAGAAAATCCATAGAAACAGCCTCATTAGGTAAAATGGGACTAGGGTTTGCCTGAAAAGGTGCTGATACAATGGTGTGAGGCTTATTAACAGAACAAAGGTGGCATGATTTTAAAAAATTTACTGTATCAACATACATGCCTTGCCAAAAATAACGAGCTTTTAGAAAATCATATGTTTTCTCGATGCCAAAATGAGAGACTTGACAAATTTTAAGAACCTTATATTTTAAAGAATGGGGAACAACAATAATATGAGAAGTAGTATTAATTTTAGATTTATCCCAGCATAATAATTTAGAAGCATAATGATTATAAAATCGGTGAATTTTGAAGACTTAGCAGAGAAGGGTTGATTTAGATAATTAATAATTTTGATCAATTTTGAATCCCTACTCTGTTCTGCCAAAAATGTGGATATGGAAATATCAAGAGGAGGGTCATTAGTGATGGGAATAGGTGGAGAATTTTGAATATGGTCAGTAGTTATAGAATTAACAGAAGTTATAGGGAGGACATCCACACAATAATTTCAGGATTAGTGGCTAAATTTTGAGAAGGAGGATCACAGGTGAGGTGAGAAAAATAATCTGCCAAAACATTAACTTTACCAGGAATATGCTCATAAATGATGGAATATTCACTCATTTCGAGTAACCCTCTAGTTACAATATCAGTAGGAGAAGTTGTATGCTTATAGTTGATGAGAGGTTTGCTATCAGTTAACACAGTAAAAGTTCTATTGTATAAATAATATTTAAATGCAATGATAGATTTGGAAAGTGCGAACAGTTCTTTCTTGAGGGTGGAATAATTTTTCTGACCTTGTTTATGTGACTTACTAAAATATGATATAGGTAATAATTTATCAACAAACTTCTGCATCAAAATGCCAGAAATAGTCATATTTGATGCATCAGTGTTTAAATAAAAGTCCTGATCCCACATGGGTAGTTTGGTTTAGAGAAGAATATTGACTGAAAGTTATTAAAACATTCTTAACGATATGGAGACCAAATAAATTTAACTTTAGGTGAAAAGATGTCAATTAAAGGTTGAATAAGAGCAAAAAAATTCAGTTCAATCATTTCATTGGTTAGAAGGGGTTGCCAGTGGAGGTACCAGAAAGCAATAATTATCGCCAAGCAAAGCGTGCCAAACCCTGGCGGAAAAATCCAAGATGGCAGCCGTGCACACAAATCTAGAGTATCCCCAAATATTCAGTACAGCATTTATTTGGAATTAATAATTAAACCGGCCCTAATATTTGCAAAGTGTCCAAAATGTATCAATAGGTTTCAAAAAGTAGGTCAAAATTTAAATATTTTAAAAATGTGTCCTAGGATATCATGTAGAATGTGTTCTAGGGAAAACAATATATCCAAAATGCAAGAATTTTATTTAATTTTTTTTTCAAATCTCAAAATCTTGAAAATAAGAACGTAAATACTTCAAGATAGACACATAAAAATACAAAAATAGTAAAAAAGGAAGTAAATACAGGAAGTACATAAAATTAAAAAATTTGTAGCAAGATAATTTAAAAGTATACAGAAGAATGAAGGAAGAAAAGATGACAATAGTATTACTGGTAAGTTTTTAGGACAAAATTTAAAATATTTTCAAAGTGTAAAAATTAATTTACAAAATTAAGAACCATTTAAGTATTTTAGGAAAGGGTACAAAATTAACTAAAAACAAAAATTATGAATCTTTATTTAAATAAAAATTAGAATTCAAAAACACTAACCAAGGAGAAGTGGTGTACCCGATGCACTCAGGCCCTGAGTAAGACCTATAATCTAGATATGAATAACCAAGAGTAAGCTTTTATCTTTTGGATTGTATTCCTTGAAAAGAAGGAATATAAAAATGTTATGAAAATAATTTAAATATTTTTTCATTCACTGAATGTGTATTTCTTTATTTGAAGCTAATTTCAAATTTCACTGCTGAAATGATCGAAATGATCATCATTAAATTGAATTAGTTGAAACTGAAAAAAAAATTAAAATTGACTTTTCGGACATATAATTACTAACCTTTGGTGATATAAGAGCAAAGCTGAGCTGGATCAGGTTTGCTTCCTTTTAAGACATTAAACTAAATAATAAAAACATTTGTTATAAAGATTGCAACCCAATTGTAGCAGAGCGTAAACAAAGGAACCACATACATAATCACCAAATTTGAGGTTATAAAATATTTAGCACTTTTCCCAACATTGATGTGTTTGGTGTTTTTTTAACATAATTCTTTGCTTAAAAGTATATTAAAACTAGCTGCTGTGCGACCAGTATGGTCGCTTTTAGTTTTATATTTTCTTTTGCAAAACAACTGAACTGAAAGTAACAAATGTAAGGAATGTTACCATTACCTGTTGTCATAAATATATGTTGTTAAGGGGTATTCTCTATAAAACTGATTCTAAAACATTGTGATTAAAAAATGTCAATTTCCATTACTTCAGAACAGAGTGAAAGATAAGACTGAGAAACCCAGCACCAATGATTTTAAAATCCCTCCCTTTTACATCCCTCTCTGTATGTACTATTTTTCAAAATTAAGATATTTATACTTTATCATTAAATCAAATAATATATTGCTGGGGAAAATATTTTTCCCTTATAAAATGGAGTAAAAATTCAGCAAGTACTAAAATATAGTGTGCATTACATCACTCTCTGTATGTACTATTGTCCAAAATTCATTTATCTATACTTAATCATATCAAATAATAAATTGTTGGGAAAATTTCTTTACTTATAAAAATGGAGTAAAATTTCAGCAAGTACTGAAAAAAGTGTAGAAAATTAACTATTACTGGCTCTCAGTTGCTATACTGGTGATGGTTAAGCCTAACTTCGCAATCATTTATGCTCTCTTTCATGCCTGTCTTTTAAAGAATTATTTCTTCTTTGCTTTCTTTCTTGAGACTGTTCCCAAATTTCACTTGATCTTGCAGCTCACTTTCGAGCATTCCTGATTTCAGTGCATAAATCCATGTTGACACACGGTTGCAGATTGTGGACGTTTGGTAATGTTTACATCTGGTAGTTGCAGCTGTTGCCATACCTAGGTGTTTTATATGTATAGATTGTTAACACATCTAAAGCTTATCGAAGTTAACAAATCAGCATTCATGTGCATTAAAGTTTCAAAAGTTGCAATATAATCAAGATACACTGTTAATTTCCTATGAAACTTACAGATAAACTAATTGAAGTTTACACATAAGTTATGAAATGGCACCAAATTTTCTGACCTTTTAGAACTTGGCACCATGAGCAGTAATCTGCAGTTTAGCCGTTGCTTTATTCTGTCACAGAACTGGAACAGATGTAGTATACGCAACGGGCCATCGTCAATTTGGCACCAAAATCCCGTTCGGAGAGCTGTTAGGCTTAACCTGCGAAATGTAAACAATAAATTGGAAAACAAACTTACTGCTGGCTTTATGAAACTCGTAGGTGCACATAAATTCTAATATATATTACGTGATAAAAATTCAACGTGAAGCATAAAATACAAAAATTAGGAAGGTAGTCATATTTCCTTTTTTATGTACATTTTTAAAAAAGAAAAAACTTAGACTACATATATTATTCTCAGAACAAACTCATTTACAATAAAATTTTCTTAGATTTTTTATCAGAGAGGTCATTTGTGAATTGATGAAATTTTAATTTCCTTGTTTCTACATTCTCTATAGACAGTATTGCAAGGCTGTTGAGTCTATTTTGCAATATTGTTCACCTCAGGTGTGTTTTAATTTTATTTTAGAAAAGCTATTTTATCTTGATGCCACGGTAACATGAATTGTTAAAAGTTACATTATAGATATAAATGCATATGAAAAACCAGTAGCTGTCATTTGTAGTATTGTAGAATTTTTATAGGTTTTCCGAAACATGATGAAGGAAATTTAGGTGTTAATGCTTCCATTTCTTGGAATATTTTTTACACTTTGTTTGGTTATTATTCTGAATCATTTTTGCATCTGTCAAGGCAATTTCTCTTACTGATATTCATTCTGTGGAATTTCCTGGAATTAACTTCTCCAGCCTTTATAGCTTTGTACAGTAGTTGTTAAAAACAATGCACCTCAAACATTTCTTTCCAGTTACTTATTTGTTCATCTGCATACTCCTAATTAAATTTCCTTTTTCATTTCTGTAAACGTGCTTCCCAAAATTCTGGAGTGACTTCTAGATAAGTCACAAGCTTTGTGGTTCCGACTAAAATTTGTTTGAAACCAGAGTGGCTACATTTTGTCAGGCATTCTAGAAAACTTCTAAATGATCACAGTACATTCTTTCAGACCTATTTTTTTATTTTGTGTTCTGTTCTGTACTAGAACGGGACACAAGGGAATCTAATAAATCCACATTAAAGGCAGCCCTGCCTTCAATAATTAATATTTTACACATTTTTTTATCCTATTAGGCATATTGTTCCTAAGGATGTCTTATGGTTATTCATATCATTTTCATTCTGTAATGAGTTTGGTTTCACAGGCTTTTTAAAATTTTATAAAGAGTACACTGACTAGTAGCCAGAATTTATTGTTTCGATATAGACACGTAAATCTACTCAGGGTAGGAAAATTGTGGGTATTTTCTATCTTTCACATTATATGTTATCTCATTCAATCATCATTTGGTAAGTCAAGTTTTAGTAGGTAATTGGCTCTATTAAACCCTTCAACTATTTAAAGTAGTTTTTCACGAGTTTCAAAATTTGCAGGCCTCTTTTCACAAGAGAATCTCTGTGGTAGATCTTCTATTTTCAGCTTCTGCTTTTAAGTGCTCTTAACTTGCTACGAGAATAAGCAACAACTTTTTAGCCTGAAAAAATATGTTGCATATTCATTGCTTGTTGCTTGCCCATCAGTGTCGGATATCGCCTACTTTAACAGTAGAGTTTCTAGCCAGTACAAAAATAAAAAGAATCTTATAAACTGTTGCCATTGTGAGAATGACTTTGGCTTTCAAGTATAATTTAACTTTTTGGCAACTAGCCAAGGGAAAAATGCTTGTGATGAGGTAGGAGGAACTACAAAGAGAGAAGTGACCAAGGAGCCTAGAGATGATAACTAAAAATCAGGTCCTTTCTCCTGGAGAAATGTTTCATTTCTGTGACCAAAAACATTCCTGGCATTAAGTTCATGTATGTTCCATGAGAAGAAGTGGCCAACCATGGAAATGAATTAACCGATTTCAATACTGCTTGCCAGTCCCAGAAACTCATGCCTACCATAAGTATGTTCCTGTAAATGAAACATTTATGCAATATTACCATACTTCAAACTCAAGTAATGCCCCCATTTTTCATGACATATTCAAAAGCTTAAAATTCAGTAAATAAATAATTACAATACAACTTCAACTTTTCAATTGCCATGGGCTTACTTAGTTAACAAATCAGCAACATTATGTTTTCCAGAAATACAAAACAATTTTGATCCAACAGGTTTTTGACAAAAAAGTAGCATATGTTGACATGTTTCATCTGTCTATTTTGAACAAAATTTCTCAAAAAAATGCCTTGCACTTTAATTATCAGAATAAATGTGGGGAAAAATTTTAGTTACATTAATATACAAACAATCATTTAAATAGTTATATTATTTCTTTAACTGCTCCTGATTCACCCCCATACTTGAAAGAGTAACAAATTTTTGCTTACATGACTACAACGATATAGGGACATAACCAAACATGACAACATAACCAACACTAGGGTTGTTTTTGTTACTGTCCCAAAACCAACTGGAGCTAAAGTACTAGGAAATAATTTTTTTGACACTCTGAAGAGAGATACTAGTGCGAAAATTCATAGAAACTAGATAAGCCAGCCTGGATGCAACATGACAACTTATTGAATTTCTGTCATCCATGACAGGAAGCCCAACTTACATCAGAAAAAGCTGTGAAATCTACATCACACAGTTAAGTCAATACAATACTGACTTACATTGAAACACTTGACACAATAACTTCCAGTGTTCTTCAGGACTACTGAGATAAAAATGTTAAAGAATGCTTTATATCTGGTCTGGTCATTGAGGACAAAATCATTAAACTTCCAATTAGTGATCTGTTTGGGACATCTTTAACACTATTTTTTCTTCATTGGTCCTGTAGATAGTGATTCTTCGACTGATTGGTAAATACTTTTACCTATTGGAATGTTTTAAATACTTTTTTCAGTGTAACTCTTTTGGTGCATTATGAGTTTATTATTTTTATTTTCGAATTCTTTATCTAAAAACTCTGAAATTTCTCCTAAATTCATAAGGTAATTTTTTTTTTATATTAGACATATTACCTTTTCTTGTGGCATTTTATCCCAGGCAAATAAAGCTAAATCATCTACATATACAAGAATGGTGGCATTTGTTCCATATTTATAGACACAATTACAATTTTCAAGTTTATGAAAACTGAATACTATAAAAAAAATTTAAAGTTCATAGAACTACTCACATTCAGCTTGACGTATACCATATAACGTTTTTTTTTTTAAATTTTAAAAGATAGTCCAACTTTTCTTTACTTACAAATCCTTCAGGTTGTTTCGTGCATATAGTTTAGTTTTAAACACCCTATTTACCTTTTATGTGAAGATGACAATGTGTCCAATCATTGAGGTTTACAAATATGGTCAAAAACAATCTAACAAGATACAACAGGAGAATAAGTACCAAAGTAATCTATGCCAGCGGTTTGCTTAAGACCCTGTGCATCCAGGCTGGCTTTTCTGGTTTCCATGAATTTTCGCACTAGTATCTCTCTTCAAAGTGTCAATCCATTTATTTCCTAATACTTTAGCTCCAGTTGGTTTTGGGACAATATCATAAACATCCCTAGTGTTTTAAGAATTCATTTCCTCAACCATGGATTTTCCCCAATCTCGTTTTTCTGGCAATTGGGAAGCTACAGAAGACTTGTGTATTTTAGCATCAATACAATGAACTTCGATATCAGAATCAAAATCCTTTTTACTGTCACTATCTGAAGTTACCTGTTGTCCCTGACCTTCTAAAGCAGTAATCTCTAGTCTCTCCTAATTTACAGGTTCCTTTTCAACTATATCTAATGTTTTAGTAGGTTTTTCAAAAATCCTTTCATCAAATTCTTCAGGAGAATTTAAATTCGAAAGTGGGTCATTTAAACTAACGAATTCTTTGTTTTCAAGATTAGATTCATATTGAATCCCCCAAATTCTTTCGTTGAATTTCGCATATTTTGTCTGTACTACATTACTTGTACCAGGATACCATATTCTATAACCTCGAGTTCGTAGAGCATAGCCAACTAAAACATCTCACTTTGCTTTGTCTGATTTAGATCTCTGCTTCCGAGGAATATGCACATATGCTAAGCTGACAATTATTTAGAAATGTTTAACTGATATTTTTCTTCCTGACCAAACATTTAAGGTTGATGTGGTGTTGGCATCAAAAGACGAAAACATTTTGTTGGTTGTCTCTGTAGCTGTCAAAGATGCCTTCACACTTGACACTGCTGGGACATTTTTTATAAGCATAAGCTTATTTTTCGAAAGTGAAATATCTTTTTTTGGTACTTGCGTATTATTGCTGAAATTTAGCGGCTCTTTGCATTTGGCACAAAATTAGTTTGCCAATGCCTAATTTCACTGTGGCAACCTATTTTCTAACCTCAAGCTGCAAACACCTTTTTCAGCAGCAGCATGTTAATAAAATACAAATATGTATGTGGCATCTAGGGCTCATAGGCCGTAGATGCTAACTAAGAAATATTTTTGAAAACTTTAATCTTTAAAGGGGACTTAATACCCAAAATAAAATACTGCCTGACTGATTACGGTATCTCTGGCTAAAATTTTGCTAGTTTATATTTTGGAGGGTTGTTTCTGATGAGATGTCACAATGAATATCTTTGCGGCTAAACATTACATGCAATAAAATTTAAAAAGTATATGAATTGGTAGAGAAACTCAACACCAAATTTAGATCAAATGTTGTTCAACTGCATTGTCAAGCCTGTTGGCAAAATTTATATATATATATACTAGCTGAAAACCTGTACTTCGCTACGGAGCACATTCAAATTAAATACAACGGCCAATGTATGCAATTAATGCCAAAAATATGTATAAATAATAAATATATTTATAATAAATACAACTATCAATGTATCCAATTGATGTAAAAAAAACGTAAAAATATATTTATAAAAAAATCGATATTTTTATAGACAAAATAATGTAGAAGAAAATATTGAAATTAAATCTAATAGAACATGCTAAATAGTATAGTGCAGTTAATATAGTGCAGTTTGAGGAACATTTCTTTTACTGTATGTTAATATTTTTTTGGATAATGTCCAATCGTCTGCCGCATTAGCAAGAAAATTTTATTTTGTCTATTTCGTTGTTATACACGTGACGCAAAATTAAAAGAAAAGAAACCATGTGATCAGTATTTAATAAATTAAATTCTAAAAATTCATTTTTAAAAATTCACCAAAAATCAGAAAATGGAGGTAAAGATTTGAAAAAGATTTCATTTTAAAGGAATTTTTAGGATCTTTTTAGTGATATAAATTTTATAACCCTCGGGTTTTTATTTTAAATGCAAACTTTAAAGAATATTACCAAAAAAAAGCTTAAAAATTAATTTAAAAAAATCTAAGAAGAATTTTTCAAAAATCTTTCTTAGTGCACCCCTACACTATAAGAAGAATCGCCATGCACAATTTTAGCCCTTTATGTCCAGCGGTTTGGTCTGTGCGTTGTCTGTCAGTCAGTCAGTCATGGAACTGTTTTATATATATATATATATATATATATATATATACACTCACTTCCAAAAGTTAAGCACAGAGAGGAAAATATTAATTTCCGTAAGCCAAACCGAAATAAGAAGCCGAAATTTTCTGCAAAGGTAGAAGAAAGTATGCAAATATGTTAGGTAACAGTCAATCACGGTTTCGTGTCGAGAAATTTGCAAAACAGGCAGTCGTATAAGAAATCAGCATTGTGAAGGGTGACAGGAGTTGCATGTAAGTGCTGATGAAAGGTGATTAGAACATTCGTACGATTTGTTTTCAAGCTAGACGTGTTTCTATGGCTTCCAGAAAACGAATGGGAGATTCTCAGCGCTGGCGGGCTGTCGGACATATTGAAGCAGGACAGTCTATCACAGATGTTGCTCTTTTCTTCGGCGTTCATCATTCCGTCATTTCACGATTATGGAAACAATTCCAAACCAGCCGAACAGTTGTCCGAAGACCTGTAGCCGGTCGTCCAAGGGTTACGACCCCCTCGGAAGATCGATATATTGCTCCTGTAGCCAAGCGGAATCGAAGATGACCTCCACACGTGTGACATCTATGGTTGCAGCGGCCATTGGTAAGACAATATCTGCCACTACTGTTCGTCAAAGGCTACACATGAATGGTCTGTACGCCCGGGTACCACGAGTTTGTGTTCCTTTATCTGTCCAATCCAGAGGGGCACGATTAAAGTGGTGCCGCCAGCATGTGAATTGGACTGTGTCTGATTGGGGCAACGTTATCTTCACAGAAGAGTCCAGATTTGCCCCACAACCCGATGATAAGCGTGTAAGGGTCTGGAGGGAACAAGGCACACGCAATCGGTCCGAGAACATCACCGAACATCACGCGTTCCGCAGTGGAAGCATCATGGTCTGGGCAGGGATTTCATTGGGATATTGCATCGACCTGCACATCTACAGGCGAGGTTCTGTGACGACTGTACGGTATCGAGATGAAGTCATAGACAACACTGTGAAACTGTACACTGCAGCAGTTGGTCCTTCTTTCGCTTTAATGGACGATAATGCCCGTCCCCATAGAGCTGCCATCGTTGACGACTTTCTGGAGAGTGAGGGGATTCCGCGTATGGAGTGGCCAGCTTACTCGCCGGGCCTTAATCCAATTGAAATCTTTGGGATTCCCTCGGCCGTGCTGTATGTAGACGTTTCCCATCTCCAGCCACTCTCAGAGATTTAGAAACTGCCCTACAGGAGGAATGGTGATTACTGGACTTTGCAGTGGTTGATCATCTTGTAACAAGCATGATCACACGCTGTACACTTTGTATGAAGGTGAGGGGTGCTCACATACCCTATTAATGTCGGTTTTTGTTTGTTTTCCATTTAAACATGATTTTGTTAATGACGCAAATATGACATCATGTTATAATTTATGAAAATTCAATATTTTTTAAATCTCTGTATGTAATTCTTTGTTTTGTTTCATGAATATACATAGAGCTACTTACTTGCAGCATTTCATGTCAAACAAAGCAGTACTTGTCCTTTTTTTCGCATTTTACCCCTCCGTGCTTAACTTTTGGAAGTGAGTGTGTATATATATATATATAAGCCAAATGGCACTCAACGACTCCTCGCTGTATCTCTGGAGTCCTAGGAAGTTGAAATTGTGCATGGTGGTTCCTACAAGGCCCTAAGTGCTCACTAAATAATCTTTGTAAGAAATTCAAAATTTAAAGGAGTTTAAAGGGGCTTAAGTCCCTCCAAAATCACTAACTTATCACTGTAAACAGATAGCTAGGAAGCTGAAATTTTGCCTTGTGGTTTCTAGTGCATTAACTGTGGGTCGAGATCCACCGAAGGGTCATGGATAGTTTGAAGTAAATTTATATCATTTAGGGCAATTCCATGTGACTCACATTTTCGCAAAAGTAAATTCTATATATATCAAAGAAATATCACATTTGATTTAAAAAAAGTTCTTTATAGACATAAGGGGTACAGTAAGAAACTAGAGATATCAATATTAAAATTTTAATATGAACAGATGGTATGCAGACCATAATTTAGCACTGTGACTCACACTACAAAAAAAAAAAAGGAAGTCAAATTTAGTGTGTGAATGAAAACCTAAAATTTCTCCCCTTTCAACGCAGCAGAGTAACAAAGAAGTAATTTATGAAGTAACAAACACTTCCAAGTTGTGATATACTTCCAAAAAAATTGTATTGATAGTAATTATGTTAATCAATATTTTACGTGTGACTCACATTACATAGTTTTGTGACTCACATTACATCTCCCACTTAAGTCTTTGAAGTTAATGAAATATTGATTTAAAAATGTTTTATTTTGCAGTTAGTAATGAAACATTACTAAATTTAAATAACAAGCATGTAGTTATATATTTTAGCAAAGTAATAAATTCATTAACAGTAAATTAATAAATAAAAAAGTGTAAATCAAAGCCATAAAAATTACACATCACATATATATATTTTAGAATAAATTACAATCTTTCTATTGAAAGAATTACAATACAAATGTATAGGAACCCTCTTGAATTAACAGGAATTGGGGGTTTTAATTTCCGAATCAACTTTGATCGAAGATAAAATATTTTATCTTAATTTTTAGACCATTTTCAGTGTTTGCCTGTAGGGTGCATCGTAGTTATTTTAAATTCCCCATTGATGCAATTGGTAATATTTCTTGGGTACAGTATACCATCCTATTCAATTTCATACCAATCATCCCATTTAATATCGGATAATGGTTGAGGAGTTATTTTATTATCAGAAGATATCAAAAATCCTTTAGGTTTCTTATTTTCAACTTTAATACAGTGATATTCTTTGATACCTTGTTAATGATGGTGAATTGTCCCAAACCTGTTGAATATTTTTCCTCCCAAACATTTATTAATGCAGCAACAAATCTGTTCTTAATAGCCTAAGAGAACGTGCTGTGGACACATTGATGAGAATTTCCCAACTACCTCTGATGGATTATCAGTTTTGAAGAGCTCAAATACTTCTTCTAAAGAGTAAACAAGATGTGGATCTTGCTATTTTTATTTTCCCATATTGTAACCATCTTTTCTACCAGGTGCTAGTCTGCTAATATCATCCCTTTCATAAAATTCTTGAATTTTGTCTTGGTGTCTTGGGATAAAGGACTTCCTTGTGATGTATTCTTTGGACACTGAAAACTTTTATTCATATCCATATTGCATTCACTGCTAAATAACTTTATCGCAACTACTTCTTTATGGCGAGGTTGAATTGAGCAAACCTCGCTTTGCTTTGGCCAATGCTTTTCCTAGTGTGCTTGCATTTTTATATGTTTTTTGATGTGATTCTATAATTTTTTCACTTTATTGCTTTTCTTTTTTAAGAAGTTGGAATTGAGTTACTCTTTTTGTTGACAGTTTCCTTTCTTCATTTTTCAGTTCATCTCGAATTGAGCCAACTTGTTTACTTTTTCAACTTTCTTTCATCCGAGACTGTGTTTCTGTTTATATTCATTGTCTTTCCTTCTTGCTTTAATCTTCCCCTACTCTTTTTCTGTTGCTCTGCTGCTGCTGTTGGTGCCATAGTTTAAAAACTTCCTATTAAAAAAAATTTAACTTTAGAATTACAAGTGGTAGTAATTTTTTAAACATGTGCGTTTACTAGAAAAACTACAATAAAATTACATTAATTACATTTAGTGGCAGTAATGAATCCTATATGAGTATGTATAGATATAAAATCTCCCACTGACCCCCCCCCCCCCCTAAGAAAAAAAAATTAGGAAACAATAAATGTCATTAAGAACTCTGTTATCATGCAATACTAGCCGTGATTCACATTACAAAATAAGAAGGCTCCATTTTCGAATAAAATATTTTAAAAAATGAAATTGGCTTATGAATTCTTTTTAGTAATATAAATGAGTAGGAGAAACCGTAAAAAAATTATAATTTACAGCTATAAAAAGTTATAAATATTAAAAAAAATGTACTTTTAGTGACTCACATTTCAAAAAATATGATCTATATAAAAATTAACCTGTCTCATTGTTTTTAAATGCTGATTCTGAACTAATACTTTTATATTTGTCTCATAGGATAAATCTTTAAGAAAATGTAATTCTTTATGTAGTAAAATGCTAAAACTTAGTAAAATACATACCATGAGAAAAATTCGCCAGAACATAATGCTCTTCAGAACAAGTCTTCACATGACAGAAAATGGTTAGCCAGGTATTGCCAAATTCTAATTTGCGAACTTCAATACATATGCAACATATAAAAAACAAAGTTGAGTAGTTTTTCAAATTTTTTTTAATGTTGTTGTTCCCATGTTATGTGGAATTGCCCTTTATTTATTTAATTAGAAATTGTGCTTTAAATGGTCTGTAACATATTTATAATATTTTTATTTATTTTTCGTATATGATACGTTATTGTTATATATAAATATATGATATGATCTTGTCATATGAGGTGTCAAAGTCTTGCAACGCTATACATAAATTGTTTGCATTCGCTTTCACCTATCTGTGTGAGAAAGGCATTTCAAAATGAATTGCTATAAAAACCATACCACGGTCAAGAGCTCCTGGATCCTGTTTCGTCAACCAATCAGGTTGCGGGACACATTTTGCTCTCGACCAGTAGTTAAGCTTGATCTTTTTTAACCTCTGAAATACAAATTCATCATCTTGCTTCCTTTTTCTGCCTGTTTTCAAGCACGGGTTGCTTGATAGTTCTTTCCCATCCTGGGTTTGATCCCAGCGTTTAACATCTTTGCTGCTCGCGGTCCTCTGTGGCTAGTCTTCGACTTTTGAGAGTTTAATCTTTATATTTTGCTTTTTATCTTATCTTATATTGAAACATTTTATTTTGACAAGTCTTGCTGATTTAATTTTGTGTTAACTTTAACTTACTAAATTCTAATGTTTTTATTTTTGTAACTTCTTTAATTTATTTTGTAACTTAACTTTTTTTTTACTTGATTCATTTCTTCTTGGACCATGCGTGAAAAGCTTCAGTGCTTCCCATATCCATACCGAGGGTGAAGGGCTTTCTTAGCCCTATTTGGAACCTCACGAAAACTTTTTGTCCATGTCCACCACGGTCAAGACTTAACCCGGAAGATGACGCAAGAGTAGCATTCGAAAATATTTCAATAAATATTGAACAAATATTATTCGAGGTCCAGGCTCTCCCGTCTCATTCATTTTTTTCTATTTTAGTTTTAATATAAATAAATACAGTTTGTAAATTTCGACGTTTTAGCATAAATGTTATAATTTTGAAATCATGCTCTTTTATCTAAATGGGATACAAATACATTTCAATACGAAGTTTTGGTTACATGAGATTTTGAGAAAAACAATTGTAGAAAGTAAGCGCGACTTTTTTTTAAATTTGTTATTAGACAAACATATACCTACAATCTACAGCTCATTGATCTTTAAATAGTTTGTAAAAATTTACTCATTTCTTTTTCCAATTTTTTTGTTAAAATTTTAATAATTTAAAAAAACAATTTGCTACTACCAAAAATGTTCATTGGGGGGTCACTTGATTTTTTTATTTAATGAAAGTTGCTCACCACTGCTCTAATTCCCCAAGTCGTCAATCAGGAAGATTTTCAAAAATCAATTCAACCTCTAAGGGTGTTGAAATAGGGGCTTAAATCCCCTAAAATTAAAAATAATATATAAAAATTATTAAATGTCAGATTACTGTCGTTGAATTATAGGGTCAGCACTTTACTACTGACAACACACTTTAGTACTAAAATTAATTTAGATTTTCCAAATTACATAATCGATGGTATTAATGTATTGAAGCACGGGTATTCAGCTAGTTTTTAGTATAAACGAAAAAATATATAAATAAAAAGCTCAAAACGAAGCGTATCACGTAAAACCTCGACAGCAAGAAGCAATGAATCCTGGGAGCGATACTAACAACAAAGGCACATAATTGGCGCTTTATTGCCGTTTTCTCGCCAAGCGGCAAAGTTTCAGCTATAATACGTAAGTACCCCTTTTTTTAGAAGAGGGAATATGTTCAGCAAGCAGTTTGCATGATGTAAAAAAATATCAGTATAGTATTTTTATAGACATATATTTTTAAACTGCAGTCTTAATTTTTACACCTCAAAAACTACATTTTTTCGTTCATATATTTAAGTATGTTTTCCAAGAGGCATTTCTTTTTTTCATATTTTATAAAAGCTTGAAACATTTTAATTCCAACAATAATTTAAAAACCTTTTTTAATTATCATTTACGAAAATACATTCAGTGCTTTTTTAATTGTTTGGAAATTGAAAGAATTGAGAAATACGTTTAGTTCTATCTTTTAATAAAAGTCCTAAGTTTCGGGTTTTTTTTTTAAATAAACATGAACAACTAAAAAAGATGGGACCTATTTCTTCTATTTGCCTCTACTGCTCCGGGTTCCTCGTACGTAGGAAATTCTCCACTTTTTCTTGACCTCGACAATTGAGAATAATTATGGCTATATCTTAAAATTCTGGGAAAATAAGAATGAACATTCTACAGGCCTCATAGTCCTCCTATATTTCCTATATTTTTTTACATCTACTGTTAGACGCTATCCAAAAATTAAAAAATTCATACCTCCACAAAACATCTAAAAAGTGGAAGATTGTTTCTGATTTAACTCACTAAATGGCTGCACTGATGGATATGTTTGAATGCTGTGAGCTTTGATCCATTTTTTTCCTCCCCATCACCTCTCTTATTCAACAGCAAGTTTTGATTTAGATAAGTTGTCCATTATTGGAGTTAAGCCTAAAACCATGCTGCAAGCACATTGAGACACCAAGATTTTGGAATGAAGACCGTAACCAAATTGTTAGTCATTTCCTGCGTACTTTTGAACTGGGTCATGCTACAGCATATATTTTGAAAGGCAAAATATTTTTGACACTTGCACTTGATAAGTTACCAGTTAACAAATTGTTAGCCCTAAGCTCTGATGGACCACCTGTTAACCAAAAATGCCTTGAAGAAATTGACAAAGGACTTAAAGATAGAGATTGTCTGCCTCTTATCAGAGTAGGTTCTCGTAACTTGCATATTGTGCATAATTCTTTTAAGCATGCAATGACTCATGCAGCAAATCACTGGAACATTGAAGATTATTTGGATACTGTATTTAAATTTCTACATAAATATCCAGCTCGCAAAGAAGATTTCCGAGGTGTCCAAATTGAAGTTGGGACTGAGGAAGAAATGATAATGAGATTTGTGAGTAATAGGTGGCTGATACTGATACCTGTCATTACTAGGATTATCAACCAGTGGGAAGCATATTTCTTAAAATTCATACCAGAAAGTAAAAATTAAGAGCCAGTTGCAATCCCACTCATATCTATTCTTGAGATCTGTTCTTATTGATTCTTCTACTTTGAGTCGTTTACATTTTCTAAAATCGGTAGGTGAAAGCTTCGAAAGTTTTTTGAAAATTATGCAAGTAGAAGAACCGTTGATTCATATTCTTTATTATGAACTTTGGAAGTTAATAAAAAGTCTTTTAACATGGGTTGTAAAGCCTGAGAAAATACAAGAGAAATCTATATCCAGACTGCTTTCTCTTGACCTGAAAAATTCTGATAATGTACTACAAGGAGAAAAGATTTCTATTGGATTTCTTGCCAAAAAAGAAGCTCAGAAACTTAAAGAAAAGGTAGGAAATATTTTTATTTGGAAGCAAAAAATTTCATCATTGCTGTTATTGATTATTTATTAAAACACCTTCCCTTAAACAATGTATTGCTGAAAAATATTCACATTTTATATCCATATGTCAAGCATGAACAGCGTTCATTACGATACTTGACAAAAGTTGCCGAACAGATGCCTGCTGTAATTAAGAAAGAGGATATCGATAAAGTATGTGAAGAGTGGAAGATTTATATGAATGAGGAAACAGATGATGATTTAGTCAATATAGAAAATCCCTCAGGTTGCACCAAACGAATTGATGATTACTGGTCGACTAAACTACAAATGAGAAATAATTTTGGCAGTGTCAAATATCCTTACCTCACTAAACTTATTAAAGCAGTATTGAGTATATATCATGTACAGGCTGATGTTGAACGTGGTTTTTCTGTAAATTGTCGCTATGTGACAACTTCTCGTGCTTCTTTGAACGAAAAGACAATTAACAGTCTTCCTACAGTTGAGGCAGAAATCAGAAGCAGAGGCGGTGATGTAACAAAAATTCCTGTCTCTCCCAAGATGTTAAAATATTTTAGAGAAGCCCACAAGATGTATAAAGAAGACTTAGAAAAAAATAAAAAGGAAGAAGAAAGAGAGGCTTTAAATTCAAAAAGGAAATGTGATGATGAATTGAAAAATTTAGAAGTGAAGAAAAACATTTACAAAAAGCAGTGGATTCTAGTCATTTTTTAATTGGTGAAGCTAATACAAGACTATCAAAAGCAGTTCAGAATAATAATATGGCAGGAGTATGCTCTGCACAAGCCCTTCTACAGTCAGGGCACAAAATGCTTACTGAAAAGGGAGAAGAACTGAAAAAAGTTGAACTGCAAATTAATATGTTGGCAAAAAAAGTTAAAAAATAATTTTATTTATTTATTTATTTATTTATTTTTTAACATCTGTAATATTGGCATATGTCCATTCAGCAAGCATGTAGTACATTATTAAACTTCTGTTTGTAAATTGTTTTGCATTTATTAAATACTAGCTGAAAACCCTCGCTTCGCTACGGAGTACATTCAAATTAAATACAACGGTCAACGTATGCAATTTATGCCAAAAAATAAATATATATATCTATACTTATATATAAAGAGAGAGAGTGATTTTGTACGTGGAGGGTAATCTTCAGAACCACTGTACCCATTTGAAAAATTCTCTCACTGTTTGAAAGGTACATTATTCCAGATGGTCATAGGCTATATATTATGTATATCTAATCAGTAGAAATAAAGTTAGGGGCTTAATCCTAACAATCTCCATTGTTACCGCTACTGTCCTCTACCGCTTTTTGTGCCGAACTCTTCAACGATCCTTAGCGTGGTGCTGTCTATACTTATATATAAAGAGAGAGAGCGATTTTGTACGTGGAGGGTAATCTTCAGAACCACTGTACCTATTTGAAAAATTCTTTCACTGTTTGAAAGGTACATTATTCCAGATGGACATAGGCTATATATTATGTATATCTGATCAGTAGAAATAAAGTTAGGGGGCTTAATCCTAACAATCTCCATTGTTTCCGCTACTGTCTTCTACCGCTTTTTGTTCCGAAGATTCAACGATCCTTATCGTGGTGCTATCGCAGTGGGCTTCTGTTCTGACGCTAACGGTTCGAACCTAGCCGTTCTCCGGCACGCCTTTTTCTTTTAAAAAATTTATTTTAATTATTAACTAACATAAAATTAATTTAAGGTATTATTTAGGTTATTATTAAGGTAAAAAAAAAAGATTTACAATTTATTGGCTATCAACTGGAAATTTATTGGTATAATATTTTGTTCAACCCGGACAAAGTCGGGACGGGCCGCTAGTTTATAATAAATGCGATGATCAATGTATACAATTGATGTAAAATAAATATCTATCTATATATATATATTTATAAAAAAATCGTAAGGGATATGCATTTTTTTTTTGGATAATATCCAATCGTCTGCTGCATTAGAAAGAGAAAAAAAAATATTTTTTGCCTATTTAGTTGTTACGCACGTGACGATAAATTTATTGAAAGTACCAGAAAAAGAAATCACGTGATCAGCATTTAATACATTAAATTCTTAAAATTAATCTTTAAAAATTCACCAAAAATCAGGAAATGGAGGTAAAAATTCGAAAAAAATTTCCTTTTGAAGGAATTTTTATGATCTTTCTCGTGATATAAATTTTATAACCCTCAATGTATTATTTTAAATGCAAACGTAAAAAAAGTTAAAAAAACAGCTTAAAAATTTAATTTAAAAAAATCTAAGAAGAATTTTTGAAAAATCTTTCTTAGTGCACCCCTACACTATTAGAAGAATCGCCATGCAAAATTTCAGCCCTTTAGGTCCAGCGGTTTGGTCTGTGCATTGTATGTCAGTCAGTCAGTCAGTCAGTGAATGAATGAGTCAGTTACGGAACTGTTTTATAAATATAGATTATAGAAGTGTAGATACACATTGGTATCTCAAAATTAGAGTAAGAGATGAAATAAAAATACAAAAATAAAAAAAGAATTTTAAGTAAAGAATGTTTTTTTAATTATTTTAAGCACCTAAAATAATATTCAAATTAATATTACGTTACTTAATAATTGTGTGCACGGCCGCCATCTTGGATTTTTTTGCGCCAACTTGGCGATTTTACCGTGTTTTGAGGAGTGGAAAATTTCTCGCCAATGTGTTTTAAGCGGTGTTTTCAAAACGCTGGACTTTGAATTTTTTTAGCTTTTTAATAAAAACCACCTGTTTAAATTATGAAACTTAGAAAAATTTTTGAAAAATCATTTAAACGTTGGACTTAGATTTATTTTTGGGTTTTTGATAAAAACCACTTTTTTGAAAAAGTCATTCTTAAATATTGGAAATTTTGGGTTTTTCTTTTAGCTTTTTTAATAAAAACGACCTTTTTAAATTGTGAAACTTAGAAATATTTTTGAAAAATCATTTAATCGTTGGACTGAGATTTTTTTTTGTCATTTTTAATTAAAAACTACCTTTTCAAATTATGATCCATATGAAAAATTTGGTCAAATGAATTTTACTTACAGATAAAATTTCAATGCCATCTATTCAGTTTGCCCTAACTCTTTGACTAATAGCAATGAATCACCAAAATATTATGCCAATATATTGTTAATTAGAAAAAAAATACAGCATTTTCGTACCACCTAAATAACTTGCAATTTAAAAATTATCTAAAATTCAGCTTTGAAAAATGTAAATTAATTATGAACCCATAAATTTATGGTGAGTAACCAGATCCACTTTTTATTTATTTATTTATTTATTTATTTATTTTTTTTTGGTTAGGGCATTGTGGTAATGAAATTTTACTTCAGATTTGACCTTAACCAAATATTTGGTGCATACAATAAAATCGGGACAAGGATTATTTGACCATTTATCCTGCTGTGTTGGAAATAAGAAAAAAAACCCTTTTCCTAAACCAATAACTTAACCTTAACTAACTTTTTAACTTAGGTTCCTAGGGAGAGAGAAGTTGAACTTCAGTTATTTAAATTTATTTGTAATCCACTAAAACTTGGAATTATAAAATATTTTAAAATATATTGTATTTAAAATGTATACTGTATTTTACATTTTACGAAAAAATGATGGCAGATAATTTTTACTTCAAATAAATGAAATGGTGTATCATTATAGTATACTAATTGACAATCGATAAGCAAAATTAAAAGCAACTTAAATTTAATAAGTTAACGAAAAACTGATGATGGATTCAAAAATTTTCAACAAAAAGACTCTTAGTTTTAAAAATAATTTACTCTTTTGAGTATAGTCAATTTGACTCAGATTTCCAGGTCAAGGCCAAGATCTGACCTAAAATTATTATACTGTAATTAAAAGATCACATCAGAAATAACTGTTTGATCTTAAAATTAGAGAATTTGACATTGGGTTATTTTTACCAGAACGCAATAATTATCGCCATGCGAAATGCGCCAAACCCTGGCGGAAAAATCCAAGATGGCGGCCGTGCACACAAATCTAGAGTATCCCCCCTAACTTTATTTCTACTGATCAGATATACATAATATATAGCCTATGTCCATCTGGAATAATGTACCTTTCAAACAGTGAAAGAATTTTTCAAATAGGTGCAGTGGTTCCGGAGATTACCCTCCACGTACAAAATCGCTCTCTCTCTTTATATATAAGTATAGATAGATTATTTTACTGGCACCCAATTGGGGCTATGACTTCACACATTGTAGAATTGTGCTGATAATGGTACTCAGTTTTGTTTGTGTACATGCGCTTCAACAAACTACTTTCTACTTAATTCCTATATTTTCTTTTAAACTCCTATTTTTTTTTCTTCCCTTGCTATGACCCCCGATTCTATGTTGGCGAGGCGATATTATTTTAAAATCATATGAATGCAGCACTTATAATAAATAATCTTCATGAATAGGGCGTGTTTTTAAAAGTCAATTTAATTTCAGTATGCAATGACATTTATATTTTATCGTATGGTAAGAACATTAGTTTTTGCGATAGAAACAAACAAGCCAAACTTACCACCGGAATTTAAAATTGTTTATATTTAAAAAAAATAAAGTAATCGCTAGTTGAATTCGGGATTTAAAGTGACTTTAGTAAGATCAAAAGAACATTACGTCTTACTGTTTACATAAATTTTAAAGGAATGCAGAAAAAAGGTGATGCCAGATGCATGAAACATAATAACACAAAAGAAACGAGGAGATTCCACCAAATCGCATATAATATTGATTGAATGCTCGATTCTCAACAAAAATAGATTTTTTTTTTCAGTATCCCTAAAATCGACTCTGGAATAATCGTATATCCAGGGGCTGGTACCCATAAATGTAACGGTTCAAGAACATTTCAAGATTTTATCCCTTAACACTTTTAAATGGAACTCTTGTTGCTTTAGTTACTTTAGAAACATCGCATATTTCTATCGAAACTTTAAATTTTTCAACGCCATGCATGTTATCTGATTGACAAAATTCTTTCAAAACTTTTGCATATAAATGTCCGAATCTGATATGCCATAATATTATTTCTATCAACTACTAAAGCTTCATTTTCCCAATTTTTAAAACCAGACTTGAGTATTGGACTTGAGTATTAAAATTTGAGTATTGAGAACATAAAATTTACTTTTCATAAAGCTTTAAAAAAATTTTTCCCTTTGGCTTCCTAACTGTCATTTGAGAATTCCCAAGAAAAGTACTACAACCAGATGGGTACACTGTTTCTCATTTCAATGTTAACTTACGGAGAAAATGTGTCCAAGGATTGCCGACTTAGATGGAATGATTTATTAAAATTAAATTGTACTTTGTAATAAAGAAAGAAATTTTACACCTTGGGGCATTTTTCGTTTTTTTTTCTTAAATGCAAATAATATTTTTTTAATTTAAATTATTCGGGGGAAAATATCTGCTAGAGTGTGTTTTAAACGCTCCTAAATTCCTTTCGTGAACGACATTTATAAAATGAATCCTATTGCAAGGTGCAGAAAAGTTCGGGCTTTATGCAACCTTTTTATATTTGTGAATTCCATTTTTATTGGACCATCGGCATTGATGGAGCTGTCAACAGTAGACACATTTTCTCCATAGGTTAACATGGACGTGAGCGAATCCTATAAGGTTAGTACACAGCAGACTTAACTGCAACTGAGCAAGTGACCGTTGTATATATAATGACTTTATAGTATATAAACTCCGTTCGGCGGTAGTCTGTCGTTTATTTTTCTTAGCCTTCAACACTGTTATCTTCAATGTCATAGTATGTAATAACTGTGTGGTTTAATGATGGTAGTGTTGTGTATTAGTTATGTTACAATTTTCTTATATTTAAGTTTTCTTAAGTTTTGAACAAAATTAATTCTTTTGAACTAGTTGACTTTGAAATTTTACTTCACCCCATGTCTTTACTGATAGAAATCAGGTTATATATATAACACAGGGGAACAGTGGTTTTGGTGCCGGGGTATTTGGAACTGATTTCCTATGAATTTGGTGCCCTGAATTTAAATATGGCGTTAGTTTTTGCCTAGGAGCTCAAATTTCTAAATTTTCTATTCTCGCAATCTTAATTGGAAAGACATGTTACGTAATTATTTTTCTATTGAGGCGTATATATATATATATATATATATATATATATATATATATATATATATATATATATATATATATATATATATATATATATGTGTGTGTCTTTTCTTAAAGGCTGTGGCATTCTGTTTCTTTACTCGTATAATACCAAGCTGTGTCAAATAAATATCTGACTGGTTGAGTCTTTTGTCACATCCCTCATTTGGCATATTTTATTTACAACCCGAAGAGTCTTAAAAAGTTACAAAAATAAATTGTGCAAGCGATAACAGGGGTAAAACCCCTTTAAGCAGTTCTGTAACTGTCATTAATGTATTTGCTGGTGTTAAACCAAAAGTAATAAAAATCTCGGGGTAAAGAAAGGTCATGTTCTAAACTCGAGATCAAACATGTTCTAAACTCGGGGTAAATTTAGAACATGTTTAATTATTCTAGAAATCAGAATTACAAGGGACGGATTACATTACACATTAGAAAACAAGTGAAAAACATTTAGAGAAAAAGAAGTAAGTTAACCTGACAGTCCAAAATTGGGCATCAGACCAGGAGGTCACAATTCTCGACAAAATTCAAACTCGATGCTTAAATAACAGTACGATGGAAGTTTCCACTCAAAGGCTATCGTATGGTGGCGACATCTACATTTTAGGCTTGGAAGTATTATAGCATGCGTTACAGACTTCCCCAATGGTTCTGATGCCGTCCCGGCTGGGAACCAGATGATAATTTTTTGGGACGTCCTCTTTTCATTAGAGGAGCCACAGGTCCAGTGTCTCTTTCTACTTCAGGCTCATGATAGTCCTTTTGGGCAGAAATATGATAAGTTCCAAGGATTTGGTCTCAGTTGGTCTGGTCGGCAATCTCATATGTTCTTTGTGATCTCAAGGTGTGAATGAGGTAAGGACTCTTTGGCATGACTTTTTTGCTTCTGTTGTTCCGACTTATGGAATGAATGGTCACCAAAATTTTGTTGCCAGGTTTGAAGTATTTTTGTCTTTGTCGATCGAAGTTTCCCTTCTGATGGTCCTGTTTCTGTTCAACTCTCTTTGACATCTAAGATTGAATTGGCAAACCTCTTGAGGTATGGGGTGATTTCGGGTACGAAGTTATCATTGTCGATGACTAGTCGAATATCATGCCTGATATCGTCTGACGTTCTCAACTGTCTTCAAAATTGTAAGTAGGTACCCGTGTGATCGGTGGTGTCGCACACTGAGGTATTCCTTGCGAAATGAATTAGATATAACTTGTTTTCCCAAGCCGAATGTTCTTCCCCCACTAGAAATAATAGTCGAGGCCTCAAGTTACGATTTTTACGTTCCGATGGGTTGGCTTGCGGGTGGTAGACCGGGGATGAGGTCTTGCGTAATATCTAGTAAGTCCCAAGTCAATAGCATGACAGCACTTACGAACTGTGACCCGTTGTCACATATTAGTCTTCGCGGAAGACCATATTGTAGGAATACTTCGATGAGTATTTTGGCACAGTTTGCCGCAGCAAGAGCAACTAGTTCTACCCATTTAGTGCTTGTATCTTCCACAATAAAGATCCACTTCTTGCCAGTGGAGGTTTCCGGAAGAGGGCCAAAAAGATCAATGGCCAGCGTTTGAAACCTTTGCATAAGCGGGTGTTCTCAAGAGTCCTGCTGGTTTTTGGGTTGTTGGCTTATAACGATTGCATTCAGGACAAGTCTTGATGTACTCTGAGATGAACTTTTTCATATCTCGAAAGTATTATCTGGATGCAATCTTCTTGTATGTGTTCTCTACGACATAATTACCAGCTGTCGGGACATCGTGGCACTCTGATTCTTTCTCGCTCTTGTGTAGGAACTACGAGTTGAGCTTCTTCATTCTTTGGTGAATACCTATAAACGATACCTTGGTTCATTAAGTATCTACGACTGTTGTAGTTGGCAAAGTTTCCCACCTTGTCCATGCTCTCAAAGCAGTCAATGATTTTCTTCATTTCTTCATCCTCCAGCTGTCCCTTTCGAATATCACTGGATGGCATGTCCACAGTGGCACACACATCAGAGGTTGCGCATTCAGCGTACGACGGTCTTGACAGCATGTCAGCTACTACATTGGCTTTCCATGGGGTATAATCAATCTTCAGGTTGAGGGACTGAATTTTCAAAGCCCATCTTTCCAGAAAGCAAGAACTTCTCTAAGGCCCACACTACCTCGAAGGCTTCCCACTCGGTTATGGAGTAGTTTCGCTCTGCTTAGATCAACAGATGACTTGCATATTCGATGACATGTTCATACCTGGAGGAGGACTGCTCCAAGGGCATAATTACTTGCGCCTGTACAGATGGTGAAAGGCTTTGCTCCATCAGCTTGCCTCAATATAGAATTCATCAAGCGCATCTTCAACGTCTCAAAGGATTCTTGTTGCTCAGGACCCCAGTGCCAATGTAATTACTTTCTTAGTGAGGTTATTAAGTTGGGTGTGCTATGTCAGCAAAGTTGGGGACATATCGAGGAAACCAAGAGCAGGTTTGTAGTAAACATTGGACTTCTTTCATATTGGTAGGGAATGGAATTTTTTGAATAGAAGAGATTTTCTCCTGGTCAGTTTCAATTTCATCTTTCGTTATCTAGAATCCCAGATATTTCACACGATCACAGGCAAAACGACATTTATCTCTTTGCAGGAAGTTTGAAGATAGTCTTTCGGAATCTTTTTCGAGATCTTACAGATGTTTGTGAAAAATTTCTGAGGGGGCGATGATGTCATCTAAGTAAGACAGTGCGAAAACATCTTTCAGGCCACTTCGAAATTTGTCAATTAATCTTTGAAAGGTGGCATGAGCATTTGGTAGGCCGAAGGGCATACGTAAGTAACGGTAAGTTCCAAAAGGACAAATAAAGGCAGTTTTGTCCTGGTCAACATCAGCAACCTTCACCTGATGATAGCACGATTGTAAATGAATTGTTGACATGTAGGATGTCGGTGTTGCTTCATTCAATAGATCATCCATTCGTGGTAATGGGTAGGTATCCACTTTCGTTACAGAGTTCATCTTCCTGTAGTCGACACAGAGTCGTACTTTCCCATTTAGTTTAGGAACAAGTGCCACAGGTGCAGCATAGGGGGACTCGCACTCTTCAATTATATTCTGCTTCAGCAGTTCTTCAATCTATTCCTTGTAGGATTCATCCTATAGGGTGACGTTGCTACTAGGAGGGGGGTGTTGATCAACTGTGTCGATACGGTGTTCAATAAGCGGCGTCGGCTCTCCCTCTGGTTGGAAAAAGTCTCATATTTGTCCAGGAGTGTGATAAGTTTTGTCTGTTCTGGAAATAGGTGTTTACTGTCATCTTGTCGAAGATCGAATGCGCTGATGGTTATATCTTCGGTCTTCTTGAAGAACTTTACTGTTTTTGAGGATTTTCGGGAAAATGCCTTTTCCACCATGGACATCAAGGACGATTCCAGCTGCATTGAGAAAATCCATTCCTAACAGAGTCTTATTTTCTTTTCTTCAGGCAATACTAGAAATTCTGTTTGGGTAACTTTGCCTTCAATGTACAGGTTGACGACAGTACTCAGAGCAGTGAAAGTCTGTCGAATTCCATCAGCCATCATAAATTAAATTCTTTTGTTCACAAAGGTGTCGTTACGCCCTTGTAGGAATTTAAACAGCTTTTCACCTGCGATGGTATGGGAAGCACAGGTATCAGCACAAATAGCAATTTGTTCTCCAAAAATTTTGAGGACAATCAAACTTGAGAGATACGAGTTTGAATCCATGTTGAATAACGTCATGCAGATCACTGATGTTTCCACTTCATTAGCCCTCGTGTATGTAGGACATTTGATGACTCCTGGAGTCCCGCATCCGTAACACGTGGTGGGCTTTCTTCGTCTAGGTCTGGAATTTGGGAATCTAGGTTCTGTTCTAGAATGTCCTGGTGGGTGGTCATCATGGGATCTTCGAGCGGATTGACTTTTCTTTACTGGAAAGGGTTTCCTGAATTCTTTCTTCTTGAAAGCCTGATTTGGATTTTTTTTCGTATGCGTCCAGTTTCTCCGCCAGTTCCAAAGGATCGTTCAAATCCGCCCAAATATTCAGGAAGTGTTCCTTGATATTTCCTGGAATTTTTCTTTTTATCTGATCAAAAGTAGTAATCTTTAATTCTTTGATGCAACCTTCGAGATAAAAATTCAATTCGAAAGAGAAGTCTCGCCACGTCGATTCCGGATTTTTCCTCTTTTGGGAAAAATACTGCCTAAACTTGTCTCCTGTAACTCGAAATCTTTTGAGAAGCATTTCTTTTGTCTTTTCGTAGTTTTGAGCATCATCTTCATCCTCTCTTGCGATGAGTTTAGCTATATCAGGTGGCAATGAGCCAAACAGGTACGCTGTCCAAGTTCTTTCAGGGATGTTCATGAACTTCACTTGACGTTCAAAAATAGTCAGGTATAGACCAATTTCGTTTTCCTTTGATTTCAACTTCGGAATAATTCTATTTAGTTGAAACTTCGGGTTTTCTAGCTGTTGGCTTACAACGGGTGTTTGTGGCAGTTTCTTCATTTCAAGTTCAATTTTCAAATTCCAATTCCCTTTCTCGTTGCTTGGCCACCTCTACAGCTTTCTGTTTGTCTTCCAATTCCGCAGCTTTTTGTTTTTCTGCTGTTATACGTTCTTTCACATTTACGCTGAGCATATTCTTGACGAATTCCTCATCATACTTGTCACTCTGGGTTTTGAGATCTTTTAGATTGATCATTTTGAGATTTCCGACGGAGCCAGGCCCAATTCTGCGGCCATAATCCTCAAATCATATTTTCTGGATCTTCCCCAAAATGCCCTTTTCTTGTGTTTAGTCTATTTCAAACGTAATTTTGTAAAGGTAAAAAAAAAATTAATTTCAAAAGTACGAGAAATATTTTGTTTTGCCCTCATAAGTTTTAAAAGTTCACTCAAAACTGTTATCTTGAAACTCTATTAATCAATAATAGTATCAGCAGTTGATACGAAATCTTGTACTCAAAAAGGAATTTACACATGGCAGGGGAACAAAAATTCCCACAATTTATATTAATTTCATGAACTGAATAGCATCTCAACTTATATTCAAATATGTTTAAATATAAAATGCACGAATGAAAAATTCTTCCTTAAATAAACCTGATTGATAAAGGTGAAAACAACGATAAATGATATTAGAATATGTTTAATTAGAAATACCGATAAATGATATTAGAATATGTTTAATTAGAAATACCATTCATTATTTCATTCACTTTGAAGTTATAAATATTGTAAAATTGTTTACACTTACTAAAAATAATTAAAGTTATTTCCATCAGAAACTATGTGTACATTTATCAACACGAATTAAATTAAGTTTGTAATAGTGTTACAATTTGATCAATCACTGTTCAAATTTCCAAAGGACACATTCAAAAGTAGGCAGTTTAAAAAGAACGAATGTACTGATAATAAAACAAGTAATCTATCCTCATATTAAATTCTTTCTCTTTTTCATAAACCACAGATCATACATATAAATGGAAAATAAAAGAAAGAAAAAACATTCAGAGCAGTCGAAATGTTTATAACTTTTCTCATTAATATTCATGGATCATAGGGTTACCACACAGGGGATTTTCTGAATGGCTTTTAAGTTTCCCTTTCAACCGCCATTTTAAAATGGTTTAAAACCCAAAGCATTTTCAATAGGGAAAAAAAATGAATATCAACCCAATATTCAACTCAACTCCTGTACTGTAACATACAAGACTAACAATAATTAATTAGGTTAAATTGTTACTTTACAATTCCATTAAGACCATTTGATTCATATGATGATTTTAAACCACATGTAACAAATGAGAAATATCATTACTATTTTTACGAAGAATAGAAGAGCATGATTTATGTAGAATGAACAGCATTTATCTGTAATCTTATTCGCAGGGTGCGAATTTTCTTGTTGTCGGGGCGACAAACACTTCAGGAACCTAACCCTGGGAAAAAAACGCGAGAGAGAGCCCTGATCTCTTACTTCGGGCCAAACGTTGGGGGGGGGGGACGAATATGGAACCCTCATTAATGTTATTACTGGTGTTAAACCAGAAGTAATCTAGGAAATCTAAGGATATAGTTTAGAACAAACTTAATTACTCTAGAAATCACAATTAAAGGGACGGATTACATTACTCAGTACAAAAGAATTGAAAAACATTTAGGGAAAAACAAGTAAGTTAACCTGACGTAGTCCAAAATTGGGCATCAGACCGGGAGGTCTCCACTCTCGACAAAATCCTAACTCTCTGGTTAAATAAATGGCAGTACGATGGAAGTTTGCACGCAAAGTCTGTCCGTATGCTGGCGACAAGTACATTTGAGGCTTGGAAGTTTTATAGCATGCTTTATAGTTCTGAATTAAATTTCTCAATATGAAAATTTAAAACTGTTTTTACTAGTAATTTTTAAGGAGCATTGCATGATAGCTGTGTAGATTTATTTTATTTAGAATTTTTATTACGTGTTTATAATTTCGTAAAACAATATATAAAAGTTTTTTGTCTGAAAAAACCTTATCACAAGAAATTCACCTTATACGCGTGAATTCCTGACTTCAATCTCATCGACTACAAGGGGTCCATTAATAACTGTTTTGGAATGTTTGATGCAGATTATTTGAAGAATCACATAAAAACACTTGTACAGTGTAAGAATGGAAAGAGATTTGAAGAATTTATACTATTGTCAGTTCTAATGTAATTTATACGCAACATTCAGATTAAAAAGTGGAGAGAACGCGTAGTGAAAAATATTTGTAGCCGCCACACTGCAGTCCTAAAAAATATGCCTAAACAAATGCATGAGGCACATTTTCTATATTTCGTGTAATTTGTATATTTTATTAGATTTATGGATTTTTTAATCTGATGGTAACCAAGCTTTTCAATCAGATGTTTATCTCTCCAACTTCTCGGAGAATTAAACATAATAATTAGTGGTAAAATTATTTTGAATTATGCACAACTAAATTGAATATAAAGGGAAAAAGTAACATCTAAGTTTTTGTATATCATTTCCTAACACGAACTTTCATATTTTGCTATTAATTTCACGAGAAAAATACGAAGCAAGCGGGATGGTATGGTGTTGACATATCTCATGCAATTTCTTTCTGCTCTCTTTGCAGGTGCTCCGTACAGATTGTTAAATACAAAACTAAAATTCTCTGTGGTGTCCACAAATTTAGAAATTCTGCGGATTCTTGGCAGTTATAATGTTCTGATCATTGTGGGAAGAACCATCGGCATGTCAGAAGAGAAAATGTCATGTCTTTCCAGTGTGGAAGAACCTTCCATTAAAGGCCATATCTGCAAAAAGAATCCTCCTGAAACCGAAGATGAAAGCACTTCATATGAAACATGTACATTTATTCCAAATGTAAAAGTTTCCAGTGCACAGATTCTCTCTCGCAAAAAAGAAATATTTCTCCAAGATCGCAAAGAAGAAAAGTATCTCCGTACCCATACAGGAGAGAAACCTTTCGCATGCACTGAATGTGAGAAAAAATTTTCTAAGTGGGATAATTTCAATAGACATCTCCGTACCCATACAGGAGAGAAACCTTTCGCATGCACTGTATGTGAGAGACGATTTTCTGAACAGTGTACTTTGAAAACACATCTCCGCACCCATACAGGAGAGAAACCTTTCGCATGCACTCTATGTGAGAATAGATTTACTCAACAGGGTGCTTTAAGTACTCATCTCCGCACCCATACAGGAGAGAAAACTTTCGCATGCACTGTATGTGAGAAAAGATTTTCTGCACAGGGTAGTCTGAGAACACATCTCCGTACCCATACAGGAGAGAAACCTTTCGCATGCACTGTGTGTGAGAAAAGATTTTCTCTACAGAGTACTCTCATAAAACATCTCCGCACCCATACGGGAGAAAAACCTTTCGCATGCACTGTATGTAAAAAAAGGTTTTTTGTACAGAGTTCTTTGAAAACACATCTCCGCACCCATACAGGAGAAAAACCTTTCGCATGCACTGTATGTGAGAAAAGGTTTTCTGAACAGCGTTATTTAAAAAGACATCTCCTCACCCATACAGGAGAGAAACCTTTTGCATGCACTGTATGTGAGAAAATATTTTCTGCACAGAGTACTTTAAGAGCACATCTCCGTAGCCATACAGGAGAGAAACCTTTCGCATGCACTGAGTGTGAGAAAAGATTTTCTGTCTGGGGTTGTTTAAATAGACATCTCCGCACCCATACAGGAGAGAACCTTTCGCATGCACTGTATGTGAGAAAAGATTTCTCGACAGAGTAATTTAAAAGACATCTCCTTACCCATACACAAGAGAAATATTCGATTGCATTGTAGGGTTATGGCTTGTGAACAGATGAAATAGACATCTCCCTCCCCCCTACTACTATTTATGAAACGGGATTTTTTGGCGCAAAGAAATACATTTGACCCACTCTAGGAAAACGGCCTTGAAAATCGAACTCAAACTCCGGTTTGATTTTTATTTACACATATACGTCATTTATGTTTTCGAATTATGACATTAATTCTCGTTTTGAAACCTGTTTTTAAATGCATGAACGCGATATCAGGCACGACTTACGATACTCGATTGGATACCTGTCGCAGCAAAGTGGACTAGAGTGAATACAAAAAACAATATTAGCATTGTATGGTGGAACCTCGATGGATCGAATTCCTTGATAAATCGTTTTCTCCTTGATAAAAAGTTCCTTGAAAAAAGTTTTTCATTCCCCACTGAACCTACCTAACAGTCTCATGTTAGTATTAAATCGAACCTCGGTATATCGAAATCCTCGATAATCCGAAGTTTTTTCGTTCCCCTTGAGGTTCGATATATCATAGTTCCACTGTATAATGTTTTGTAAATAAATATTTAGAGTTTCGTTAGACTTGTTTACATTACAAGAAAGAGTGTTATGAAATCAAAACCCCTGGTTTTTTTCCCTTTAAAGGGGCTCATACCTTTTAAAAAGTCGATTCATGGGCTGAAAATTGATATTTTCGATCACTTATAAGATATTTGTAAATGAAGTAATGTATTTAATTTTTTTAGTATATGAAGAAATAGTGCATCTTTATATTTATATAGTTAAAATATACCCTCTTGAATGAAATATTTGTGTAAAATGGTCATATTTAAGAACGAAAGAATTACATTCTGTCACATAGTATACTACTTCCGCGTAGAATTTAAAGCTTTCTATCCATTATTTTGCTCTAATATTTTGCGTAGTCTATATATATATATAACTTCAAAAATAGACTGTAGTAAAACCTAAAGAAAATTGCCATGTTGTCTGTTTTTCTAAAATTTTTTTTAAGTTAAAAAAAATGTTTATAATTTTAGCAATACTATAGCGTATAAAAATGCAAATATTATTATTTTTCTTAGGTTTTACTACAGTATACTATATGAGTAATATATGTCCAAATTTCAAGGTTATACAAGTAATTAATTTTTAGATGTACGCGGAATAGGCAAAAAAAAGTTTTTGAGAAATACCAATTTTAATACAAATACTTTACTTAATATATTATTTTCATTATGTTTAACTTAAAGTACTTGTATTAAACTAATATATAAATTCATGTTTATGTTACAACCAGTTTTAAATACTTACATGTTTTCTATTTGTGTAGGAAGACAAAATACATTGGGAAAAAGTGAAATTTTACGCAGCTGTTTTTAACGAAACTGCAACAATTCTAATATGATTTAAAAATTAACTTTCCTGTTAAATTTGGTATTTTTGTAGATAGATACTTACTTTAATATGAAATTAAAAATTCTAAGATGTGACTGCTTTCTTTTCTGCGTCTGCGGTGATCTGTAAATGAGGAACTTTAAAATAATATTCATGTTTTTCTATGGAGACTGAATTAATTTTCACGCTTCAATATCTTTTGTTGTTATTTAAATTAATTTAGGTTTCATTATTTTATTAAATTTTTTTGTATTTAGGTTATATTGGCTACTTTTCAGTTTCAATAACACCATTTGATTCATATGATAATTTGAAACCAGAGGTAAACAATGAGAAATATCATTACTATATTTATGCCAAATAGAAGAGGATGATTTATGTAGAATGAACAGCATTGTCTGTAATCTTATTCGCAGGGTGCGAATTTCTTGTTGTCAGGGCGACAAACACTTCAGGAACCTAACCCTGTGAAAAAAATGCAAGAGAGAGCTGCGATATCCTACTTCGGGCCAAAAGTTGGGGGAGCCAATTTGGAACTGTCATTAATGTAATTATTGGTGTTAAACCAGAAGTAATCAAGGAAATCTAAGGATATAGTTTAGAACAGACTCAATTACTCTAGAAATCACAATTTAAGGACGGATTACATTACTCAGTACAAACAATTGAAAGACATTTAGGGAAACACACGCAAGTTAACCTGACGTAGTCCAAATTGGGCATCAGACCGGGAGGTCTCCACTCTCGACAAAATCCAAACTCTCTGGTTAAATAAATGACTGTACGATGGAAGTTTGCACGCAAAGTCTATCCGTATGGTGGCTACATCTACATTTGAGGCTTGGAAGTTTTATAGCGTGCGTTATAGTTCTGAATTAAAGTTTCTCAATATGAACATTTAAAACTGTTTTACTACTAAGTTTTAAGGAGCATTGCATGATAGCTGTGTAAATTATTCTGTTTAGAATTTTTATTACGTGTTTATAATTTCGTAAAACAATATTAAAAGGTTTTATCTGAAAAAACCTTATCACCAGAAATTCACCTTATCAGCGTGAATTCCTGACTGCTATCCCATCGACTGCAAGGCGTCCATTAATTGTTTTGGAATGTTTGATTCAGATTTTTTGAAGAATCACATAAAAACACTACTGTGCAGTGATGAACGGAAAGAAATTTGAAGAATGTATACTGTTGTCAGTTGTAATGTATTATATACGCAACATTCAGATTAAAAAGTGGAGAGAACGCGTAATGAAAAATATTTGCTGTCGCCAACTGCAGTCCTAACAAATATGCCTAAACAAATCCATAAGACACATTTTCTTTATTCGTGTAATAAATTTGTATATTTTGTTAGATATTTGGATTTTTTAATCTGATGGTAACCGAGCTTTTCAATCAGTTTTTATCTCTCGAATTTCTCGGAGCATTAAAATTATTTTGAATTACGCACAACTAAATTGAATATAAAGGGAAAAATAACATCTAAGTTTATGTATATCATTTCCTAACACAAACTTTATATTTTGCTATTAATTTCAAGAGAAAAATACGAAGTAAGCGCGATGGTGTAGTGTTGACATTTCTCAAGCAATTTCTTTCTCCTCTCTTTGCAGTGCTCCATACAGATTGTTTAACACAAAACTAACATTCTCTGTGGTGTTCACAAATTTAGAAATTCAACGAATTCTTGGCAATTATAGTGTTCTGATCATTGTGTGAAAAAACATCGGCATGTCAGAAGAGAAAATGTCATGTCTTTCCAGTGTGGAAGAACCTTCCATTAAAAGCCATATCTGCAAAAAGAATCCTCCTGAAACCGAAGATGAAACTTTCGCACTTCACGTGAAACATGTACAATTATTTCCAAATGTAAAAGGTTCCAGTGCACAGATTCTCTCTCGCAAAGAAATATTTCACTGTAATTTATGTGAAGAAACATTTTCACAGTTGACTGCCTTACATACACAGCGTTTGTTCCACATGACTGATAATCCTCTCTGTGTCCATACAGAAAATCCTTTTGCCTGCACTGTATGTAGTAAAAGGTTTTCTAGACAGAGTCTTTTAAAAATACATCTCCGTACCCATACAGGAGAGAAACCTTTCGCATGCACTGAATGTGACAGAAGATTTTCTGATCGGGATCATTTAAAAAGACATCTCCGTACGCATACAGGAGAGAAACCTTTCGAATGCACTGAATGTGAGAAAACATTTTCTAAACAGGATACTTTGTTAAACCATCTCCGCACCCATACGGGAGAAAAACCTTTCACATGCACTCTATGTCAGAAAAGGTTTTCTGAACAGTTTCATTTAAAAACACATCTCCGAACCCATACGAGAGAAACCTTTCCCATACACTTTATGTGTGTAAATATTTTCTCAACAGCGTTATTTTAAAGGACATCTCCGTAGCCATACAGGAGAGAAACCCTTCACATGCACTGAATGTGAGAAAAGATTTTTTCACCGGGATCATTTAAATAGACATCTCCGTACCCATACAGGAGAGGAAACCTTTCGCATGCACTGTATGTGCGAGAAGATTTCTGAACAGTGTACTTTGAAAACAATCTCCGCACCCATAAAGGAAGAAACCTTTCGCATGCACTGTATGTGAGAAAAGATTTTCTGAACAGGGTATTTGAGAACACATCTCCCTACCCATACAGGAGAGAAACCTTTCGCATGCACTGTGTGGTGAGAAAAGATTTTCTCTACAGGGTACTCTCATAAAACATCTCCGCACCCATACGGGAGAAAAACCTTTCGCATGCACTGTATGTGAGAAAAAGTTTTCTGAACAGATTCATTTAAAAAGACATCTCCTCACCCATACAGGAGAGAAACCTTTGCATGCACTGTATGTGAGAAAATATTTTCTGAACAGGGAACTTTGAGAGCACATCTCCGTAGCCATACAGGAGAGAAACCTTTCGCATGCGCTGAGTGTGAGAAAAGATTTTCTGTACGGGATCATTTAAATAGACATCTCTGCACCCATACAGGAGAGAAACCCTCCACATGCACTGTATGTGATAAACGATTTTCTCGACAGGGTAATTTAAAAGACATCTCCTTCCCCATACACAAGAGAAATATTCGATTGCATTGTAGGGTTATGGCTTGTGAACAGATGAAAAAGACATCTCCCTCCCCCTACTACTATTATTTTATGAAACGGGATTTTTTGGCTCAAAGAAATACATTTGACCCACTCTAGGAAAACGGCCTTGAAAATCGAACTCAAACTCCGGTTTGATTTTTATTCACACATATACGTCATTTATGTTTCGGAATTATGACATTAATTCTCGTTTTGAAACCTGTTTTAAATGCATGAACGCGATATCAGGCATGACTTACGATACTCGATTGGATACCTGTCGCAGCAAAGTGACTAGAGTGAATACAAAAAACAATATTAGCATTGTATGTTGGAACCTCGATAGGATCGAATTCCTTGATAAATCGAAGCTTTTTCATTCCCACTGAACCTACCTAACAGTCTCATGTTAGTATTAAATCGAACCTCGGTATATCGGAATCTTCGATAATCCGAAGTTTTTTTCGTTCCCCATGAGGTTCGATATATTATAGTTCCACTGTATAATGTTTTGTAAATAAATATTTGGAGTTTCGTTAGACTTGTTTACATTACAAGAAAGAGTGTTGTGAAATCTCACTCATTCAAAACCCCTGGTTTTTTTCCCTTTAAAGGGGCTCATACCTTTTAAAAAGTCGATTCATGGGCTGAAAATTGATATTTTTCGATCGCTTATAACATCGCAATTCAGATGGGGGGGAGGGCTCGATACTGCTTTGTCGATCGAATTCATCTGGGAACTCATCCCAACGGACTCGTTGACTTTCTTAGAGGAAATCATCGATTGGATCCTGTGACCCTGCAACCCGTTGCTCATTCTGTATGAAAGTCAATTATCTTTGTCCGTGCTGGACTTATGAAAAAATGCAATGAATGCCTTCTGTACATAATTTAAATCTCTTCCATTTTTGTATTGCAATTGTTTTACATAAAATAAATATTTCTCAAGTTATTTGTAAAAAAAAGGCCTACACATTTTCGAAGATGGCGGCGAAAGCTCAAGTCTGATCGGTTGGGACTTATAGTATGTTCAACAGTATGCCCAAACAGACATCTTTACCAATTTATAAAACTTTAATATTTTTTCAGCTATAGAACTATTTGTGACTGGGCTATGTGTTGTGATTATGTATTCGCCCTGTTTCTTAGTTTGTAAGGAATTTTTGTCTCTTTTTTATTTAGAGCATATTTCTTGTGGCATCCTCAACAACGCCTGACGTATGGTTTCAAATTTAAGTTTAAATTTAGATATTAAAGCAGAGAAATGAAGTGAGTTATATAAAACATAATCAATCTATATAAATATGATTCCGAGTTCGGTAGTTTTAAAATATATTAGTTCAAACACTGTGACGGAAAAGAAAATTCAACATTTTTTTCACTAACATTTAGCTTTTAAAAAAAAATCCATAATTATAAATAGTTAACAAAAGGTTAGGTTAACAAAAAAGGCAACTGTAACTATGCCACAACTGTGTGCTGTATTAATTGACCTTCGGCAGTGCCGTTACTTGCGATGACTTGACTCAGAATTTTAGAATTCTACAGGTATATATTTTACAGTAAATGGTTTTTAACATACTAATATTACAATCGACTTCCAGGACCGCGTGGGTCACTGTCTTCTCGTTTCGGTATAGAAGTACCTTTTGAGTCTTTGCTTTCCAGAATTGTGAAAATCAATTAAATATAGAAAATTTATTATTACTCATAGAAGTAACTGTATTACATAGAGCAAGAATTTACTATGAACACCATTTGCCCCAGTCTCCAAATTCTCTGTAAATTAAAATACATTTTTAAAATGAAATACAGTCATACCTCGCTACTCGTCGCATTTGGATGCGAAAAAATGCTTCCCTGTGCAAGTGCCTGATGTTTTATTGGAAGGAGACCCCCTCGCAAGCAATAACTCTTCTCCTCGTCTACTTCGCCACTATCCCATTATACCTTCGACTTCTTTCAGTACAGGCTCAATGAAGATTATTTTTATCTTATTTCATTTAATTATTGTTTTAAATTATGTCTGTCTAGTTTAAAGATTTTGTATATAAAAAAACCCGTCAATTTATAAATTGTGCAGAGAGATAACGACACAAACCATAAAAGTCTGATTAACGAGAGAACCTACGATAGAATTTCAAAGCGGTACTATTGGACTGGTTTGCGTAGATATAGTATTACTGAATATAGTATCAAGAAGTGCCCTGATTGTTATCGTTATAAACCTAGTCATCAGAAACCATCAGGACTGTTATGAATTACGATCTATAGTCAACGGTTTGAGACCCTTTCAATGGATCTGTTTGGGCCTTTACCAAAGAGTCATGAGAAGAAATGGATCTTTATCATAGAAGACTGGGCTACCAGATTTGGATAGCACTACTTTCATTAACCACTGCTGAAGAGTGTGCCATCATTCTAATAGAAGAAGTATTTCTGAGATTTGGTTTACCTAGACGGGTAATAAGCGACCCCAGTTTGTTAGTGCAGCAAATGTGTTATCTTTTGGACATGAAATAACCCCAGTTTGTCATCAACTGGCCGAAAGGAGGAATAGAGATCTTCAGCCCCGTTTAGCCATGTTAGTTGAGAACAGGCCTGCCGTCAGGGTGGGGCAGGGAGGACAAAATCCCCGGGGCTCGGTTAAAATAAGAGTTGTCCAAAAAAATGTATACAATGTTCAAATATTGAGTGGGGAGGGGTCCGCTGTATTATTTTGCCCCGGGCCCTGGCTAAGCTGACGGCCACCCTGGTAGGGAAATATCACAATACCTGGAGTGAAAAGCTACCAATCATTAGATTTGCCATTAACACGGCAAAATGGGATTCCACCATATCTCATGTTTGGTCGAGAGCTACGTACTGCTGACAATATTGCTCGTGATTTTCGAAGTGTTGTCGGAATGATAATTTCATTCCTGAGAATTTCTCCCCTATTTAAAGAAATTCGCCAGTTTCATCAAACGAGTTACAGATCGAATGGACGAAAGCCAATATGGCATGTAATAAAAGTAAAAATATGACATGTTAAAGTAATCAATTCCTCTATAACCCTAGCGTCAATGACCAGGTACTGGGGTACCTTTTGCGATTGTTATCGTAATTTGCATCGTTTCTAATTTAGCCTTGGTAAAATCGCCTTTTAATCCTCGTATTTACATGAATCTGAACTAGACATATAATTGTAAACTTTTAGGAAAAAAAATATTGTTGGTTTTTTTTGCATTTAACTTTTTTATACCATTACTCAATATCCAGGGTACCTGGGTACCCATTATTGTCTCTCGTCTACAAGCAAAAGTAAATGATAATTATTACAACAAATATAATCAAACATATAATTGTTACGTAATATGTAGGATGTAACGCCTCCACCCAACTTCGCCCTCTAGCGGCATGAATAACGCAGAACGAACTCTGTATCCGTCCTAGAAGGAGCTCCTGCAACAAGTGGAGTTTCCTTTGGCAAACAATGCCACGCTATTAAACTTTATTTTATTTACAGTCCATTTTGCTTATTTGTTAAACATCGTACACCTCCGTACATTTTGGTTCTAGCGACCCGGAGGGTTTACCAGTGCATTAAATTTTACCTAGTTTATATGTGAAAATGTGTTTAAAATTAAATATATGATCAACAATTATTGAACGGAGTGATATTATACTGACTCAAGGAGTGCCCTGGAAGCTCTAAAATCTCTCAACGAAAAAGGTGAAATAGTTAGTGCCATAAAAATGCAGATCAAAATAATAATATACAAATCTATTTCCACTGGGTTAAGGCCCATGTGGGAATTATCGAGAATGAGGCGGCTGAATAAAACGGCCAAGGAAGCTACCGAACTAAACAGAAATAAGCTGCTTTCATAATGTGGACTAAAAAGGAATCAGACCTTACTAAATATGGAAGAAATTAAGGAATGGCAAGAGAAATGGGACAATAGCAATAAAGGCATTAAGAGTTAGGGAAATTTATCACGATGTCAACATACATAGATTATGTGCTAACTTCTACATAAACCAAGCTATAACAGGACACGGTTCATTCGGTAGCTACCAAGCAAGATTTCATGGAAAGAGTGATGTTGTCAATGCCATGAGACACAAACTCCGGATCATTGTTATTTGAGTGTCCTTTGTTTACTGTCTATAGAAACAATTTACCCAATGATTTTGGCTAACTGGCCTAAACTTAAATCTTTTCTGATTACTATTGTAAAAAATTTATTTGTTTTGTTATGTCAGACTTACTTCAGATTCATTTTCTTTCCCCTCCTACGGCTTCGTCTTGAGGCGGGTGGCCGGTTCTTTGCGTTGCTGTTGGGATTTTTCTGTCTCTTTGTGTATTTGTTTTGTCGTACTGTCTGTTTGTGTTCTCGTAGTAAATAAGGCCACTCTGATTTAATAGTTATTATAGCGGTTTTTATTGGTTTTTGCTCTGTTCAATATTAAGAACTATCTACTTACCTAGTTTTTTTTTCTCTTGGCACCTCTGTGTGGCTACGATTCCTTTTAAAAAAAACTGTATTCTTGAACACACCTATATTTCCTACAGTTCACTAGGCTTTGCTAATGTAATGTTTTTCTGGTATTCTGAGTATCTTTCGTCATGTTCTCCTTCTTTAATCTCATTGGCACTGTGAAGTATAAGAAGCATGGCCCAGCGGTGCGGTCCTACTTCAACTGTTTGGAACAGGTGTGGTTGTGAGTTTCGATTCCGGTGGTGTCAACATATGATTTTTGTGATGGCGGTGAAGACTTGGGACCGTTATTGCAGGAACATCAAAAACAATTTCGTAGGTGTTAGGGGAGAGGGAAAGATAAATTATTTAGTCTACAATTAAATTATTCTCTATGTACCATGCTCACTTAATTTCTCTAAATCTTGCTTCTTTAAAAAATGAAATTAAAAAAAAAAACTATAAAATTTGTAATTACCGCTATGTATAACTACTAGATTTAAAATTTTTTAATTTATGCTGTCAATCTCATTGTTTATATGGGTTTTATAATGGCTGTATCTATGAATTCAAATTAATTCGTAATTAATATTAATAATTAAATAAAATGTCAAATTACTCGAGTGAATAATTACTTAATTATTTATTTTAATAATTTGTTTATAACAATTCGGTTATTTAATTGGGCTCTCTTGCTCCATTCTGAATATGCTTCTAATATTTAACTGATTCATACCTGAAATGTTATAACTGTTAATAAGCCTTTTTCTAACATATATATATATATATTATATACTATATATATATTATTTAGAGTTAAATTAAAACATTAATTGAACCTGGTTATTGTTGTTTAAACCTCCCTTGCTTATTGTGGGCTTCACTAATAGCTTTTTAGCTACGGGGTTATGTATTCGCTTTAATGTATCCATTTATACTAAGAAGTATGAATGTTAAAAAATTATGTTGGGTTTTAACTTTTTAGGGTGTAGCTCTTGAAAGCAATGGACGTCGACATCTTGTTTTAGGCTTCCAGTGTTCTTAGACCTCATAGTCGACTAACTCTTGCTTGTCGCATTACTTGGTTTTTTACTCTGTTGAGTTAAAATGAAATTGTTTTGGTAGTCTCTTCTACGGCTTTGTTGTTATAGGGAAAGAATAAATTTAAACATGTACAAACTATTTGTGTTATTTAAATTTTTATTAACAATTTCGGGTTGCTTACTTTTGTTTACGTTACTTTGTTACTTTTAGTTGGTATGAGGCCGCCTTATTGTGTGCGCTTCACAGCTTATGTGGCTAATAACTGGATAATTCCCTTGTACTAGCTAATTTACGCTTTACCTTTAACACAATTTGAGGTTTTTATACAATTCAATTAACTTAATGGTAATAAAGTTACTTACCCGCTGGCTTGAGGTTGGTAGACTGGGTTTGGACACGGGTACTCTGAATCTCTGGATTCACGGTGCTGGTTTATATGTCAACAGGTTACATTATCTGCCGGCTGGCTCCTATCTCTGAGCTAGGATTGTTGCTTGCTTATAATTAATTGAACTGGTACCTAAAATTGTTTGTTTTGTCTGTGTATTTGGAAAGGAAAATTATTTGTTTTTTTTTCCATTTTCATGCATATCAATATATGGTCTGGGTAATTATTGTTTTATTACATAGAAAAATTTACGTATTAAAAATTTGGGGTGCTTTTCTAAATTCACTGGTTAAAGTCTTGACTTTCTGTGGTTCGGGTTGTGAGGTTCCGGGTTCGTATCTGAATGGTGAATTAAGGAATTCCATTATTGTAAGTGCTAAAGTGCGCTAATTTATCAAAACAGTTTGTTTAAATAATTATTGTGGTAACAATAAAATTAAAAAAAATCTTTAATTGAATTGAAAAGCTTGTTTTTCTTTTCGTTTCTGCAATGCATTATGGTTTTTAGCAATTAATGGCCAATGTCTAGGATTATGGTTAAAATGTATCGAATTCTAGTTTATGGTCTACGTAGTTCGTTGAGTACTTGTGTTTTATTTATTGTACTGTTTAATTAATATATGGTTAATGTTGTTGATATTAATGCATTGTTAGTATTTATATGAAATTACTATTGCACTTAATATTGTAACTGTAAGTGATTGTGGATTTCCTGGGTGTCGTCTTATATGTACTACTAATGCGCTAGGAATCAACAGATGCAGTTGATTTATTTGTAAAATTTGTTATTGTAATTTGGAATATATAATTTAGTGTAATCTGTAAACTGTAGCTTGTAACAATTTCTAATTCGTGCTTTGTAACTGTTTAATTTATGTAATTCAACATTTTCTCTACTTCAGGCTCTCTTTATTTTTTGTTATTGTTTTTACTCAATTCAAACCGAATTGTCATGTATTTCTAATAGTCGGGGATCACCTATGTATTCTCTGAAAATATGAATGTATTTGTATTTTAATTACTGATCTTTACGGTAAAAAAGAAAAGAGAGAAAAAAAAGAAAAAAAAAAGTCGGACGGAACTGCAGTGGTACCGGGGACGCCTTTCTACCCTCTTTTATTTTTCCCGTTGCTCACCCCTTTTTGTGAGGTTTAACTTTTAATTTTGGTTTAATTCCGACTTGGTGGCAAATTAGTCATTGCGCTCGTCCTCCGGACTTAGTGCTGTCGGGATTGTTATGGAGCGACTGTATCTTTCTCTTGCTGATACGCGAAAGCGTGGGGGGGCTGATGTGGAGTTTAGAGGTTACCTAATTTTTAAACTTAAGAACAATGACTACAGAATCAGTCATTACAACGCTTAATCGCAAACGCGGTGGTAATAAGGGACAGTGAAGAAGATTACTATATGTGAAGATAGCGATGATGTCGCCGAAACTGCAGGCTCAGTTGGATGTAATTTTGAAGCTTCAAGAAAAATTCGAAGTTCTAAAAGAAGAATATTATAAAGTAGTCAGTGAAAGAATTTTGAAGAAACTGAGGAAATTTTGTCACAACTAGATGAGGAATTTCAAATTCAGAGGGAGTCTGAAACCTTGATAATAAACTTAAAATCAGTAAGAACAATTCTGCTTATCTAAATCAAATTTCTGACAATTTCTACTCATGATTCGAATTCGATTAACAATGATCAGCTGAAAAGAATGTCAATAAAACTTCCAAAAATCTCTCTTCCTATTTTAACGAAAAATCGAGGAATGGAACTTGTTTAAAAGCCAGTTTATTAGTCTAATTGACCGAAAATTCAGAGCTTTCTGAAAACGAAAAGCTTCACTATATATGTGGGTCACTAAAGGTGAGAAGCAAAAATTATAGAAACCTCAGATGACAGTTACGTTTCCCTACTAAAAGCACTAAAGCTTAGGAACGAAAACCAGAGGATCATCGTCGACTGTCACATAAGAAACATTCTAAATCTTCAATCTATCAAACATGAGTCAGCCAAAGAGCTTCGAAACTTGTTGGATAATATAAACAAAAATCTTAGATCACTGAAATTTTGAATTTCGAAAGAGACAAATTTTATAACGCTTTACTATTGAATATTGATCTTGAAAAATTAGACCGCGAAATGCGAAAAAATTATGAATTAACTCTGAAGGATAACGATGTGCCAGATTTCGATGCATTTTTGGAATTTTTAGAAAGACGGTGTCAAATTCTGAACAGCATTCATATGATCATCTCAACCAAGACAAATTCCGAACGATTCAAATCCCTTTTCGTTAATCTAATAAATCACCTCAGATGTGTGTAGTTTGTAAACCAAAGCCCATGCATTATATTACTGTGAGAAATTTAAAGAAATGAAACTGGAAGATAGAGTCAATCTGGTTAACAAACATAGACTTTGTATGAACTGTTTAAGCGCCTTTCACATGTTATAGAATTGCAATTCGAAAAGTTCTTGTTTCGTTTGTAAACAGACAAACCATCATACGCTCCTTCATAAGTATCCCGCCCCGTCAAATATCGCAATACATTCAAATCAAAACTGTGAAAATATTCCGTATTCTGACACGATAAATATCTCTAAAGCCTCACGTAGACTTCTATCATCTGGGACGCCGGGAGAGTTTTCGCCCCTCCAACGCCTGGTATCGGCCACTCACGGGGACTCTCGGCGTCCAAGGGCACCTGCCTTCGCACACTCGTTATGCCCGACTTAGCTCAGTTCATGTAGGTCTGTCGTGATGTAATTTCGCTCACTATGCTCTCTCGCAAAAAATTAGCGGCATTTTTTGTTTTATAATTCACTCAATATCGTTATTGTTTTCCTCCTTTAATTTGTTTATAAGAGCACAATTATTTCGTAACTTTAAATACACGTTATGAACGTGAATATAGTGTAAAGTATCGAATTCAGAGGCACAAAACTTACTCATAAACATATGTTTTCGATATTTGTAGTAAGTTTCTTAAAATTTCTAATATTTTTTAAATCCAGTTTAAATGGTTAGTTATTTGCCGATATAAATTCAAGTATCCATACTCTTCGCTTTAAGTATACACACAATAAATCATTATAAAGCTAAAAACACTAAAAAAACATAGATTCTTTAAATTCAAAATTAGAATTCGAATTCGGTCGTAAGGAAATATGGTGAATTATTTAGCGTTCTCCTTAATTTCAAGTAAGTGATATTAATGTAATAGGTGCGTTTTAGTTATAAAACATTTTCTCCCCTCCACAAAGAAAAAAATTGTCTGTGATTTTCTTTTAAATTAGATCCTCTGATTTTATAAACCACTAAAGTGGTTTTACTCTTTTTCCTTTAAGTTTTAAAGGCGCATTATTTCGGTACTTTATGTATGTGATTTTGAAATATGTTGTGAAAAGTATCGAATTCAGACACTCGAAACTGCTAATTAATGTGTCTCCAATATCTGTAAAGAAATACTTTTAAGATCCCTAAACCATTTGTAAAGCCAATTGAAATGTTATTAGTTTTTCGATATTTCTTAAATTACTAGTGGTTAGCCCGTCAAAAATGACGTGTTAATTTTAATTTTTATCAATTTACATCTGCAAAGTCAATATTATTTGTATACTTTTAATAGCTTCTCTACTTTTTTTTATTAAATTATACACATTTTTAATTAATTAAAATTATGCAATATCAGCACTATTATGATCCATTTAAGATGCAATTTTTTAAAAATTTAAATAAAATCTGAACACCACATAATAGCATCACTTTACTTAATTCTATTACGCTAAATGATTAATACATTAACTGCGGTGGAAAAATTTAACTTAGTTGTTTCATAATTTTAGTTCATAAATGAACCCGCTCCAATATAAACCATTGAGGTGTTCGGTATGCAAAATGTTACAAGTTGAAAAATATTTTTATATATTTTGATCGAGAGGAAAGTATAATCTATCTATATATAACAGTTCCGTAACTGACTGACTGACTATAACGCACAGACCAAACCGCTGGACCTAAAGGGCTGAAATTTTGCATGGCGATTTTTCTCATAGTGTAGGGGTTCACTAAGAAAGATTTTGAAAATTATTCTTAGTTTTTTACATTAAATTTTTAATCTGTTTTATAACTTTTTTGAGTTTGCATTTAAAATAATAATTTGAGGGTTATAAAATTTATATCACGATAAAGATCATAAAAATTCCTTTAAAATGAAATCTTTTTCGGATTTTTAACTCCATTTTCTGATTTTTGGGGAATTTTTAAAGATTAATTTATAGAATTTAATTTATTAAATGCTGATCACGTGATTTCTTTTTCTGGTACTTTAAATTAATTTATCGTCATGTGCATAACAACGAAATAGACAAAAAAAATTTTTTTCTTGTTAATGCGGCAGACGATTGGACATTATCCAAAAAAATATTAAAATACAGTATAAGATATGTTTCTCAAACTGTACTATATTCTTTAGTATGTTCTATTGGATTTAATTTGAATATTTCTTCTACATTATTTTGTCTATTAAAGCTTAATTTCAATTTATTTTATTTTAAAACGCAATAATCACAGTACATATGAATATGGCATCAAAAAGGAAAAAGCGTTCCAGGCAAAGAGATAGATCTGTGCTATTATTAGGATTATACGAATTCTTGTTTTTATGTAAGATCAAAAAATAATATACCCCAGTTTTATAAACCACTAAAAATAGTTTCACTCTTTTGGTAGAAAGCTTGAGCTTATGTTAAAATTTTAAGAGTGGTTCAAAATCTTCAAATAAGGCCCATTTTTATTTTCTTAATATTTTGGAATAAAAAATTAAAACCTGAAACTCCTCGCTAGGTGTCTCTATGAAACTTTGTACAAGTTTCCATTGTTTTTTTAGAGTTAAAATTCTGAAAACGTTTCCCCGTAGCAAAAGTTACACCAAAATATTAAACTTTTATTTTGCCGTTTAACAATTTATTTAACAAAATTTTTATAAATCCTTAAGATAACTAATCTGGTAACCTTCCCCGTGCACTAAAGGAAAAAAAAAGTATGTAAATAGTGCCGGTTCGGAAAATTTATTTGCGGAATCAAAAATTTAGTATTAAAAAACAAAATTTTAAATATTTCAAGAATTTAACATATCCACAAGATATAAATATAATTGGAAATATTATTGAAATAATCTTCTGATTTAACCTTCCATAGGCACGGTAATTTTCTATACAGTTCAGTGAACGGTATTAAAAATTCGGGATTAAAGCATAATTTTTCAACTTCCATTTTGTTCGAAAACAAGCGGTAAACTAATAGAAACTAAAGCCGGCGAACCTTCAGGCGTCTGGTATCTCGCGTCCAGGACCCCACTCACGGAGACTTTTGGCGCCAGGAATTCGGTCTGGACTGAGATTCCAGACACCAGATTTTTGTCATCTGACGTCTCACCAAGACACCCCACTGACGAAGACTTTTGGTGCCTCAGATACCAAAAGCCCGTCGTCCGAGATGACGGAAGTCTACGTGAGTGGCCGGCTTAAGTCAGTTCTCACTCAAAATGAGTCATCATTTGCCCGCACCAGACAAAACCATAGGCGCCACATAATCGGCAGATGTCAAAGAGTGTTGTTTAGCTTCGAGCAGCCTTTTATGCACTACAATGTTATTTATTGAGAACTCATTTGGCGAAAAAATAAAAGTAAAAGCAATTCTTGATACACAGGAAGTAGCAGATGTTTTGGGATTAAAGAAAGAAAAATGCAATTCATCCATTTCAGGCATAAGCGGAGGAGAATATTTTGTTAAAAATAAAGTAACAGCAAAAATTTCAAACGATGAGGGCAGCTTTTCGAAAGCATTATCATTCCTTGTGCTACCTAAAATCACAGAATTAATGCCTGTAAAGAAAATTGATATATCTCGCGTATATTTCCCTCGCGAAATAAAACTTGCTGACAATACATTCAATGTCCCAAGTAGAATTAATCTACTCATAGGTTGTGAGATATTTTTTGAATTGCTTAAGGCTGAAAAATTCAAATCATATGATAATAATTTGATGCTTCAGAACAGTGTTTTCGGCTATTTGGTTACCGGGACTGTGGAAAATGCAGCTTCTCACCATTTACTGGTCTTACTCATATTTCAGAAAGAGATTCTTTAGAACTTTCTGTCAAAAAATTCTTTCAGAGAGAATCCTTTCCCGGGGATGATACAAATAATGAGTCTCAAACATTTGAAAAGGAGCATTGTGAGCAACATTTTGTTACCACTCACAAAAGAGATGATAGCGGCAGATTTATTGTACAATTGCCCATCAAGGAAGGTAAACGTTCTAGTTTAGGAGAGTCTAAAACAATGGCGGAAAGGCGTCTAAATTCCCTTTGGAAGAAATTGGACAAAGATCCAACTATGTCCACTTTATATAAGACATTTATAGATGAATATCTTGCGTTAAATCATATGGAAAAGGTTCGGACTGCGAGAACTGTAGTGAAATTTATTACATCCCGCATCACGCAGTTTTCCGCCCAGAGAGCATTTCTACCCCTCTTCGTGTCGTGTTTGATGCATCAGCCAAGTGCGAGAATGGAATAAGTCTCAACTCCATATTACTGAATGGTGGACTTGTTCAGCAGGATCTATTTTCAATAGTAGCTCGTTTCCGAACACATAAATATGTATTTAGTACAGACATTACTAAAATGTATAGGCAAATTCTTGTCGAAGAATCGAATAGAGATTTTCAAAGAATTTTGTGGAAATCAAGTCATGCTCCCTGTTGAAACTTACAGATTGCTTACAATTATGTACGGGACAGCATGCGCCCCGTATTTGGCGACTAGAACTTTAAAGGCTTTAGCTGAGGATGAGCAGAAGTATTTTCCTCGTGCTTCCGCCGTTTTACTTACCGACGTCTACGTGGACGACATTTTGTCAGGTTCAGACAATTTAGAAGACACAATTTCCTTACAATTTGAGTTAATAAATGTATTGAACAAAGGTGGCATGCAGTACATAAATGGGTATCCAACCACCCAAACTTGTTAAATGACAGTAAAGGTGCTGAATATAACTTTTCTTCAGATTCTGATCCTGTGAAAACTCTCGGTATGCTTTGGGCATGTAATTCCGATAATTTACCTTTAAGGTTAATGTAGACTCTAAAGCAAGCTTCACAAAACGGGATGTTCTATCTTCTATAGCACGCCTGTTTGATCCGCTTGGTCTTATTGGACCAGTAATTACAAAGGCCAAGATATTTCTACAAAATCTGTGGAGGCAAAAGTTAAATTGGTCTGATCCAATTCCTCCTGATAATATGAAGGAATGGCTTAAATTCTTAAACAAATTTCCCGCTTTAAATCAAATGAAAATTCCTAGGCATGTGATCATTACAGATCCCATCATAATTGAATTACATGGATTCAGCGATGCGTCTGAACGGGCATATGGAGAAGCAATCTATGTAAGCTCAAAAAACAGTCAAGGACAGCAGCAAACAACACTGTTGTGTTCTAAATCTAGAGTATCTCCGATAAAAACCTTAACAATACCCAGGCTGGAACTAGGTGCGGCGTTGCTACTAGCTCGTCTGGTCGCAAAGATCATCTCTATCATTCAAGTTGAATTCCATCATGTGGACCTGTGGTCCGACTCTATGATAGCTTGGATAAAAACTCCTTATGAAAGACTTAAACCCTTTGTGTCCAACAGAGTTAAACAAATTAACGAACTGTGTCCTGACTATGATTGGAGACACGTTTCTTCTGAAACCAATCCTGCTGATGTCCTATAGAGGAACTGGTGCAACTAATCTTCTACAGAACTCTATGTGGTGGATGGCCCTTCATTTTAAATTCGGACATTCCATCTTCTAAGGAACCTACTAAATGACTGATAATGATTATTCTAAAGAACTAAAGACTCCATATAATCCTGTCTTAGTTGCTACACTACTAACAGCTTCATTGATGACTTTTTAAAAATTAGTAACAGTTTTACTAAACTTGTACATACCTTTAGTTATATTTGCAGATTTATACATAATGTCAAATTTCCTAAGAATCGAAAGGTAGGTGAGTTAACAACTGAAGAAGTCATGAGTGCTAATCATTTAGTTAAATTAGTTCAACACGCAACTTTTACCTACGAAATTAATTGTTTAAAACATAACAAGGACTTAAGCGGAGTCAGGTAAGGAATTTATATCCTTTTTTAGATCAAGATGAGCTTATTCGAGTTGGGGGTCGATTACAAAATTCTCAACTGAACGACGATTCAAAACACCCAAAGCTTTTACCCGCTAGGCATAGATTCACTAAAATCATTATGGAATATTTCCACAAGAAAACTTGCACGTAGGTCCGCAATCACTCTTGCATTGCGTCAGCAAGAATTTGGCCCAGGAGGCAGAATCTGGCAAGAAAAATGTTAATGACTGTGTAATTTGTTTCAGAAATAAACCAATTAATTCAAATCAGTTGTTGGGAAATTTACCAGCGAGCGAGTCATTCCAAGCCCAACATTTTCCAACTGCGGAATGACTTCTGTGGTCCTTTCCTTATAAATTATAAAGGTCAACGTAAAGGAACATCTCAAAAGGTATATGTAGCAATATTTATATGTTTTGCCACTAAGGCAATCCATTTAGAGCTTGTAACAGATTTAACATCAAAGGCTCTTATAGCAGCATTAAAACGTTTTTCGCGAGAAGAGGAAAATGTTCATGTATATTCTCTGACAATGCCAAGAATTTTATTGGGGCAAGTTCAGAGCTAAAGAGGTTGCACAAACTTATGAGCAATCCAGAGGAAATTTTAGCGAATTATTTAACATCTGAATGTATTACATGGAAATTATCCCCCAGATCTCCAAACTTTGGTGGATTATGGGAATCGGGGGTTAAATCTTTAAATCCACTTTCGAAGAGTAACTGGTTCATCTAAATTAACATTTGAGGAACTACTAACAGTCGTTACACAAGTCGAAGGGATTTTAAATAGCCGACCAATCAGACCAATGTCAACAGACCCCAGTGATTTAACTGCGTTAACCCCAGGTCATTTTTAATTGGTCGTCCATTAAATTCTGTTGCAGAACAAACAATGATTGATAAACCAGACAATTATCTTACAAGGTGGCAAAAACCACAAAATTCGTCCAATATATTGGAAGCGATGGTCAATTGATTACCTCAATCATTTAAACTTGCGAAACAAATGGATGTTTCTAAAAGATAATGTTAAACCCAACGCCATGGTTATACTTAAGGACAAAGATTTGCCTCCTTACAAATGGAAACTTGGCCGCATCGAAAAGATAGTTAAAGGTGCGGACAACGCTGTTAGAGTTGTGTCCATCAAAACAGCTAATGGAGTGGTAAAACGAGGCATCACTCAAATTTGTTTATTACCTGTAAATGATGATCAGTCTCTTTATGATTATTGTAAATAAGTATATGTTTAATGTGTTTTTCAATACTGCATATATTTCTTAATTTTTTATTATTGTAATGTGCTTTGTGCTAACTTGTTATTCACATACTTTTCTAATATTTTTATGTATCACTGTATGTATTTTGAATTTTTCAAATTTCAACGGGAGTATGTTACGTAATAATGTATGACGTAACGCCTCCACCCACTTCGCCCTCTAGCGGCATGAATAACGCAGAACGAACTCTGTATCCGTCCTAGAAGGAGCTCCTGCAACAAGTGGAGTTTCCTTAAGCAAACAATGCCACGCTATTAAACTTTTATTTTATTTACAGTCCATTTTGCTTATTTGTTAAACATCGTACACCTCCGTACAATGATAATTATTTATTATTAGTAATATTATTATTTATTATTACTAGTGGTACTATTTATTATTATTATTATTATTATTATTTAGTACTATTATTATTTCACGACAAATATAGTTCTTGAAAAAATTACGTTGCAGGTGTACCGTAATAAGACAGCTAATTAATAGGAAAAAACAACACTAATTGTTGCACCTTATCCTTGAAAATACTTGGAATGGTCAGGTTCAATGTTCAGTTCAACTTCATTAAAAATTAAATCAACCGGTAGAACGGAACATGTTAATTTCTTTTGCACACTGAGATTATTTTTATTCGTAATTCCGTTTTTATTTATTAGTGTCTCACCTTGCATTAATACGTTAAGTCCTACGATGACGTCATAAGACATCGTTGTTTTCAACAACACAAATACCTGCATTACACTTAAAATCATCAACTTTAATATTTCCTTTAAAATAACCTAATGGTTTCACTACGCATTTACCAAAACCAATTAAAGAAGAATTCGATGGAATTAATTCTGAAACATTTAATTTATCAAACACAGATTTGCGAAGTAACGTTACTTGACTTCCAGTACCTATTAGTGAACTTACACTTAAATTATCAATCATTACTCTATCTTTCAGTTTGTTCTACTTGAACATTCAATGTGGCTACTTCTGGTTTCGAATTTGTTCTAGGACATGAAGAAGCAATGTGCCCGAAACTTTGGCATTGAAAACATTTGATTCCCTTCTCTTTATGGACACAAAATTTCGATATGTGATTCTTTTCACCACAATTAAAACAAATCTTATTTTTACGATTATCAAAATCATTGTATTTCATTTTTTCAAAACCACCATTATACTCATTTTATTTACACTTTCGATTTTAGAATTAAATCTATCACTATGCTTATATTTTGATTTTGTTTTATCAAAAGCATTAAATCTATCATTAAAATCATATTTGTTCTAATTCTATCGAAAGAACCTTTACTGTTTGCCGAATCACTCTTTATTACTTCATAAATTGTATGTTTTTCTTTGAATTCTAATAAATTCTTACTTTCGTGCAAAATAATTTTGCTTTCCTGTCTATCATTTATTCCTTTAATAGCATAGTGCATTAAAGCAGATTCCTCAGTTTTACCGCAATTGCATAACTCTTTCATCTTTAAAAATATTCCTGGACGGTTTCAGAATCCCTCATTTTTCTTTTACTCAAAGACCATGTAAATTCGCTGAATTTATTTCGAAAAAAAATTCATCAAGCAAGGCTTGTCTCAATTTTTGCCATGAGTTAATTTCGGTTTCTGCTCGAACAATAACAAAGCATTTCCACCTAATGATCTTTTAGCCATAACAAATTTTTGTAAATCTGACAAATTAATAGTTTTGACATATTCTCAAAGTGATCGATCCAATTAATCATATTTTTATGCGATTCTGCTTTAAATTTAGCAATGGTACTTTCGATATCAGCATAATTAATATTAACACTTGGTATAACACGGTTTGCATAAAAATTACTTCTATAAACATTATCACGTTGTATTTAACAATCAGCAATATTTTTCTTTTCATCCACGTCGTCGCACTGCATTGAAAAATCCTTTTCATCTGCTTCACATTCTGAGTCAGAAGGAGATAAAACATCTGTATTACTGTTCTGAGCCAGCGTTTCGATATTGCATAATAGGGACATAATTCTTTTTGTAAGCTCTGGTTTAGCTCCTTCGAATGAAATGTTTAAAATATTTCATATAGAAATAAGTTCGCCATGCGAAAACACATCGTCAATCTTTTTAATTTCTTTTGAATTTATCACTTTCGATTTCATTATCAAATACTTCGAAATTCCTAATTCTCTTTCGATTTAAGCTATCCCCGTCATAATCAAAAATCAGTCCATGCAGAATTTTGATTTTATCTGATTTTAAATTTTTCAATGCAACGCTTATTTCTTTTCTATCATTCAATATCATCTTGCAAGATGAAAAATGTTCACGTACCTCTTAAAGATGCTTGATTTAATCCACGTCTGTTTAAATCGTCACTTGTAAAACCGTCATTGGTAATCCATAATAAAGTCGTTGATCCTAAATTAAGTCTTCGCGATTCAGTTTACTTTCAAACAAAAATCAAAATTATGCCTTTATCTTTAATCTTTTATCTCACTTCAGAGTTTGTGGGACAGGATAGCCGTGCGTTGTTTCAAATAACTACTATTATAATCTATACTAACATTTAATGAATCATACTTATTTACAAAAGTATTTACAAAGCTACGTCGTTAATTAATAACACAATAGGCTAATGAATAAGCAGCTATCGTCTGCTATCAGACAAAACGCGTCATCGTTCTTCCATCGTCTAACCTTTGACTGGGGTTGACAGATCTCTTTTTCTTACGTTCGGCTGAAGCGGTGCAAGCTGATGATGGTGTCCTCTAGTGGCAGAGTCGCAGAGTCAGGTACCACTCTCCGATGTAGGCTCAGTCACTACACACACACACACACACACACACAATATAATATATATATATATATATATATATATATATATATATATATATATTGTGATGGCGGCGGGCCCTCTGCTTAACCCCCGGTATATTATATATAAATTTGGTGAAGTTTCTTTTCAGTTTTGAATGTTTACCAGAGGCGAGTACAGGTAATCAATCAAGAGGCGTGCCAGCTCTCTGGTAAACAGATGACAACCAGGACCGGATGTGCAATTGGTTTGCTGGACGTGTTTCCGGAGGTATGCAGGGGAACCGGTTTTGGACTGGTGTTCGTCTGGGCAGGAGAGAGCAAGCTAGCGTCGTGACAGGGAGACAGAGAGAGACAGTGGTCCGGCGTGGATGTCGATTTTGTCTCGGACCAGCAGGGTACGTGTGCAGAGAAGCCACGTGGAGGCGACTGTGATTTGTTTGGCGGAGAGCCTTACAGAGGTGAATTAATTGATTTGGCTGGAGGCCATGCATGCACTGGAGGTGCAAAACTCATATGGAGTTAATGTAATTATGTAAATACGCTAAAGAATAAAGGTGCTTGTTTTACGTTCCTTAATCCAGCGTATTCTCAGTGATTTCTGAGGGAACCGGGTGGCTAGGAATTAGCCATAGTTCGGCGCGCTATCGAAATAGACTGGGCAGTGAAGACGAATTGCACCCAGTATATGATAGCTGGTGGCAGCGGAGGAATTTTACGTATGGTTTGTGAAATACGTGAGGATCCACGGAGGAGGTGAAGCAGTGGCGGAACTGGCGAGGATAGCCAAGGGAATCCGCCGATGCAAGCAGTCAACTAGAACCTGCGAAAAATACTAGCAGCCGAGACGTGTAGCCTGACGGAAGTTGTTCTTAAGAAGTGGAACCTGTGCAAGAAAATTCGATCAGCGTGTACAGGGATGCGACAGCAGGAAAGGTAAGCTCATTTGAAATCTTCCAAAGAGGTCTGCGCGATAATTGTCGAGGGCAGTAAATTGTGGGGTTGGAATTAGTGACTGGTTGGAATTAGTCTAATAATTCAGGGATTTAGAAAGATAATTTCAACGCTTCTTTGAGAAGTCCGAAAGTTAAACCAGTGAAGGTTTGTGAAAATTTGTTCGAGAAGAACAGGTGTGAAATCCTGATAGAGATTGGGTAAATGTAGTAGTCTTAGTAGACATTAATAGTTAGTTTTTTCTAAAAGTGATTTTGGTAATAAAACTTTGTGAGTAAATCCACAGGGAATCTCACGGGCACGTGAATAGAAGAAAAGTGTTTTCTTTTGGGTTTAATAAATAGAAAGTGTTTAATGAATTGAATTTGTGCGAGTGTTTGTAGGAAACCGCACAGTGCCTTGGTGCACAGGAAAGTACTCAGTGTGGGACAAAACGCTGATTGAAATAGTATATTTGTATTAGTGTTATTCTAGAAGTGTATAAGCAATTTGAGTGTTTTATGCTATAAGATAATGTGATACATATGTTTCTTTTAAATGTTTGATAATATATTGTGATATATGTTCTAGCTATTGTTATGTAATTTGATAGGATTGCTTGTAATTAATTGTACCAGTTTATGTGTATAAGTGAAAGCTCAAAGGTGACAATATTTAGTGTCGTTATATCTAGTACCTGTCCTATATTTCTGTGTTAAGTAGGGCAAGTGAAATTACATGTGTATTTCTGTGAGTGTATTGAGTGTACGGCATTAGGTTAGAAATAAGATATTGTGATTTCTGTGAATAATGTGGTAAATATTTAGTTTGGAAAAATGGAAGTTCTTCTAATTAGACAGACTAAAATTGTTCTTGTGGCTTTGGCCGATAATTTGGACGTTGAGGCGTCGATAAATGATAAAAAAATAGTAATTGTCCGACGAATCATGGCAGCGGAAAATTACAGTGAAGTAGGGACCAAGGCGGGTCTAGAAGGAATTCTAGAACAGATTAAATAGATCGGGAAGAGAAGAATAAGCAGATGGATAGGGCCTATGAATTAGCTTTAATAAGAAAGAGAAAGTTTAGACGTTAGTCAGAAAGCCATAATAGACAATATTTTCGAGGTTTTCGAGTCGAATAAGAATTCTTTGTGAGACATGATAAAGGAATCTTCGAGAGACTAGAATACGACCTAGACTGTGAGGCGAAATATGCTTTAGATCAATCAACTAGATTTATTAAAGCGAGGGAATTGAGTACCTGAGGGTAAAATTACAGGCTGTAAATTCCTATAGAGAAAGTAGAGGTTTAATAAGGAAGGCCGGAGTCACTAAAATTGAGAAGAGTGTCGAAAGTCAAATTGGGGGAAAAATTTGCGCAGAGCAAAAGGTTAAATCTCTGGTAGAGAAAAAAATGTAGAGAATGTGTGGGAAATTTCAGCGAGGTGGAAGCTGGGAATTTCGGAAGCGCGAGTACTCGAGGCAAAATTAAAAATAAGGAATTCTGTAGCCAGTTGGTTGCCGGAGATACTTTGAGCAGTTCGAGGGAAGTGTGGGAAAATAAGGAAACCTTTGTAATTGAGCAAGCAGGCTTAAATTCGGGTGTAGGAAATCGAAGTGAAATAGATAACTCGCTCTGCAAATCCGTGAATGTAGAGACAGTGGGGAAAATGAATGTAGATTTGTGTGAGGAAACTAGCCCAGATAGGAGGGAAATAGATAACTCGCTCTGCAAATTCACGCATGTAGAGACATGTGGGAAAATGAATGTAGATTTGTGTGAAGAAAGTAGCTTAGATAAAAAGAAATATTGTCTGAAAGCGTCTCTAACATTTGTGATCGCGAAGTGAGAAAAGTTAGTTTCGTTGAGTCAGCCGATGTTTTAGAGGATTTGAATCTCGCGTTTTGTGTAACTGACCGCACACACAGGGGGATGGTCCTTTGTCCGCGAGTCCATTCATCAGGTTCTTTACAAGTGGAAGGGACTATAAGTGCATGTCAGGCTGTGATGAATGTAGTCGAAAAAGTTGAGCCGAGAGACGGTTTAGAATTTGCTCCCCAGGGATTAGACAATGGCATTCGGGAAAACACGGACCGCGAAAGGGTCGAAAGTTCGTATAAAATAGATGGTAAGATTTTGACGGAATTTAGGGGAAACCTAAACAATGCGGCTGAGGGGAGAGAATCCCTGTAGAAAATAGAAGGACAGGGGTTCCGAGTAGAAACATTTTGAGAGGGAGGTACCTAAGATTGGGATACTCCATTGTAACGAGTTCAAAGGGAAATTACATCCGGTAGTGATAAGGACTAAACAGCGCCGCGAAAAGGCGAGTGGAATAAAGTGCAAGAAAGCAAAGTTTAAAATGTTTTGGGGCTTGAGCAAAACTAGGGGGAAGGTCCGTTGTCTAGAAAGAAACCGAATTGCGTAAGGCATAGACAAAAGGTGGGACGCCAGGGTTTTGTCAAGTTAAAGAAGAAATTTAAGAGAGGACGACATTCTGTCAAATTCAAAATGAAAATGGGTACGAAATACTCAGAGGGGCAGCCTAGCAATTTCGGGAGACTGATGAAAAACCGAAAGTTGCAAATATTCGCGAGGGCGAAGATTAATAGACAGGATGATTTAAGGGAGCCGTATGACAGGGTTTCCACGAAAATTCAGCGTAAGCGAGATGCTATGAGGAGGGTTAACTCCAAATTTAAAGGAATCCAGTTTGGGAAATTTAAATTCTCAGATGAGATTTTGAGGGTCAAGGGAGAATTTAATGCTGCGTGAAACAGTGACCCAAAAATGTATGTGTAAGAATTATGTGTATTTTTTTTTTCGTTTGATTTTATACCAGAAAGTTGAATTGAATAAATTGTAGTGTATAATATTTTATGTGATGATTTTTGTGAAATTTAAAGTGTATATATGTTGGTAAATCATGACCACATAGTATGAGAATGGATTTAGGCAAATTATGTAAATTTCATTATGTTAAATTAGTATAACGATTGTGATCAATTAGTAGAATGATTTTCTTTTGGTGAAAGGCCTATGGCGCTTTTTGTGTAAGCCGGTGGAAGGCCTCGGAAAGACTGTCATTAATGTACTGCAATGCAATTTTGTTCTTGATAGAAAAGGAACCAAACGAGTGAGTTTGTTATGACTCTATGTCAGGTAAAACACCTAATGGAATTGTGGAATCCTAGTGTAGAAATAAATGTGGGCTCAACTGTGAGTTTCGGTTTCCTGGCCAATCGAGTGGAAAGAGGCCGATTGAGTCGCGCGTTTGGATAGGAGAAATTATGTTCCGTGGTTACAGGACCAACTGAATGTCGAATAGTTAATGATCTTGTAATGCCGAATGTTTAATGAAATAGTAAGAATTACATAACTAATATTAGTAAGAAATATAAGTTTAATTTTGTCCACTATATTGGTAATCGTTATCCACGATGATGTGTTTTTGCTTTAAGAGAAGTTTACAGAGTAATTGTGAAATTTTTAATTGGTTAACGTTGTGAACAATGTATGTTGTGTTAACTGTGTTTATTTGAGTAATGGTTCTTTGTTTAATGTGTCTTTGAGTAATATTTTGTTTCATGTTATTGCAACTAGGTTAAGATATAGTCGATAATTTAAATATGGTCGAAATTGTGGTAATGTTTGTAATTAAGTTAAGATTAGAGTAATGTATTGTTGTAGTACCTATGCTAAAATATGTTAAATGAAAGTGCTTAATGGGTTAGCGATAGAAGCTAAACGTGTTAGGGTACGTTGTCGGCTATGACTGGCCGAAAGGTACGGGTGCTAACCGCCCTTAAGTGTACAATGGAACCGAGAAGGTTATCTGCAGATAGAATGGCCTTGAGGCTATGTTTTTGTTGTTTTCAGTATGAAATTGTTAACGTAAGTTTTTTAGTGCATTAGGAGTATTTGTTTGTCTTAATCATGTATGAATTTATTATGTGTTTAGCTAATGTAATATCAGTGTAATGATTGTCTGCATCACTTACTGGAAATTGAATTAATGTTTTTCACTCTCGAAAAGTATTCGGAGTGCAGGTTTAGGAATGATGTGTCCCAGACTGAGTGCAGTTTAGGGCATTTTCGAGGGAAATTTCTAAAGTAGGCGGAAATTGACTCTAGGAAGTTAGGGCTGAAGAAAGCCAAATGGTATTGACCTCTTTGGAAATGTTTCACGTGGGCATACCTAAAGGGACCTATCGAACTTTCCATTAGACTTTTTTATGTATAAAAAAGCCTTTAAGGGGGAGGAGCTGTGATGGCGGCGGGCCCTCTGCTTAACCCCCGGTATATTATATATAAAATTTGGTGAAGTTTCTTTTCAGTTTTGAATGTTTACCAGAGGCGAGTACAGGTAATCAATCAAGAGGCGTGCCAGCTCTCTGGTAAACAGATGACAACCAGGACCGGATGTGCAAATGGTTTGCTGGACGTGTTTCCGGAGGTATGCAGGGGAACCGGTTTGGACTGGTGTTCGTCGGTGCAGAGAGGAAAGCAAGCGAGCGTCGTGACAGGGCAGACAGAGAGAGACAGGGGTCCGGCGTGGATGTCGATTTTGTCTCGGACCAGCAGGGTACGTGTGCAGAGAAGCCACGTGGAGGCGACTGTGATTTGTTTGGCGGAGAGCCTTACAGAGGTGAATTAATTGATTTGGCTGGAGGCCATGCATGCTGGAGGTGCAAAACTCATATGGAGTTAATGTAATTATGTAAATACGCTAAAGAATAAAGGTGCTTGTTTTACGTTCCTTAATCCAGCGTATTCTCAGTGATTTCTGAGGGAACCGGGTGGCTAGGAATTAGCCATAGTTCGGCGCGCTATCGAAATAGACTGGGCAGTGAAGACGAATTGCACCCAGTATATGATAATATATATTATATATATATATTATATATATAATATACAGTGGACGCTCGTTAATTCGATCTCAAAGGTTCTCAGAAGAAAGTTCGAATTATCCGATGTTCAGAAAATATAAACTTTAAAAGTGTATCACTGTAGAAGAAAAATTTCCTGGTATGTATAACCTCAGAAAATATTATTCTATGCTATCTAAAATTAAACATATTAAAAAGAAATACAGACTTACCTTAATCATAAAATGAAGCAGAAGATATGCAGTATAAAGTAAACCTTAATTAAAAATATGAATTACAGTTTTAAGAAGAACTGTAAAATGGATGTTTGGTTTTGTTTATGATGCTTACATTGTTCAGCCAGCTTCTCGATTTGAAGTAAACATTTAACCCATCCATATTAGCACAAACTAAAGCTGTAATCTTCTCTTTACTGTTTTTATCTCCTACGCAAACATCCCCTTTAGAATATAATGTCTTGTTTGGCAAGAGTTTATAAAAAAATGCAGTTTCGTCCGCATTAAAAATATCTTCGGCAGGTAAGTAGAGAAAGCCCTGGCAGTTTCGTACCGAAATTAGAGCATACGTCTTCGTTTACATTATAGCTTTGGTCACATACAGTTTGATAAGAATAGTGTGCCTTGATTAAATTGAGAAAGCCCTCCATCACTGCATTTAAAATCTTCAATACCCACTCGACTTGCCAATTCATCAGCCTTTGTCTGCACTAAAGGCCCATTTATCCGAAAATTTCGAGATCTAACATCCTGGAACCATAGCAGTAGAGCGTTTTCTAGATCTTCTTGGGACGCATTTCTCATGCGTTTCCTTCCTCTAGCAAATTTTAATTTTTCCCGTGAATCTAAAATTGACTCCTTGTTTTTCAAACAAGTTGACAAGGTATTTTTTTTTAATTCCATAGTCCACTGCTAACTTTGCTTTACACTCACCATTCTCTACTTTCTTTAATGAATGTGGAATCCATTCTCAGCAACTGAGACTTCTGCGATTAGTGCTTTATTTCCTGAAGGCCTGATCGACAATCCGTAGAGCCAGCGCATCCAGCGCTGGATGGACTATCTTCAACGTGCGTCGCAGACTTCAACGGACATTACTAGTGTATAATTGATGTTCCAGAACACGAACGGTTTGATCACTATACATAACCGGTGTGACGCTACCTAGCTTGTCGGCTTTGACAGCAAGCACGGAATGTTACAATACATATACTTAATAAGTTAGTCAAAAAGTTTAAATAATCTTTGCTTTTCTTGCCTTTTTTAATGGAAATTCTGTTATAATATCTGTTACATCTATATCTTCTGAAAAGTCCTTTTCGATACGAATAATAAATAAGTCTGAAAGTCTTTCTTGTCCCATTGTTGATCTCAAACAATTTTTTATTATTTTAAGTTTTGAAAAGCTTCTTTCCCCGCTAGCCACAGTCACAGGTAATGTTAAAAAAATTCGTATGGCAATCACTAAATTTGGAAACAGATAGATGAAGTTATTTGTAAATAGGTATTGAATCATATTTAACGCGTTACTTCAGGGGAAAATAGGGTGCAACGTTGTCAATTTCATCGCATAAATCTTCAGCTATAATATCTTTTTCATTTTTAAATGGATCATGTAACATACTTTCCACAGATTTACATTTTGTAGACCTATTTGATTTATCTGTTTTAAGGAAATTATTTAGGTCATTGAGAAAATTGAAAACTGTGTGATGTTGTTTTATTTGTTTAAACTTTTCTTCTATCTTTGATAATGGAGTGTCCAGTATTACAAAGTAAAAATTAATTTTTAATTGGTCTTCTGGAATTTTTGGAGCTTCATCTTTACATTCGTAGTCAAATAAATGTTTTTTGTTTGGTCTAACAATATTAACCAGAGAAAATGAAGGGTCGCAATCGATACCTTCTGCATATATTTTGCCTCTTCTAAAATATCATTAAACCTTTATCTGACCTAATATTATAAATATGTTTTGGTTTTCACTAACATTAAAATAATATTTGGTAGTATAGCATCCGATTCCTCCATAGATTTACTTACGGTATTAATTTTTGTTAACACATTATACCATGTAACAAATAAATTTAAACGATAATGGAACAAATAAATTTAAACGACTTCATTTTCAAAAGTAATGAATGTAGGAAGGAGTTAGTACTCCTTCCTTTAGAAGTGAATCATTAGACTTAATTATTTTGAACATTTAATTAAACTAGACGATGTTTACAAGACAGGACTAACACTTAGTATGAAATTAAAAATAAACACAGAAGCATCAAAAGAGCTAAACATCGGGAGCTTGCAGAACAACACATCCGCTTAAGTCCTTCGTGCCGCAGTAGTAGGAGTGGAAGTTGTAGTAATAGTTCAGTTGTGTTGCCAAACTCACTCTCACACGGCCGTTCTGACTTTCCAGACGTCCGCGGCTGGGTTGTAAACAATAATTCTGAAAAGATAAAAAAAGAGCAGAAAAAGGAAAAATATTTCAAAAAATCAAGCAGTGTTCAACACAGTGGTATTGGGTTCAGTTTCTGCACCACTGTTTCATTTTGCCCGCTGCAGTTGATGTTATGGTTGGACCATCGTGATGTCCTAACTTTCGAACTTCGTAACGATCGTTGGGGTTGATGTTCGTGATCTCATATGGTCCGAAGAACTTTGGTCGGAGCTTTAATCCGGTTCCAAATTGAGTTCGTTGTGTTGTCATTGTGTCACCGATCTTGTATTTACAAGCTGGTTTACGCCGTTTCTTATATTGTCGTATGTTTTCTTTCTGTTTTCCAGATTTTCGCGAGGACAAAATGCAAGGAATACAATTCGAAATAGTTTCTTGAACTAATTTCTTAAGTTGAGGAATGAAAAATTCATGAGAAACAATTAATTCGGTTTTTTGTGAAGCAAAATGACCTTGTGAATGGGCGTTTAGCACTTTCTTTCTGCATCATTTGTGGTACTACTAAAAGTTCGGCATCCTGATGAAGTTTATAAAGAATTCCGTTTTTAACAAAAAATTCATCAGAAGGTGTAGATTCAAGCATAGATTTAATTTGAGATATAAATTCATCCTGGTCTTGGGCATTTTTCACCTTTTGAGTGATATCATTTGAGGTAATTACAAGAATGGGGTTACGACTTAAAGCATCAACATGTTTCATCTGTCTACGGGTCGATGACAAACTTCATAATCAAAGTCTTCTAACATCAATGCCCATCGAGCAATTTTAGCTGGTAGGTCTTTTTGTGCATCGTTTTTTGGAAAGCATCACAATCGGTGATAATTTTAAATTTTGTTCCCAACAGTAGTTTCGAAATTTTTTTAGCGCTTCAATAACGGCAAGAACTTCCAGTTCATAACTATGATATTTTTCTTGTTGAACTGTAGTTTTACGGCTAAAATAATGAATAGGATGAAACTGTCCATCATCGGATTGTTGCAAGAGCACAGCGCCAAAACCTAAGGAGCTGGCATCAGTGTGGAGTTCTAATGGTATCCCTGTTGAAAAACATGAAGAACTGGGTTTTGTGAAAGAATGCCTTTCAGTTGTTGGAAAGCTGCTATTTGTTCAAGGGGTTTGGGAGCTTCAATAACTTGAAATTTTGGTTCAACCTTTTCACTTTTGACGGATTCATTCTCAAGGGCATCATCATCGGCATCAAACATTTTTGGTTCAAGAGTTGCCTTGATAGCTCCAATATCAAAAGCATTATCATTATCGTTATCATGAAGCAAATCTAAATCATTGGCATCAGCATCATCTAAATATTTTCCATCATCATATCATGAAACAAATCTAAATCATTGGCATCATCATCATCATCATCACGTTCAAAATCAATTGGATTATCCATTTTCTCTACCCTAGAAATCTTATCTTGAGTATGTTAGAGGTTTTTCAGACATGCATATTTGGCCCTGATCTTGAATTTGTTTTTCTACAATTTTCTGTTCCGCAAAAGGGAGTCGTCGAGAACGTTGATTTACGGGGATTTCATCTTGTAATAAAATAGTCCTTTTAATTTCAGTGTCTTGAACTTTATGGGGTTTGTAGGAAGTAACGATATTTTGAACTTCCTCACGAATTTCAGAATTCAAAATGTGTGAAAGATCAAATGGGAAAGCTTCGTCATCAGGAATATTAGCAATATTAACGAAGATGTTATTATCAAGAGTAAACGAATACCGTCTTCATCAAATGTAAATTGGGTTTGCTGCAAAAGTCGATTCCGATAATCACATCAAAGGAATCAAGTCATCCTCTAGAACATGTATTTTAGCAGGTAAAGTAATGGTTTGAATTTCGATGGAATCCTGAAAGAATCCGATGCTGTGAACTTGGTTTTTGCCAATTCCTGAAAAGGGAATGTTGGTGGGCTGCAATGGTGGCGAACCAATTCTTCGATAGGTTTTCTCATTGATGAGGGTTGCCTGTGACCCAGTGTCACAGAGTGCTGTCAATTGAATTCCTGCAAGTTGAATGTCAACATGCATGGGATTTTTCGATGAAGTTTCAGGAGAAAGTGCATTTACAGTTTTATCAGAAATAGGTTTTTGAGAATCAGGTTTTGGTTTAGAATTTCGATAACTTTTAGGGCAATTAGCATGAACATGACCAAAACTTTTACATCCGTAGCATTGTTTACCATGTGACTTATTCAAACATTGGTTGCTTTTGTGACCTCTCAAGCCACAGGAAAAACATACTGGCTGTGTATTTGGGCTACGTGTATTATCGACTTTCACATTGAGGTAGGAAGCATCAATTTTTTTCTGATTATTTTATCTGAAATTTTGTGATCTGGTAAAGATTTGTTCAAATTTTCAACTTTTCCTTAAATTCAGGGACGGATTTACAACCGTAAAGAATAACTTTATTGTTTGTTGAATCAGGAATTCCGTTTATGACATACTCAAACGAGAGGAGTCATCGAGAGAACCTTTGTGTGCCAAATCTCTCATAGCTAAGAAAAATTGTAGGGTTTCAAACGGTTTCATACGTCGAGATTCCATTAATTTATGTAACTGAATACCGTTAATTTTGTCCGAAAATTCGTCTAATAAATGGTGCTTCAATTGTTCCCAATTTGTAATTCCACGAATAGACCTAATTAAAGTTTGAGCGGGACCAGTTAAACATTTTCTAACAAAAGTAATTTGGTGAATTGGATTGTTTATCTGATATAAACAAAAAAAGTTCTTCAACGTCAGATATAAAATTCTCAACACTGTAATTATCACGAGACGAGAAAGGTTTTAAATCAACAACGTCTTTCAGACTAAACAACTGGAAAGAGAGATTCGCAGTTTCAACTGAAGGCAATGAATTTTGATCTGATTCACCAACGGAAATGTGTGTATTTTGCTTATTCGAAGATTCTTTTGCGTCAATGGTGGGGGAAAAGGGAGATCTATTTTCCTCTATAACGCTGTTAGTTTGAGATGAACGTGCACCCGGAAGTGAGTCATCATTCACTTCGCATTCCGAAAGATCAGAAAATTCTGCTTTTAATAACGATAAATCACTAAGACTCATAAGAATGGTATTGGCACATTTGTCTGGGTCAGTTGAAAATTCTAAATGAAGTAGATTACAAATAGAAATCAAGTCTTTAAGTGAAAACTCTTTAAGTACTTTCTGTTTCGTTGCTTCCAACACGAATGGCTGTTTAAAACCTGTAAATTTACGTAATCTGGTACGATTTTGTCTGTCGCCGTCTGTACCAAAATTAAACGATGTAGAACCTTCATTTGATTCGTACCACCAAATTTTAATGATTTGCAATATTGGGGTAATCGTTGAGAGTAGCCATAACTATATACTAGGTTCAAACAATTATAGTACACAAATATACAAATATTCAAAACCAAAATCAATAAATAATACGTAGTTACTCAAATTCAAAAGTAGAAAATAATATTTCAAATCGAAATTTTTTCAAATACCAATTCAATAATAAAATATTGATTCTCAAAATATGCATCAAATAAGTAATCTTTAAAACAGGTTTGTTCAAGAAAACAAAATTATGAACTAAAATAAGCATCAAATATCAAATAATAAGTTCTTCAAAATAATTTCTCTGGTTGAAGAAAACAGATGACGTAAATTTAGATATGTATCAAGTTAGATATTACTTCAGCAAAATATTCATCAAATTAATCTTCAAAATAAATCACTGTTGAAGAAAATAGAGGATGTAAATGCAGCATCAAATAATAGTTAAAGTTCTAATGTTAAAAGCATCAAAATTGGGAAATCGAAAGTATCAAAATTGTGAAATCGAAAGCATCAAAGCATTCTGCAAAATAAAAATATTCTCGCAAGAAAACAGCAGAATTAAGTTCAACATCAAAGCGCATCAAATAAGCAAAGTTGTCATCAAATAAACATTCGCTTCGTCAAAATTATGCATCAAGGAAATAATATAATTCTTCAAACTGTATTCAAATTGCAATCATTCAAAATATATGTTATGTTGTGGTTTGTTCAAGGAAACAAGATTCTTCAGTTAAATGTCGAAATTTTCATCAAATCATCAAATAATTTCATCGAAATAGAATTCTCTTCAAGAAAACAGAAGTGATAAATTCAACGTCAAAGACCATCAAAAATGAATTTAGCATCAATTAAATTCTTGCATCAAAAGAATGTTGAAATATTTTCAGTTTTCTTATAATTATCATCAATAAGATGAGAATTCCATTAATCTTCAAATATAATATGATCAGAATATACTCACAGTTCTGGTTTTCGGTTCTCGTCATCCCATCAGAGTATTATCAGAGTCCGTGGCACATAACTTTCGTTTTCGCTGGCGGTATCCAAAACAGAAATCACAGAGAACAGTAATCCGGTAATAATCAAAAGAAAATAGTTTTTAAGTCCAAGCTAGGGGTATTTTTCGAGTCCGAGGGTCGAGCACCCATGTAGGAAGGAGTTAGTACCTTCCTTTAGAAGTGAATCATTAGACTTAATTTTTTGAACATTTAATTAAACTAGACGATGTTTACAAGACAGGACTAACACTTAGTATGAAATTAAAAAATAAACACAGAAGCATCAAAAGAGCTAAACATCGGGAGCTTGCAGAACAACACATCCGCTTAAAGTCCTTCGTGCCGCAGTAGTAGGAGTGGAAGTTGTAGTAATAGTTCAGTTGTGTTGCCAAACTCACTCTCACATGAATTTGCCATGTTTCTAGTTTCAGAGTCTCTAGTATTATCAGAATAGAGGGTATATAAATCATCATATATTTTGTTAGATTGTATCTAAGAACTTCGCTGCTTTCCTATCTAGTATCTGAAAGAGGTTTAAGTGTTAAAGTTGGGATTTCATTTTTTAAGACCTTCCAACGTTTAGTCGATGCGGAGAACAAAACGTATAGCTCCTGTACAATTACAAAAAAGCTTGTAATTTCAAAGGCGCTTTTGCAGCGTCATTAACAACTAAATTTAAACTATGGGCCACACAAGTCACAAAAGCTCTAGGGTTTTAAGTCAAGAACTTTTTTTGTAAACCATTATTGCGACCCTTCATATTCGCACCATTATCATAACCCTGCCCCTTAAATCCCCCAAACAAATGTTGTGATTCTCCAAAAAAATCTAATAAAAAATTATTTAAACCCTGTCCTGTCGAATCTGATATTGAAATGAATCCCAAAAAATGTTCCCTAATTACTACTATTTGCTTTGATTTATTTTTAATAGAACAAATCTTACTACAACAGTACGTTGGTCTTGTTGACTTAGATCAGGGTAGGAATCTAAAATAATATAATAATATTTACTAACTTTTAAGAGCGATATTTTCATGTCTTATGTTTTGTCCCAAAAGGGAAAAAGTTCATTTTGAATATGAACACCTAAATAATGAGGCTTATTCGATGGATTTCTGGTAATTTTTGTAAGGTGGTCTGATATGGTATCATTAAACTTTGCAATTGTTTCAATTAATTTAAAAAAGTTTCCATTTTGTTGCTCGTATAACTTATTATTTTTGCCTCTAAAACTCAAATTTCGACCGGCTAAGAATTTAACGGTATAAATTATAATTTTTAACACGGAAACCCATCTATCTTTATCCTTATTAATTTCTCATTTAGAGAATCAGTAGATGTTTTAGAAGAAATTGATTTATTTAAATCAATCCAAGATTTTGTATTTCAAATGTGACTTTTTGATGTTTCATGACGTTCTATAATCTGAGTTAAATGTCTCCAATCGTTATATCCCTCAACAAAGGCAATAGAAAAAGTTTTAAACAATTTGCAAGGAAAACAAAATACACAATATTTTAATTGTGAATACACTAGCCAAACTCTTTGAATTATTTCCGCATTACTTAATTTTTTTATAATAAATAGATGAGAAATCTCTGTTATCTTTATTTAAAGGAAAGTTTACATCCGCTTCTGTAAGTTGGGTAGGGCCTAACTCTACTGAAGTTAATTTAATTTTGTCAGATAGTACGGAAGGCCAACAGCTAGGATCCTTATAAACATCATCTTTATAAGAAACATGAAGATATCTTTACGGTCTTTGGTCTCGGTTTCACTGGTTTCAGGACTTGGTTCTGCAATTAAAACATTTTCCTTAGGGTTTGTGATTTCGGTCTCCGTCACATTTGTATCTCTGGAACTTGATGGCTCTTCATGCGATCTTGCTGGGATTAAAAATGTTTTTAGTGAACCACAAGCCTTCTTTCCTAATTCTTCTTTTTCAAGTATTCTTTTTCTGTATTGGGCCCCAGAAAGCTTTTTCCGATTTCCAGACATCTGTAAAAAAAATGAGGTTCTTTTCGTAAAGAACTTATAAAAAGGCGCAATGTAAGTTAAGCTGTTTCTCTAAAGATTGACTTTTGCAAAGAAACGTTTCAAAACGATTTTATTTTAATTTTGTTCATGTTTTAAATACAATTCACCCTACGTTTACTTTAATAATAAAAACAAACAATCGCATTTTCCCGATTTCTGAAAAAAATTGCCATATTTCACGCACATGTTAAAAAAATAAGGTGATGCAGTTCAAAAATCCAAGTTTAAACTTGTTCCTGTTTAACATTTTCAAAATAAAAAAAACATTTAAAATAGAATTAAGTAATGAATCCTAGCTTTTTTTTTTGCAAAACAAATATCAAACAATAAATGTATTATTTCAATTTCTAAACGCTAACCACGCAAAAGAAAAAATGTCATCAAGTTTACTTACCTGGGAAATGCTTTTATTGGTCAGCAATCACAAAATCGAGCACAAACATTAGAGACTTTGTGCTCGATTGCTTTGTTCGAAGCTCTGTTCTACAGTTGTTGAGATGGACACTTTCAAAATTAATATAGTGCAAATTATCCCGGTCCATTTATTTTTAGACTCAGGGCATAAACTAATATTTTCCTGCAACCTGACAAAAATAGCCCTGCACTGACGCAATGCCGGCGATGCGACGCGATTTGATGCGATGATGGGTTAAAACGTGTTAAAACAAAAATTAACAATGTATTTCCCAACTGGTTGCGACGTGGAGTAGTGTTTTTAAAACCAATCTGGTTTTGCTTATTTCCATTTATACTTGTAAAATGAATTTTTAACTCTAAGTAGTTACCTAGCATAATGATAATATTTTTATAAAGATTATTTTACTAATAAATTAGTTTAACTTTTTTTACCGGGCGGCTGACTTGCCGCCCCCCTTGCCGCCCGTGTGTCCCGCACCCCTTGCACCCCCGGGTTGGAACGGTTGGTTCGTGCCCATCACAACTATGGATGCAGTGGCTCCGATTCAGTTTTAAGCATAGTGTTTTGCAACTGTAAGACTGACAGGGGAGAAAGATACGTGTGTCGGAAAGCAGGCATCAACTGCACAACGGCCTGCAATAACTGCAATGGGGTATGTCACAACGACATACCCCATTGAAGTTATTGCCCTGTAGATCATGACGATCCAATAAAAGGAATTGATCAATGAGATGATGCTAGCTAACCCATAGAAGATCTTTTCAAGACAGACGACGCGAACAATCCCGTACCGAAAAAAGCACGTCAATCATAAAGTAGATAAGCTTAAAAAATTATACACAATGAAAATACGGTACTGAATACATCCAAGTTTATTACATTCGTTTATAAAATTAATAATGATCAATTATCTACATACCAAAACACATTAAAGTCTATTTTCTTGTGTTTAAAGAATGCCGCAATGAGGGAGTGGAGATAATTCATACGAAAGCGCCTGCAACGAGACTTGGACGTTACCTCCATAATCAACGCGCATTTAATAGTCAATATTTTGGTACGTGTTAGCGTTACGAGAAAATGTATTTAATATTTTTGTACACAATTTAATTTTCTTTAATTTTTGTATTAATTTGTTTTTTACATAAAGCTAATATTTCCCAAGTTATTTGCAAAAACACAAAAAAGCATTCAAAATCTCTAAACAACTCATGGAGATTATTGCTTTTGAAATCAGATATGTCCATGGCGTCAAAACATATTTTTGCTAAATATGTTTGGGTAAATAAATGAGCTAGGATTTTTCTAGCGTATGCATTGCCAGGCAACATCTTTTCTACTGACGTAGATACGTACATAAAAGTTAGTATTTATTTTAACCCACCTCCAGCCATTATGTACCCAATACAGCCTAAGTATGACATAAAAAGATAGAATCCACCAAGCCTCACAATTCAACCTGGTAACAATGGATTGGATGTTGCTGCAACTTTCTCTTGAGCTATGATATGCAGAGATTTGACAAACATGAGTATGCAAGACTTTTGGCACACATTCGCGGGTCATCCACTCATCGCGATTCAGATAACTCGCGCATCCGCGTCCCAGGTGTATACGGGGACTGTAAGACTGGTGAAATAAATTAAGGTGAAATAAATTCTCTTAATTTATTTCACTGGTGAAATAAATTAAGAGAATTTGCATATTTTATCGAATTTCATGAAAAGAACTGAACTGAATGTAAAACCACTGCTTCTAGACAAAAATGCAAATCTTGTACATCAAATACGTAAGTGTACACGTGTGTAGGCGGAGCCAGTAGAGAAACAGGCTTTATAAGCGCACGTAAGTTAAGACGCATTTCGTTCGCTAGCACACCTCGGCGAATTTCTTGGTGTTATTTTGCAGCAATCGGTTAATTTCAAATTGTAACAGTAAAAATGAGTAACCACCAACGTTTAGATGATGGAATGATGTGGCGAATTGTGGGGAGGCTAGAAGAAGGCCAATCTCAAGTCCAAATTTGTAGATAGTTCAATTTAACGCTCAGCGTCGAGTGTAACTTATAGAAACAGTTCCAGGATACCGGATCCATCGAGAGAAAACCTGGGCAAGGTCGTCCAAGAGCCACGACGGCCAGAGAAGATCGCCATTTGTCGATTATAGCGAGGCGTAACAGGAGTGCTACAGCTTCTCAGCTCTCTCGTGACTTGTATGCAGCCACAGGAACCCGTGTATTAAGGGTGACTGTTTCCAAAAGACTTCATGAGAGAGGGTTGTTTGCAAGAAGACCTGCTGTTTGCGTCTCGCTCACTTCTACGAACAGGAGAATCCGTTTATCATGGTGCAAAGAGCATACAGATTGGAGTATGGATCAATGGGCGACCGTTCTCTTCACTCATGAGTCCCGGTTCAGCCTAAACACCGATTCTCGTCGTACGTTCGTATGGAGAGAACCAGGGACCCGCTACCTACCCTCCAATGTCCGCGAAATTGACCATTATGGCGGAGGAGGTTTAATGGTCTAAACAGGCATCATGTTGGATGGTCGCACACCTCTCCATGTCTTTGAAAGAGGCACTGTGACTGGTGTGAGGTATAGGGATGAGGACTTGGAGCCCTATATTCGCCTTTTCAGGGGTGCAGTTGGCCCTGAGTTCATTTTAATGGACGATAACGCGAGGCCACATAGAGCTTCTGGTCGACGAATTTCTAGAGAGTTAGGATATTCGCCGGATGGATTGGCCAGCCAGATCTCCAGACCTTAACCCTATAGAGCATGTCTGGGACGCTCTGGGGAGGGCAATTGCAACTCGCAACCCCCCTCCGAGAACCATCCAGGGAATGAAAACAGCGTTGCTGAACGAGTGGGGCCAATTGCCACAGGAAATGATAAACTGCCTTATTTCAAGTATGAAATCACGCTGCGAGACCTGTATATCTGTAAGAGGGGACCATACCCCTATTAACCCATTTTTTTGTTTATTCTGCAACCGCGGTTTCATACCTTCCGACTCCAACGAGTGTTACGCAAGATCATGCGTGTGTATTACAATTATTGAATGGTTATTTGTTTTGTATTGTATCAATGTATGTAAATATCAAATTTCATTAAAATCGGTACAGTAGTTCTAGAGATAATCGACCAAGTATGCAAATTCTCTTACTTTCTTACACCAGTATAGTTCGCTGCTTTCAAAGTCAATTATCTTTGTTCGTGTTCGACTTATAAAAAAATGTAAATAATGTTTATGTTCACAATTTAATGCTCTTCAATTTTTAAACTCAATTTTTTTTTACATAAAATCAATATTTGTCAAGTTACTTGCAAGAAATCAAAAAAGTGTACACATTTTCCAAGATGGCGGTGAAAGCTCAAATCTGATCGGTGGGGACTTTTAGTATGTTCAACAGCTTGTCCAAACAAACATCTCCACCAATTTTCAATTCTTTCATCTTTTTTTTAGCCATAAATCCTATTTTGACTGAGCTATCTACTGTACGAACAATTTACACTCTATTGTACTGTACTAGGCAGCGTTCCGCTCTCTTATCACCCATTTCGTCCTGAGATTTGGTAATGTGTAGACAGACCTTATAAAATAAACTGTGTAATCACACAAAATGTGTAATATTTATGTAATCACACGTTATTATGTAATTTAAGTATATTTTAAGAATGATTTCGCTTAATTCGAAAAATTCGTTCATCCGAAAAGAGTCTGGTCCCAATCGTTTCGGATTATCGGGACTCCACTGTATTAAAGCCATAAGACAATAGTTTTCCTCGCAGCCAAAAACGATAAAACAAAAATTGGATGTAAAGAATTTCACCAATTTATGCATAACCATATACCCTGAATCTGATTAAGGTCATTTTAATAAGTCTTCAGTACAAAAATTTTTGGCTCAAGTTTTATCTTCCCTTTATGACTTTATCAAATGTATGATCCACACAATGCGATAAGACAATAGTTTTGCTGCGCAGCCAAAAACGGTAAATGTACAGAGTTTCAACAATTTATCATATACCCTGAAACTACATAAGTTCACTTTAATAAGAACAAAATCTTAAAGACATCATTACACGCGTGTGCATAAAGTATGTTTCTATTTTATATTCACATATTTCTCATGCATTATATGTGCAAGTATGTGTCTGGGTTACATTAGGCGTCTGTTACATTCCAGACTGATACAAGGTTTGATTACAATTCATAATGATGTCTTTAAGATTTTGTTCTTATTAAGGTGAACTTATGTAGTTTCAGGGTATATGATAAACTGTTGAAAATCTGTACATTTACCGTTTTGGCTGCGCAGCAAAACTATTGTCTTATCGCATTGTGTGGATCATACATTTGATAAAGTCATAAAGGGAAGATAAAACTTGAGCCAAAAATTTTGTACTGAAGACGTATTAAAATGACCTTAATCAGATTCAGGGTATATGGTTATGCATAAATTGGTGAAATTCTTTACATCCAATTTTTGTTTTATCTTTTTGGCTGCGAGGAAAACTATTGTCTTATGGCATTGGATCATGCACTTGGCTAAAGAAATTTTGTGCTCCCATTTGCTGTTTATGATTGCATACAGGGAAAAGGAAAATAGATTGCAATTCGAAATTAACTACCTCGAAAATTTTTGTTGTAGAAAAATATATTCGAGATAAAAATTAATTAAAAATTCATCATTGATAATATCTGCAGTTGTAATAAAAAAGTTTTATAATACAATCTCCCGTTTCTACGTCAATTTGCCTTTTCCTGTATCTATACATCATACGACGTGGAATGTACATAAAGGTGGACACAACCGTTTTTCAAGAAGACAGATGGGATTTTACCATTTTCCGTAATTTTGATGGGTTAGGTTAGTAATCATTATTCATTGAAATGTGGGTATTTCTACGTATTATTACCTATATGTAACTACTGGATTATGCAGCAACTCATTTTTTCCAAAACATTTTTAGAAAATACAAAAAATGTAATTTCTTTTGTTTTTATCATACACCCCATTAAAAAAAAGTGAATTCATTCAGAGGTTCCGATTGGGAACATTTACAAAGAATCATGCTATATATATATATATATATATATATATATATATTATATATATATATATATATAATATATATATATATATATATATATATATATATCAAATAATTCTAATGGATGAAAAAAAAGAAGTTTGCGTGCCTGAAATTTTCGAATTTGTTATGTAGTCAATGAAGAACAATCTTGCAAAATAATTTCAACGAATCCGGTATTGTTTTATTTTTAAACTCCTGTACACAGAATTCCATTTCTTATTGCAGCCCCACTGAATTTTTTCCGATTCAGCGATTTTACATCTTAAGTGTATTTTTGCAGCTCAGTATCTAAAACTAATAAAAATTTGGCGATATTTACTGACACCAGAATTTCAAGAAATGTTATAGGGCAAAATTTTGCATTGCCACTTGTTTTTTCTTCAAGCGCTAGGTGTAAGCGTATCAGTTTGAAGAACCTATCCAATACACTTTAAAAGAAAGCAAAGGGGATTGTCAACGGTAATTATATAGATTAAAAGATTCCAAAGCATATAGACTAAAACTTTTCTTTTAAAAAATTGAACCGATTCAGCATTATAATAATTCTACGACATTCGACAGCCGAAGAAAAGATTTCTAGCGCGTTTAGACACGTAAAATGTTAGAAATATTAACAATTTTTTTCTGATCAAAACGTTTGAGGACATATCTGGAATTTCTTCTATCGCAACAGTTTACGTAAGGCTGCCGTGTACAAACCCTATGGATTTACGATCACCTCAAATTTGACCTATGGCGAAAATGTGTCCAAGGGTTGCCGACTTGGATTTGAAAGATGTTTTTTAAGAAATTGTACTCCGTAACATAGAAAGAAGTTTTACACCTTGGAGAATTTTTCGTTTGCAAAAATTTTAAAATTTAAATCATGCTGGGAAAAAAACTGGTATAATTTGTTTCAAACGCCCATAAATTCCTTTAGGCCGTCTGCACACGGAGCAACTCAAAAGAAACTGATAACTGACTCGAATCACAAATCAGTCCGTGCGTGGCTCCATTCAATTACATAGGTTACGACTCAACACGGACTGATTTGTGATTCGAGTCAGTTATCAGTTTCTTTTGAGTTGCCCCATGTGCAGACGGCCTTAAATTTATAAAATGAATTCCGTTGCAAGGTGCAGAAAAGATCGAGTTCTCTGAAAATGCCATTTTTATCGGATGATCAGCATTCATGTAGCTGTCAATAGCAGACACATTTTTACCACAGGTTAACATGGAGGTGAGCTTGTTCCCAATAGGGTTAGAACACAGCAGCTTAAAGTTTAATTATTACTGAGAAATATCAACTTTTCCAGTGGTTTGATCCCAAGGGGTGGATGTTAACACGACTTTACTATTTAGCACTGAAATGTAACACGTAACACACATTATTCGTCAAACCTCCTCAAATTCGCCAACTTACACTTTTCCCGCACAGAAACGGTCATAAGGCGCATGCGCAAATTGCATTTGCTTTTCGAGGTATTTAATTTGTCTCGACTCTTACCCAGTTATTTACCTAATCAAACAATTCATTTAAGTTTTCGATAAAGAGTGTGAAAACATGTTCCTAACCGGATTACACTGGGGTGGAGATGCAGTAGAACAGGGATGTCAAACTCGCAGCCTGCGACGAACATTTTTGGCACACTTTTGGCGCCAATATATTGGCACACAATAATATATAATAAAATAACCGACGCAGAATTATAATTTGATAGGAAGAATTCGTAACTGTTTTTAATTATACTCTTTTTTTGCTATTAAACAAAATGTGTATTTTTATGTTGAATATACTGTAATTAGGTAATATGCTGTGAAAAACCTACGTTTCAATTAATTTTTTTTTTTTTTGCGGCCCACCTATAGTTAAACCTGTTTGTTTGGCCCAGTTAGCCTTTTGAGTTTGACACCCCTGCAGTAGAACATACTCTAGTCAAATCTGATCTAAAACTTTGAAACCTCAACGGTTTTACAATACGGCAAAATAAACTGATGACGGTCTAGTCGCTCGACCGCATTCCCACTGACCCAAAAGGACCCGCAGGACGAACATGGTCACTAACAACATCTCCAAGTCGGAATAAAATAATTTAAGTTTAACAGAAACCTCCCATAGGGTGGCAACAACAAAATGACAACGCAAAAATAACACATAATACAAAAAATCATAACAAAGTACGCAATAGGAGCCCTTTAAGCATCAAAAGCCACAGATAATTAATAATAATATTACCAATTAAGCAACAAAAATATAAAGAGAAAATAAGATTAATATTAACACGAAGAACAAAACTGCGAGTGTGGCGTCAGGTCCGCACAATACCATACGCTTCATTGGTTGTTTACAAGAAATTTAAATACCTGCTGGCCACTGTAAATGCAACACCCTGAAGGAAACATGCAAATCACTGAATTTACAACATGCATTAGCGGAGGTGAGATATGCAAATGAATAGAATTTCAGCGCAGGGACGCACATCACGCGCGCCTGTGGCGCCACTTCAAAGCGCTATTTAGGCTTGGAGATTTCGACGATTCAAGTTCGGCAATTGTGTTTTTCTTGTGATTTTTTCAAAAAAACGATCATATGCCTCGTCGAAAAACAGCGATCATCTTTTGATCAAGTATCCGAGTTCGACAGAGGAAGGATAGTGGCCTACCGAGATTGTGGATTAGCTTTCAGGGAAATCGGTAGTCGTGTTGGACGAACCAAACAACTGTAATGCGGATATGTTGATCGTTTGATACCGGAGGGTACGACGGACCGGCTGTGTCGATCGCATCCACCTCAGTGCACCACTTCACGTGATGACAAGGCAAATTGTGCGCATGACAGTGACGGATCGCTCAGTCACAATCACGAACCATAGCACAACACATGCAGTCTGTAACGTATCATCCAGTGTCTGCGCGTACATTCGACGCCGTTTACAGCAGAGTGGCTGTCCGCAAGACGTCCATTGCTTTGTCCTACCCTTGACGCAGAACCACAGATGGTCTCGCCCGCCGCCAATGGTGCGATGACAGAAGGATGTGGACGGCAGAATGGAATGAAATTGTCTTTACTGACAGTCACGCTTCTGTCTGCAACACCCACGATGGTCGCATTCGACGTCTGGAGACACCGTGAAGAGAGGATGCTGAACACTGCGTTATGGCACCGCCACACTGTCCTGCATACCGGTATTATGGTACGGGCGGTATTGGATAATCACTCTCGCACACCTCTAGTGCGCATTGCCGGTACTTTAAAACAGCCAGCGCTATATCTCCGAGGTGTTGGAGCCAGTTGTTTCTATCCTTACCTTCAGAGCTTGCCCACAGCCATATTTCAACGGATATGCGCGACCACACGTGGCACGCATTGTCCACGGTTCTTCGTCAATCGCCAGATTGAATTGCTTCCCGGCCGCCTCGCTCTCTACCGGATCTTTCGTCGATAGAAAACATGTTGTCCATGGTTGCTCTACGATTGACCCAGATTCCATCCCCAGCTGCCACAGCAGATCAACTTTGGCAACGTGTGGAAGCTGCTTGGTCTGCTGTACCCCAAGAACTCATCCAAAGTCTCTTTGAATCAATGCCGAGGCGTGTGGCAGCGGGTGATCTCCAACAATGGCGGCTACTCTGGCTACTGATTTTGGCAGGAACAACACTTCACAGAAGTCTAATAAATTTAATCATTTGTATACTTGGTCAACATGTTATCTACAAAATAAATTTTGTTGTGATATCTCTTGTCTTTCTTGGTGTTGCAATTTGGGTGGCCAGCAGTGTATCAACACGTATAACAAATGTACTACCGAAGCGGAAAGAAGTGTTAAGTCAACCACAAGTCCCCAGCAACCTCCACAGTTAAAAAGGCAAGAGTTTAATACATTATATTATCGCATAATTTGATTGTTGTATTAGGATAAGTCACTGTATACTTAATCTAAGTACCGCCACAGTAAACCTACATTACGTTACAATTGTTTGTAAACAGCTGTTTACATGCCACTAATGAGCCAACAGGCTATCGGCAATATTTAGTTATAATAAGTACTTGACATAGTGTATAATGCATAATGCAAATCCAATATTTAAAAATAGATTGTTTGTTATTAACTCATAACCAACAGTGGGATTGCTTAACTCATGGTGCACTATCTACAAGTAAACAAGTACTGTATATTACAAGATATATAATATTCAAAGTATTTACTATATTTTACAATGCAAGTTATAAACATATAACTAAACACAAAAAGAAAACACATACTACATAACAAACATTAAGTATACAAAAATTATAATACAGATATTAAGCCACAAAACATATAAATCGCCACTAAATATGTAACCCGTAACAAGTTATAAATTTTAGATCGTATTATTTAATTCAGTATAAAATCTAATGCGTAGATAGTATAGTTCACCACATAACACGATGTACTAACTTTGCATATTCAATTACATTAAATTACATATAGCTAAGTATAAAGCATTTACCTTAGCTATAAAATTAATTACAGTTGCAAGATCCAAAATACAATTTATATATATATATATATATCTATATCTATAAAGGAAGAAGTCCTGACTTATATATACATACACGTATCAACGCCCAGCGAAAACTATTGGAGATACAGATATCAAATTATAGTAGCTTATTACTTTTGTGCTGAAGGCGTCATTTAAGAAGCGATTTTTCAAAATTCGCCCCCCCAAGGGGGTAAGGGGGGCAAAACGTGTTTTTTACATATTCCTTCATATCTCAAAGAAGGATATTGATATCCATAACATTATTGCTTTAAAATGTAAGTAACATGAATACCTAAAAATCAATTTCAGGATTTTTCAAAATTAGGCCCCCAAGGGGGGGAGGGGGGAAAAACGTGTTTTTACGTGTTTTATCACATTTTCCTTCATATCTCGAAGACGAAAACAGATATCCATAAGATTCTTGCTTTAAAATGTAAGGAACAAAAATACCTAAAAACCAATTTCAGGATTTTTCGAAATTCGGCCCCCATGGGGGGGGGGAGGGGGCAAAACGTATTTTCCCATATTCCCTCATATCTCAAAGAAGAAAATTGATATCCATAAGATTCTTGCTTTAAAATGTAAGAAACATAAATACCTAAAAACCAATTTCAGGATTTTTCAAAATTCATCTCCCAAGGGGGAGAGGGGGGGGGCTAAACGTGTTCTTACGTGTTTTATCTATATATATATATATAAAGGAATCAACACCCAGCAAAAACTATTGGAGATACAGATATCAAATTTTAAGAGCTTATTACTTTTGTGAAGAAGGCGTCATTTAAGAAGCGATTTTTCAAAAATCGCCCCCCAAAGGGGGGAGGGGGGAAAAACGTGTTTTTACATATTCTTTCGTATTTCAAAGAAGGAAATTGATGTCCATAAGATTCTTACTTTAAAATGTAAGGAACACGAATACCTTAAATTCAATTTCAGGTTTTTAAAAATTTGGCCCCAGGGGACGGGGAGGGGGGCTTAACGTGTTTTTCACGTATTCCTTCATATATCAAAGAAAGAAACAGATATCCATAAGATTCTTGCTTTAAAATGTAAGGAATACGAATACCTAAAAACCAATTTAAGGATATTTCAAAATTCGGCCCCCAAGGGGGTTAGGGGGGGGCTAAACGTGTTTTTACGCGTTTTTTACATATTCCGTCATATCTCAAAGAAGGAAACAGATATCCATAAGATTCTTGATTTAAAATGTAAGAAACACGATTAAATGTAACAAACACGATCAATGTCACGATTTTTCGACATTCGCTTTAGATTTTGAAAAAATTGCTAGAAACAATCCAATAATTTATATTTCCTATATATCACCATTTTGAACACCAAATTGGTGGTAGGAGAAAAGAGAGAGATCAACCTTAATTAAATGAAGTGTGGAAAGGTGTGTGTGTGAATTGTATATATTTCGGTTGTTAGTACGTATACATCTAGAGCTCAGGTTAACTCCATTCATTTTTATTATCCTGGGCAACGTCAGGTAATTCTTTGTTTATGAAACCGGCGATTTTCATAAGGGTTTACGGGGAAGCCCTCAAACTCCTCGAAGTGCCGGGATCCAGTGGGTTATCGAAATTGAAAGAAACATTTTAATGCTGACATTAGCATGGGGGGGGGGGGTTATTATAATATGCTGATGGAATGATGACCAGTGGAGAGGGGTATAGATTGCCATAAAATACAAATATACATATCATACAAGTAAGCTTTATTAAGGGTTCACCCGTGCAACGCCGGGTATATAAAGCTAGTATATATATATATATATATATATATATATATATATATATATATATATATATATATATATATATAGTATATATATATATATATATATATATATATATATATATATATATATATATATATATATATATATATATATATATATGGTTACATATTACCCATTACCTTACTAAACACAGGTCACTATTTCCTCGTGACAACCTAATATAAGGTGCGTATCATACATAAGTTCAAATACAAATATATACTCATTGCTATACTTTAAATTTGTTTACAATTAAAATAAGGTATATATTAATTGCATACCTTAAGGTACATAACTTACAAATATTCAAATACACTATTTTACAAATTGCATATCATCTAGTTTATTTACATTAAATATAGAAATTATATCAAATGCATAACATAAATGTCTAATTTTATTGCAGTTCAAATACCTAAAAGTGCATTTTACAAAGCATTTAGTTTATATACATTGTGTAAAGGGCGAAAAGAATCGCCAAACGTATGATTCATAGCTTACATATTTAATATATTCAAATACACTAATTTACAATATGCATATCAACTGATTTATTTACAATATATATATAGAGTGTATATCAATGGCGAAACAAATGAAGCAGATCCTGCCACAGTTCTATTACATTAAGTACAATTTAGAAAGCATTTAGTTTATTTACATAGTGTAAGTGGCATAAATAATTACAAGGCGTATGGTTCATGGCTTACATAAGTTCCAATACAATAAATAACATATTACAGGGTAATTAGTTTATTTACACTGAGCTAAGGGAGTAATTAAGTAATATGCGTAATTTACAAGCTCACTAATACCCAAAAGTTGCAGTATACAAATTGTTTAGTTTATTTATATTGATTGTATACGGCAAAAGTAAACAAACTAAGAGTATTTAAATAAAGCATGCCCTCAATAGCGACCCGTACCCACGACCAGACCCCACAAAAGGTAAGTAGAAATAGTATTAAGACTATAGTATTAAGATAAGATAATAGTATTAAGATATAGCTTGGATTTAATTACTTAATAGGATTATAAAAAGTAATTAAATCCAAGCTATATCTAATTTAATTTCCCCCCCCCCTTTTTTTTCCAACAAAAGCCAGCAGCATATTCCCAGCTAGGCAATTAATCGATTAAGCAACAGCTGGGTCCGAGCCCTGAACCGCTATAAAAGACATGCAAGACCAAGTGTAACCAATAGAATACCAAGCTACAAAGTCTACATTACAAAGGTAAGTATAGCCAACCCCTCAGGAGAGTTGAATAAAATAAAGTCATTTTATAACCAAACTCGAGTTGTTAACTTATTATCATTAAGCCACAACACAAATAAGTACCTGAGACGGAGCAAAACACAGAAAAGAAGTAATTGACGAAAACAGAACCAATAACAGTCCAAATGGACCGAAAACAGGTAAACAAAATCAAAAGATGAAGACGAAAACCATTAGACTGGGTAAGGACAGTGTTGATCCATGAGTAAAGAAACTATTTTACAAATAAATTTTTTACAGTAAAAATCATTATAAAATTTATGTTTTTCCCAGGTACGAATCCCAGGTGATGAGTTTTTTCTATAATTTGAAAAATCAGGACAGTCGAAAAGACAGTGGTCTACTGTTTGAATTGCTCGACAGGAGCAGGCATTATCTTTACCATGAAATCTGTTTTGATAATCACCAAGGCACCATAGCCCGTGATGGCTTGATTCAAATAGAAATTTGACATTAGTCTTTCACTTTTAATATCTTTATATATTTCTTTAGATCTTCTAGCCTTCGTACTGTTGTCCCAGATCTGCTGCCATATTCTCAATTCTTCCCCATTCAACAATTTTCTAATTTTATATTTTGTCCATTTATAGTTATAATCAATATTAGTCTTTTCCGCTGCTTCTTTTTCTGTTTTATCAGCCTCTTCCATTTTCTATTATTCCAATATGGGCTTTAACCCAATGAAATGTTATTTTTAATTTGTTATTTTTTATATTCTGTTTATCTCTCTGATTATCTCACCCTTGTCTTTTAAAGATTTTAGGGCCTCAAGCGCGCTACACGAATCCGTATATAAATCGCTCTTTTTGATGTTTTCTTTTATCATATTGGATAGCCATTTGTATGGCGTGTAGTTCTGCCGTATAAGAATTATCTCTATCTATTTTCTCTTTTAATATTTTCTTAATATTACCATTTTCGTAAATAACTACACCAGCACCTATGTTATCAGCCATTTTAGATCCGTCGGTATAAATTTTTATATTGCTTTCCGCTTCAGGGTTTTTGCTCCATTGAAAACGAATCAGTTCTTGTATTCCTCTAATTCTCTTCTTCCTAGTAAGGCTGTTGTTAGAGTTGTATTTAATATTGTTAATCTCAATTTCTACTTTTTTATCATATAAACAAAACAATTGCTTAATAGTATTTGCTTTTAAATAAAGTGGAGCACAACCGGCCAGTGTGTTCAAGGTCTCGTTAGAAACCGTTCTATAACATTTAGTTAGGAATACCAAATAGGGTCTTTGAATTTGAACAAGTTTCTTTTTGACATATTCCAGGTCTCTATACCATATCTCAGCGGCGTATAATAAAAAATTTTTCTACTATTGTTTTATAGATTTCTTTATTGATTTCGGGTTTTATCTCCCATGTTTTCTTTGAAATCCTACTTAATTTATAAAATATTTTAAGTGCTTTTTCATTGACCTTATTGAGATGGCTGATAAAGTTTAATTAAGTGTCGAATCTGACTCCAAGATATTTTAGTTCTTTTTGATATTTTAATGATTCGTTACCTATTTTAATAGTGGGTTTTCTAGTAATCTGTCCTTTATAGGATACAATAGTGTACCCGCATTTACCAATGCTAATTTTGAGATAGTTCTTGTTAACCCAATTATTACATATATTTAACATCTCTTCCGCGCTTTCTGAGAATTTATAGACCACAGGGGACTTCAAGATTATAACCAGATCGTCCGCATAAGCTTGCATCTTATATTTTTCTCCTTGATTATTGTCAATGAATAAATCGTTTATGAAAATCAACCAAAATATGGACCCCAACGATGATCCCTGAGGAACACCTCTGTTATATTCAATTTGCCCTTTTTTATAATAATTTTGCGGTCAGTTAAATAATTAATCAGTATATTCAAAAATTTTTTGTGCAATTTCAACTGTTTGAGTTTCCGTATCAATGGGTTTTTATTGACAGAATTAAAGGCATTTTGAAAGTCTATAGAGATAATGCAAGTATGGTTTTTATTGTTTTTATTCTCTTTAATTATTTCCATCATGTTATCTAAGGCGTGAGCCGTTCTTAAGCCCTTTCTAAACCCGTATTGTTTTCCTGATATCAAATTTCTTGTCTCTAAGTAATTAGTTAACCTATTAGTCAGAAGTTTATCATATATTTTGCCCATAACAGGTAAAAGATAGATAGGGCGGTAGGAACCCGTCAATTTTAAGTCCTTACCTTCTTTGGGAAAGAAAACAACCAACGCCTTCTTCCAATCCCTAAGAAAATATCCCTCTGACATGCATCTGTTAAATAAATATTTAATAAGGTTTTTATTGCTGTTGTAGATCTCGTTAACAACACTAAGCGTAAGTCCTTCGTATCCGGGAGCTTTATCTTTTTCCATAGTACTAATGATATAATCAATTTCAGTGGTAGTTATTTCCTTCACTTCTTCACTGTGGTTATCCTCCGTAATTGATTCCATGATACCAATTTCTTGTATTTCTTCGTTTCCAATAGCTTGATTAATATCGTTCTCTATGGTCTGATCGTATTTAAAATGGTGTCTAACCAATGCTTCATCTATATTATTCAGTACTATCCCCTCATCATTAAGTACCCCTTCCAGAGCATTATTTCTTTTTTCAGCAATATAACGAAGAATTTCGTTATATTCCTTTTAGGTTACTAAATTAACGTTAAATCTTAGTTAAATTAATTAAATACCTCAATTTGCTAGTTTTCCTAATAGTCACTTGCTTACTTTAACTTTGTAAAAGTGTTTGAAAAATAGCACAGTTTAATTTTTGGTTGGTCCCCCCAAAGTGTGGGAATCTCGCTGGTTATCTTTAAGTTTAAGATATTTTTGTGTTCTGGGAACACTATTTACAATCGCCACATCTGGTAAAATAGCCCATTAAAATCAGTCCGTTTCTTTTGAAAATGCCCTGTGGATCTTTAGAATTGGATTCCTTTTATGTATCGGCTAGGTTTCTAAAAAGAGCGGATTTTTAGACTCCCGGCAGTACGCTTAAATTGCACTGTAATTGCTATTTAAAGCCGCCGTTAATTTAAAGCCGTTCATCAATTTAAATTTGCCGATCGACTGTCACCTTGTTAAACACCGACAGTCTTATCCATCTGTTAAAAAGCTTCCGGGCACTTGCTAGCCGTGGGAATCTGACCACGTGGGTAGGAGAGGACGCGTTCTAGTTCTCTCCTTCTCTCTTCCAATTAAAAATTGCGCCTCCTACGTCACTTGAAGGCTTGACCAATAGGGTGTTTGCTCCATTCGCGCTCTCCGCCGTTGGCGTTAGTATTGTTCCGTTTTTGGCGATAAATCGCTCTACCCCTGTTCTACCGACTAATCGTACGGGAGGAGCAAAAAAACTCCGCCGATCCTGTACGCTGTCTCTCAGCTACTTTTCCCTACGTTTACGTGGCTTGGCGATTTTTTCTAGTGTTCCGGTAACCCTTCTCCCCTGTCTTCTCCTGCTTCCTCGGTGGAAAAAATTCAGAGTGAGCCATATTTTCCTAAGAGAGAAGTTTGTCTAAAAAATTGTATACGTTTAAGCACCCCTTCAGTTCTTGGCCCTGGCCTCGACTGTATTGGGAGTCTATTTTATAATATATCAGACTTGCTGTAGTTTAGACATGAACGGTCATTCTATTTCGTTAAGCTCAAGTTGAACTGAGCTCATCTTTCACTCTGTATATACTTATTATGTATTCAAGAACCGGCTCAATGCTTCATGAAGAATAATTTTTTTTTAATCATTACAACAGACTTGCAACTTATTTTAGTCTGTGTTCCATCTTTCCTTGAATGACCATCAAGATGATGTTGCAGTGAAGATTCCTGAGTTTTTTTCGACAACGCTAGTTTTGTACTACGCTGGCCAACTTTCTGCTGATTTTTATTTATTTATTTTTTTATATTCACCTCCTCCAGATAATTCTTCTAGAATATACATCTTATGAACTGGTTTCTCTACCTCTCCAGAATTTCTCCGCTTGAGTTCCTTGTAGTTGTTAATTGAACTTTACTGAGGCTGCCTCCACAGAGTTAACCAAGTAGGGTCCTCTCCACGAACTTTCGCGATTGTGTATTGTGAGACTAAGGAACACTTCTGACCGCACGTTAGTTTCTCACCAACGGACAATGCCTCACGCCACAGGAGAACTGTTTAATGGACTCGTGAATTTCTTGAAGATCCCTTCCACAAATTTCTTCAAGCAATGATTTTCTTAATTTTCCCATGTGCATCTCTGATAGTCAATTTTTCAATATACTCCCTAAATGATTTTTTCTTAGATTCCTTAATCATTTTCCTGTATATTGCCTTTTCTTTCTAGAATATTATTTTCAATCTGTTTCTTTCGGTATTAACTTCCTCTCCTTGTATTCTCTTCCTAATAGCTCTTAATTTCTTCCTCTGAATTTCAATTTCTTTAGTCCACCATATGGCATTGTTACGTTTGTTCTTAATTTCTTTCCTTTTATGTTTTTTACAAGCCTGTATGGTAGCCTCATTAATTTCTTAGAGTAATTTATCTATTGTTTTTTCGCTTTTATTTTCAGCTATTGTATTCATTCTTTTCTTCAGCTCTATTCTGAATTCGACCCAATTTAATTGTTTAATGTTCCATCTACTGGTTTTATCAGGCCTATAATCATTTTCTTTATTTAATATTTCAAATTCAATAGCGTTATGCTCAGAATTAATAATTTCATTAGTTACCCTCCAATTTTGTATTCTGTGTTCTTCCAAGCCAACGGTCATGGTATTGTCAGGCCAGCCTATCCCAAATGGTCCATCGTAGGTAGGTAAACTATCAGGATTATTTCTAATATAAGCGTTGTATTGCATAGCATATCTTATTTCTTCACCACGACGATCAGTATTTCTTTTGCCCCAAAGGGTGGATTTAGCGTTAAAGTCTCCCATGATTATGATTTTATTTGATTGTTGCTGTAGAGTGATATTATTCAAACAACTCCACTGCGGCTCCACGTTCCAGGCCACCATCAGCCGGAGGGATATAAATAGTAATAAACACAGTATTCCTTATTCACATTTATTTTAATAGCTATTATAAATTCGGTGAGTAATAAAACAAATTTGAATTGTTTCTTAATAAGCATAGCAGCTTTAGGGTTAGTATGATAATAAATCTTTTGAAAGTTGTTAGGAAAGCCTATAATCTCATGTTTTTCACCCCTAGAAAAATATGGTTCATTCAAGGTAACAATGTCAGCTTTCAATTTAGCCGCTAACTCAAAGTTAGCCGCAATAGAGTTATTCAAATTAATATGAATACATTGAAAAAGTATCGCAGGAAGAGAAGGTTAGACCGGGCGTCCCACCCAGGTTAAGCATAGTTCCCATAATCCGTGCGGACTCGGAGCCGATCGATGGCTTTAATATAATTCTTACAATTATTATTGTAATGTAAATGATCAGTATCAAATTCAGTACCAAATTTCTCGTTAGTATACTTGCAGTTTATACAACAAAGTTTACTCTCGCACTGTCAGTGTTCGGCTAGACCACAATTCCTACAATTCTTTGTGTTATTACAAAATTTAACAATATGCCCCAGTCTGTAACACTTATAACAAACCTTCGGTTTTAAAAATTCCCTGATACTGAGCCTCTGCCATCCGAGTTTTATTTTATTGTGTTTTATTATACTTGTAGTGTAATGTTTGTAGAAGTGCTGTACCCCGTGATCCCTCCCCCTTTCACCAATCAGAGGGATTGGCTGCGGGGGCGTTGAACCCTAGGGGGTGAAGGAATCGTCGGGAGAAATCAGTAGTAGGAGTCGGGGTCTGGTAAGATGCAATAGGCTTGCCCAAATCGTGCTCAGAGTTTTGGTTGTAATCTTTTGTTAAATTGTCAATAAATGCTTGTGTCGTTTAGACGACTAGTTTTATCTACCTCATTGTCCCTATGCCAGAGAAAGAACCTCGGTGTAGTGTGAATACACCACATTGTCGCAGTCGCCAGCATTGGCATGTTCAAGGGATGAGGTAGTGTTTATCGTAGGACTGTATCGTAGGGCTGTGCTTATCGTAGGCGTGTGTGTAGGTGCAATACCTGAATTAAAGGGAATACCTGTGACTAGGAAAAGACAGGTAAGAAGATTCAAATTTTTATAAGTTAATGAACATTTGAAGTTAAGAAAATGTTTAAAGGGTTTAAGAAAGAGGACGTTAAACTTCTTTGGGAAGAAATTGGGGCAGAAGTGATCCCCGATGCGAGAATTTCAGATCTTAAAAATAGTATTATTGAATCCGAGGAATACAAGAAAGATCCCGAGTTTGTAAGAGGACGGGCAAAGGATATTTTAGAACAGAGACAAATTAGGGAGGAACAAGAAAAATGAGAGAAAATACGAATTAGAGCTCTCTAGAATTCGGGCTGAGGGAAGAAATGCAGATGAGACAGAAACCAGAGTAACTTCTGAAGGTGGGACTAGTGTAGAAAGTTTAATCAAAAGTATTCGTACTTTAACATTAGCTCTACCAACGAGACCTGAAAATTGGGGTGTATTTTTTGATTCGTTAGAACGCGCATTCCTAACCAAAAAGGTACCAGAGGAGTTGAAGGCAGAAATTTTATTAAATTTACTAGGAGAAAAAGCCTCTAATTTATTAGTTTATGTTAAACAGGAAGAATTGAATGATTACGAAAATCTTAAATTAATTGTTCTTCGAGAGTATGAGCCAACGCCTCAAAAGTGTTTAGAAAATTTCCGTAAAGCAAAAAGAAATTCAAATGAAACCCACATTCAATTCGTTTCAAGATTAACGACTTCATTAGAATAGTATTGCAAATTAAGAAGAGTAAAGACTTTTGAATCCCTTAAGGAACTGATTATAGCAGATAAACTAATAGAAACGTTAGATCCAGAGACAGCCGCTCACATAAGCATAAGACATGGGGAATAATTTTTTTTGCCTTTACAATTAGCCAAAGAATGCGACATGTATTTTATGTCTAAAGGGAAATCGTTTACGAAACTTGAAACTAACTACCAAAAGGGGATGAATAAGGAAAGAAGTGACAAATATATTCCCCCACCATTACGAAATAATGAAGACCGGAGTTACAATTATAGAACGAAACCAATTAAACATTGTTTTGTGTGATCATACACCGAACATTTGGCGAAAAGCTGTTCGAAACAACCTCAAGAGTTTACAAGCCAGCAGAATAAAAAACCGAATAGCAAATCAACCGAAGAAAGCGCTATAGTAGCGGAAGTTGCCTCCCCATATTTCACTCCTAAACCAGATATTCAAGCTTTGAAATATGTAAGCATTTTAATCGGTGGTAAAAAGATTTCCGCTGTATTAGACAGTGCTACATAGACCACCGTGTTGAAAGATAAACATATTCCGCTTAGTAACGAAGCGTCACAGGGTAAAATTGTTTTGATGTCCGCGTTTAACGAAAGAGTAGAGGCGAAGTTACATACTATACAGATTGCACTGGCTGATGAAACCTGCAGCCAAATGACGTATCCAATATCAATAGTAGCGGCCTCCACGGAGAAACTGGCCGCTGAATGCCTGCTACCCCCATATATGTATGAGCTTCTGAGAACCGAAAACACGATTACGGAGAGGGATACTGAGGCCGATAAAATTTATGGGTGGAGGAGGGTTGAATGTCAAACGGGGAATGGGTCCCAAAAAGAGCAGGGAGAAACAGCGCCGGCTATTACCCCCGTCGGGGAAAGTTCGAATGCCGAAGATAAGCTGAATATTTATGTGGTGGAAAGTGAGACCAAGAAACAAAGCGTAGGGAAAACAGACGCAAATAAAGAAGAAAATGAAGCGGAGAGTCAAAAAGGTGATATGGAGACTCAACTTTCGGAAGCTGCGAAATTGAAATTAGAACAAATTAAATGTGAAACGCTCCAGAAAGTAAGAAAAGATGTAAAATGTGGAAAAGGAAATTTTTTATGGTTGACGATTTGATTTATCACAAAGATAAGGTCGTAGGAGAAGCTGTTTCGCAGTTAGTGTTGCTAAAGGGGAGACGTTTGCAAGTATTAAAATTAGCACAGGAAACTATATTCGGAAACCATATGGGCTTAAAGAAGACGAGAGAAAGAATCGGATTAAACTTCTTTTGGCCAAACATGACTCAAGACATTGCAGATGTCATAAAAACTTGTGAGAACTGTCAGTTAAGAAAACCGGAGAGGGCCAGTGATAAAATTCCTATCTCACCCGTGGTAAGGCCAAATTTACCGTTTGAGGTAGTCAATGTAGACATAATTGGGCCTATAGAACCACCATCTGATCGAAAGCATAAATACACTGCTGGCCACTGTAAATGCAACACCCTGAAGGAAACTTGCAAATAACACGAAATTTACAACATGCATTAGCGGAGGTGAGATATGCAAATGATTACAATTTCAGCGCAGACACACATCACGCGCGCCTGTGGCGCCACTTCAAAGCGCTATTTAAGGCTTGGAGATTTCGACGATTTCAAGTTCGGCAATTGTGTTTTTCTTGTGGTTTTTTCAAAAAAAACGATCAATTATGCCTCGTCGAAAACAGCGATCATCTTTTGATCAAGTATCCGAGTTCGACAGAGGAAGGATAGTGGCCTACCGAGATTGTGGATTATCTTTCAGGGAAATCGGTAGTCGTGTTGGACGAAACCAAACAACTGTAATGCGGATATATGATCGTTGGATGAGGAGGGTACGACGGACCGGCGTGTTCGATCGCATCCACCTCAGCGCACCGCTTCACGTGATGACAGGCAAATTGTGCTCATGGCAGTGACGGATCGCTCAGTCACATCACGAACCATAGCACAGCACATGCAGTCTGTAACGCATCATCCAGTGTCTGCGCGTACCATTCGACGCCGTTTACAGCAGAGTGGTCTGTCCGCAAGACGTCCATTGCTTTGTCTACCCTTGACGCAGAACCACAGACGTCTCCGCCACCAATGGTGCGATGACAGAAGGATGTGGACGGCAGAATGGAATGAAATTGTCTTTACTGACGAGTCACGCTTCTGTCTGCAACACCACGATGGTCGCATTCGAGTCTGGAGACACCGTGAAGAGAGGATGCTGAACAGCTGCGTTATGCACAGCCACACTGGTCCTGCACCGGGTATTATGGTATGGGGCGGTATTGGATATCACTCTCGCACACCTCTAGTACGCATTGCCGGTACTTTAAACAGCCAGCTCTACATCTCCGAGGTGTTGGAGCCAGTTGTCCTTCCATACCTTCAGGGTTTGCCCACACCCATATTTCAGCAGGATAATGCGCGACCACAAGTGGCACGCATTGTCCAACGGTTCTTCGTCAATCGCCAGATTGAATTGCTTCCCTGGCCGCCTCGCTCTCCGGTTTTTTCGCCGATAGAAAACATGTGGTCCATGGTTGCTCTACGATTGATCCAGATTCCATCCCCAGCTGCCACAGCAGATCAACTTTGGCAACGTGTGGAAGCTGCTTGGTCTGCTGTACCCCAAGAACTCATCCAAAGTCTCTTTGAATCAATGCCGAGGCGTGTGGCAGCGGTGATCTCCAACAATGGCGGCTACTCTGGCTACTGATTTTGGCAGGAACCAAACTTCACAGAAGTCTATAAATTTAATCATTTGATACTTGGTCAACATGTTATCTACAAAATAAATTTTGTTGTGATATCTCTTGTCTTTCTTGGTGTCGCAATTTGGGTGGCCAACAGTGTATATTCTATGTTTACAGGACCAGCATTCAAGGTGACCGGAAGCAGTGCCATTACGGTCTATAATTGCGAAAGCAACGTGTGATGCTTTATTAGAGATATTTTCTAGAACAGGAATTCCTAATGTTGTGGCCAGTGATCAGGGCACCAACTTTATATCTCAGTTGACCCAGGAATTTCTTAAACATTTGGGCTCGCATCCTAGATTTTCCACGCCTGGATACGCAGCTAGTAATGGACTGGTTGAGCGGTATAACCAAGTTATCAAAAACATGATGCATCACATAATTAGAAGCAACCCATCGAATTGGGATAAGCATATACCCTTTTTGTTATTTGCCTACAGAGAAGTACTCAACTGCACGACAGGGTTTTTCCATTTAAATTGATGTATGGAAGAGAAGCCCGTGGTCCGTTAGCAGTATTAAAATCGAGTTGGGCAGGGGAGATACCCATTCCGTTAGGAATAAAAATGTTGCAGAATATTTGCAAGACCTAAAAATTAACTTAGAAAAAGCAGTTGAGCATGCTTCCTTTTATGCAGCTGACAAACAGAAAGCTTACGCAAATTATTTTAATCGACGTACACGGATGAAAGAATTTAGTATTGGGGAACAGGTGTATCTTTTAATTCCTGACTCTGCAAACAAATTATACGCTAGGTGGACAGGACCAGGTGAGATTATTGAAAGGTGTAATCTACATTCTTATGAAGTAAAACTTGCGGATGGGAAAGTAAGGCATGTGCATGTGAACAAAATAAGGCAGTACCATCCCAGAGTTCAAGCTGTAGGTGTAGTATTTGAAAATGAGGAAGAATTTGGAGAAATCCATCCAACACCTAATTCGTCTAATGTAAATATTGAAGATATTTTAAAACAGTTTGAATACGCACATTTAAATAAAACCCAAGTTGGAGAATTGTTGACTTTACTGAGTAAACATCATATGTTGTTTACGGGAAATGTGAAAATTGCGAAAGTGGGAGCGCATAAAATTCGCTTGAAACCGAAAGAAGAAAGGAAGAAACCTTTTGTATATAGAATTCCCAAATCACTAAAGCCGAAGGTAGATGAGCAAGTTAAGAAGCTCTTAGATTTGATTGAAGAAAGCGATGATGAGATAGCATACCCAGTTGTGTGTGTTAACAAAAAGGATGGAGGAATGCGGTTATGTGTCGATTTTAGAGCTTTGAATATAGCAACGATAACAGATGATTTTCCCATGGAAGAGACAGCCGATTTAATTAATTCTATTGGTAAAGCCAACGTGATAACGACGTTAGATTTATTAAAGGGATATTGGGCCATTCCGATGGACCCAGAAAGTAAAAAATTGACAGCATTCAAGACCTATAGACAGCAATACAGATCTAAAGTCATGAGTTTCGGGTTGAAGAACGCATCTGCGACTTTTCAGAGAGTTATGAATATAGCTCTTTCCTCATACCGAGACTTTACTAGAGCATATATCGATGACATTGCGATTTTCTCTAAGGACTGGAAAACTCACTTGATACATTTAGATTCTGTGCTTGCTAAACTTAGAGAGTTAAATTTTACGGTGAATGTGAAAAAAATGTGCTTTCGCTAGACCCGAAATCAAATACTTAGGTGATATAATTGGATCAGGCAAACACAGAACAGATCCGGATAAAGTTAAAGTCATAGAACAATTGCCTAGACCCAAGACAAAGAAAGAACTCCGTAGTGTGCTGGGACTATGTAATTACTACCGTGAGTACATTCCTAACTATGCAGAGTTAGCCTTCCCACTTACAGAATTAACGAAGAAGAAGGTTCCTGACATTATACCTTGGTCAGATGCACACGAGTCTTCTTTTCATAAACTGAAGACTGCATTGATGAATGCTCCTTCGCTCTTCACGCCTATTCTTGGAAGACCGTTCATCATCTACTCAGATGCCTCGCAGGTTGGGATAGCGGCTTGTTTAGCGCAGAGGTTTGAAGAAAGAATTTATCCCATTTCTTATGCAAGCCAAAAATTAACCCAAGCCCAGCAAAATTGGTCAACGATCGAACGTGAAGCATTTGCGATCGTTTGGAGTCTCAAGAAATTTGAAACGTGGATATTTGGAGCAGAGATCGAATTTTATACAGATCATAATCCCTTACCTTTTTTAACAAGGTGTGCTCCACAATCCTCCAGGCTGCAGCGCTGGGTTTTTGCACTACAAAAGTATAATATAACTATGAAACATTGTCCAGGGGCAAAGATGCCTAACGCGGATGCCTTATGCCGTTTATTTTAATGTCAATAGTTAAAGGACTCTGGAACTAAGTGACTCACAAAGTTTAGTGAAGTGCACTATAACTAACTATTGTGTTCCCAAAACATTTCTACGTGTCATTGAAAAATTCTTTTCTAATACTAACCTTCTAATTTCTTAGTGTTTTACAGGATCCCTGTAAAGAAATTGTGTGTGATGTCTTCTATACGTCTGTCGAATTCCCGTAGTAGTATGTTATTTTTGTTTACTAGAAAAATTTGTGAGTAAGTGCTGAATCAGTATTTTTCATACTTATATAACACCTTAAAAGAAAATTAATTATAAGTGTTTAAGTGGTATTTTATTAATTTGAATGTTAGAAATTAGGTCAAACATTACTAATTTTCAGATTAGTGTTTGTTGTTTTTGAACCCCCAACACTTATCTTGTGTGTAATGTTTGTAGAAGTGCTGTACCCCGTGATCCCTCCCCCTTTCACCAATCAGAGGGATTGGCTGCGGGGGCGTTGAACCCTAGGGGGTGAAGAGATCGTCGGGAGAAATCAGTAGTAGGAGTCGGGGTCTGGTAAGATGCAATAGGCTTGCCCACCTCGTGCGCAGAGTTTTGGTTGTAATCTTTTGTTAAATTGTCAATAAATGTTTGTGTCGTTTAGACGACTAGTTTTATCTACCTCATTGTTCCAATGCCAGAGAAAGAACCTCGGTGTAGTGTGAATACACCAAAATACTATTGTAAGATTTGTTATCCGTACTGATTATCCAATTATTCCCTTGTTTCGCTTTGTACTTAAAGATTACTTTCGTGCTTTCTTCTTTTCATTCTTCGTTCTGCAATATCAATTTCTTTCCTAATTCCTCTCAAGTTATTTCTTCATCAACCCCGAATATGATGAGGTGTGGGTCTCTGCGATGTGAAGGAATTTTAAACAGCGAAATCCTACCTTAATAGCGCTTTCTAAATATCTGTGTGGTACCGGAAAAAAAATAAAGACCTTTAAACTCCTCGCAAATTGAGAGATGAAAATTCTACTCGTAATTTCTCAACTTCTTCACCTAAATGTATCATTTCTTACCTTTTTTTATACCGATTATCCACCTCTACTTCGCATTCTGTTTGCATGGGTTGTTTCAAAAACATTCAAGTTTTTTTCTAAAACGTTCCAAGTAATACTTTGGCTGTACATAATAAAAAAAAAACATTTTAATAAAATAATGAAAGCTAAATGAATTTAAAATAACAACAAAAGAAATTGAAGCGTGAAAATTAATTCAGTCTCCATAGAAAGACATAAAACATTTATTCAAAGTTCCTCATTTACAGATCACAGCAGACGCAGAAAAAAAAGCAGTCAAATCTTACAATTTATAATTTCACATTAAAGTATGTATATATCTACAAAAATACCAAATTTAACAGGAATGTTTATTTTCAAATCATATTAGAAATTGTTGGAGTTTCGTTAAAAACAGCTGTGTAAAATTTTCACTTTTTCCCAATGTATTTTGTCTTCCTACACAAATAGAAAACAGGCAAGTTTATAAAACTGGTTGTAACATAAATATGAATTTATATATTAGTTTAATACAAGTACTTTAGGTTAAATATAATGAAAATAATATTTTAAAGTAAAGTATTTGTATTAAAATTGGTATTTCTCAAAAACATTTTTTTGTCTATTCCGCGCGTATCTAAAAATGAATTATTTGTATAACCTTCAAATTTGGTACACATATTACTCATATAGTATACTGTATACTGTAGTAAAACCTAAGAAAAATAATATTTGCATTTTTTATACGCTTAAATATTGCTAAAATTATAAACAATTTTTTTAACTTAAAAAAAATATTTTAGAAAAACACAAAACATGGGAATTTTCTTTGGGTTTTACTACAGTCTACTTTTGAAGTTATATATATGGACTACGCAAAATAATGGATAGAAAGCTTTAAATTCTACGCGGAAGTAGTATACTATGTGACAGAAGGTAATTATTTCATTCTTAAATATGACTATTTTACACAAATATTTCATTCAAAACGGTATATTTCAACTATATAAATACAAAGATGCACTATTTAATCATATATTAAAATATTTAAATACATTACTTGATTAACAAATATGTTATAAGCAATCGAAAAATATCAATTTTCAGGCCATATATCGACGGTTTAAAAGGTATGAGCCACCTTCAGTGGAAAAAACAAAAACCAAAGGTTTTGCATGAGTGAGATTTCATAACACTCCTTCCTGTAATGTAAACAAGTCTAACGAAACTCTCAATATTTCTTTACAAAACATTATACAGTGGAACTACGATATATCGAACCTCAGGGGGAACGAGAAAACTTCGAACTATCGACGATTTTGATATACCGAGGTTCGATTTAATACTAAGATGGGAGTGTTAGGTAGGTTCAGTGGGAATGAGAAAACTTCGATTTATCAAGGAATTCGATTATATCGAGGTTCCACCATACAATGCTAATATTGTTTTTTCTATTCACTCCAGTCACTTTGGCGCGTCAGGTATCCAATCGAGTATCGTAGGTCATGGCCGATATTGCGTTCATGTATTTAAAAGGTTTCAAAACGAGAATTAATGTAATAATTCCAAAACATAAATGACGTGCAATATCTGCTTGAAACACACATCAAACCGGATTTTGAGTTCGATTTTAAAGGCCGTTTTCCTAGTGTTGGTCAAATATATTTCTTTGCGCCAAAAAATCCCGATTCATAAAATAATAGACAGTTAGGAACTTCCCTGAATGGGTAGGAATATGTCTTTTTCATCTGTTCTCAAGCCATAAACCTACAATGCAATCAAATATTTCTCTTGTGTATGGGTACGGAGAAGTGTTTTTAAATAACCCTGTCGAGAAAATTTTCCTCACATACAGTGCATGCGAAAGGTATCTATACTGTATGGGTGCGGAGATGTTTTCTAAAATTACCCAGTTCAGAAAATTTTTGCTCACATACAGTGCATGCGAAAGGTGTTTCTCCCGTATGGGTGCGGAGATGTCTTATGAAACCACCCTGTTGAGAAAATCTTTTCGGACATGTAGTGCATGCGAAAGGTTTCTCTCCTGAATGGGTACGGAGATGTGTTCTCAAAGTAGCCCGTTGAGAAAATCGTTTTTCACATACAGTGCATGCGAAAGGTTTCTCTCCTGAATGGGTACGGAAATGTGTTCTCAAAGTAGCCTGTTCATGAAATCTTTTCTCACATACTGTGCATGAAAAAGGTTTCTCTCCTGTATGGGTGCGGAGATGTCTTTTTAAATGACCCTGTTCAGAAAACGTTTTCTCACATTCAGTGCATGCGAAAGGTTTCTCTCCCGTATGGGTGCGGAGATGTTTTATCAAAGTACCCTGTTCAGAAAATCTTTTCTCACATACAGTGCATGCAACAGGTTTTTCTCCCGTATGGGTGCGGAGATGTTTTATCAAAGTACCCTGCTGAGAAAATCTTTTGTCACATTCAGTGCATGCGAAAGGTTTTTCTCCTGTATGGATACGGAGATGATTTTTTAAAAGACTCTGTTTAGAAAACCTTTTACTACATACAGTGCAGGCGAAAGGGTTTTCTGTCTGAACACACAGAGGATTATCAGTAATGTTGTCGGAATGCTGCGTAGGTACGACACATAAATTCAATTTAAGTCTTTCTCCTTCGCTAGGGAGAATTTGTGCACTGGAATCTGTTACATTTGGAATAATTGTATATGTGACACATGGAGTGCTTTCATCTTCGGTTTCAGAAGTATTCTTTTTGCAGATATGGCTTTCAATGGAAGGTCCTTCCACACTGGAATCTGTTGCATTTGGAATAATTGGATATGTGACACATGGAGTGCTTTCATCTTGAAAGCACTCCATGTTGAAGCACTCTTCGGTTTCAGAAGCATTCTTTTTGCAGATATGGCTTTCAATGGAAGGTCCTTCCACACTGGAATCTGTTACATTTGGAATAATTGGATATGTGACACATGGAGTGCTTTCATCTTCGGTTTCAGAAGCATTCTTTTTGCAGATATGGCTTTCAATGGAAGGTCCTTCCACACTGGAATCTGTTACATTTGGAATAATTGGATATGTCACACATGGAGTGCTTTCATCTTGAAAGCACTCAATGTTGAAGCACTCTTCGTTTTCAGAAGGATTCTTTTTGCAGATATGGCTTTCAATGGAAGGTCCTTCCACACTGGAATCTGTTACATTTGGAATAATTGGATATGTGACACGTGGAGTGCTTTCATCTTGAAAGCACTCCATGTCGAAGCAATCCATGTTGAAGCACTCCATGTTGAAGCACTCTTCGGTTTCAGAAGGATTCTTTTTGCAGATATGGCTTTCAATGGAAGGTCCTTCCACACTGGAATCTGTTACATTTGGAAAAATTGGATATGTGACACATGGAGTGCTTTCATCTTGAAAGCACTCCATGTCGAAGCAATCCATGTTGAAGCACTCCATGTTGAAGCACTCTTCGGTTTCAGAAGGATTCTTTTTGCAGATATGGCTTTCAATGGAAGGTCCGTCCACACTGGAATCTGTTACATTTGAAATAATTGTATATGTGACACATGGAGTGCTTTCATCTTCGGTTTCAGAAGGATTCTTTTTGCAGATATGGCTTTCAATGGAAGGTCTTTCCACACAGGAATCTGTTACATTTGGAATAATTGGATGTGTGACACATGGAGTGCTTTCATCTTCGGTTTCAGAAGGATTCTTTTTGCAGATATGGCTTTCAATGGAAGGTCCTTCCACACTGGAATCTGTTACATTTGGAATAATTGGATATGTGACACATGGAGTGCCTTCATCTTCGGTTTCAGAAGGATTCTTTTTGCAGATATGGCTTTCAATGGAAGGTCCTTCCACACTGGAATCTGTTACATTTGGAAAAATTGGATATGTGACACATGGAGTGCTTTCATCTTGAAAGCACTCCATGTTGAACAAATCCATGTTGAAGCACTCCATGTTGAAGCACTCTTCGGTTTCAGAAGGATTCATTTTGCAGATATGGCTTTCAATGGAAGGTCCTTCCACACTGGAATCTGTTACATTTGGAAAAATTGGATATGTGACACATGGAGTGCTTTCATCTTGAAAGCACTCCATGTTGAACAAGTCCATGTTGAAGCACTCCATGTTGAAGCACTCTTCGGTTTCAGAAGGATTCTTTTTGCAGATATGGCTTTCAATGGAAGGTCCTTCCACATTAGAATCTGTTACATTTGGAATAATTGGATATGTGACACATGGAGTGCTTTCATCTTCGGTTTCAGAAGGATTCTTTTTGCAGATATGGCTTTCAATGGAAGATCCTTCCACACTGGAATCTGTTACATTTGGAATAATTGTATATGTGACACATGGAGTGCTTTCATCTTCGGTTTCAGAAGGATTCTTTTTGCAGATATGGCTTTCAATGGAAGGTCTTTCCACACTGGAATCTGTTACATTTGGAAAAATTGGATATGTGACACAAGGAGTGCTTTCATCTTGAAAGCACTCCATGTCGAAGCACTCCATGTTGAAGCATTCCATGTTGAAGCACTCTTCGGTTTCAGAAGGATTCTTTTTGCAGATATGGCTTTCAATGGAAGGTCCTTCCACACTGGAATCTGTTACATTTGGAATAATTGGATATGTGACACATGGAGTGCTTTCATCTTGAAAGCACTCCATGTTGAAGCACTCTTCGGTTTCAGAAGGATTCTTTTTGCAGATATGGCTTTCAATGGAAGGTCCTTCCACACTGGAATCTGTTATATTTGGAATAATTGGATATGTGACACATGGAGTGCTTTCATCTTCGGTTTCAGAAGGATTCTTTTTGCAGATATGACTTTCAATGGAAGGTCCTTCCACACTGGAATCTGTTACATTTGGAATAATTGGATATGTGACACATGGAGTGCTTTCATCTTGAAAGCACTCCATGTTGAAGCACTCTTCGGTTTCAGAAGGATTCTTTTTGCAGGTATGGCTTTCAATGGAAGGTCCTTCCACACAGGAATCTGTTACATTTGGAAAAATTGGATATGTGACACATGGAGTGCTTTCATCTTGAAAGCACTCCATGTTGAAGAACTCCATGTTGAAGCACTCTTCGGTTTCAGAAGGATTCTTTTTGCAGATATCGCTTTCAATGGAAGGTCCTTCCACACTGGAATCTGTTACATTTGGAATATTTGGATATGTGACACATGGAGTGCCTTCATCTTCGGTTTCAGAAGGATTCTTTTTGCAGATAAGGCTTTCAATGGAAGGTCCTTCCACACTGGAATCTGTTACATTTGGAATAATTGTATATGTGACACATGGAGTGCTTTCATCTTCGGTTTCAGAAGGATTCTTTTTGCAGATATGGCTTTCAATGGAAGGTCCTTCCACACTGGAATCTGTTACATTTGGAATAATTGTATATGTGACACATGGAGTACTTTTAACTTCGGTTTCAGAAGGATTCTTTTTGCAGATATGGCTTTCAATGGAAGGTCCTTCCACACTGGAATCTGTTACATTTGGAATAATTGTATATGTGACACATGGAGTGCTTTCATCTTCGGTTTCAGAAGGATTCTTTTTGCAGATATGGCTTTCAATGGAAGATCCTTCCACACTGGAAAGACATGACATTTTCTCTTCTGACATGCCGATGTTTCTTCACACAATGATCAGAACACTATAACTGCCAACAATCCGCTGAATTTCTAAATTTGTAGACACCACAGAGAATTTTAGTTTTGTATTTAACAATCTGTACCGAGCACCTGCAAAGAGAGAACGAAATTGCATGAGATATGTCAACACTATACCATCCCGCTTGCTTCGTATTTTCTCGTGAAATTAATAGCAAAATATAAAAGTTTGTGATAGGAAATGATATACATAAACTTAGATGTTATTTTTCCCCTTTATATTCATTTTAGCTGTCCGTAATCCAAAATAATTTTATCACTAATTATTACGTTTAATTCTCCGAGAAATTCGAGAGATAAACTGATTGAAAAGCTCGGTTCCCATCAGATTAAAAAATCCATAAATCTAATAAAATATACAAATTTATTACAGAAATTAAGAAAATGTGCCTTATGGATTTGTTTAGGCATATTTGTTAGGACTGCAGTTTGGCGGCTATAAATATTTTTCACTACGCGTTCTCTCCACTTTTTAATCTGAATATTGCATATATAATACATTAGAACTGACAATAGTATAAATTCCTCAAATTTCTTTCCGTTCATCCACTGTACAATAGTGTTTTTATGTCACTTATAGAGAATCTTATGCTCACTTCTACCCAGACTTGGGTGTATATAATTTGAAGTGGCTCTCTATTTGAATTTGAACCACACACAGTTTATACATGAAACAATGTTTATTGAATTCGTTGCACATATAATTGGCTTTTACAGCAATAAGCATGCGTACTACTTGTACGGAATGTATAAACACAGCTTTCAAGAACAATATATTTTTATACTCACGAACAGTAAGTCAAACCAGCAGTACTGCCATGTAAACTTCTGGCCCGCTAAGCACTAGCGCAGGATAACACCTTTTCAACCTTAACAACCTCCCCTTTTCATTAATGACGCTGCGTGGTATTTATACTAAGCGCGTATGCCGAAATTAGCATATCTAAAGCAGCTTCTTTAATTCACTCAAAAGTTCGATTCTTGTGAATCGAATCTTGTGTATACCTTACACTGGCCTCCCTCGAAAAAAAAAATTAGGTAACTGAGGTCTGAACGGCTTCAGTTAACTAATTGAAAACGCGTGCTGGTCTGACTTTTTACATAATGGGTGGCAAAGCCAAACAACCTTCCACACGTTGTGTGGGGGAAAAACGCCACTACCATTTTACAAAACTAACCCCGAAGGGTCCAGGTGACACCATCACACAGTGGATTTGCAGAGTTGCGGATACTGGGCTGGCCAACTGCGCCCTAAAAAACTTATTTTAGTTAAAATTGTCAACACAATTGCACAGCATGACATTTCTTGACTGTTTGTATCTGCTCTCCCCCAATTTATAATGCACATGTGTCATGATTTGTGAAGTTAGTACATTAGTGGTTAATTGGTATATTGTGGAGTATGTATTTTTTTCCTAGTCACTACATGTCCCCTTCAAAAATTTATAAAACAACAGTATGCCGTATTTTTTTTCAGTGGCTCACTCCTTCCCCTCAAAATGTTTACACAGTATATACAATGGGGAACTTCAAACCAATTTGGTTCGGTTTTATTAAAGGGTGGGAGTTAGAATAAGAGAATTGATACAAGACTTGTTCCTCATGAATGCAGCAACTTCCTTGCACCAGTCTGTCCAATCCGTGGAACCTCTCTTGATGGTCGCAGTCCTAGTAAAGGGGTTCGTTGACCGTGTGGGCATCCTTCGTGCAGCAGGTCGTAGGTCCTGAGGCGCAGGTCCGGCTTGACGATGGACAGGAGGTCTCTTGGGAGGAGGCCAACCTTGCTGGGCGGCAGAAATCTTGCGTTTCCTGTACTTATGCAAAGGAACTTTAAAATTGTCATTCTTCCCTTTGATAACCTTGTGTACCTTATCAGCGTCGCATTCCTCCTTTGATGGAGTTTTTGTAGTGCACACTTTACCTTTCTTCGTACTTTTGCTTGTATCGGTATTAAATTTTAATGCAGATTCTATTTTTTCAACAACCTGACTCTGCTTTTCGTATTTGTGCTTATACGACTTCTTGTTTACCGCCTTAATTACTACAGTATTAGCAGTTTTAATGCTGGAACCTGAAGGCGCTTTTTCACGTTTTTTATCCTCCTTAACTTTAGTTTTATCCTCTTTTGACGAAAAAGTCTCAGTGAAACTTGCGACATCAGAATCATTATCATTTAAATTCTTTAATACTGCTTCAGTTTTAGGAAGATTAAGCTTTTCGTACTGGTGCGTTTTAATACAACCTGCGTCTATAACTTCCGAAGCATCAGCTAAACTACTTACAGTATAACTCTGTGTCAACTTTTCATCCTGACTCTCAGTATGGTTTTCATGTACTTTATTTAAAACCATATTATCAACCTGGCCTACAGCATCCTCATTCGGATGGAAACTTGAAATAATATCATCATTACCTAGCGAGTTCCTACTATCGTTTAAAGAATTTTTATTGTCGTCAACTAATAAGTATTCACTAACTTTCGTAACGCATACTTCGTCATCTACTAAATTTCCTTCATTAACAGATGTGGAAATATCATCTAAAATATCAGGTATAGCATCAATAATATCAGGTATAGCATTAATAGAAGTGTCAGATGATTTATTTTCTAAACCACTAGCATTAGTATCGGCACTATTTTCAGAAATTTGTACTGGAATTACCTCATCATTCCAGCTAGACTCACTTTCTTTATAAGCCATAAAAATACCCTGACTTTCACTATTCTCAAAATAATGATTACTGCTCGGACAAAATAATACATTTGACCACACAGTTTCAACAGGTTGAACCATATCATGTGAATCAACTTGCCAGTGCAAGTAAGGTGCTTCCACATTATTTATTTTAAGAGCACTAATTTCATTATAACGCCGTGCGCTTCTATTATTTTGCCTGCGGTACTGCTTACGCTGCTGGTTTGAAACTCGCGAAAAATTTTGGCGTGGCTGTATAAAACTTCTCGTACCTGAATGACGGTACGGGGTAGCGAAGAAATGCCTATTGTCATGTTTAGCTAAAGCTTGAAGGAGGGTAACCTTGCTTGTAATTGTTTGATTATCTAAAAAATCTTGAACACTTGGCTTCAAACGTTGGATAACTATTTTTAAGATTACCGCTTCCGTTACCCCTTCTAAATATTCCTCACACTTGGAAATCTTTTCCGTAGCAAAATCTAACGCAGACTGACCTTCACGTTGCCTTAGCGAATAAATTTCTGCTTCAATTTCACTTTGATTAAAGGTCTTTGGAAAAACGCTAAGAAACTGTTGCTTGAATGACAAATAGTCAAAAATCAGATTACTGCTTTGCATACACGTGTACCACTGAAATGCACTACCTCTTAAAGCGGCTAGAGCAATTTTAAGTTTATCCCCCTCTGGGGTGCATTGTTGCTGAAAGTAATGCTCAATTTTCTTTAGGAATTGGCTTGAGGGGCCGCCATTGAATGTGGCTTCGAATGGCGCAATTTGCTGAACCATAATTACCCGAGGAAAATTTCCAGCATGATTTTGTTCTACAACACTCATTTTTTAAATAGTATATAAGTACTTGCAACAATTTTATCAATATAAGTACACAGTACACAGTTTTTATTTCAATTATGTTGATCGTTACAAATGTAACGCTAACTACCAGGGTATATATATTTTTCGGGCGCCAGTATAGAGAATCTATGCTCACTTCTACCCAGACTTGGGTGTATATAATTTGAAGTGGCTCTCTATTTGAATTTGAACCACACACAGTTTATACATGAAACAATGTTTATTGAATTCGTTGCACATATAATTGGCTTTTACAGCAATAAGCATGCGTACTACTTGTACGGAATGTATAAACACAGCTTTCAAGAACAATATATTTTTATACTCACGAACAGTAAGTCAAACCAGCAGTACTGCCATGTAAACTTCTGGCCCGCTAAGCACTAGCGCAGGATAACACCTTTTCAACCTTAACAACCTCCCCTTTTCATTAATGACGCTGCGTGGTATTTATACTAAGCACGTATGCCGAAATTAGCATATCTAAAGCAGCTTCTTTAATTCACTCAAAAGTTCGATTCTTGTGAATCGAATCTTGTGTATACCTTACACACTCTTCAAATAATCTGAATCAAACATTCCAAAACATTTATTAATGGACCCCTTGTAGTCGAGATAGAAGTCAGGAATTCACGCTGATAAGGTGAATTTCTGGTGATAAGGTATTTTCAGACAAAAACCTTTTATTCTTTTACGAAATTATAAACACGTAATAAAAATTCAAAACAAAATAAATCTACACAGCTATCATGCAATGCTCCTTAAAAATTACTAGTAAAAAGTTCTAAATTTTCATATTGTGAAATTTAATTCAGAACTATAACGCACGCTATAAAGCCTAAAATGTAGATGTCGCCACCATACGGATAGACTTTGCGTGCAAACTTCGATGGTACTCTCATTTATTTAACCAGAGTTTGTTTGGATTTTGTCGAGAGTGGAGACCTCCCGGTCTGATGCCCAATTTTGGATTATGTCAGGTTAACTTACTTGTTTTTCCTTAAATGTTTTTCAATTGTTTTGTACTGAGTAATGTAATCCGTCCCTTTAATTGTGATTTCTAGAGTAATTAAGCCTGATCTAAACTTTACCCTTAGATTTCCTTGATTACTTCTAGTTTAACACCAGTAATTACATTAATGAAGTTCCAAATTCACCCCCCCCCCCCCCAACGTTTGTCCCGAAGTAAGATATCGCGGCTCTTTCTCGCGTTTTTTTTCTTAGGGTTAGGTTCCTAAAGAGTTTGTCGCCCCGACAAGAAGAAAATTCGCACCCTGTGAATAAGATTACAGATAAATGCTGTTCATTCTACATATATCATGCTCTTCTATTCTGCATGAAAATAGTAATGATCTTTCTCATTTGTTTACTTGTGGTTTCACATCATCATATGAATCAAACGGTGTTAATGGAATTGTAAAGTAACAATTTAACCTAATTAATTATTGTCTTGTGTGTTACAGTATAGCAGTAGAGTGGAATATTGGGTTGATATTCATTTTTTCCCTATTGAAAATGCTTTGGATTTTAAACCATTTTAAAATGGCGGTTGAAAGCGAAACTTAAAAGCCATTCAGAAAATCCGATGTGTGGTAACCCTATGATCCTTGAATATTAATGAGAAAAGTTATAAACATTTCGACTGCTCTTGAATGTTTTTTCTTTCTTTTATTTTCCATTTATATGTATGATCTGTGGTTTATGAAAAAGGGAAAGAATTTAAGGTATAAGGACAGCTTTAAAACGTCAATTTCTGTCAAAATATCGATTTTTTAATTTTTGCTATTTTATGAATGTCCAATCCTTTAACTTTCAAAACCTGTTTGAATTTTGTTTCTAGCTATTCTAGAACTGAAGTTATAGATATTTTAATATTGCTTGGCGGTGAAATTTTACAACCGGAAGTACGTTTCTTCGAACCGGAAGTAAGCAAAAATGTTTGTTTACATCGATGTTTTTCATAATTTTGTTAGGAAAACTGATTATATATGCACATAAAAACACAAAAATAGTTTTTTAAGCATCTTAATAACATTAAGAATTACATCTGGCAACGTTATTGACCTAATTTTGTTTTAGAAATTGGCATTAAACTGTGCATTCCAAATCATTGTTTACACGCGAGTTCGCTTCTTATCTAATCATTTGAAAGTCGCTATATCCATTTAATTTTTCTCGATATTTTTATTTTTCAACGAAAATGCCAAAAAGGGAATGCAACAAAATGTCATAGCTGCACTTTTTTACTGTACGAATACGAATCAAGTACGAATAACCGTATGCATGGGCAGTGTCCTTTAGGAATTTATAGCTGGTGTTTATTTCAACGGGCAGTAGCCCAAGGAACTACACATAAAACAAAACACTCAGGCTTATTAAATTCCATCAAACCAACATATTTAGAATTATGCACAAGAGTACTTAAAAGAGGAAGAATTCTTGAGTGTCTTCACGGCAAGACACAAATTGCAAATGAAAGTCTGAATGCTATCATATGGCAAAGATTACCGAAAGACGTATTTGTATGTCTTAAAACTATGAAATTTTGAGCATATTATGCCGTTATACAGTTCAATGATGGATTTCAAGGGTGTTTGAATGTTTTCACTAAAATGAATATAGCTTATCATTGATACTTCCCTTTGAAAGGCTATAAAAATTTGGATAGACTTAGAATTCATAACTCAATACGTCAAAGTCAAATTAAATAAAAGACACGCAGGAAATTCCTGAGAGCAGCTAGAAAGAAAAAAATTACTGTTTTGGTAAGTAAAGAAGGGGAATTTTACAAAACAGGAGCATTTTAATGTGTAATTTGTTGTTTATAATGCACAAAAATGTAAGGTAAAAGTTATTTTTGCAGTTTTCTCAAAATGTAAATTTCTCTTATTTTACCATACCCGAAACACTATATAACAAAATATAATGTTTCAAATGTTTTGAAATTTTGTAGCTATGTTTTACAAATATCTGTCAAGGCAATAGACTTTTCTCATGATTATAGATAGATATTATTTTTTTTAATAATGGTTTTTAGGACAAATTTTGATACATTTTTTGAGTATTTCATGTTCAGAAGCATTCTTATTGCATAAAATTTTCAATAAACAATTTATCGTCACGAGAAAAGTCTATTTCCCTGAAAAGGTTATTATAATCATTATCCGATTTACAAAATATTAATATATTTATTTATTTATAAGTTATGATGTTTAGCATAAAGGCCTTTTTTGTGCTAAATTTTGTCGAAATTTCCCTATAAAAAAATTATTTTTAATTCTAAATCTGATTTTTTTCTATTTTTATAAGTTTCTAGGTGTAAATAATCATTAAAAATTTATTTAAAGCAAAAATTCAGAAGATTTCAAAAAATCTTCTCCGAAGGTGTCCCTATTTTAATCTGAGGATAGATTACTTGTTTTATTGTCAGTGTGTTCGTTCTTTAAATTACCTACTTTTGAATGTGTCATTTGGAAATTTGAACAGTGATTGATCAAATTGTAACACTATTACAAACTTAATTTAATTCATGTTGATAAATGTACACATAGTTTCTGATGGAAAATAACTTTAATTATTTCTAGTAGGTGTAAACAAGTTTACAATATTTATAACTTCAAAGTGAATGAAATAATTAAGGAATGGTATTTCTAATTAAACATATTCTAATATCATTTATCGGTGCTTTCACCTTTAACAATCAGTGTTATTTAAGGAAGAACTTTTCATTTGTGCATTTTATATTTAAACATATTTGAATATCAGTTGAAGTGCTATTAAGTTCATCAAATTAATTTTAATTGTGGGAATTTTTGTTCCCCCCTGCCATGTATAAATTCCTTTTTGATTACAAGATTTCGTATCAACTGTTGATACTATTATTGATTAATAGTTTTTCAAGATAATAAAATTAACAATTTTGAGTGAACTTTTAAAACTTATAAGGGCAAGTAAGACAAAATATTTCTGGTACTTTCGAAATTAATTTTTTTACCTTTATAAAATTACGTTTGAAATAGACTAAACACAAGAAAAGGACATTTTCGGGAAGATCCAGAAAAAATGATTTGAGGATTATGGCCGCAGAATTTGGTCTGGCTCTGTCGGACAATCTCAAAATGATCGATCTAAAAGATCTCAAAACCCAGATTGACAAGTATGATGAGGAATTCGTCAAGGATATGCTCAGCGTCAATGTGAAAGAAATTATAACAGCAGAAAAACAAAAAGCTGCGGAATTGGAAGACAAACAGAAAGCTGTGGAGGTGGCCCAGCAACGATAAAGGGAATTGGAATTGGAATTGGAAAATTGAAAATTCAACTTGAAATGAAGAAACTGCCTCAAACACCTGTTGTAAGCCAACAGCCAGAAAACCCGAAGTTTCAGCTAAATAGAATTATTCCGAAGTTCAACTCCAAGGAAAACGAAATTAGTCTATACCTGACTATTTTTGAACGTCAAGTGAAGTTCATGGACATCTCTGAAAGAATTTGGACAGCGTGCCTGATTGGCCATTGCCTCCTGATATAGCTCAACTCATCGCAAGAGAGGATGAAGACGATGCTCAAAACTATGAAAAGATAAAAGAAATGCTTCTCAAAAGATTTCGAGTTACAGGAGACAGGTTTAGGCAGTATTTTTCCCAACACAGGAAGAATCCGGATTCGACGTAGCGAGACTTCTCTTTCGAATTGAGTTTTTATCTGGAAGGTTGGATCAAAGAATTAAAGATTACCACATTTGATCAGCTTGAAAAGCCTAATGATCGCTGATCAAATAAAAAGAAAAATTCCAGCAAATATCAAGGAACACTTCCTGGATATTTGGACGGATTTGAACGATCCTTTGGAACTGGCGGAGAAACCGGACGCATACGACCGCTTACGGCCTGGAATGAAAAAAAATCCAAATCAGACTTTCAAGAAGAAAGATTCAGGAAACTCTGTCCAGTAAAGAAAAGTCAACCCGTTGGAAGATCCCATGATGACCACCCACCAGGACCTTCTATAGAAGAAACTAGATTCCCAAATTCCAGACCTGGACGAAGAAAGCCCATCCCGTGCTACGTATGCGGGACTCCTGGAGTCACCAAGTGTCCTACATACACGGGGGCTAATGAAATGGAAACATCAGTGAACTGCATGACGTTATTCAACTTGGATTCAAACTCGAATCTCTCAAGTTTGATTGTCCTCAAAATTTTTGGAGAAAAGATTGCTGTCTGTGCTGATACCGATGATTCCCATACCATCGCAGATGAAAAGCTGTTTAAATTCCTACAAGGGCACAACTAAGCGTTTGTGAACAAAAGAATTTCATTTATGATGGCTGATGAAATTCGACAGACCATCACTGCTCTGAGTACTGTCGTCAATCTGTACATTGAAGGCAAAGTTATCCAAACAGAATTTCTAGTATTGACTGAAGCAAAAGAAAATAAGACTCTGTTACGAATGGATTTTCTCAATGCAGCTGGAATCGTCCTTGATGTCCAAGGTGGAAAAAGCATTTTCCCGAAAATCCTCAAAAACAGTACAAGTTCTTCAAGAAGACCGAAGATATAACTATCAGCGCATTCGAACTTCGAGAAGATAAGAGTAAACACCTATTTCCAGAACAGATAAAACTTATCACACTCCTGGACAAAAATGAGACATTTTTCCAACCAGGGGGACAGCCGACGCCGCTTCTTGAACACCGTATCGACAAAGTTGATCAACACCCCCCCCTAGTAACAACGTTACCCTATAGGATGAATCCTAGAAGGAAAGATATTTTCAAGGAACAGATTGAAGAACTGCTGAAGCAGAATATAATAGAAGAGTGCGAATCCCCCTACGCTGCACCTGTGGCACTTGTTCCTAAACTAAATGGGAAAGTACGCCTCTGTGTCGACTACAGGAAGATGAACTCTGTATCGAAAGTGGATACCTACCCCCTACCACGAAAGGATGATCTTTTGAATGAAGCAACACCGACATTAGGGAGGAGCGTAAAAAAAAAAAGTTTTCGATTTCGTTTTTGCCCTAGTGCGGAAAAGTTGGGTACTGGTGGGTAGGCTACGTATGCAAAGTTTTGGGAAAACAAAAAATATCTTCCGTCTCCATTTCGGCCGTGATTTTTAGCAGATTTTTACCATACGGTTAAAAATGTGTATTTCCATTATTTTTGTATGCAGCTTTTCGCTTTTTCTGAAATAAAATTCAGAAAAAACCCCAGAACTCACCACGGGGAGGTGGCTGCATTGCGAGTTCCACCTGTGCCCACCCATCCACTCAACCATATCGGCACTTAAATCCTTTGCCCTTGCAGTTATTCCAGTTTTACTCGGTACTTGCATTTGGTTTCAAATGATAGCATACTTTTGTCGAATCTGTTCGGGTTCTAACTAAACCGTCACGCTTATTTTCTCCACACACAGACGCAGAGACCTCTGTTACTAGCTTCACGAAACGTTCAACACATTGGGTGTGGCAAGGAAATTTTAGGCTTCCCAGTTGTTGAGCTACAGACTCTCCACTGGAAATCAAATTTCTCAAATCATCTTCTGTCAGTTGGGAGTTCCGTCAAATTACATTTCTGCCAATCAATAAGGTCTATATATGAAACTGCCTCGAAGTTGAGTGACGGAATGTTGTAGTGTCTGATTCCTTCCTTTATTTCCTTTCGTGCTTGTAAAATCCTACGTAGTACATGCTCTCGAATGGACTGTCTGTCGTCTGTGATCATTGACAAGATTATTGCTTCCAGGTGGCCGAAATAGCCATTTCTCTGGGTAATGGGATCGACCACAGTCTTTAAATCGTTTTTAAGATAGCGTTAGACGTTTATTGTCTTCTACAAATTTCGTGGACTATACGTGGAATATGGATTTAATTTGACTGTAAACCACAAAGGTGGGTACACTTTTATGATGAACTCTGCCAGAGTTTGAAGTTGGTTTGAAGGCTCTGACGAGCTAATGTATAAACGCTTTATTCGATTTGCAGTTGTTAGCCAACGTGCATGAGACATTTTCCCAGGGTGCTTTTGTGACAAACTTGATGAACAGTTTCTATTTGTGACAGCTTGACAAATATCCCAAAGCTATCGCTTGTGTGTGCTAAGATCCTTTATGTCGATTTTTGGAAATTCGCTCGATATGTCTACAAATCTCACAACTGGGAAGTTTTTACAATTTGCCAATGCTTTCCCAGAAGGACCAGAAAATGCATTAGGGCCACTCGTTCCACCATCCAAATGCTGCACTAAATGTCGAGTGGCAACTCATTTGCGTGTAACTGGCAGATAAACCAGTGCAAGAGTTTCCCAATGGCTTCCCCAGAAAGGCGAATCACGCTGATTTTATAGCCAGAATTAACGACTGTTCCATCGCACCCTATTTCTACTAGTTGATGAATGTCAATATTCTTATTCTCCATGAATTGCAGCATCATTTGAGAAATACTCAAAGCTGATGATGAAGTTAGTGTTATGTGTCCAAGGTACTTGCTTCCAGGTTCCTTAATCATTGTAAAGTGTTATTCCAGGACTGTTTTCTGGTACATCTTTCCCCTCATGCTCTCTTGCATTAGAGTTTTGTCCTTCCTTCCGTCAAAATAAAGTCCCTTCAGTGGTTCTTGCTGTCTTTCATTTCTTTGCTGGTATTTTTTCTGAATTTTTTCCCTCTCTCTTCTTATTTTATGTCTATCAATTACATTTAAAGTGTCTGCTTCGGTAATCATCTCCAAATCTTCCAAATCAGCGTTTGCAATGACGGTTCCAGCCCGATCTGAAACTCCGATTCTGTCTCAAGCTATAGCTACTGCTGGGTATCGGCTTGATCGTAACGCCTTTTTCCCTTCAGATTGAGTCATCCTGGATGTGGATGGGGAAGGCTTCAAATAATTTGTGTCACTATCGGAGTTATGTGGATCCACGTCAGAATCTGGATCAGGAAATATGATCCTAGATGAAGTAACAGATGGCGAAACGTTTATTTTAAGACTTACTGTTTCTGTCTCTTTCTGCTTCCTATCGGCTCGTTTCCTCAGCTTTCAGTATCTTTTAAGTCAACTGCTCCTATGGACATTTGCCTAAGTTCCCGTTGGTCTATAAGAAAAGTTCTTTCCATTTCAGGGATCCTTTTATGCTTTGGGCAAGAACATTTGTTAAAAGAAACACACTTACATGAAGAAATATTGAACGATTTCTATGAGTCTTTCACGAAGGTTTTAAGCTTCGTTTCTAAAGTTGTTGTTGACAATGTTTTCATGCAAAATATTTCTTTACCTTTCTGCACGCAGTGTGTCAGCTGCTGCCTTTTTGTATTAAGTTTCGAACTACCTCTGTATTTTATTTAAGAACAAAATGACGAGTTACATACAAAACAATGGAAATACACATTTTTAACTGTATTGTAAAAATCTGCTAAAAATCACGGCCGAAATGGAGACGGAAGATATTTTTTGTTTTCCCCAAAACTTTGCATACGTGACCTACCCACCAGTACCCAACTTTTCCGCACTAGGGCAAAAACGAAATCGAAAACTTTTTTTTTACGCTCCGCCCTAACCGACATCCTACATGTCAACAATTGATTTGCAATGGGGCTATCATCAGGTGAAGGTTGCTGATGTTGACCAGGACAAAACTGCCTTTATTTGTCCTTTTGGAACTTACCGTTACTTACGTATGCCCTTCGGCCTACCAAATGCTCCTGCCACCTTTCAAAGATTAATTGAAATTTCGAAGTGGCCTGAAAGATGTTTTCACAGTCTTACCTAGATGACATCATCGTTGCTCAGAAACTTTTGACAAACATCTGAAAGATCTCGAAAAAGTTTTCGAAAGACTGTCTGTCTCCAAACTTCCTGCAAAGAGATAAATGTCGCTTTGCCTGTGATCGTGTGAAATATCTGGGATTCTGGATAACGAAAGAAGGAATTGAAGCTGACAAGGAGAAAATCTCTTCTATTCAAAAAATTCCAGTCCCTACCAATATGAAAGAATTCCAATCTTTACTACAAATCTGCTCTTGGTTTCCTCGGTATGTCCCCAACTTTGCTCACATAGCACACCCACTTAATATTGAGGCAAGCTGATGGAGCAAAGCCTTTCACCACCCGTACATACGCAAGTAATTATGCCCTTGGAGCAGTCATTCTCCAGGTATGAACATGTCATCGAATATGCAAGTCGTCTGTTGATCCAAGCAGAGCGAAATTACTCCATAACCGAGTGGGAAGCCTTGGAGGTAGTGTGGACCTTAGAGAAGTTTCGCGGTTACTTAAAAAATCAACAAATCTTCATCGCATCAGATCATCAACCTCTTAAATGACTATTAAGTATAAAGTTACCTTCCGGCTGTCTGTAAAAAGGGGCTTTGAAAATTCAGTCCTTCAACTTATACCCCAGAGAAAGCCAATGTAGTAGCTGACATGCTGTCAAGACCGTCGTACGCTGAAGGCGCAACCTCTGATGTGTGCGCCATCACTGTGGGCATGCCATCCATTGATATTCGATAGGGACAGCTGGAGGACGAAGAAGTGAAGAAAATCATTGACTGCTTTGTGAGCATGGACAAGGTGGGAAACTTTGCCAACTACACTAGTCGTGGATACTTAATGAACCAAGGTATCGTGTATAGGTATTCACCAAAGAATGGAGAATCTCAACTCGTAGTTCTTACACAAGAGCGAGAAAGAATCATTCAAGAGTACCACGATGCCCCGACAGTTGGTAATTATGTCGTAGAGAACATATACAAGATTGCATCCAGATACTACTTTCGAGATATGAAAAACTTCAATTCAGAGTATATCAAGACTTGTTCTGAATGCAATCGTTATAAACCAATAACCCAAAAACCAACAGGACTCTTGAGAACACCCGCTTATGTACAAAGGTTTGAAACGCAGGCCATTGATCTTTTTGGTCCTCTTCGGGAAACCTCCACTGGCACGTAGTGAATCTTTAATGTGGAAGATACAAGCACTAAATGTAAGCACTAAGAGTATTAAGTGACAACGGACCACAGTTCGTAAGTGCTGTCATGCTATTGACTTGGGACTTGCTAGAGATTACGCAAGACCTCATCTCCGTCTACCACCCGCAAGCTAACCCATCGGAACGTAAAAATCGAGATTTGAAGCCTCGACTAGTAATTCTAGTGGGGGAAGGACATGCGGCTTGGGAAGACAAGTTATCTCTAATTCGTTTCGCAATGAATACTTCAGTGTGCGACACCACCGGTCACACATCTACCTACTTACAAATTCGAAGACAGTTGAGAACGTCAGACGATATCAAACATGATATTCGACTAGTCATCGAGAATTATAAATTCGTACCCGAAATCACCCCATATGTCAAGAGGTTTGCCAACTCAATCTTGGATGTAAAAGATAGAGTTGAACAGAAACAGGACTGTCAGAAGGAAAACTTCGATCGACGAAGAAGACAAAAATACTTCAAACCAGCCGACAAAGTTTGGGTGACCATTCATCCCATAAATCGAAGCAAAAAATTCATGCCAGAGTCCTTATCTCAGTCTCACCTTCAGATCACCAACAACATATGAGATTGCCGACCAGACCAACTAAGACCAAATCCTTGGAACTTATCATATTTCTGCCCTAAAGGACTATCATGAGCCTGAAGTAGAAAGAGACACTGGACTTGTGGCTCCTGTAATGAAAAGAGGACGTCCCAAAAAATTACCTTCTAGTTCCGATCCGTGACGGCATCAGAACCAGAGGGGAAGTCTGTAACGCATGCTATAATACTTAAGAGCCTAAAATGTAGATGTCGCCACCATACGGATAGACTTTGAGTGCAAACTTCCATCGTACTGTCATTTATTTAAGCATCGAGAGTTTGGATTTTTTCGACAATGGAGACCTCCCGGTCTGATGCTCAATTTTGGACTGTCAGGTAAACTTACTTATTTTTCTCTAAATGTTTTTCACTTGCTTTGTACTGTGTAAAGTAATCCGTCCCTTGTAACTGTGATTTCTAGAATAATTAAACATGTTCTAAACTTACCCCGAGTTTAGAACATGTTTGATCTCGAGTTTAGAACATGACATTTCTTTATCCCTAGATTTTTTTATTACTTTTGGTTTAACACCAGCAAATACATTAATGACAGTCACAGAACCTGTTAAAAGAGTTAAACGCCTATTATCGCTCGCACAATTTAGTTTTGTAACTTTTTAAGACTCTCCGGGTTGGAAATAAAATATGCCAAATGAGGGGTGTGTCTAAAGACTCAACCAATCAGATATTTTTTTGACACAGCTTGCTATTATATGAGTAAAGAAACAGAATGCCACAGCCTTTAAAGAAAGACATATATATATACGCCTCAGTAGAAAAATAATTACGTAACATGTCTTTCCAATTAAAATTGCGATAATGGATAATTTAGAAATTTGAGCTCCTAGGCAAAAACTAACGCCATATTTAAATTCAGGGCATCAAATTCATATGAAATCAGCTCCAAATACCCCGGAACCAAAACCACTGTTTCCCTGTGTTATATATATAACCTGATTTCTGTCAGTAAAGACATGGGGGTGAAGAAAAATTTCAAAGTCAACTAGTTCAAAAGAATTAACTTTGTTCAAAACTTAAGATAACTTAAATATAAGAAAATTGTAACGTAACTAATACCCAACACCAGGGCCCGATTATGAACGCTGGGGGCCCCCACTAACGAACATTTATGAAAATAAGAACTATCCATGGGCTATACATACTATTAGAAGTAATAGGTGCATACACCAAGGGGGTTTTGGGGCCCTGGGCAAAGTCCCGATTTGCCCATGCGATAAAAAGGCCCTGCACAACACTAACATCATTAAACCACACAGAGTTATTCCACACTATGGCATTGAAGATAACAGTATTGAAGGCTAAGAAAAATAAAAGACAGACTACCGCCGAACAGAGTTTATATACTATCAAGTTATTATATATACAACGGTCACTTGCTCAGTTGCAGTTAAGGCTGCTGTGTATTAACCTTATTGGATTCACTCACATCCATGTTAACCTATGGAGAAAATGTGTCTACTGTTGACAGCTTCATCAATGCCGATGATCTAATAAAAATGGAATTCACAGATATAAAAAGGTTGCACACGGCCCGAACTTTTCTGCACCTTACAAAAGGATTCATTTTATAAATGTCGTCCACCAAAGGAATTTAGGAGCGTTTAAAACACACTCCAGCAGATATTTCCCCCCGAATAATTTAAATTTAAAAATATCATTTGCAAAATTCGTTATTTAAGAAAAAAACGAAAAATTCCCCAAGGTGTAAAATTTCTTTCTTTAGTACAAAGTACAAATTAATTTTAATAAATCATTCCATCTAAGTCGGCAATCCTTGGACAGATTTTCTCCATAAGTTAACATTTAGATGAGAAACAGTGTACCCAGCTGGTTGTAGTACTTTTCTTGGGAATTCTCAAATGACAGTTTGAAAGCTAAAGGGAAATTTTTTTTTTAAAGTTTTGTTAAAAGTAAATTTTATGTTCTTTATACTCAAATTTTACTCAAGTCTGGATTTAAAAATTGTGAAAATAAAGCTCTAGCAGTTGATAGAAATAATAATATGCTATGGCATATCAGATTCGAACATTTATATGCAAAAGTTTTGAAAGAATTTTGTCAATCAGATAACGTGCATGGCGTTGAAAAATTTAAAGGTTCGACAGAAATATGCGATGTTTGTAATGTAACTAAAGCAACATGAGTTCCATTAAAAAGAGTTAAGGGATAAAATCTTCAAATGTTATTGAACAGTTACAATCAGACTTAACGGGGACAAGCCACAGTATATATGATATCCCTGGATATTCGATTATTCCAGGGTCGATTTCAGAGATACTGAGAAAAAAAATCAATTTTTGTTGAGAATCGAGCATTCAATCAATACATGCGATTTGGTAGCATCTCCTCGCTTCGTGTTATTAGGTTTCATGCATCTGGCATCACCTTTTTTTCTGCATTCCATTAAAATTTATGTAAACAGTAAGACGTACTGTTCTTTTGATCTTACTAAAGTCACTTTAAATCCTGAATTCAAGTAGCGATTACTTTATTTCGTTAATATTGAAACAATTTTAAATTCCGATGGTAAGTTTGGCTCGATTGTTTCTATCGCAAAAACTAATGTTCTTACCATATGATAAAATATAAATGTCATTGCATACCGAAATTAAATTGACTTAAAAACACACCCTGTTCTTGAAGATTATTTATTATAAGTGCTGCATTCATATGATTTTAAAATAATATCGCCTCGTCGACATATAATGTTGGCAATTATTATTTTCCCCGAGTTTTAAGATATTTCCGTAATTATTCTCAATTGTCGCGGTTAAGAAGAAGTGGAAAAACTTGAGAACTGCCTACGTAAGAGGAAACCGGAGCAGTAGAGGCAAACAGAAGAAATGGGTCCTATCTTTTTTAGTTGTCCATGTAAAAGAAAAAAGGAAGCTTAGGGCTTTTGTTAAAAGATAGAACTAAAAATATTTCTCAATTCTTTTAATTTCCAAACAATAAAAAAAGCACTGAATGTATTTTTGCAAATGATAATTAAAAAAGGTTTTTAAATTATTGTTGTAATTAAAATGTTTCAAGCTTTTATAAAATATGAAAAAAAGAAATGCTTCTTGGAAAACATACTTAAAAATATTAACGAAAAAAGAGTTTTTGAAGTGTAAAAACATATTCCCTCTTCTAAAAAAAGATGCTTTCCTTTCGAAAAATAAGCTAATGCTTAAATAAAATGTCCTAGCGGTGTCAAGTGTAACCCAGATAATTTTAACTTCTCGACAAATAGTGCTTTAGAAGGTCAGGGACAACGGCTAACTTCAGATAGTGACAGTAAAAAGGATTTTGATTATGATATCGAAGCTCACTGTATTGACGCCAAAATACCCAAGTCTTCTGTAGTTTCCCAAAACTTGGCGGGAAAACGAGAATGAGAAAAAGCCATGGTTGAGGAAATTAATTCTCAAAACACTATGGATGTTTATGATATTGTCCCAAAACTAACTGGGGCTAAAGTATAGGAGCGATTAGGTAAAGGAAACGAGGATTTCAGATTGCCCCAACTGCGCATGCGTTCCAACTTCGAAATTTGAGGAAGTGGGGATGCCTGGAGTACAACCTGGTTTGGCGGTCTGGCACAATTTTCCCATTACAGAAACCCTTTTGGCAATATCTTGCTTCTGTGCCAATTTGAGGACCGTTTATCGACAAATTGCCAAGCTTGGCGTTGTTAATTGAAAAATGTCCGTAAGGTTGTATTGCTGGCTGCTGGTTTCTGTTGACGACGTAAATTTATACAGGTGTTGTTGAACATTGTATTACCTTAGGCCGTCTGCACACGGAGCAACTCAAAAGAAACTGATAACCGACTCAAATCACAAACCAGTCCGTGATGAGTCGCAACCCATGTAATTCAATGGAGCCACGCACACGGCGCAACTGGTTACAAACCCGTCAGCAACGCGTTTCTAATCAGTCGCAGGCAACTCAACGTGTCGAGTCGCTAGCAACTTCAGTCGCCAGTTTCTCTTGCGTTGTGCGTGTTATTACACAATCTATGTTACAGCCGCTCTTTTGGCAAGCTGCCAAATGACGTACACGAGAGTCCGCGACTTCATCACGCACTGGTTTGTGATTGGAGTCAGTTATCAGTTTCTTTTCAGTTGCTCCGTGTGCAGATGACCGCACACGGAGCAACTCAAAAGAAACTGATAACCGACTCAAATCACAAACCAGTCTGTGATGAGTCGCAACCTATGTAATTGAATGGAGCCACGCACACGGCGCAACTGGTTACAAACCCGTCAGCAACGCGTTTGTAATCAGTCGCAGGCAACTCAACGTGTCGAGTCGCTAGAAACTTCAGTCGCCAGTTTCTCTTGCGCTGTGCGTGTCATTACACAATCTATGTTACAGCCGCTCTTTTGGCAAGCTGACATATGACGTACAGTAGTCACGTGACTTCTGCCTAGCGATGAAATGAAATTCTAACGTTTTTTGTTGTATGGAATACAGCTCATATTCAAAATATTAGAATAATAAAGTAATAAGAAAGAAATTATATTCCATTTATTTATTTTTTATACTAAGTAAATGCAATTAAATTTCAATTAATCTTTTTTTCAATTAATCTTTTCAAAAATGATATTAATTTTAAGATAATAAATAAGTTTAATCAACAATATGTTCTTAAGAAAAATATCGTTTGCATATTTGCATTAAAAGACTTTAAATTACCAAACGATATTTTCAATTTGTATAAAAATGTCATTATTCTAATATTTTGAATATAAGCTGTATGTGCGCCCATATCTCAATTAATTTCTGATAATAATTTAACTAAAAAATGAACGATCAACAAATTAATATCAAATTAGTGGGTGAAGTGGTAAAATATCCAGTTCTATACAACTTCAAACTTCCAGGATACTCAAGAAAGGATGAAACGGAAAAGGCGTGGAAAGAAATTTCAAAAGAATTACTAATGCCAGGTATAATTTTTTTATTTCAATTTAGAATGAGTACAATTAAAATAAATCAATAGCATACTTCCATTGCCAGGGCAGAGATGCTTTAGGGGTAAGAAAATAGTTAGCTAAGTAACTCCTGAGAAGGTTTGGAGGAGAATTTCTGTTTATTGTAATGTTTTGAGGTGAATGTTGTATTGCGTCGTCGTTATTTGTTTCTTCACAATCTGTAGAATAGGTAGACGTAAAATGAACCCCCTCTTGCTGCCGTACATAATTGTGAAGGACACAAGCTGCTTTTATGACGAAATTCACATTTTCAGGATGCCGGATACGAATAGGGCCATTCAAAACAGCGAACTTTTCGCATGCCATCCCAAAAACACATTCAATGGTTTTACGTCCACGGCTCAACCTGTAGTTGAATATTTTTTTCACATCATCTAAAATTCGTCGAGGGTAAGATCTCATTAAATATAGTGACAGCGGGAATGCCTCGTCACCAATAAAGTAATAAGGAAAGGGGTGACCATTCTCATCATATGTCAATGTTGAAGGGGGAGGGATATTAAGTCAACCATGTTTGATCCAATATTTCATTGCTGAGGCACGGAATATGCCTCCATCGCTGTTCCTTCCAGCAAAACCGGTTTCGATCATAGTAAATAAACCATCGGCGTCGCAGCACGCCATTAACACTATCGAATGATACGATTTGTAATTGAAATTAGCAGAACCACTGTTTGCAAATTTCTCGATCCTGTCATGTTTGCCGTCTAATACTCCTATACAGTTTGGAACATTCCAGAGAGTTTCAAACCGTTTTGCTATTGATTCCCACTGCTCTCTGTTTGGTACTTGCATGTATAGCTCTTCCAACTCTTGCCATATTACTTTTGATGTAACCGCCACAATTCCACCCACTGTAGTCTCCCCTCTAGCAAAATAAAGCGCAATAGAGGCAAATGTTGAACCAGTACCCAAATATCTGTAACATAAATAATTAAACATTTTAATATATTTGTAAGATTGACATTAATTTAATTAGAAGATGAATAAAACTAGTGGGTCCTAAATCCCCCCATATAAGACAAGAGTCTCGAAATTAAATACTTGTCAACGATTTATTCTAAGTTGAACACATGGTTTCTACTTTGAAGTTTCTATTTTAGTCATTTTTTTGTTTAATGATCTGCTTCACACGCAGTTCAAAATCTCGAGTAAAATGCGAAAAAAAAGTAGGTCACGCCGGAACCAGCGTGCGCGATCCTAAAAGAATATGGAGGGTCGAAGGTCATAATTCACGGAGAGAACAAATTAGTCATCCATGGCTTCGGTTGCACTTGACTCGCGTATATGCTCAAATTGTTTTGATTTTAATCATGGTATTTTTTCTCTCTCTGCTGTAATCTCCGCTCTAATGTAAACTTTTCATCTCTCTAGCGGCAGAATGTAAAAAAAGGTGGAAGAATCTTCGTACAGTTTTTGTTCGAAACACGAAAGCCACGAAAAGTGGTGCAGGTGCGAAGCCGAAGAAGGCATATTATCTTTTGTAAGCTATGAAATTCCCTATTCCAAATATTAAGACATTAGGGGGCTCATCAGGAAATCTACCCAACCCACCACACCAGGAAGACGATGAGGAATTCGACGAAATTGACTATGAAAATAACGCCACAGAGGGATCACAACCACTTTCATCATCTCAAAAGTTGACACTCCCGTGTTCAACCATGTCACCGCCACCAGTTGCCCCTCCACTAACCTCAACTTCAGATATGTGTAAAGAACAGTCGCCAAGAGCAACACAAAATAAGATTGCAATGAAAAACCATGAAGTAGACAAAGCGTTTATCGAATACCTGCTGAGCAAAAAATCCAAAAGCAGCTCTTCTGACTGTACCCAGGACTCAAAAACAGAAGGGTTGAAAATGTTCCTGCTTAGTATGCTTCCAGATCTTTTAACAATGACAGATGAACAAGTACGATGATTTAAGCGCAAAGCTTTAGATTCTATTGATGAAATCCTGTCAATCCATCCTATAATATCTCAGCAACTATCTTTTTCATCCAGATCTTCAACCCCTGCATCACAATCTCAACTCATACCTCAACCTGAACATCAGTCAGAAGCAACTTGTGAGACACCACAACTCAGCACACTTGAAGTAAGGGGTGCAACCACTGGAGCAGGAAGCAACATAGTTACAAGTGCAAAAGGGTACTACGTAGCATTTGAAGCCTTGAACGACTTATGTCAACAGTAATTTCTATTTTTCAATTATTTAATTGATTAGAAATAATTTCAATAATAATTTCGTAGTATTTTTTAGCAATTCTAGATATTGAAAGTGAAAATGAGTGAAAAAGTTGTCGGACTCAACACGGAATTGAACCCAGGACCTCTCGTTTTAGCTATATTAAGTATTTTTTCTCGCTATATTAAGTTGATGTACTTATACAATAATGTACCTGATCGAGTTTATTTTAATAAAAACAATTTTCTTACCTGAGAGTGATTAATATCCGTTCCTCAGCATACACACATTCCCTCATGTTTGAATTTTGTCTGTTTAGTGCAGGAGAAATCAGTTGTACTAATTCTGAATAACTGTCTTTAGACATATGATAGAAACATAGAAATTTTGCATCCGGAATTTGTAGTTCTTTTGCAGCAACAAATAATCGGTGGTTAAAATTTCTTTCAATATATGGATGAACCCAAAATTTCCTTCGTATTCTATTTCTTCTGTAACGATAATAGTAATAAAGCAACACTGAGTCATCATTGGAATCATCACTACAATCATTATCCATGGTAGCCCGGAATAATGATGTTCTTCCTTCCATGACAGGTCGCAAACTATTGATTTGAATCACTTTTGAGTCGGCCCGTGTGCGGAGCCGCATCACTAACGAGTTTGCAACCGATAAGCAATTTCAGTCGCTAACCAGTTGAGTTTCTTTTGAGTCGCTCCGTGTGCGGACGGCCTTAATGTCCCTTGTTGTAAACTTATTCTAAATTAGTTATTCTTAATTAAATTTCATCATTGAATATATGAATACGACTTTCATATTGAATTTCACCTGAGAAATGTATTTACGAAGATCCTGAAACGGCAAGTTGACAATATTTGAAATGCTAATCACAACGATGCGTAAAACATACTTCCGTTGTGTTGGAGGTACATATTTATATTTATTTACATTTTATCCCGAAATTTAAGTACGTTTATGTAAAACTTCAGCTCAATCCCAATACACGATACCCCAGCCGCTTTATTTTTTTTGGGCGATGTTTTTTTAGATTTTTGCCAACTTGGCGAATTAAATGCCAAATGTGGTTTGTGTTTGTTAAATGCTTTTAAGTTAACCATTTATTGATCCCGATTTGAATAATTAGCAGAGCTTGTGATTTACTCGTAGACGAGTTTTATCCGGATTTTATACCTCGCTTGTTTAAAAAAATTAACCCGTTGAATATCCTTTTTGGGATTTGCAGTTCTACCGCTCGGACGTATTTTTTTTGCGAAGTATAGCTTCTTTTTTGAGTTAATTTGGATTTTTTTCGGGATTTACAAAATGCGGGCAAGAGAAGTATTATAGATTTTTGTATGTATGTTGGGTTAATAGCTAATATTTATTATTGTCCTAATTGTCTTAATTATAAATCGCAAATGACTCTAACTGAGAGGAAAGATCTGAAAATTACGCTAAAAGATCGATTAGATGTGGTTCCTGGTTCGAAGAGAGTAAATTGGATTTAATTACTGTTTTAAAATTTATGGGTAAAAAAAACGTCGTGTTCTTGGATTACAGACGAATTGGAAGTATCCAAAAACACCGAAAAATTAACAAAACGTTAAGTAAGCTAAACCGAAAGTGAATAACCGGCGATTTTTTTAATAAAGTTTAATTTCTTTAGACGGTCATCGCTCTCGACGGCCCTTATTTCATTTTTTTCTTTTCTGATATATACCAAGATGTATTTTATATTTATTTAAATGAATTATTCTTTACATTATACAGACTTTTTTTAGCGGCAGCCCCCCCCCCCCCTCCACACATAACAAATTTCTCATTTTTGAGCTTTTATTTTTGTATTTTCGTGCTTTCCTGTGGTTATACAGTTTAAAAAATGCGTACTTTCGGGACTTTCCCGTACCAAAAACACGCGTTCTGCTTGATCGACGGCCCTTATTTAACTTCATTAACCATTTCGGCTCATTCCCAATACACTGTGCCGCAGCTTGGCGATAAGTTTTTTGGATTTTTGCCAATTTGGCGATAATACGCCAAATGTGGTTTGTGTTTGTTAAATGCTTTTAAGTTAACCATTTATTGCTCCCGATTTGAATAAGATGGCGATGTTTTTTAGATTTTTGCCAAGTTGGCGAATTAAATGCCAAATGTGGTTTGTGTTTGTTAAATGCTTTTAAGTTAACCATTTATTGATCCCGATTTGAATAATTAGCAGAGCTTGTGATTTACTCGTAGACGAGTTTTATCCGGATTTTATACCTCGCTTGATTAAAAAAATTAACCCGTTGAATATCCTTTTTGGGATTTGCAGTTCTACCGCTCGGACGTATTTTTTTTGCGAGGTATAGCTTCTTTTTTGAGTTAATTTGGATTTTTTTCGGGATTTACAAAATGCGGGCAAGAGAAGTATTATAGATTTTTGTATGTATGTTGGGTTAATAGCTAATATTTATTATTGTCCTAATTGTCTTAATTATAAATCACAAATGACTCTAACTGAGAGGAAAGATCTGAAAATTACGCTAAAAGATCGATTAGATGTGGTTCCTGGTTCGAAGAGAGTAAATTGGATTTAATTACGGTTTTAAAATTTATGGGTAAAAAAAACGTCGTGTTCTTGGATTACAGACGAATTGGAAGTATCCAAAAACACCGAAAAATTAACAAAACGTTAAGTAAGCTAAACCGAAAGTGAATAACCGGCGATTTTTTTAATAAAGTTTAATTTCTTTAGACGGTCATCGCTCTCGACGGCCCTTATTTCATTTTTTTCTTTTCTGATATATACCAAGATGTATTTTATATTTATTTAAATGAATTATTATTTACATTATACAGACTTTTTTTAGCGGCAGCCCCCCCCCCCCTCCACACATAACAAATTTCTCATTTTTGAGCTTTTATTTTTGTATTTTCGTGCTTTCCTGTGGTTATACAGTTTAAAAAATGCGTACTTTCGGGACTTTCCCGTACCAAAAACACGCGTTCTGCTTGATCGACGGCCCTTATTTAACTTCATTAACCATTTCGGCTCATTCCCAATACACTGTGCCGCAGCTTGGCGATAAGTTTTTTGGATTTTTGCCAATTTGGCGATAATACGCCAAATGTGGTTTGTGTTTGTTAAATGCTTTTAAGTTAACCATTTATTGCTCCCGATTTGAATAAGATGGCGATGTTTTTTAGATTTTTGCCAAGTTGGCGAATTAAATGCCAAATGTGGTTTGTGTTTGTTAAATACTTTTAAGTTAACCATTTATTGCTTCCGATTTGAATAATTAGCAGCCAATCAGAGCTTGTGATCTGGATTTTATATAACGCGGTTGTTTAAAAAAATTAAACCGTTGAATGTTCTTTTCGGGATTGCAGTTCCACCACTTGGACGTACTTTTATTTGCGAGGTATGGCTTCTTTTACGAATGGGAGGGTGATTTGGATTTTTTTCGGGAATTACAAAATGCGGGTAAGAGAACTATTATAGATTATTGCATTTATGTTGAGTTAATAGCTAATATTTATTATTGTCTTAATTGTAATTCGCAAATGACTATAACTGAGAGGAAAGATCTGAACATTGCGTTAAAAAGATCCATTAGATGTGGTTCCCGGTTCGAAGCGAGTAAATTGGATTTAATTACGGTTTTAAAATTAACTTATGTGTAAAGAAACAGTGTTCTTGGATTATAGACGAATTGGGGGTATCCAAAAACACCGAAAAATCAACAAAACGTAAAAGAAGCTAAACCGAAAGTGAATAACCGGTAAGTGTTTTTTTTTTTAAATTTTAACATGAAATAATATAAATGACAACATACAGAACTTTCATTTTTTTTATTTTCCGATATATTAAACCAAGATGTATTTTATATTTATTTAAATGAATTATTTACAATATACTGACTTTTTTTAGCGGGGGGTTGGGGGGGGGCGGTAATCCCCCACACATAACAAATTTCTCATTATTTCTCAGGTTTTATTTTTTGTATTTGTGTGTTTTTGTGCTTTACTGTGGTTGTACAGTTTAAAAAATGCGTATTTTGGGGACTTTTCGGACTTTCCCGTTCCAAAAACACGCGTTCTGCTTAGGCGAAAAAAAAAAATCGACTGCCATTTAACTTCATTTTTTTAAATTTTTATTTTCTGGATAATTTTTCAATGAAAGTTCTGCATGTTGTCATTTATATTATTTCATGTTTCCCTCGGCGATGGAACCGCCATCCTGGTTACATCTCCCATCGCGAAATTGGCGACGAGACGTAACCAAGATGGCGGTTCCAATGCAGTGAAATACAATAGGCACCGTGTATTGGGAATTAACCTTTATTTCTTTAATAAAGTGTAAATTTTCACTCTCAACGGCCCTATTTTAATTTTATAATTTCTTGATAAGTTTTCAATGAACGTAAAGTTTGGCATGTTGAAATTTATATTCTCTGATTATAATAAAATTTGAAAATATAAAGTTTTTTTCTTTAAATTTCATGTTTCCTGCTGTTGAAGTTTATATTCTATCATTATTTCATAGTAAATTTCATATTTCCGCTGCGTTGGAACCGCCATCTTGGTTACGTCCCCCATCGCCAAATTAGCGACGGGAGACGTAAGCAAGATGGCGGTTCCAACGCAGTGAAATACATGGGGGTACCGTGTATTGGAAATTAACCAAAACTTCAATCGCTATAGTCTTGTTTTGGTTTATACATTGTATTTTAAGCCGCAATTAATTGCCGAGCTTTAACAATTTTAATATAATGTTTAATTAACGAATTATATTTTTGCAGGAAAAACTATGCTTATTTTGTTCTTAAATAGATTAGTACTGTTTGCTTTGTACGCTTCTAGCTTATGATTTTCATATGGTAGTGATTATCAGCATCAATTATTATTTGCAGTTAGTTTACTTTACAATTCCTGTAATTAATATGTTTCTAAACGTTTAGTGAACAAATGACAAATTTGTCAGGTGTTTGTCTTATGTACGCAGGTAATTAGCAAATCAAATGTTGCTTTTCAAGGCTAAATATAAAATTCACCATCATATGTAGAATAACATTACATTTTTGATGTTATGGAGACTCAAATACTGCTTGCTCACATAAATCTTTTGCAAATTTGATGAATTGTTATCTTCTATATCACCATATTTATTACCTATTTTGCATTAAATGCTTTAAACACGGTGATGTCATTAAATAGTAGATTAAATATTCTGAGTACTTCTTTTTCAGAAATTTTTTTTTGTCATTTAGAAAGCAGCTTATTATAAATATGAGTTATATATTTTTGTAACAACATTTCTTTAAACTCCTTAAACAGTTTGCACTGACCTTCAAAACATTACCCGAGGTTTTCATGTCTTTTAAATATAGTTCGGAGAAAATATTCAAAATCATGTAGAGGCGAGTATATTGTTTAGATTTGGATTACTTTACAATTATGTCATATTTAAATCTGCATCAAATGGCTGAAACAGTAAACATAATTTTTTCATTTCGGACTATTCTTTTATTAAACTGTCAGAAATATTCAGTAAAATTGAAGAATAAAGTCCCCCCAGCATTACTTACTACTATTGCCATAAATGATTTTATTCTGCTGGAGAATATTTACTATTATAATCCTGTTAGTAGATACTGAGAAAAACAATCAAACAAGTGGAAATTATGTTGTATGCATGCGTTCCATCTATAAATTGTCTCCTGCATGATATAACACATGTAATTTTTACGATTAAGGGCCTGTTCACATAGGAGTCCATTGCGTTGCGTTAAGGAAAAGATGATGTTGAGACGAAAATAAACCAATCATATGCCTCTAAATGATTAGCAATGAAATTTTTAACGCCTATGATTGGTTTATTTTCGTCTTAACGTCATCTTTTCCTTAACACAACGTAGCGGACTCCTATGTGAACAGGCCCTAACAGTATTTATAAGTTTTTACTCTTTCAGATCTTTATCTAGTGAGCATTGTCTGAAAGGAACTAATGACTGTGATGTGTCATTTGAAAGTGTTATATCTACACTGCTGGCCACTGTAAATGCAACACCCTGAAGGAAACATGCAAATAACATGAAATTTACAACATGCATTAGCGGAGGTGAGATATGCAAATGATTAGAATTTCAGCGCAGACGCACATCACGCGCGCCTGTGGCGCCACTTCAAAGCGCTATTTAAGGCTTGGAGATTTCGACGATTTCAAGTTCGGCAATTGTGTTTTTCTTGTGGTTTTTAAAAAAAAAACGATCAATTATGCCTCGTCGAAAACAGCGATCATCTTTTGATCAAGTATCCGAGTTCGACAGAGGAAGGATAGTGGCCTACCGAGATTGTGGATTATCTTTCAGGGAAATCGGTAGTCGTGTTGGACGAAACCAAACAACTGTAATGCGGATATGTGATCGTTGGATGCAGGAGGGTACGACGGACCGGCGTGTTCGATCGCATCCACCTCAGCGCACCACTTCACGTGATGACAGGCAAATTGTGCGCACGGCAGTGACGGATCGCTCAGTCACATCACGAACCATAGCACAGCACATGCAGTCTGTAACGCATCATCCAGTGTCTGCGCGTACCATTCGACGCCGTTTACAGCAGAGTGGTCTGTCCGCAAGACGTCCATTGCTTTGTCTACCCTTGACGCAGAATCACAGACGTCTCCGCAGCCAATGGTGCGATGACAGAAGGATGTGGACGGCAGAATGGAATGAAATTGTCTTCACTGACGAGTCACGCTTCTGTCTGCAACACCACGATGGTCGCATTCGAGTCTGGAGACACCGTGAAGAGAGGATGCTGAACAGCTGCGTCATGCACCGGGTATTATGATATGGGGCGGTATTGGATATCACTCTCGCACACCTCTAGTAAGCATTGCCGGTACTTTAAACAGCCAGCGCTACATCTCCGAGGTGTTGGAGCCAGTTGTCCTTCCATACCTTCAGGGCTTGCCCACAGCCATATTTCAACAGGATAATGCGCGACCACACGTGGCACGCATTGTCCAACGGTTCTTCGTCAATCGCCAGATTGAACTGCTTCCCTGGCCGCCTCGCTCTCCGGATCTTTCGCCGATAGAAAACATGTGGTCCATGGTTGCTCTACGATTGACCCAGATTCCATCCCCAGCTGCCACAGCAGATCAACTTTGGCAACGTGTGGAAGCTGCTTGGTCTGATGTACCCCAAGAACTCATCCAAAGTCTCTTTGAATCAATGCCGAGGCGTGTGGCAGCGGTGATCTCCAACAATGGCGGCTACTCTGGCTACTGATTTTGGCAGGAACCACACTTCACAGAAGTCTATAAATTTAATCATTTGATACTTGGTCAACATGTTATCTACAAAATAAATTTTGTTGTGATATCTCGTCTTTCTTGGTGTTGCAATTTGGGTGGCCAGCAGTGTATTTACAGCTTTATGCATAATTTTATAGAAGTTTTTTAATAATAAATGTTACTGTTTCTATTTTACCCGAGTGGTTAAAAAAACAAGGAACTGATTGATGGTGTAATTTCCTTTGAAGTTCTAGTACTGAAAGTCCCTCTATAAATGCATGTTATACTTCTAATTTATTTATATCGACATTTATTTATATTACAGCTAATATATATATATATATATATATATATATATATGTCGGACTTAAGCGGGAACGAAATAATTATTCTAAATTTAAAGGGGGCTTAGTAATTAATTTATTGTCGTGGCGTAATTCGCCACTATTCTCATATCTTGGTTCGAAATACATCGAGATATCGGGGAATTTCCCTTTGGAGTGAGTGACATCTGTAGCTCCACCCATGGTTCATCGCCGGTGTATGCGTCACAGAGACCATGTAGACATGCGCGGTGGCTTTGGATGGAGAAAAACAATAGCGTGTAATCAGACGGCGGGATTTGATTCATTGCTAGTGGACGCGTGTCAGCTGGGTCCCTAATTTGAAAATGGCGAGAGCTCAAATATGCGCTACTTGGATCAGTGGTTGCTGGAAAATGAAATAAATTGGAAAAGCTTGAACTATGTTTATTAATTGGATTTAGACTACTTACCACTCGCCACCAGTATTAACATGATGACTGCTAATGCAAACCACACGCCTGTCATATATATTAGCTGTTTACCCGGCGTTGCCCAGGTATTTATTAATCTCATTTTTTACTACACAGGAAAAGGAATGAATTCTGCCTATAGTGTAAAATCTAATTTTATTTACGGGTATTTAAAAGTATATGTACAGTATACAAATGATAAAATAAAATTACAAATTCACTCTATTATTTAACTCAAATCTTGACTATAAACACTTTTAGTTTCCTATATTCATCTCAGTGACTCCGAAAACAATAGATTCGACACTACTCTCGGACATTTCATTTTTCCCCTTCCCCCCTCCTCCCCCAATGCTGATGGGGGAGGGGCTGAACTTGCACTTAAACGGCATCAGTTGTGTCACTATTCGTCTCAGTGACACCGAAAACTATGGATTCAACACTACTCTCGGTCATTTTGGACATTATATCCCCCCTCGCCCCCCCCCCTATGCTAATGGGAACTTGCACTTAAACGACATCGGAAGTGTCACTATTAATCTCAGCGACCCCGAAAACTATGGATTCGACAGTGATATCAGTCGTTTTCGATTATTTTTACATGTGTCCCCTGTCCCCCTAGGGGTGCCTTACCCCCTAGGGGGACAAACAGCTTAAAAATTTAATTTAAAAAAATCTAAGAAGAATTTTTGAAAAATCTTTCTTAGTGCACCCCTACACTATTAGAAGAATCGCCATGCAAACTTTCAGCCCTTTAGGTCCAGCGGTTTGGTCTGTGCGTTATATGTCTGTCTGTCTGTCAGTCAGTCAGTCAGTCAGTGAGTGAATGAATGAGTCAGTTACGGAACTGTTTTTTTTATATATAGATTATACTTTCCTCTCGATCAAAATATATAAAAATATTTTTCAACTTGTAACATTTTGCATACCGAACACCTCAATGGTTTATATTTGGCGCGGGTTCATTTATGAACTAAAATTATGAAACAACTAAGTTAAATTTTTCCACCGCAGTTAATGTATTAATCATTTAGCGTAATAGAATTAAGTAAAGTGATGCTATTATGTGGTGTTCAGATTTTATTTAAATTTTTTAAAAAATGCATCTTGAATGGATCATAATAATGCTGATATTGCATAATTTTAAATAATTAAAAATGTGTATAATTTAATAAAAAAAGTAGAGAATCTATTATAAGTATACAAATAATATTGACTTTGCAGATGTAAATTGATAAAAATTAAAACGTCATTTTTGTCGGGCTAACCACTAGTAATTTAAGAAATATCGAAAAACTAATAACATTTCAATTGGCTTTACAAATGGTTTAGGGATCTTAAAAGTATTTCTTTACAGATATTGGAGACACATTAATTAGCAGTTTCGAGTGTCTGAATTCGATACTTTTCACAACATATTTCAAAATCACATACATAAAGTAACGAAATAATTACGCTTTAAAACTTAAAGGAAAAGAGTAAAACCACTTTTAATGGTTTATAAAATCAGGGCATCTAATTTAAAAGAAAATCACAGACAATTTTTTTTCTTTGTGGAGGGGAAAAAATGTTTATGCCTAAAACGCACTATTACATTAATATCACTTACTTGAAATTTAAGGAGAACGCTAAATAATTAAACACAGTTCCTTACGACCGAATTCTAATTTTGAATTTAAAGAATGTTTTTTTTAGCTTTAATATGATTTATTGTGTGTATACTTAAAGCGAAGAGTATGGATACTTGAATTTATATCGGCAAATAAATAACCATCTAAACTGGATTTAAAAAGATTAGAAAATTTTAAGAAACTTACTACAAATATCGAAAACATACGTTTATGAGTAAGTTTGTGCCTCTGAATTCGATACTTTACACTATTTCACGTTCATAACGTATATTTAAAGTTACGAAATAATTGTGCTCTTATAAACAAATTAAAGGAGGAAAACAATAACGATATTGAGTGGATTCTAAAACGACAAAAAATGCCGTTAATTTTTTGCGAGAGAGCATAGTGAGCGAAATTACACCACGACAGACCTACATGAACTGAGCTAAATCGGGCATAACGAGTGCGCGAAGGCAGGTGCCCTTGGACGCCGAGAGTCCCCGTGAGTGGCCGATGCCAGGTGTCCGAGGGGCGAAAACTCCCGGCGTCCCAGATGACAGAAGTCTACGTGAGTGGCGGGCTTTATGAAGCTTAAATATTTTCCATCCATATTAATATGTAAGTATATTTATTTCTATATATCTTTTTAAATAGTTTAATTAGCAAGTTGTTCATTATAATGTGTGTGTCGAACAAGAAAAATATAGTATTCACAAGTGTGACATATTTTGAGAAAGAGCTCTCATAAAAACAATTTTAAATTAGTATGTTTAGTTAATTGTTTATTGTTTAATCACTAGGTTAAAATAATGTGTTTTATATTAATATTCAGTAAATGATTAATTTACTCAGTAAAGTTGTCTAAAATATCAGTGTATAAAGCTAAATGAGTACTTGCTCAGTGCTGCTGTAAGATTAAAAAGCAGTGTCTGATCAGTGGACTTTTTTGGCTAGTAGATTTTAACAAAGAAACTTAAAAACCTATTGGAGTATGTTACTTTTTTACTTGCAAAAAGAGTGTATAGCTCATATAAAACATATAAATAACGCCTATCAGGTTATTTTCTCCTTGTAATTAAATGTGTAGGGATATATTTTGATTATTTATAATCAAGTATTTCAATTATTGGAACTGAAAGGCAAATTAATAACTATAAATAAAAATATTTTATTGAACAACTAAAATTGTTTACTTGAGTTTAAAATATCATTTTAGCCATCAAAGTATTCTATAAACCATTTTATGTATGTGCAAGGATGACAGAATCTCCCAACACTAAATAAAAATCAGCAAAATTTATTTAGCAAAGAAAATTAAGTTGCCAAATATGGCTTTCCTTTGGTTCTAAGAAATATTTATTGGTAAAATCGAAAATAGCAATAAGTTGCCAGCTATTGCAAACCTTGTTCACAACCAAACTGAAAGTAGTAAAGCTAAGTTGACACGCATGCACAGTCAGGTAATCTGAAAACCTGGTTTCCATTACCTATTTGCTGCTCTAAAGTATTAGGAAATAAATCGATTGACATTCTAAAGAGAGATACTAGTGTGAAAATTCATAGAGACCAGAAGAGCCAGCCCGGATGTACAAGGTCTTAAGCAAACTGATGGTATAGATTACTTTGATACTTATTCTCCTTTGTATCTTGTCAGATTGTTTATGACCATATTTGTAAACCTCAATGACTGGACACATTGTCATCTTGACATAAATAGTGAATAGGGTGTTTAAAATTAAACTACAGTGATTTCCACTTATAAGAATCACATTTGTTATTACTGTTTTTGATTCTTATAAGCGGTAGATTCTTATAGCCGAAATTTAGGATTTTTGACAGGCACACACACACCTATATATACATATATTAGATAATTGACAATAAAATACTCTGTAATTTACATTAATTATCTTTTATTAAAATTATTTTTTATAATTTTAAAAATACAACTTAATTTCTAGACCTATAAGTAGATACACATGATTATAGTAAGAGAAGAAAAAATCCAATATTTGTTACAACATACCTGCTTAGCAGTTTTAACATTTCAACTACAGGAAGGGAACAAGAAAAAGTTTTCTATGGTAGTTTGACGAAATGAAGTTTTCAGGAGGCTGTTTATACCTCTTTCGCTACTAATAGTCTCGTCTCATGCTGCAGTCACACACATCTAGACAATTCTACAGTACGCAGCCCCGCCACCTGTTGACACATTTGGGGGTCGATTAGTCATGGTCCTCCACCCAAGGTCCCTCAAATCTCTGATGATGTGAAAAACCGACTGAGGGGAGGATCGCTGCAGAGTGCATCCCATAAATCACTCATTTCCCCCCTGAATACTGTGCAGTGCAGATGTGTGTGGCCGCCTTATTAGATGAAGATTCACCTTCAAGCTTACGTTTCATGGTTTGATAACGTGCTGAATACTACTAATGTCACATTTGCCTTAGTGGACACTTCGCCGAAGATTTATGTGTTTCAAGGTCCAGGAAGCCGCAACCAGGATGTGGGAAAAAAAAAAAAAGAGTCCCTATTTTTATTTGTCAGTGGAGAAAAGAGAAATCGGACCCGGACGGGTAAAGATGCCCCTGGGTCAAGCTAATAGGACAGTGTTGTGCTAAAGTGTTTAAGGGGAAACAATTATGTTATGTCTAATAAAGAAAGTGATGAAATTTACGACTATATTCCATCCCATCTTATCAATCTTCCTTAATAAAAAATAAATAAATAAATTTAAAAAAAAAAAAAAAACTTTGTGCCTTTTAAGGGTTTAAGTGGTTTTTTTGGAAAAATGAAAGGAAAGCGAAGAGTGCAAGCTGATTCTTAAAACCGGTGGATTGATTCTTTAAAGCGAAAATTTTAACATGGAAATAATACATTTGTTTTTGTTTTCGCGATATTGATTGTTATAAACGGTTGATTCATATAACCACTGATCACTATATGTGGTGATTACTGTATATACATGAAGATTTGTAACCTGAATGATTTGTAAGTAAGGAAAAGATTGACTATCTTTTAAAATTTAAAATAAATCATTATACAGTTTATGTCAAGCTGGACATCAGTGGTTCTATGAACTTGAAAAATTTTCTATAGAATTCAGGTTTCATAAACTTGAAAATTATAATTGTGACTATAAATATGGAACAGATGCCACCTATCTAGTATATGTAGATGATTTAGCTTTATTTGCCTGGGATAAAATGTCACAAGAAAAGGTAATATGTCTAATAAAAACAAAATTTGACCTCATGAATTTAGGAGAAATTTCAGAGTTTTTAGGTGAAGAATTCAAAAATAAAAATAATAAACTCGTAATGCATCAAAAGAGATACACTTAAAAAATATTTAAAATATTCCAATAGAAAAAAGTATTTACCAATCAGTCAAAGAATCATCTTAAACAAGGTCAATGAAGAAAAAATAGTGTTAAAGATGTCCCAAACAGATCACTAATTGGAAGTTTAATAATTTTGTCCTCAAGGACCAGACCAGATATAATGCATTCTGTAACATTTTTATCTCAGTTGTCCTGAAGAACATTGGAAGTTATTGTGTCAAGTATTTCAATGTAAGTCAGTACTGTATTGATTTAACTGTGTGATTTAGATTTAATGGCTTTTTCTGATGCAAGTTGGGCGTCCTGTCGGGATGAAAGAAAATCAATAAGTGGTTATGTTGTCATGTTTGGTTATGCCCCTATATCGTGGTAGTCATGTAAGCAAAAATCTGTTGCTTTTTCAAGTATGGGGACTGAATCAGAAGCAGTTAAAGAAATAATGACTATCTAAATGATTGTTTGTGTTTTAATGTAACTAAAATTTTTTCCAAAATTTATAGTGATAATCAAATTGCAAGGTTTTTTGAGAAATTTTGTTGAAAATAGACAAACCAAACATGTCAACACACGCTACTTTTTTGTCAAAGAACTGTTGGATCAAAATTATTTTGTATTTCTGGAAAACATAATGTTGTTGATTTGTTAACTAAATAAGCCCATGGCAATTGAAAAGTTAAAGTTGTACTGTAATTATTTATTTACTGAAGTTTAAGCCTTTGAATATATCATAAAAATGGGGGCATTACTTGAGACTGAAGTATAGTAACATTACATAAATGTTTCATTTACAGGAACATACTTATGGTATGAATGAATTTCTGGGACTGTCAAGCAGTATTGAAATCGGTGATCTAATTCATTTCCATGGTTGGTCACTTATGCACTTGGAACATACATGAACTTAATGCCGGGAATGTTTTTGGTCACAGAAATGAAACATTTCTCCAGGAGAAAGGACCTGAATTTTAGTTGTCATCTGTAAGCTCCTCTTGTTCCCTTTTCTCTTTGTAGTTCCTCCTACCTCATCACAAGCATTTTTTCCATGGCTAGTTGCCAAAAAGTGTCATTATACTTGAAGGCCAAAGTCTTTCTCCTGATAGCAAAGGTTTACAAAATTCTTTTTATTTCTGTACTGGCTTGAAACTCTATCGTTAAAATAGACGATATCTGACACTGATGGGCAAGCAACAAGTAATGAATAAGAAACATTTTTTTCAGGCTAAAAAGTTGTTGCTCATTCTCGTAGCAAGTTAAAGAGCACTTAAAAGCAGAAGCTGAAAATAGAAAATCTACCAGAGAGATTCTCTTATGAAAAGAGGCCTGCAAATTTTGAAACTCGTGAAAAACTCCTTTAAATAGTTGAAGAGTTTAATAGAGCTACATACCTACTAAAACTTGAATTACCAAATGATGATTGAATGAGATAACATGCAATGTGAAAGATACAAAATACCCACAATTTTTCTACCCTTTCTAGATGTACGTATCTATATCTGAACAATAAATTCTGGCTAATAGTCAGTGTACTAACTACAAAATTTTAAAAAACCTGTGAAACCAAACTCATTACAGAATTAAAATGATATGAATAATCATAAGACACTTTAGAAACAATATGCCTAATACAGGGGTTCTTACTTATGCAGTCCGAGGACCCCCTTTTGAACAATATTTTTTCTGCAGACCCCATCCTAACCCTAGGCATTTTTCTTCGTTCTTGACACTTAATTTCTGTTTCAATTATCTCATAGACACTACGTTATAATAAATATTGGTAAAAATGCATCGCTGGTAATTTTAATAGACGGTCTTGCGCATTTAATGAGATGAACATTTTTTTAGGATATAGAATAAAAAACATAAAATTAATAAAAAAATAGTATTAAAAGGAATTTAAAAAGTTATAAATAATAATACATTAAACTCATACAAATATTTCTTGGTCAAATATCGGTCAAAATAGATCTTATAATATGTTTTCTGTAAATAATTTTTACTTAATGAGAGCGGTGCAGTTGTTTTCTTGAAACCAGAACCGCAATGTCGGCACTATGTTGGAAAGTTTTATTCTGAGGTCCACTTATACATTGAGTTTTTTCTATACTTTAATTTCATATATAACAGTACCGAAAAAGCCTGTTCACATAAATATGTTGGGCAGAACGGAATTACATGTTGGAGTGTTTTTTTGGCATATAATCCCTTTTATTTCATCTTCAACTTTAAACATATTTGCAGCTGCACCTTGTAGGCTCAAATTCAGTTAATTAAAATAAGTAAAAATATCAGTCAAGTAAGCCACCTTAGCTAACCAGGAAAAATCGTTAACACATCCGTTCAGTTAAAATTGCGTATCCATTAAAAATAATCGTATTTCATCATGAAGCTCAAAAAGGTGATTGAGTACTTTCCCACGTGACAACCAATGTACTTCTGTGTGTTGTTGTTGTTGTGCTTATGCCCCTTGACCGACATGTAACATGAACCCGCAAGGGTAGGAGCCCGACTTGGCTAAATGACCGGTCCCGTAATTTTGAACCGAGTCAAGTGACGAGACCGGAACACTTGACCCTGCACCTCCAGAGGTAAATTTGAGAACTTGGAGGACATTGTAGCCACGCCCTATTTTACGTGCCCCGGCTACCATTAGTGAACACGGCGGTAGATTTGCAGCGACAAGCATCGAACCAGGGATGTTCAGATCACTGGCACGCTGCTCTTGTCAACCGGGCTACCGCGCCCACACTTCTGTGTGTCATAATATAATAGATGTGTATGTTGACTTCTCATGTCCTTGCACAAAACTTTAAAACTCGGGAATTAAGTGGACGAGCTTTAATGAAATTGACAAATTTAACAAATCATCCAACGTTTTTTTCAAATTTGTTGACATATTTTTGGATGTTAATGATTCCCTGTGTATCAAGCAATGGTTCCAAACCACCTGAGGTGCTACACCTTTAATTAGAGCAATATGCCATGCCTGAACATGCAGTTATTAACAGATTAAGACTGCTATGTACTAACCCCATTGGATTTGCTCACCTCAATGTTAACCTATGGAGAAAATTTGTCCACGGATAACGACTTGGATTCAAAGATTTTTTTTTTAAAAAATTGTACTCCATCATAGAGAAGGAAATTTTACATTTGTGTACATTTTTCATTTTTAAAAAAAAATGCAATTAATTTTTTTAAATTTAAATTATTCTGGGAAAAATCTGGTATAGTGTGTTTTAAACGCTCATAAATTCCTTCGGTGCATGAAATTTATAAAATGAATCCTGTAGCGCTTTGCAGAAAAGTTAAGGCTATCTCACAATACCAATTTTATTTGATTATCAGCATTTATGTACCTGTAAAAAGTTGACAAAAATATATTTTAAATAAAAAATTTGGTGGCAGCGCTTAACCCCCCCCCCCCTATAGAGAGAGAGCCATTACAATCCCTCAAAGTGTCAATCCTAAGGGGGGATGGAATTCTCGAAATGTCATCTGGACTCTTCCCACAAGAGTCTGCAAGAAGAGGAAAAGGGAAATACGATTTTTTTCTAAGTACATAGCAGCCTTAACAGTTAACGTACTGTAATAACATTTAGCTTCACTCATAAAAAAAGAGCGTAAAATGTAGAAATCATATATATCATTTTCAACATCTTAACTAAACAGTTCTGTCATACAATACAGAACAGATTACCTGTAAATTAAACGTACTTGAATAGCTGTTTATTTTTCCCGAATCTAGATCAATGTTATTTCAGTCTGTTTAACAGCTTCGAAAGTTTATCGCCAAGGGCATCTTTTTATTTTTAATTACTAAGATTATAGAAAATACATAACATGAACTACGCGCTGAACTTACAATAAACATTGGCTGTGGCTAGGCAACAGAATTCAGTTTTCAAAAAACTTGAAAATTATAATTGTGACTATAAATATGGAACAGATGCCACCTATCTACTATATGTAGATGATTTAGCTTTATTTGCCTGGGATAAAATGTCACAAGAAAAGGTAATATGTCTAATAAAAACAAAATTTGACCTTATGAATTTAGGAGAAATTTCTGAGTTTTTAGGTGAAGAATTCAAAATAAAAATAATAAACTCGTAATGCATCAAAAGAGATACACTTAAAAAATATTTAAAACATTCCAATAGAAAAAAGTATTTACCAATCAGTCGAAGAATCACCTTAAACAAGGTCAATGAAGAAAAAATAGTGTTAAAGATGTCCCAAACAGATCACTAATTGGAAGTTTAATAATTTTGTCCTCAAGGACCAGACCAGATATAATGCATTCTGTAACATTTTCATCTCAGTTGTCCTGAAGAACATTGGAAGTTATTGTGTCAAGTATTTCAATGTAAGTCAGTACTGTATTGATTTAACTGTGTGATTTACATTTAATGGCTTTTTCTGATGCAAGTTGGGCGCCCTGTCAGGATGAAAGAAAATCAATAAGTGGTTATGTTGTTATGTTTGGTTATGCCCCTATACCGTGGTAGTCATGTAAGCTAAAATCTGTTGCTCTTTCAAGTATGGGGACTGAATCAGAAGCAGTTAAAGAAATAATATGACTATCTAAATGATTGTGTTTTAATGCAACTAAAATTTTTTCCAAAATTTATTGTGATAATCAAATTGCAAGATGTTTTTTGAGAAATTTTGTTGAAAATAGACAAACCAAACATGTCAACACACGCTACTTTTTTGTCTAAGAACTGTTGGATCAAAATTATTTTGTATTTTTGGAAAACATAATGTTGTTGATTTGTTAACTAAATAAGTCCATGGCAATTGAAAAGTTAAAGTTGTACAGTCCGACCACAGTACGAAGAACCACAGTTGGCATAGTGCCAAGACGATTCTATTCACGCTGTAGGTAAGGCTGCTGAGGAAGGAGGGGAAAAAGTCTCGTAGTCTCTCGACATTCTTTAGAATCGGTTACTAACTGCGCTTGCTTGCTTTTTCCTCGTCTGTTATTTTGATTATCTATATATATAAAACGTGTACGTATGCGGCACAAAAATCGACGATATTTCTACACTCCGAACGGCAACGGCTACAACTACCGGATGTAAACATTAGCGGCTGTCCGCGCGCGCGTGTGTAGTGGCTCGACGATAGCACGTAATTTGGTATAATTTAATTGCTGTATTTTACTCATGAATAATTTTAATTTATTCACGAAATAATTTTAATTTATTCATTTGATATGATTAAGTGGAGATATCTGAATTGCGAACAATAGTACATACAGAGAGTAATCTACACTATATTTTAGTACTTGCTGAAATTTTACTCCTTTTTATAAGTGAAGAAATTTTCCCAACAATTTATTATTTGATGTAATGATAAAGTGCATATATCTTCATTTTGAAAAATAGTACATACAGAGAGGGATATAATTTTTAAAATCATTGGTGTTGGGTTTCTCAGTCTTATCTTTAACTCTGATCTGAAGTAATGGAAATTCACATTTTTTAAACACGATATTTTAGAATCAGCCTTATAGTGAATTTAGCAATGATTTAAAATTTTTTGGCTAAACTTCCACTAACCCTTAACAACGTAAATTCATGTTGACAGGTAATGGTAACATTCCTTACATATGTTACTTTCAGTTGAATTGTTTTGCAAAAGAAAATATATAACTAAAAGCGACCTTGCTGGTCGCGCAACGGCTAGTTATATTAAAATTAATGGATCCTTTACCCAACACAACTGCTCGGAATAAGCTGTTCCGTAGTGATTGTAAACGTATAATACACAATGAAATTAAATTATGTGATAAAGAAGCACTAGAAGGAAATGTTATTGTTCCACTTTCGCAATCCCTAAAGAGAGCTAGTGAAATGACCGGGATATCAATGTCCAGTGTAAAAAGAATACGCAGAGAAGCAAAGGGTGAAGAAACTCCAAAATTTGAATATCCGAGGAAACTTCAGAAAAAAAGAACCACCGAAAACGTAGCTTTAGATAATTTTGATTGTGATGTAATCCAAAAATATCCACTCCTATTTTTTTAAATAGATTTTCTTCTTTCTTTTTATTATTTTGAAATTATTATTCACATATTCGATCAAAAATAAAGTTTTAAAAAAAAACTTTAAAATTGCGGACAAAAAGCAGTCTGAAATACATTCTGTATTTCACAAACAAACACTTCCGAAAATATTACGTTTTCCCCTATTTTCTAAGTAGACTAGCTTTTCTCGCACATGCGTAACAGCTTCCAGGGACCTTGCTTCCGTGGTCGGATAGTACTGTAATTATTTATTTACTGAAGTTTAAGCCTTTGAATATGTCATAAAAATGGGGGCATTACTTGAGGTTGAAGTATAGTAACATTACATAAATGTTTCATTTACAGGAGCATACTTATGGTATGAATGAATTTCTGGGACTGTCAAGCAGTATTGAAATCGGTGATCTAATTCATTTCCATGGTTGGTCACTTATGCACTTGGAACATACATGAACTTAATGCCGGGAATGTTTTTGGTCACAGAAATGAAACATTTCTCCAGGAGAAAGGACCTGAATTTTAGTTGTCATCTGTAAGCTCCTCTTGTTCCCTTTTCTCTTTGTAGTTCCTCCTACCTCATCACAAGCATTTTTTCCATGGCTAGTTGCCAAAAAGTGTCATTATACTTGAAGGCCAAAGTCTTTCTCCTGATAGCAAAGGTTTACAAAATTCTTTTTATTTCTGTACTGGCTTGAAACTCTATCGTTAAAATAGACGATATCTGACACTGATGGGCAAGCAACAAGTAATGAATAAGAAACATATTTTTTTCAGGCTAAAAAGTTGTTGCTCATTCTCGTAGCAAGTTAAAGAGCACTTAAAAGCAGAAGCTGAAAATAGAAAATCTACCAGAGAGATTCTCTTATGAAAAGAGGCCTGCAAATTTTGAAACTCGTGAAAAACTCCTTTAAATAGTTGAAGAGTTTAATAGAGCTACATACCTACTAAAACTTGAATTACCAAATGATGATTGAATGAGATAACATGCAATATGAAAGATACAAAATACACACAATTTTTCTACCCTTTCTAGATGTATGTATCTATATCGGAACAATAAATTCTGCCTACTAGTCAGTGTACTATTTATAAAATTTTAAAAGCCTGTGAAACCAAACTCATTACAGAATTAAAATAATATGAATAATCATATTATTTACCTTATATATATATTACCTTAGGAACAATATGCCTAATAGGATAGAAAATGTGTAAAACATTAATTATCGACGGTAGGGCTGCCTTTAATGTGATTGGACATATTAGATCACATTGCACCCCGTGGTAGTACAGAATAGCACACAAAATAAAAAATAGGTCTGAAAGGATGTACTGTGATCATTTAGAATCCTTCTAGAATGCCTGACAAAATGTACCCACTCTGGTTTCGAAGAAGTTTTAGTCGGAACGATGAAACTTGTGACTTATCTAGAAGTCACTCAAGAACTTTGGGAAGCACGTTTACAGAAATGGAAAAGGAATTTTAATTAAAAGTATACGGATGAACCAATAAGTAACTGGAAAGAAATGTCTCAGGTGTATTGTTTTTAACAACTACTGTAGAAAGCTACAAAGGTTTGAGAAGTTAATTCCAGGTAATTCCACAGAACGAACATCGGTAAGACAAATTGCCTTGACAGATGCAATAATTACTCAGAATAATGACCAAATGAAGTGCATAAAATATTCTAAGAAATGGAAGCATTAACACCTAAACTTCCTTCATCATGTTTCGGAAACCCTATAAAAATTCTACAATACTACAAATGACTGCTACTGGTTTTTCATATGCATTTATATCTAAGGTTACTTTTAACAATTCATGCTACCGTGGCATAAAGAAAAAGCAGCTTTTCTAAATTAAAATTAAAACATACTTGAGGTTAACAATATCTTAAGATAGACTCAACAGCCTTGCAATAGTGTCTAAAGAGTATGTAGAAACAAGGAAATTAAAATTTTAACAATTCATAAAAGACCTCTCTGATAAAAAAACTAGAAAATTTGATTGTAAGTGAGTTTGTTCTGTTAATGAAATATATGTAGTCTTTTAACTTTTTTATAAATGTACATAAAAAAGGAAATATCACCACGTTCGTCATTTTTGTATTTTATGCTTCACATTAATTTTTTATCATTAGAATTTTGAAGGACTCGGCTCAAATTTCTGCAATTAGGTTCCGAAACAACTAAGGCCAGCCCTGATCAAAGGCATGAATGACAACAACTCGGATGTCAAATTATCTAGTATAAAGTAATTAACTGCTGTACTCTGTTACTTAATATATATTAAATTAATGATGAAATTCCTAAAAATCAAATTGTACAATTCACATAAAATCTTCAATTTTTTTTATTTACCAGATATATATAATTATGTTTCAAACAAAGTTATATGAAACTATTAAGGCTATTGTGTGATTACCCTACTGGATTTGCTCACCTCAATGTTAACCTATGGAGAAAATGTGTCCAAATAGGATTGCTGACTTGGATTTAAAGATTTCTTTTTATAAATTCTACTTCGTAATAGAGAAAGAAATTTTACGTTTTTTTTTAAAAACCAAATATTTTAAAATTTAATTTTTTTGGGGAAAAATCTGACATGGTGTGAAACTTACAGCCATGAAATTTGGCACACGGGTAGTGCTGACTATGGGAAAGTGCACCTTGAAGCCTGAATTTTAAATTTTATTCTAGAAAAATTTTTATTTTATGTTTCGTGGGATATTTTATGTTTTTTTAACTTCAGATTACGATATCTCGGCAAAAAATGATTGTAGAATTTTGATCTTTTTTCAGTCTAAGACTACAGACATTTCTCCTTCAAACAAGACCTCATTTGTTTAAAAATAATTTAAAACAGACTAATATTTTCATTAAAATATTAAACCCACTTTTTCGACAAATTTACGCAGTTTTGAGGATCTACGGTCGATGCTCTTCGAGTTTTTATCTTACAAAGAAAATATTTACATCATCTGGAAGATGAAAGCTTTCTCATTCATATAAACCTCATTTCAAGTCTCTATCTTAAAATTTCGATTTTTAATTGAATTTTAAAGAACGATACTTATCACAAATTTTCTATCGGTTCTTCAAATGCAAAGAACGGCAAATTCTCCCCTTGGGTTGTAAACAACGATTGAGTCATTCATTCACTTGTTTCATTCATCGTCTTCCTTTGATGGCTTGAGCGTAGATGGGCGGAGCCCGAGTATAGCCGGACGAAGCCCATCTAGTTGAGTATAAAGAATATGCAGGCAAGAGGGCAGAGAATTAAAATCTAGTTCTAAACTCACCAAGAACAATTTTAAAGTAAAAAAATCATATCAAGGCTGTCATAAATATCAGTTAATACAGATTTTCTAATCCTCAAATGTTTCAAACAAATATGTCTTTAGATTACACGGTACAGAGGAAATTAGACGTTTTTATATATAATATACTAATAATTGTGTACATTGTAATAAATTTTTTCTGCTTTAAATAGAATTTCAATTTTAAATATCAAGTATTACTTTTAAATCATCCTCTTTGAAATAAATTGATTTAAATCTTTAAACAAGCCTATTATAATGAATATGAACATTTAAGAGTATTGTATTTTATGCTGTTGCCATTATCATTGTAATGAAAGATGAGCATTAATGTTACTTATTAAATCTTGTCATAAAAAATTTTAACACTGAATGAATACAGAAACAAATAACATTAAAAAAAAGATTTCAAATACAATCATAAATAAAAAGTTCTTAGACATAAGAAAGTAACAGCTAAACTGCAGATTACTGCTTATGGTGCCAAGCTGTAAAAACCGCACAAAACTTAGTGCCACTTCATAGTTTATATGAAAACTTTAATTAGTTTATTAAGTTTCGCATGAAATTAACAGAGTATTTTGATTACATTGCAACTTTTGAAAATTTAATGCATATAAATGCTGATTTGTTAACTTTGATAAGCTTTAGATGTCTTTAAAATTTTAATATATTTTAAGCAAGGAATTTTATTAAAAAACACTAAACACATGAATGTTGGGAAAAGTGCTGGATTTTTTATGGCCTCAAATTTAGTGATTATATACGTGGTTCCTTTGTTTACGCTCTGCTACAATTGGGTTGTAATCTTTATAACAAATGCTTTTATTATTCAGTTTAATGGCTTAATAGGCAGCAAACCTGATCTAGCTCAGCTTCGCTCTTATATCACCAAAGGTTAGTGATTATATCTCCGAAAAGTCATTGGGTTTTTTTCAGTTTCAACTAATTCAATTTTAATGATGATCATTTAGATCATTTCAGCAATGAAATTTGAAATTAGCTTCAGATTAAGAATTACAGATCCAAAAGTTAAAAGCTTACCCTTGGTTATTCATATATAGATTATAGGTCTTACTCAGGGCCTGAGTGCATCTGGTACACCACTTCACCTTGGTTAGTGTTTTAGAATTCTAATTTTTTTTAAAAAAGATTCAAAATTTTTGTTTTTAGTTAATTTTGTACCCATTATTAAAATACTTAAATTGTGTTCTTCATTTTATAAACTGATTTTTATACTTTGAAAATATTTTAAATTTTAATTTTTGTAATAAAAACTTACCGGCAACACTGTCATTTTTTTCACCTTCATTCTCCTGTATATTTTGAAATTATCTTGCTACAAATTTTTTAATTTTATGTACTTCCATTTTTTAAAACTATATTTGTATTTTTACGTGTCTATCTTGAAATATTTACATGCTTATTTTATAGATTTTGTGATTTGAAACAAACTTAAATAAAATTCTTGTATTTTACATATATTGTTTCCCTACAACAGTTTCTACAAGATATCCTACCACACATTTAAAAAAAATTTAAATGATGACCTCCTTTTTGAAACCCAAAAAGGTATCATGGCCCGGGCGTCAGTTATGCTCGCTACGCCACTGAACTCATGACCAGAAAAGTTGTTAAATACGTTGAGTCTGACTTGCATAATGGTATATTTATAAATTTAGGATAAAAATTTTAAATAAAATTACCACAGAAATCAGATTGGCAACTTTTAGCAATCTCTTGAAATCGTGGAGCGTTTATTTGAATTCCACGCCAATCTCGACCAGAAATAAATAACCTACTACAATATGACATGCCTGCACATGCAATAATTAACAGATTAACAGTTAACGTATTGTAATAACATTTAGCTTCCCTCATAAAAAGGAGAATAAAATGTAGAAATCATATATATCATTTTCAACATCTTAACCTGCGAGAACACGCACCGGGTATGACATACCCAATCTATTTTCCTTCAAAGTTTTTGTTATCTTCTTCTGATTGGATTAGGCCGAAATTCCGTGTAGCTGTATTCAAGATCACATTCTTTCAGCGGGGTAAAAACTAGTTCTGCTCTAAAAATAGATTTTGAGAAAATATTTTGGGGGGTATGTCATACCCGTGCGAGTCCTCGCGTCAGTCAGATCTTTCCTATTTTTCTGTCAGTTTAGTGTATCATGGCGCACTTTTTTAATTCCAATGAGGAAATGAAACAATTGTGACACCTTTTAGAGACTGTTTCTAGTGATTATGAACCTTTATCCGAAGATAATGATGCCTCTGAGGATTGAGAATACTGTAGGAATCACGATTCTTCTACTGAAATTGAGACTGAAACCGAAGATAAAAGTTCACTGTCAACAGCCGAATTTTATATTGGTAAAGATACAATTACAAAATGGCTGAAGAAAAAATACCGGTAAAATGTGAGGAAGCATTCAAGGAACGTAATTAGCAAGTTTCCAGGTAATACACATTATTCAAGATATGTCACTTCTCCCGTAGATACATGGAATGTTCTCTTCGATAGCAACATGTTAAATATATAGGTACCTCAAACAAAAACAACTTATTCACGCACTTCAATGGAACTGGAAATCACTAATAGTGCACCACCTGCAAAAAAAACTCTAGTCAAAATATAAACGATGCTAAATTTGCCCAAGTAATAAAGACAGAAAAACTAAGTTTATGTGCCAAAAATGTGAAAAATGTCTCTGTGTTGAACATCAGTATATAGTTTGTAAAAATTGTCTACAAAAAATGTAAATTGTCTACAAAAAATGTAATGTCTATAAAAAATGTAATTATTAAAATTCACTAAAAATATTTAATTTATTATTTTATGTTCTTTAGTTACGTAAGGTTTGCATATAAACAATATTAATTGATATTTAAATAGCAGAAATAAACACGGGTATGAGATACCCGTCGCGAGTTCTCGTGTTCGAAATTGGGTGAGAGTGCTCGCGGGTTAACTAAACAGTTTTGTCATACAGTACAGAAGAGATTACCTGTAAATTAAACTTACTTGAATTGAATTGAAAATTTGTTAGACTTATGCTACAGCCAGGCGGCCGGCTTTGTCTCTACATAACGACCCGAAAAGGAAAAACATGGACGGACAGACGCTAGACCAACTAGCACGGAGAAACTTTGAAACACAAACTTGGGACCATGGTTTTTGGAAACCTTGGGAACATGGGAGAAGGAAAGCGGCGAGAAGCCCCACCGGGACCACAAAAACAAAACAGAAGAACCACGCAGACACCGCAAACCAACGACAAACAACATTCACAGAACAACACACAAACTTACTTGAATAGCTGTTTATTTTTCCCGAATCTAGATCAATGTTATTTCAGTCACTCTAACAACTTCGAAAGTATATCGCGAGGGGCATCTTTTTATTTTTAATTACTAAGTTTATAAAAAATAAATAACATGAACTACGCGCTGAACTTACGAAAGACAATGATTGTGGCTACGCAACCTATTTGCAATGGCGGATGCATTGGTTATTTTGTTTACCGTGCGTTACCGTGCGAATCTTTCCCGAAGCAATCGCATGCATGCGTTTTTCTGGGCACGCATAACCTGCGGCGCATGCTCCGTGGGAGCGACTGATTGTGCATGGAATACGCATGAAGCTACAGAAGGAGCGTAAGCTTCAATGGGGAATTCCTCCAAAAATGGACCGATTATGGTCGCTCACCGGCAGATGACGCGACATGTTCTACTGGTTCGCATTTTTCATTGAGTTATATGGACACGTGTTTTAGAAAATTGTTTTACAAATTTTTAAATTTATTCTGTGCACAGATATGCCAACATGTTTTTCACCTGGTTGTTCCAGTGGCCAGATTTCATTACAAATTATGTTGCTGGTTATGTTGTTAGGAGGATCAGTAGATTTTCTAAATGTGACCAATGCATTCAAAACTTACCATTATAAACAGTAATACTGATCAAAATAAATTAATTCTTTTTAAAGTAAAGGTTCTTTATTATACCCTTCAGAATTGTTTTTAAAAGTAATTAATATTCTAAAAATTGCAATAATCAAAACTCTAAATTTTAATAAACTAAATAATAAATTAATTTTTTAAGTGATAAAAGGAATTTATACTGGTCCTCTTATGCCAGAAATAGGTTGCAATGAGCAACATAACATTAATTTAATTCAAAATGTTGTCAACTTTTTTCTAATTCCGCGCATGCATTTTATATGCAAACAAGAAAATAAAAATTCTCAACTCTGTGCTAAAGTTAAAAAATTAAGAAAGCAGTCAAAATTATAAATCACATTTATTATTAAATTTAAGCTTTTATTTTATATTACTTTTGAATTGAATATCAATAAATAATGTTAGAAATATCTGTAAAACCTGTCATGTATAATTTTTTGTTCAAATTTATCTATAGTAAATTGTATATCAAGCATTAATTTTTTATTTTATAATAATGTATTACTAGTGTATGTTGTTAGTTTCAATTCTTTATAATTATGAAATACTTTTCTTATATTCAACATATTTTGTGGTTATGGCAAATTAAGATACACGTCTGAGCTAAAGCCATCATTATTTTTTAAATTGTTCGCAGAAATAAAATATTTCCACTATGAAAACTTCACAAAACTGGTGAATATTCTGAAACCTTAATATAGAATTTAATTACTGTTAAGTTAGTTTTGATAAGTAAATAAGTTTTCATTGTATGATAAAAAATGCTGTCACTATAAATGCTTATGCAAAATCTGTTCTGTATAATTAAAAAAATTAATATTTCCGATCTTTTTACTGTGAGTACAATAAAACTCATACTTTGTGTAACTAGCTCGCTCTAGAAAATAATGGATCATTATTTACTCATTTCCCTAAGGGGAGTGGTCACTTTTACGTACCTTTAAAGTATCATTTTTAGACCCATGTTCGCTTGTATGTACTACTCATATTTTTTGCTTGATTTACATGAAATTTTTTCAGTAATTGCCTATAATACTGTTTATTATAGAAGTAATTTTTCAAGGTAATTAATAAAAATGACTTTTTATGCATAAAAAGTGAATAATTTTTTTTAATCGAGCATTTTACAGTCAACTACTGTGCGCATTCTGTCAAAATAAATTATTAAGGTACATTAATAATTTTTTACTATATGTGATTACAATACTTCAGGCAACAATATCCAGCAACATTATTCTAAAATATATTAAAACATTTTAGTACGTGCTATTTTTAATTAGAAATTTCAAAAATGACAGAGTAAAAGCTTATAAAAAAATTCTTTAAAAAAGAATTGTGCGGTCGGGGGACCCCCGTCAGGAACGAAGTTTCTTACGTTATTTTTTCAACTCTAAACGGGATTTAATATGTAGATTTCTATTGATTATATCAGGGGTTTCCAACTTACAAGTGTCCAAGGGCCGCAATCGAAAACACCTGTCTATTGGCAGGCCGCAATTTAATCAGGACCATACCCAGGACTTGGGGGTGGGGGATTTGGAGGATATGTGTATAGTATGTACTGTGAAATTTTTAAAAATTCGAGGATGAACCTCCAACAACGACCTTGATTATAACTGGCCAATTTTCGTTAAATTACACAGACACACACAAAAAAAAGTCAAATAAGAAGTGGGTATTTTAACATCATTAATTACATATTTAAAAAAACTTCCATACTAAAATTATTTAAATTTTGTATCAAGTGTACAGACATCTACATAAATCTTAAAATTTTCAAAAAGAGAAAAAAACTTACATAAAAGCACGCAAAATGTTCAGTGAGAGAATTGAGGTCTGTCTGCTGCAGCTACCAAAGCATGTATGCCCACCTCAAGCTCTGTTGTTGAGAGTCTCAGGGGATGGAGTAGAGAAGAATCTGTTAGGAGGCTTCTATTGTTGTTCTTAATAAATTTTAACGCAGAAAATACACTTTCGCATAAGTATGTACTCCCGAACATTGATGTAATTTTCTGCCCAAAGTCTTGCAGATTTGGAAATCTTTAAAGAAATATGCTCCCCTTTCTTGCCTCTTTTGAAAAAAATGTATCTGCTTGTAGGTCGCATAGCTCAAGTTGAAGATGAGTTGGTTCATCTTCAATCTTTGCTTGAATAGGATTACTAAATAGCAGCATGCTATTTTTCAACGGCTCAAAATCTTTAAATCTACTGTCAAACTCCTCTATGATTTCTTGGACATTTGCAGCAAATTCAGAGATATCAAGTGTCTCTTCATCTTCAATTTCTCCAGCTAACTTCCGACAGCTTGTAAAATGGACCAAATCGTTTTTCTTTAAGGTAACTTTGAAAATTTTTAATTTATTTCGAAACTCATTTACATGGCCCATCAAATCTGACGTCAGCATGTTTCTTCCCTGAAGATTTAGATTCAGTTCATTAAGATGAGTGGTGATGTCGGTGAGGAAAGCCAATTCTTTTAAGAAATCTACACTTTGGAGCTCTTCTTCCAGTGCTGTAGTGTCTGTTGAAACACACTTGTTCAGGAATTCTGGGATGTTGGTACGATTTACCACTTAAACTTTGCTGGTTCGTTAACATATTTTAATTAATGGACTGTAAATTGGTTCGAAATGTTTTTATTTTCAACAGACAACGAGAGTTTTAAATGTCCACACAACGCACCGACGAGACATACCTCCGAACAACAACAAGCTTCGAACAAACTTCGAGGTGAATGAACTTCGGCATCCATATGGTTGCCGTTCAAAGCAAAACTAGCGCCAACGCGCTACAGAAGGGGGAACAATAATAGCGCCAAGCGCTAGAGAAGCGGTAACATACCGCCCCGCGTTGCTTGTCTATGACATGCAACACAATTACAAGACAAGTTACAATAATTTTTCGAAGTTCAGCACAATGCAACAAATTGTCATTCCGTTTTTTTTTCTTTTTTCGTAAATATTAAAGTACATACAATTGTACAGAAAATAAAGTAAATATACAGAAAAATATATAAAATTGTACAGAAAAATAAAGTTAAAGTAAATATATATACAGAAAAATATACAATTAAATACGTACAGATCTATTTTGTTTATAATAACTTCAAAGAGATCAATTTTCAATGGGTAGGAGGCAAATTTTAGAAATTGGTTTTTTAAAGTAACCATTTTTAGTTTTTACAATTGCTACGCGAATTTTGCCATCCTTGCCTGGAATGACTTGACTTATCCTGCCAAGACACCATTTAAAGGGTGGAAGGTTGTCTTCCTTTAGTAGAACCATTGCATTTTCGTTAATGTTTTTAGCAAATTGCCATTTTTTTCCGTTCTTGCAAATGGTTTAAATAATCAATGGACCAACGTTTCCAAATTTGCTCAACCATTTTGGTTAATCGTTGCCAACGGGATAATTTATTATCTGATTAATTTATTAAAGGAGGCTCTGGAATCGAATTTATGGGCCGACCTATTAAAAAATGTCCAGGAGTTAAAGATTCTAAGTCCGAGGCATGAGATGATAATGGAGAAATTGGCCTTGAATTTAAGATGCCTTCAACTTGGGTGACAACCGTCAAAAATTCCTCATAAAATAATTTGGCATCAGCAACAGTTCTTTTTAGATGATGCTTGAAGGACTTGACACCTGACTCCCAGAGTCCGCCGAAATTCGGGGCTCGAGGGGGAAGGAATTTCCAGGAGATATTCTCCGTAGCCAAAAATCTGGATAAACATTCATCAGGAAAATTAGTGAGTGCCGCGAGTTTTTTCAATTCTAGGCTAGCTCCTATAAAGGTCTTAGCATTATCACTAAATAAGGTTGAACATTTTCCCCTACGAGCGAAAAATCTCTTCAAGCAAGCAATAAATGCTTGTGAAGTTAGATCGAAAACTATCTCAAGATGTATGGCCTTAGTAACTAAACAAACAAAAATAGCTACATACACCTTGTGTAAATTACCCTTTCTTTGATACTTATGTCGAATGTAAAAGGGACCACAAAAATCTACACCTGTGTTAGAAAAGACAGGATTGGGGTTGACTCTCTCTGGAGGCAAATTTCCCATTAATTGATCTAAAGTAGTAGGTTTGTGTCTAAAGCAAGTTACACAGTTGTGCACTACCTTTCTTGCGATATTTTTACCTCCAATGGGCCAAAATTCTTGGCGAACAAAATGTAATAAGGATTGAGGTCCTGCATGAAAGTTCTTTAAATGATAATGCTGGAATATGAGAGTAGTCAGTTTGTGTTTTCTAGGTAGTATTATTTGATGTTTATTATCATAACTTATATTGGCATGAGCCAAACGACCACCTACTCTTAACAAATCTTCTTCATCTAAAAAAGTATTTAAGTGGCTTACTTGGCCTTTCTTCACCGATTCACCGTTCTTTAGTGTTTTTATTTCCTTATCAAATTCACTTACCTGAATAATTTTAATTAATTTCTTTTTAGCCCTTTCTAATTCCTCGTTTGTAATTGGGCCGATTATTTTCATTTTGTTTTTAATATTAAATACAAACCTGCAAATAAAACTAAAAATGCAGATTAATTTAACGTAGTTATTCGACAAATTAAGGAAATCAATCGAAAATGTATTTTCTTTAGTGCTAAGTAAGTTAATGTCAGAAAGTTTTTTAAGTTCATCTTGGTAAAGCTGCGATTCTTGAAGAGGCACATCAACTGAGATGGGGGTACCAATGGATTCCTCTACAAGTCCAGGACCTTGCCACCACAGCGACAAACTTGAAAGTTCATGGGGCGAAGATCCTCGAGAAATAATATCAGCAGGATTGCTAGATGAAGAAATGTGTTTCCATTGATGCTATTCCGTTAAGCTTTGAATTTTAGAAACTCTGTTTCCAACGAAAGTCTTAAGTTTATACACCGGTGTCTTGATCCATGCCAGAGCAATTGTAGAAATAAGTGTAAAGACAGACTTCATCAAATTTCAACTTTAAGGAATTGGAAACATTGACTATCAGTTGCGATAAGAGTAGGCATCCTGATAACTCAAGACGAGGCACAGACATAGTTTTTAATGATGCAACACGAGCTTTACTGGCAATAAGATGAGCAGACACAGTATTGTCCTTAGCAATACAAATTAGATAGACAACTTATCCATACGCAGATTCGGAAGCATCAGAAAACCCTCGAAGTATGATCTTATCAGCACTGTCAGTCAACACATATCTGTTAATTTTTATTTATTCAACAGATCTTAGGCACGAAACAAATTGTTTCCATTTTAACAAAATGTTTTCTGGCAAAGGTTCATCCCAAGAAAGCTTTCTAATCTATAGCCTTTGCAGAAAAATCTTAGCTTTAGAAATGATTGGGCCTATCAATCCAAGAGGATCATACAATCTTGCAATTGTTGACAAGACGTCACGTTTAGTGTAAGATTTCTCATTTATCACTACTTTAAAACAAAATATGTCTTCTTGAGGGTTCCAAATTATTCCGAGTGCTTTAACAGTTGGATCTAAACCCGAAGTAAATTCATGTTCAGGACACTTCTCCGAAACACTATTCAGAAGGTCATTGGAATTAGACTTCCATTTGTGGAGTTGCATTCCATAAGTGTGAAGCATTTGCGTCAACTGGCACTGTAATTCTCTTGCAGTTTCTAAAGTAGAAGCACCCGAGACAAAATCATCCATGTAAACATCATTAAGGGTAACTTCAGCGGCGAGCGGAAATTTGTCTGCTTCATCCAAAGCGAGCTGCTTCAAACAACGAATAGCTAGAAATGGGGCCGATTTTGTGCCGTAGGTGACAGTGTTAAGCGATATGTAGTTGCTAACTTATTTATGTTATCTTTCCATAATATCTTTAGTAAATCTCTTTGAGATTCCTCAATCAATATTTGACGATACATCTTTTTAATATTTGCAGTAAAGGCGTATTTATATGTCCGAAATCTCACCATTATATCACAAATGTTTTCTTGCACTGCACCGGCAAGAAGCAAGTCATTTAGACTTTGTCCCGAAGTACTAGGAGCACTGGCGTTAAATACAACCCTTAATTTTGTGGTCGAATTTTCAGGTTTGTAAACACTAAGATGCAGCAGATAATACGACCCTTCAAAATTCTGATAATTATCTATCTTTTACATATGGCCCAAATTTTCATATTCGATTATAAATTCTTTATATAAATTTTGCATCATCGAATTTTTATGCAACCGCTTGACTAATTGATTAAGTCTAACGTTGGCTAAGGCCTTAGATTCACCCAAAGATCCTTCTTTCATGGGCATTTTAACTACGAAGCGACCATCTTTATTTCTTTTGTGAGTTTCTTTAAAATGTGACTCACAAAACTCTTCTTTTTTACTAAGGATAGTATGATCTTCACTAATATTTTCCACAGACCAGAAGTTTTCGACTATCTTTTCTATGTTTTCACTTTGACAAATTAAACTACATAAATTAGTATATGGCCCTTGATTATTTGTATTTACATAGCCACTAGTGACATAACCAAACACAGTATTCTGAAATATTAATGAATTTACAGATGAACGCATTTGTTCACCCTTAACAATTTCAAAGAAAGTCTCTGCTCCCAAAAGCATATCAATTTGGGATGGCTTGGTAAATTCAGGATCTGCCAACATAACTTGTGGAATTTCTATATTTTCTAAATTCAAATTTGTTGCCGGAACCATATCCGTAATTTTATCGACGACTAAAAAGTTTTGCAACGAAAAAAACGATCTATTACCATTTGCAATGTTAGCAAAAACTTCAAATTCAATTGGAGTAGGTGTTCCTCCTAATCCCGAAACCGAAATATTTATTTTTTGTTTCCTTAAATTAGCATTATCAACAAATTGCTTAGTTATGAAATTAGACTGAGAAGCACTGTCAAGGATTACTCTTGCTCTCATAAACTGGCCATAAATATTTTGCACAAGTACTACAGCTGTGAAAAGGAGAACACTTTTATTTTTTATAAACAAACAAGCAGAGGAAGAAGTATCTGCAGGTGGCGAGTCATTTTTCAGCTCTGGCGTTATTGTTTCAGCTTGCGCAATATTTAATTCTTCGTTAGAGGGATTGCCATATCGGTGTAAGAGATAATTATGACGACCATTACAAATCTTACACAAATACTTAGATTGGCGGCAAGAAGTCAATTTATGCCCCGAATTTAAACATAAAATTCAAAGTGAGAGAATTTTAACCATATTATAACGTTCCATAGCATTCAAGTCAAGAAAATTCTTACATTTATAAATAGGATGATTTGATAAATGGCATACTGGGCACTTAGATGAAGAATTATTCATTTTCGTTACGAAAGTGCGCGTTTTGGAATACTGAAAATTCAGTTTCGATTTTGGTGGTTGGGTGATATTACGTATTTCCCATTTGTGCTGATTTCCAGATAATTTTTCCTGTTAGGATCAATTTTTTTATAATTTGTTTCGAGAGCTCAAAAGAGATGTAAATCAAATCATTTGGGATATTTGCCTTCTCTGCAAAAGGACTGATAAAAGACCGAAGATGGTTTCCTTTTTTTATGTAACTGAATTGCATTATAGAAAAGTCAATATTCTTAAAATTTAATTCTATTTACTCTTAAGGGGGCTGGGACGTCTGCGAGAACTAAGAAGTGGGAAATTTGGGCTATTCTTTTAAAGCCCATATCTTATACAAATATGCATGTATCTTTATGATTTTTTTATGTTAGTTTAGTAAGATCTCTATGAATATTTTAAGATAAAAAAATTTCTTTTTGGATTGAAACGTAAATTTAAAATAACAATGTAAACAAACATATTTTTCCCCCGTGAAATTTTGAGGTATTCACTTTTGTACACTTTTTTAAAAATCTAGTGAAAATCTTACCTTGAAATCTTGTGTGATGATTAAACTTAGTTTATTTTATATAGTTAATCCATTTAAATCTTTGTTACACTTTCTCAAAAAATTAAAAAAAAATATAAATTTCACTTATCAGAAATCTGCATATTTTATTTCATATATTTTCCCCATTTACAAAAATATATTAAAGTTTAAAAATAAAAAAATAGGTTATATTGATACAGGAACACTTATTATATTGACTTTTAAATTACAGAGATGTACTAGCAACAGATTTTGCAGAAAGTGTACCATTACATGAAAAAATCCCATTTTGAGAAAATCGCAAGAAACACTTTTCCTTTCAATGGGATTTTAATGTTTGTTTACATTTTTAAGTTGCTAATAATTGTTGTTAGAGTGTCCAAAAAGTACATAAATTATATATATTTGTAATCTCCAGAATCTGCTCTATTTTTTAAGCCACACATTCAAATATCAATTTTTTTTAAGGTATTTGACGTCCCCTTAAAAAATAAAGATCCAAAGGCTTTTGGATTATCATTTATGGAGGGAACATGTGGATTATTGAAACGAACAAAAGTATGCGGAATCCATTGACTCGCTGCCACCGGGCTCCGTTCTATGGTATTTAGGGTAACTACGATGAAGGTATTCTTCTGCCTCCATGGTGACGCCCGAAATTTTTTCCCGCATGTCATGCATTGCTTGCATCCATCCGAATGCGTAAGATTTTGCAAAGTTCATTTTCATGAGAAGCTAAATATCATCGACACATTTTAAATGTAGGCATTCATTACTCGATCATGGTTTTCTCGTCGTGTTCTTCATTTGACCCCGTATTAAAGAAAAATGGACAATTTTCATTAATAACAAAATATACTTTTTAACTTCTTACATATGTAGGAATTTTTTTTATTACATATGAAAATTCAAAAGTAATTTTTCATGGCCCGTTTTGCTCAGGAAAATTTTTTTATTCAGAAATAAATTAATATACCAGTGTAATTTTACACTATGTATCGGCGGACTATGTATCGACTTCGTATCGACTATGTATCGACGGACCCCGCGATGGTCTCGATCAAGTCTCTGACGACACGAGAGGAAAACGGTGGCGGCTGCTTGTGTCTGTCACCATCAACGATCAGATAGCGGTCAGGGTCACGAGCCATCTGCGAGAACTGCTCAACTAGTTCTGGGAATGTCGGTCGGGATTCCGCATCATCTATCTAACCTGATCAAAATATAAAAAGAAACTAGTTGGTACCCGTCAAAACATGGCGGCTAGATAGTAAATACATGTATTAATACACAAATTATACTCAACACATCATTGACAAATGTTGGAAAATCATAATAATGCGAAGAAACACATTAATGTGTTTAAGCTGCTTCGTGCTTAAAGAGTATCTGAAGCCAGATTTAAAAATGTCACTGAGCATGCGCAGAAAGCAATTTTTTAATTCTAAATTATCGCTCATTAAACAGCGCGAAATAAACAATTTCCATCAGGTTTAATATTATATTTCACAAACATAAATATCACGAAAATAAAAATGGCAGACAGAGATCTAGTGAGACACCTCGGAATAAACGTGTTATTCCGAGTTATAACTCATTAAAACATGTCACTGAGCATGCGCAGAAACAGTGAGTTTCTAAAGCCAGATTTAAACATACCACTGAGCATGCGCAGAAATAAATTTTTTTAATTGTAAATTATCGCTAATTAATAGAAATTGCGGTTACAAAAATCAAATTTGACAAATCTACAGATCACAATCTTTTGTTTAAGACCAAAATGAAGTAAATTGATGCAGTAATTTTCTCTCACGGACTGCCCAAAAAGTCGGCTTAGCAACTTAAATATATAGATATCTATACTGCCAACAGTGAGCCTTGTCTATGCTCGATGTAGCGAAGACTTATCCCTGGGTTAACGTTTTTCTTATTTTTTACCACGTTTCTATTAACTCGCTTTCTTGTTTGTTTGTGTGTGTGTGTGTTTGTCCAGTACAAATCTTGCAATCGATTTTTAACTAACTTCCCGACTAGCTAGACATTTGAAACTATTAGAATAGCTCAGAACACGATGACAATGCATTATTTTGATACTTTTAGCCATCTTTAAGCTATTATCCTATATTATCCTGTAGCACTATTACCCTGTATGTTCCCATATTCCGACTAATAAACCTTTTAAAAATGTCTTACTTCCGCTCCGGCCACCCTTAAGGTATGTCCACACTTGTGTGCTTTCGCTTTCAACATGACGCAAGGAGAGAGGAACCACCTGCAAAATTCCAGGAATTAGATAGCGCGTGCCTCATCGCAAGCGTATCCGACCCGAGTGGATTTTCGTGCGTCATTCCGTGCGTTTTTCTTTTCTGCAAGTCAGTCACTTCAGAATGTCGCAGTCTTCGGAAGAAATTTGAAATTTTATGGATGATTACAGAAATTGGCCGTCATTGTGGGACGTCAACCACTCCGCATACACAAATAAAATTGTTAATACATTTAAAATAGTTATTTAATAATAATATACAGGGCATTAAATTATTAATGTCTATTGCTTTAAAATTAAAACTAAATGTCTTTTTAAACAAAGCAAACTAAAAAAAATTTTGAAAACTTGTACTGTATCATTGAAATTTCCTTTTTGAAATACAGGGAGACGATTTCAAAATTACGCATCAGCTAATTTGTTATTATAAAAATACAGAATAAAAAAATCCCCGTAGCTTATCATGAAGAACCACTTTGAAAAAAAAAAATAGATGTTTTAGTATTATAAAAGCAGGTTACAACCTGAATTCGCGTTCTGCGTGACGTAAATTTTTTCCCACATGTCATGCATTGCTTGCATCCATCCGAATGCGTAAGATTTTGCAAAGATCATTTTCATGTGAAGCTAAATATCATCGACACATTTTAAACGTAGGCATTCATTAGTTGATCATGGTTTTCTCATCGTGTTCTTCATTTGACCCCGTATTAAAGAAAAATGGGCAATTTTCATTAATAACAAAATATACTTTTTAAATTCTTACATATGTAGGAATTTTTTTATTACATATGAAAATACAAAAGTAATTCTTCATGGCCCGTTTTGCCATGACGTTTTATTGACGTCATGCCCGTTTTCATTGACGTCCAATACCTTGGCCATCCCAAAATCAGTTATTTGATACATCCGGGGTTTTTTACGAAATTTAAATAAGAAATTTATTTAACATTTCAACTCTATAGTCATAATGATTACAACACAGAAAAAGATATAGTATATATATATATATATATATATATATATGTAATAATAACGCCCCACTAATATTAATTGTCCTATATCTAACGCGTGTCTTAGTTTTTTCTCAATAAAATCCAGCCCTATTTTAAAAAACGAAATCGAAAATCGAAATAATCTAATATTCTCTTTAACGCATAAGCGGGAAAGTTATATTTAGAGTTCCATGATCTCGACCCCCTTCGAGGAAATACCACGTGATCGGGGTCAACCAATTAGAATAATTTTAAGCCTAGCGGCGAAATCGGAAGTTACTCAGCATAAAAGGCGAGACGGAGCGATTTCGCGCTCTCTTCTTACTTGGCGCTGTTTCAGTACGTCCTTGCTCACTGTCCGCGTACTGTTCCAAAATATATTAGAATGTAATCATATTCGATAATCCAGCCTGGGCAGCTATGGGCTGTCCGTTGACGTTATTGTCAAACATCATGTCGTCAGCGTGTGCCAAGTCATTCAACTATATAAAGCAGTGTATCTTCTCTGATGTCTTGAAGTTTGGTTCCATGGAATAAAATATTTCAAGTGTTCATCGTGTTCCTGTTCTTTTCTGAAATGTTTATGTGTGAATCCATCTCCTGTACCGGTCTACTAGAAGTAATTACCACTCTGGCTACGTCTACATTGTCGTGTTTCGTGTACTCTACAAAGTTAAAGTTATTCGTACTTTCAAGTACCCTTTTTGTTTCATATATATATATATATATATATATATATATATATATATACAGTAACCACCGCTTATAGTGATCAGTAGTTATAAGAATCAATCGTTTATAAGAATCAATATAGCAAAAACAAAAACAAATGTATTATTTCATGTTAAAATTTTCGGTTTAAATAATCAATCCACCGGTTTTAAGAATCAGTTTACACTCTTCGCTTTCCTTTCATTTTTTCCAAAAAAAGCCACTTAAACCCTCCAAAGGTACGAAGTATTTTCTTTATTCTTTTTAAAAGAAAGAGTGATAACATGGGATGGAATTCAGTCGTAATGCATCCCTTTCTTTGTTAAACATAACATAATAGTTTCCTCTTAAACGCTTTAGCTAAACACTTTCCTATTAGCTTGACCCAGGGGCATCCTGCCCGTGCGGATCCGATTTCACTTTTCTCCACCAACAAACAAAGACAGGTACTCTTTTTCCCCACATCCCACATCCTGGTTGCGGCTTCCTGGACCCTGAAACACATAAATCTTCGGGGAAGTGTCCACTATCACTTAGGAAAACGTGACATTATCAGATTCAGTACGTTATCAAACTGTGAAACGTAAGCTAGAAGGTGAATCTTGGTCTGAAACTATTGGTATTGAAAGAGGTATAAACAGCCTCCTGAAAACTTCATTACGTCAAACTACCATTGAAAACTTTTTCTTGCTCCCTTCCTGTAGTTGAAATGTTAAATTGTTAAGCAGGTATGCTGTAACAAATATTGGATTTTTTTCTTCTCTTACTATAATCATGTTTATCTACTTATAGGTTTAGAAATTAAGTTGTATTTTTAAAATTATAAAAATAATTTTAATGAAAGATAATTAACGTAAATAATTTAAGAGTATTTTATAGTAAATTTTCTAATATATGTATATATAGGTGTGTGTGTTCCTGTCCAAAAACCTAAATTTCGGCTATAAGAATCAACCGCTTATAAGAATCAAAATCAGTAATAACAAACGTGATTCTTATAAGCAGAAATCACTGTATATATATACCCACTGTATATATATATATATATATATATATATATATATATATATATATATATATATATATATATATATATATATATATATATATATATATATATATATATATATATATATATATATATATATATTATATATATATATTATATATATATATATATATATATATATATATATATATATATATTATATATATATATATATATATATATATATATATACCCACTGTATATATATATATATATATATACCCAACAAACACAGAGGCATCGGGCCGGGGTCGGAAGGTTCCGGACAGCCGATTTCTCCACTGCCGGGCCGGCGCATTAGGTCAGTATCGTTTCCGTCACGGGCGTGTCCTCTCGCCCGCGACTACCCCGTCGAGTGCCGGGCCGCTTCCGGTAGGAATGGATCTATCGTGCATCCGACTGATAACCGCGAGCCAGCCGCGCGTAACCCGGCAATGCGGACATAAAGCCGCCGTGTAACCGGAGGTTGACGGGTCGGTTACGGGAGAAATAATTGGTGTCGACATACCGTCATCCACCCATCTCGTAACCAGCAATGTGCCGTCGATCTTGGCGACGCGCCGTCACTCAACCGCAATCGGAATAGTGACACTATTTCAAAGTTTTGCGTAGAATCCTTTTTATTCATATGCTTATTATTCAGTTTTTTTATAATCTTGATGAATAACATCTACCTTTACACTTTATTCTGGCCTTTATATTACTAGTATTAATACCTTCTAATTTTACCTTATTCTCACATATTTTAGGCAGTACCAAATATTGATCCTTGTTATTACCTAAAAAATTTTATATGAATCACGAGTTTCCATCTATTTTTGCGATATTACGTTGTTTTGTTCCTTCATATTTACCCCAAACTGGAAGTCAACATATTAAAACCAATCTTTAAAGCTAAATCTATCTTTCCATTTGATCTTAGGTTCCCCACTTTTACTTTTAAATGTAGAATAAGATACAGTATGGAAAAGGATACTATGTTTTTCTTTCCATTCATATTGTTTTTTAATTTCATCCAAAGAAATGTAACATAAATCCATGTTTTTAATAACTAACCCCAAAAGTTTGTATTCTACCCAGTAAAATTGCATTATAACAAATTTGATACATTTATTGGAGTAATTTATGTTTAGTGATATGATGAGACCCACAATCAAACCTTAGTTTCAGCTTATCAAAATTTGCTCAGAATAATTTATGTAAAGTATTTTTTGTATATGATACTTTAAGTAGAGTTGATAAATGTTCTTCAGATAAGCAAACTATATTTTCTATAGTTAACTTTGAGAAATTTCATTCCATTCTGTAGCTATAAGGAGTAATCCATGTGTGAAAAATATGAGTTAACTATAGGATTTCATTCAGAATGATTAAAAATGAAAAATGCATGCAGTTTACTTTTGCATTTTCATTACTTTTGCGTTTTCATGAAAACTGCATGCAGTTTTCTATAAATCTTGCCAAGTCATTTTTTTTCATAGTTGAAAACTATGACTTAGTTCAAGAAATACTTTATAATCACACATCTGATAAGTCTAAAAAAATTATTTTATAAAAGTTACACAATGATACAAGATAATTATACAAACACATGCTTTTAAATACAGAAAAGGAGAGGTGATTTAAAATAAGTTTATTTAGAAGTACATAACATTTTTACATTTTCTAATAAAACAATTCGTTGGTCAATTCGTTGTACCTCTGTTCCATCTTTACAGCATCTGAAAAAAAAGAAAGAAAAAAATCAGTCCATAAATTTAAGTGAAAGGAAAATTACTCCCATCCCCTGATATAATTTATGGATCAAAACAATGTTTTCATTTCAATACATTCCTTGAGAACCTGAAATGACTCCTTAGGTAATCTCATGTAACCTTTATATGCTTTAAAGAACACTGTATATCTTTTACACATCTAAAAAACAGAACAAGAAGAATAAAGAATTTATTGAAACATGTATAGGAGTTACTTATGTTAGTAAGGCAAAAACTTCTCCCAGAATGCATAAAGTATTTGGATTCTGGGAACTCTTCCCAGAATGCATAAAGTATTTCTAATTGAATTCATTAAATTCAGTTAGGAAATTAAAATTCTGAGACAGAAGTTTAAAAAAAAACTTGATGCAAAACAGCACCCAAACATGGGTGCAGTTTTAAATCTGTCATTTTATTGATAACTACTTCCATGAAGTAAATTCCTACCACATTTTTTTGTAAAACCAATTACATACTGTGAAGACTACATCATGTAATAAATGTTTACTTGATTAAATTAATATACTAATAGAAAATAATTATAAAATGGTTGTTAAAGAGTATTCCCCTTTTCACTAAATTTGTTATTACAGATATAAATAAAATAGGGTACATTGCCTTGGTAGAGTACAATAAGCAGTAGCATTGAAAGCTGAATGAGAGACTTGTCTAGAATGACACCAAAAATTTTCTCTTCACTATCGAGAATAATTCTGCTGTTCAAAGTATAGAAACACAAGAATAAAGATTGAATGCTAAATAAAACATTAGCATACAAAATCTTAAATTTCTAAATCTGATTACAACATGCCATAGAGGGCATTAATACAGACGCTAGATCAGATTTAGAAATTTAAGATTTTATATGCTAATGTTTTATTTAGTATTCAATCTTCATTCTTGTGCTCTTTACCTTCAATGTGATAATATTCTCGATAGTTAAGAGAAAATTTTGTTGTCATTTTAGACAAGTCTCAAGTCAGCTTTCAATGTTGTTTATTATTGTACTCTATCAAGTCATTCTACTCTATTTTATTTATAGCTGTAATAACTAATCATTTAATCAACAGGATTAAATATCATACTGTACTGAGGGAGAAAATTAGTGAAAAGGGCAAATAATCTTTAACAGCTATTCTATTACTATATTAATGAATAAAGTAAATATTTATTACATGATGTAGCTTTCACAGTAATTTTTACAAAAAATGTGGTAGAAAGTCATTTGGGATACTAAAGATAATTGTAGATCTTAGACTTAAAGATACTAAAGAATAAAATTAAGTTTTAACAGTAAATTTACTTGAAGTAACATTACATTAACCAAAAGGTATTAATTACATAATGACTTTTTTAAATACCTCATCAAGTATTAGAATAATATCCTCCATAATTCCAGCTTCAATAACTGATTGAATCTTGTGTATTACCAGCAGTAATATTAGACACTGTCCAACAGACTTCCTGAAATGAATAAAAATAAATATATCATAACACAAGGCAAGCTGTTAAATTATAATCAGAAAAATGTCTCCTCACATGAATTTTCAAATCAGATTGGGTGAAATTTACAAATAATGGAACATGCACTGAGCATATACACTGAAGTGCCACTGAATTAGGGATACCTACCTAGTAACGTGTTGGGCCTCCTCTGGCCTTGATAACGGCTGCCACACGACGAGGCATAGATTCAACAAGTTTCTGGAAACGTTCCACGGGAATGGCTTGCCAAATATTGGCTAAAGCTGTCCATAATTCAGTAAGGTTCTTTGGTGCTGTGTGATGGCCTTTCACGCCTTGTTCCAAAACATCCCAAAGATGCTCAATAGGATTTAAGTCTGGGCTTCTAGGTGGCCAATTCATGACAGAGAAATCAGAGGAATGCTCATCCAACCAGCCAGTAGCCAACCGAGACTTGTTAGAGGTACATTTGTCTTGTTGGAAAACTCCATTACCGTGCGGATTACCGAACAGCATAAACGGATGGAGGTGATCACCCAGCAACTCTACGTACTGAATTGCATTGAGGGAGGTTGGTACACGTACCAAAGATCCCACGTACCCCTAAACTGTGCCACGAAAAAACACACTAGACCATGATTGAGCCGCCATGCCCTTTTACAGTTCCAGCCAGGCATGCAGGATCCATGGCTTCATGAGCCTCACGCCACATTCTCAGCCTCCCGTCGGCGTTAAGTAGTCGGAATCGAGACTCATCACTCCATGCTACTCGTTTCCAGTCCTCTACACTCCAGTCTCTGTGCTCTCTTGCCCAGGCAAGACGTGCAGCCCGATGGCGAGTATAGAGCAATGGTACTCTCGTAGGTCGACGGCTCCCGAAACCCATACGGTGAAGCGAGCGTTGCACAGTCCGTTTACTGACAGTACGACTGGCACCGTCATTAAACTGGGTGGTAATTTGAGCTAATGTTTGGCTTCGCTGACTACGTACAATACGCCTGAGCCGTCTCTCACCACGCACTGTCAAGGCTAATTGTCCTTTGCAGTTTGCCCGATTGCTAGTTTTTTCCCACCATCCATGTATTCTTGGTATACTCTTGACACTATCGACCTTGAAAATCCTAGCTGTCTGTCGATTTCGGAAATTGAATGGCCCATGCGTCGCGCACCTACGATTTGCCCGCTATCGAAAGCGTCTAAATCAGGCAGTTTACCCATACTGGCAATTCCAACAACTAATTCAGAACAACCACAGTACGCGCTATATATGCAGTTACCACAGCGCCCTCACTTGCGCATACATGATGCGCAGCGCTACACAATTTGAATAGGCTTTGCTATCCCTAATTCAGTGGCATTTCAGTGTATATATACATATTTATATATATATGCATATATATATATATACATACAATATATATACATATATATGTATATATACATATATATATATATATATATATATAAACATATATATATACATATATATATATATATATATATATATATATATATATATATATATATATATATATACATATACATACATATATATATATACATACATGTATATATATATATATATATATATATATATATATATATATATATATATATATATATATATATATATATATATATATAAACATATATATATATATTCATATATATACATATATATATATATATATATATATATATATATATATATATATATATATATATATATATATATATATATATATATATATATATATATATATATATATTTCCTAATAAGTATTTGGACACATGCAAAGGAGGATATCTGCGGTCCTGATACGTCACGCCCTCTTCCGTTAAATATCGTGCAGGAAACAACATTGGCATTAGTCGCATGCAAGACGCCACGAAGTGCAGAGTTAAGTGATTTCGAGAAAGGTGTCATCTTCGGTTATGGCCTATCTTTAAGGGACACATCTAGGGAGCTGAATTACCCAAAATCGTCAGTGACCTTTGTGATTCAGAAGTGGAAGGTGAGCGGGGATTGTCGGAATGTGCCCCGAGTCGGCAGACCCACGAAATTCGGAGATAGAGACCGACGCGGGCTGTCCAGAGAAATTCAGAAGAACCGCACCCAACCTATGGCCCACATACTCCAGGAGTTTCAACCGGCATCCGGAAGTGTTGTTTCGATGAATACCATCCGTAAGGAAGCACATCTGCTTGGTTTTCGAGGTCTTGCTGCCGCCCGTAAGCCCTTGATATCCCAAAGTCCAACCACGCTGCTGAGTTAACGTGGTGCAAAGCACGTCAAAAGTGGACCGTAGATCAGGGGAAATGGGTTCTCTGGAGCGACGAATCAGGGTTCACCCTGTACCGTTCGGATGGCAGGGTCTGGGTCTGGCGTCTGCCTGGAGAACGCTCCTGCCAGAATGCATTGTGCTCACAGTAAAGTTCAGCGGAGGTGGAATTAGGGTCTGGGGCTGTTTCTCCTTGTATGGACCGGGACCCTTGGTCGCAATTCATGGTAAGCTAATCGCCGACGACTACTACACTATTTTGAATGACATTGCGCGTCCTACGTTGTGGCAGTTTTACGGGTTGGACCTATGTTACTTCCAGAGCGACAACGCCTGCTGTCATGTTGCGAGGTCCACCATGGATTGGTATTGTGTCCATGGGGTTAACCGAATGGGCTGGCCTGCCCAGAGCCCAGACCGGAACCCTATCGGGACCTATGGGACGGGTTGGATTGCCAAATTAAGAGGTGCAACAACAGTCGAAAATTGGTGAAGAAACTTACATGTCTTCTCCAAGCCGAGTAGAAGAATATACCACTTGCCGTCGTACAAGGACTTTTAGAAAGCATGCCCCGAAGGATTGAGGCTGTATTTGCCTTTTCGTGGAGGCTCTACCAACTATTGTATATAAATAAATTTTGTTTTTCTTTTCTATCACAGGTGTTCAAATATTTATTGGTAGATAGTATAAATATATATATATATATATATATATATATCAATACATGACTATGCAGAAGAGAGAAATAATGAATGTGAAGGTCAATGATAATAACTTACCTTGTAGACAATACCAAAGGACCCGCAGACCAAATTGCCAATTTTTCTCAAATCAGATTCTTTGATTATTATGAGTTTGGCTAAATTTGGTTTCACATTTGACGGTTGCAGAGGTTCGTCATCTTCATAAGTGCTCATCTCCTGCAATTCAGGAAGATTGAGAGCTCAGTGCAACGAACTACCCTAACATGGGAATGCGTCTTTGTATAATGGAAAACATGTAGAGCATGTTTGAAATAATGTGTTTTTAAAGACTATAGAAAATCCTTTCCTTAGGGTAATGAAGAATCTTGCTATCAAAACTAAACATACATGGGTTGTGAGATCTCCATCATTCGCTCATGGTGTTTGCAACTAACCCATTTCTACAGATGTAACAGAGCGTGGGTCAAACTTTAAACGGTGTCCTTGAGGCACTGCCCACACGAAAGTAACTCTGAAATTTGTGAGAAAGATGATAGGCACTAAAGAAACGTTTTGGTCGGATATTTAAATTTGAACTCTTTTATTTCCGCAGACGGTAATGTGTGGCAACAATTGCAATTGAGCTAACGTAGAAAGAAGAGAAAATGGAGATTTCGACGACGATAATCGCCGTACCTTCCAAATGATACAGAAGGAACTAATCATTGGATCTGAAGTTGTACATAAAATGATTCGTCAAGAACCGCACATGAAAAAACTCCTTTATAATTTAATAGAACACCAAAAAGCGGAGCGTGTCAGAATCGGTAAAGAATGACTTGATGATGGTGGGGACTGCATTATTTCTAAAATCATGACTGGTCATGAGAGTACATACCTTTTTAACTCTTCAGCGGGCGCGCCCGTGTACAAAGTGCAACATTTTCGTAATTTTGAATGGTTTGTTTTTACATGTAAGGTTTGAGTGTTCTAAGCAGTTTCTATTTATAGCTACACTCTTTTTAATGCAGGTCTGATTTTCTGTCCCTTGTATTCCTTTCCATTCATTGTTAGTCGCGATTTAACCGCAGTAAACCAGCGATTATACTGGATTGCAGTACGACAAAATTGTGAGTCGATGTAGTAGATCGAATGTGCAGCTATTACACAGTATTCCGCATATCACGAAGATGGACAATCTCATTGTTTTTTAGGATTTTGGACAAATTAGGAATCCATTTGCAAGTTGTCCTTAGATGCATTAAACCGGACAGTTTTGAAGTAAGGCGATTGTATCTGCATTCTTTGGCCTTTAATTATAAATATATCTCAATATTATAAACATTTTATATCTTGCCATAAAACGCAGAATTATTATTTTCATTCTGAAAAAATAAGTTTATTACAAAAGAAATAATCAAGGTTGAAAGAGACGTTGCACTTTGTGAAACGCGGGCCTACTGGTGTTCCAAAAATTGGCGCGCCCGCTGAAGGGTTAAAGTAGGATTACGTTCCTCAATAACGGTCCTCCGGAGAGAAAAAAATTTTCTGAGTCGCGAGTTATAATTTTGGCAACTTCGCCAAACCCAGTAGCAGTAAACTGATAACACAGAAAAGTACCAAAATGTGTCAAATAAAAAGGTGAGCAAACGATAAGTAATCCTACGTTAATGACACGCGGTAGTTTAGTTAGAGGAGACTACCTGGAATATATTTTTTTTCCAACACGTCGAGAAAGTAAAATATGGGTCTTTGAAGATGACCCAAACCAACCATGGTGAATAGACAACGGACAATGAAAAAAATCATGTATGCCGTGTTCTTCGGAAGCACAGAGCTGGCCAGAGGGTCAGAAGGAAGTTGCAGCTAACTCGTACACCACTCAGTGTCTTCCAGAAATAGGTGAATGTCTTCCCCATGATAATGCCCACACAGCAAGGATTACTCTTGAACAAGCATCAAAGGGAAGAATATTCACCCTAGTCTCATGATCTCGCTATCTGTGACTTTTGGCTATTTCTTAATCTAAAAGAATTTACGTAGTCGTTGTGTATATATATATATATATATATATATATATATATATATATATATATATATATATATATATATATATATATATATATGTTAAGCATTAATTGAGAAAATTTACAGGGGCTTCAAAATAACTAATTTCTAACGTTAAAAGCCATGATTATTCAGAGTCAATCAGATTACACGCGTCTACGAATGCAGAAGCTATAGGAGTTATTAATAGGGTTGAATGACCTTGGGGGGAATCAAGCGCCAGTATCATTGCGTAGCGAGTTATTTTTAGAGTTTAGACTGGGTTTCGCGCGAATATTATTTGCAGACTAAGCAAAGATGTTTCTGGAAACTTCGGCAGACGTTATAATGAGCATGCGCGATAAGGTTAGACGCCTTGAGGGACAACAGAGTTTCGGCAGAGCGGGATTAGCATTGAGATTGAGCGGTCACGCATCGCGGGGATTGAGATGATTACTTGGAAAACTAAATTATGTGCGAATTTAATTGAGGGTAGTTTAATTAATAGTTGGAATAAACTTTTTGGATATAATTAAATTGTAATCATTTAACACGGCCTATGTTCACTGACTGCAATATTATTAATAAGTATTAGGGAGTAATTAAGAGGGATCTACAATATAAAGAGCACGCTTCGAGCCCATTTTAACAGGCTCGTCATATACACACACACACACACACACACACACATATATATATATATATATATGTGTGTGTGTGTGTGTGTGTGTGTGTGTGATAATAACGGCCCACCATTATATATCTAAAGCGTATTTAAAATTATCCTGTTAATAAAGCACGACCCCTTTTCTAAAATTGCAACCTAAAAGTAAAATAAGATAATTTATCGTAGCCCAGCAGATCATTATACAGGAATGTGAAGTAGCTGAACTCAATAACATCCCCAGATATGAGTGTTAGAAGTTATGAGATTCCGAATGTCAGTATAGTGTCAAAAATCTTGAAGAGCCCTCGAACCACTCTGAATTTATAGGTTCTGTAACGTCAAAAACCGCACTTTATAAGAACTTTATGGCCACTTATCCTGCACTCAGGTCAATAGGTCACGGTTCTAACAAGCGCGGGATCTAGCAGTAAAGTCCCCGATAAACTTAAGTGGACACGTGAACTCCACGAATCTAAAGTCGCCCAATTAAAATACAGTTGGTTCTCTGTTTAACGACTTTCAAGGGACCGTGAAAAATCGTCCTTAAGTAGAGATCGTCCTTAAACAGAATTTGTGAAAAAATAACATTTCCCTTCAAACTTTACAGGCTTAGGACTGTCAATATATTTCTTAATATATTGGCGTGTTTAAAAATGTTATTTTTATTATCATCATTGTTTTATTCACAAAAAGTTATTTTAAATTACATTGAAAAAAATAGAGTACAAACAATACAAAAAATTACGATTTAAAAAATTCAAAAAGTGTTGATTGCTTCATTCGCCTTGTTTTCGTTATTCTCTTTTCCAGATTTTCTAAAATGTTAAATGAGTCACCTTCCATTTTCGATGTAATATAGCGTCGGAGAACATCTAGAGCAGAAATTGCATCTGTGTAAGACGGTGGCAGTGTCTCGTTTTCAGTGTCTTCAACTTCACCTTCTTCGTGTGACACCGTGGTTTCGTTTACAATATCTTCATAAATTTGTTCTACATTTCTGAAATCTATTGTTAAAACATATTTATCACAATTGTAGAAATCTTGAATTGAAACATGCTCATCTTCAACAAGACTTCTCCATTCCTCAGGGGTAATGTCATCTTCGTTGATTTCTACATCCGTAGTTTGCAGTTCCACTACAAGTTCTTTGTGAATTCCAGCAACGCGAAAGCAGTTTTTTATTGTGGATGAAGAAACTTCTTTCCATGCTGATGTTATCATGTGCATTGCTTCCAAGATTGTAAATTTTCTAACTTTTATACTGTCAGCCGAATTGTTTATTAATTTTCTAATTAAATACTTTCTGTAGTATGCTTTCACACTGCGAATGATACCCAGGTCTAATGGCTGGAACTTGCTAGTGCAATTAGCTGGTAAGAAATGGATTTTCAAATTTGTAAGTCCAGGGATATTTGGAGTATGTGCAGTGCATCGGTGGATTAAAAGTAAAACTTTTCTCTTTTCTCGATGCATTTTTGCATCAAATTTTCTAATCCAGTCAATAAAAATTTGTGATGTCATCCACGCTTTATTGTTATTGCGGTACTCACAAGGTTTCCTGGTGATATTCTTAAAACACCATGGTTGCTTTGATTTGCCTATAACTAGTGGTGGAAATTTCTCAGATCCATCCGAATTAGTGCACAGTAAAACAGTCAATCGTTCCTTGTGTTTTCCACCTGTGTTTTCCACTGTGTTTTCCACCAAAACACTTTTCGCCCATATACGTTAAGGTTTTATTAGGCCCATATTGTAGAATAGGCCCGTCTCATCTGCATTGAATATGTTCTTCTCATCATATCCATCTAATATCCCCTTCAGCACTATTTTCCATTCATCCACTATTTTTTCATCTACGGAGCCACTTTCGCCAGATATGCTTTTAAATACAAGCCCGTATCTTTGTTTGAACTTCGTTAGCCAACCAGCCGAAGCCAGAAAATTTTGCATTCCAAACTTTTCTGCCAGAATAATAGCATTTTCTTTAAATATCACTCCGGAAATTGGAATGTTAGAGGACTGCCTTCTCAAACTCTTCTGATCGGCCACATTGAATTTTCTGCCGTTTGGATTTGGATCCCAAACCAAATTTTTGTGCCGCTTCAAGAATTTTCTCTTTGCTTGCTAAAATGCCTTTGAGAGTAGACTCGGGTAGCTGAAATTGACTTGCGAATTGGACTTTTGTTATTCCAACACTTTCTTCCCAGTTTTCAATAATTTTCACTTTTTCGTGTAACGTAAGATGCTTTCGCTTTGATGCCATTTTGCTCTGCTCACCTCGTATTCGTTCTGGAATGAGCTCCTACACACAACCATGAATTCTCTAAACATGAACACGTGCTTCCCAGAAGGAGTGAGAGAGGGGTGCTTTTGGACAGTTCGTAAATCACATGACAACATGGTAGGTACAATAGAGTGATTCCACACCCGCACTAAGAAATTCGATCCACCAGGGAAGAATGTTCGATTTTCCGAGAAACAGTAATCCCCCCCCTCCCCCGGTTTTTCCACTGCAACAAGTCTATGATTGCAACAAACTTAAAGGAAATTCCAGGTCTGTTATTGAAACAAAACTCTCCCACAGAAAGTAACCCTCCTGTAGATAAAATGTTGAAGAAAAAGTTTATCTCGTAAGAAAAAATCGTCGTTAAATAGAAACAAAATCGTCTTAAAATAGAATTTTTTTACGTCGGAGGGACCGGGACCGGGAAATATCGTCTTTAAATAGAGATCGTCGTTAAGTAGAGCGTCGTTAAACAGAGAACCAACTGTATTAAGAAGTTTTAGGCCCTCTGGCGTCAATATCGCAAAGCACTTATTTACTATGTGCGTGAACAGAAGATTTCTGTCTCTTGGTGTCTAACTCTCGTTGCTGTCGGACATACGGTCCGCTTCTGTCTTGTAATGTAATTCGCGCCTCGTCAGGCCAAGTCATGTGGCCACTGCAGCTAAGGCTTTCTAATCAATAAAGCAAATCCTCGAAGTTGTGTATTTCATCAATGGCTCCAAGAGTGCGTGTCTCGCCTAAGGTTCGTAAGTGATTCCCTGGATCTACAATTCGCCCAACTGCATCACATCTTCGTGACAGCTACGCCTCTGATTAGGGCTATGCCTCTCCTCCACGGCGTGAGGTACGGGACATCACACACACACACACACACACACACACACATATATGTGTGTGTGTATATATATATATATATATATATATATATATATATACAGGGTGTAACGAAACTCTTGTCCAAAACTTTAAGGGGTGATAGTACACATCAAGACAAACAATATTATATAGGAAACTTAGGGTCCCAAACGTCTTCCAAAGGAGATAGACGCCATTAAAGTTTAGGGTCCGAAATTTCAAATGATCATAAAAAACGGGAAAATTTGTCGATTCGTTTTCTGTTTTCGCTTAAATTATTCTTTATGTCAAGATTTTCTGGAAAATAAATTTTAAAGATAAAGTTAAAAAAATGCCGATAGAGGGCGCTTTAGACTTTGGAGTAACAAACAACTATTTTTTACTGTCATTTTTTGTATCAGATTAAATGCTTTCAAAAGCTTAGACTTAAACTTAAATTTTGAGCTCAAAATCGGAATCGTTGGGGGTGGTTATGTTGCGAAAACTCAACAGTGTTCAGGAGGTGAAATTTGAACCCCCCTCCTCCCTTGTACGCAGTTCAGTTATTCACGATTTTGGATGCTCGGTCGTAGACCAGGCAGAAAGCAACCGACTATCAGCCACGTGTCGATTTTTCACGATGGTTCCTCCAACGATTGGCTGTGCAACCAGACTTTGCCGCACACGTGCTGTTCACCGATGAATGCAGTTTCAGTCGGGAAGGCATTTTCAATGCGCACAATGCACACAAGTGGGCGTACACTAACCCACACGCTACCCGCCCTCATTTATATCAACGCCGTTTCAGTGTCAATGTGTGGGCCGGAATTATCCACGATCATTTGATCGGGCCATATCTTCTGCCAAGGCGACTGGACGGCGGAACGTATCTGGTATTCCTATAAGAGGTGCTTCCAGTTCTGCTGCAAAGTGTTCCAGCCAACATAAAGGCTCGTATGTGGTTCCAACATGATGGAGCGCCTGCACATTTCAGCGCAAATGTGAGAAGTGCATTGGTTACAGCATATCCAGGGCGATGGATTGGACGGGGTGGTCCGGTAAATTGGCCGGCACGCTCGCTTGACTTCTCCTGTCTAGACTTCTTCCTCTGGGGCCATATGAAGAGTCTTGTTTACGCAAGCCCTGTCGACTCCAACGGGGAACTGGTTACGAGAATTGCCGTCGTAGCAGGCGATATCCGGGAGATGCCCGGGGTATTTGCTAATGTTCGAAAGTCCCTCCGCCGGCGGTGTAAGGCCTGCATCCTTGCTGGTGGGCGCTCTTTCGAGCAGTTTTTGCGATTCCACAAGAAAATCATGCGTGTACCGTTTTCTACGTGTCATCATTCATTCAACCTTCATTCATGCGCACGACGTGCGTACATCAAATTGTTTTTTTTTATTTCGAGAGGAGAAATTGCTCATGTCTAGTATTATGAATAAATTTTTAAATTTTGTCATCCCTGTCTAGTTTATTTTACGTCTAGGAGGTAGTAGTTGCTGCCTGGTCTACGACACAAAGTCCTACGACACCAAGATCGGGAATAACTGAACTCTGTTCAGGAGGGAGGGAGTTTCAAATTTCAACTCCTGAGCACAATTCCGTTTGCGCTACTTAACCACCCCCAACGAATCAGATTTTGAGCTCAAAATTTAAGTTTAAGGATAAGCTTTTGAAAGCATTTAATGTGATAAAAAAAATAACGGTAAAAAATAGTTGTTCGTTACTCCAAAGTCTATAGCGCCCTCTATCGACATTTTTTTAACTTTATCTTTAAATTTATTTTCAAGAAAAATCTGACAAAAAGAATAATTTTAGCTGAAACCGCTAACGAATTGACCCATTTTTCCGTTTTTTATAATCATTTGAAATTTTGGACCCTAAACTTTAATGGCGTCTATCTCCTTTGGAAGACGTTTGGGACCCTAAGTTTCCTATATAATATTGTTTGTCTTGATGTGTACTATCACCCGTTAAAGTTTTGCCCAAGAGTTTCGTTACACCCTGTATATGTGTGTGTGTGTTACTGTAAAAGCCCGAAGTCTGGCAAAAGCTAGGTTTTACCTATAAAACCTAGGAGTTACCAACGCCTTCCGGTGAAAGCACGAAACGAGGGATTACTTATGATAGGATTTTCCATTCGCCGATATATTGTATACAGTGTGTCCCATAAACGTTAAAACACACTTTACTTTTTTAATTCCTAATATAAATTGTAAAAGTGATCAAAATAAGGTATGATTTAAGATTATGTTGATGGAACTGTCTTACAATTATTTTTCAAAGAGTTACAAGAAAGAAAAATAAAAAAATGCAATATTTATGCCATTTCACAAATTAGATCCCATTTGAAAAAGCTGAACTAATGCACAATTCTCTCGATAACTACTGAATAGATTTCAATAATTTTTAAAAATAATTTTGGCAATAGTTAAAAAAAATTAAATTGATAGCTCAGTAAAAAAATAACTAAAAAAATTATGAAATTTAAAAAATAAAAAAAATGCAGTATATTTTTTTTTCATACTACTACTTTAATACCTCTTACTACTTGTTACAACAAGGTTGACTGTTATGGCATTTTGAATTACAAAGTAGATCAGCTGATTTGCACAAACACTTCTTCGTAGTACACTTCTTTGAACAGTTGCATTTTCTGAGTCCTTGTCCCCCAACTAAAGGCAGATTTTTTTCTACTTCACGTACACTTATTTCTTTTGTACCAACTTCTTCGATGATTAAAAAAATTTCTTTGCAAAAGGTAAACTGGTTTCTTGGGTACAACGATTTTAATTTACCAAACTTAGTACCAAGAACATAAAACTCGTCATCTTTAATATCAGTAATAACGGCTATTACTGATTTTGGATCCCTTTTCGATCTATCAATACTATAATATCAGGTACTATATATACTATAATTTCGATCTATAATATCAGGTGCTTTTATTCATTTTGTCCGAGAGTAGGTTTCGGAAAGTTTTTAGTAGACGCAATTTTCATCTTCTTTGCCTGCTTCTCAAGTCCTTCCTTAGCTGTCTCTCGAAACACTTTCACATTTTGAACTTTGTTGATAATCGTACCCGTTGTGTCAGAACATATATCTGGTTCTTTTTTTTTCAATTTGAACTTCAGTATCTACTTCCATCGTTAAGCATGATTCTTTATCACATTATTATCACCATGCTATTCTAAATTAACTATTGCTTCGAGATAAGTACCTTCATCTTCTGTATTAACCATGCATTCATTATTAATATTTATAATTTTTTCTCAGTCCTCTTCAGTGGCAATGTTACTGTTGGGATACTCCCCACATTCTGTCTTCCCAATTTGGAAGTTAAACGTTTATGTTTTTCCCGTACAGCGAGTGACGGGCATGCTTCAGGAATGACGTGATGAAGCTGTTTCTCTGCGATCGCAAGTTGCGATGTTCGGACGTCATTCTTGAACGCTGGTTGCGATGTTTTAATTTAACATTTCTTTTTCCGGTGTTTATATGTTTTTATAATATTTGTTATTCATTGTAAGTGAAGTGTTACTTTTAATGACAATTATTTTGATGTTTATTTGGCGTTAATTTTCCTGAATATGCAAATCAGCCAGATACCCACGTGGTTTGAATGTATATAACGTGCTGGCTTTGCTTAGCTCTCGCCGAGGTCAGTCGGAGCATTGTATTAGACCGAATGCTATCGCCAACGCTAAATGTTAGCTCGAGTTTACTTTTGTGATGATAAATAAACCTGCGTTTCCTTTTTTTTAAACGACTGCTTCTTTTTTATTCCTGCTTCAGCCCACTGCTACATTCTGCTATATATATTTACCATATCTTTTCTATGGCTTTTAATCAAGTTCAACAGTTACTAATCAAATTACGTTGCTAAACTGAGTTAACAAGTCCCAGCTTCATAGGACAACCAAACATAGCTTCGTAAGGTGAACACTTGATTCACTCGTAATATGCTTTGTTTTTCATTGCTTGAACAAATTTTTATCCTTCCGAGTACTTTTCTGTCTTATTTGTTTCCATCCATGTTGCCAACATGTTCTCAACGTCTTGGTTCGCCCGTTCGACAGAACCTTGCGATTGACTGTGTCTCGGTTTACCGTGAACTATTTTTATATCACTCCACATTTCACGTAAATTGTTTATGATTTCGTTGCAAAATTCCGTCCCATTGTCGGATTGGAGAATGTTCGGGGCTCCAAAAGTTGTGAAAATATCCAGAAGGTGATATGCTACTTCATCAGCTCTTTTACTGTGTAAACTTCGGAGTAGGAGGAATTTTGTAAGATGATCTTGATACACTAAAATTAATTTAATATCACGATCAGGATTGGACTGCACATCTATTAGGTCGACTTGGTATCAAGAATTCATTTCACTATGCACAATTGGCTTGATTACAATTGCCTTTTCCACAGTTTTATGTTTTTTCTGACATGGTTCACATAGTCTCAAATTCGTGACGATAGATTCTACTGTTACATTCTTGTACTTGCGGTTCAGTTCCTTAATCATACGGGTTCGTCCACCATGGACAACTGCGATATGAGCGTCGTGTATGACGTTGAAGAGTCCATCAACTGTAACATAATACATCAGGATTTCTGCTTTTTCTGCAGATAGTGGTGCTATAAGTTTGTCCTCTCCTCCAATATTTAGAATATCATAGCGTTTCAACCTTCTGTAATGAACTGCTTGTTTTTCCTTCACACATTTTGCTTCTTTCACGTCATTTATTAAAGAAGTGTATTTCTCATTTGTTAAATAAAAGCTGTTATCGTGCTTATTTTTTACAGATACAGACAAAATGTCGTAAAACTTTTTCCACATAACATCACTCATTTCCTTTCAGCAAAATAAAAAACGCAAAATATGCTAAAATGGAAACAAACTGCTTCTATTTTAGATCATAGCCGCTTACACTTTTCTGAATTCGCTCGAAGCTAGACTTCAAATGGCGCAAATAAGGAGGGGCAGGAACAGAAAAGTGTCGTGACGGAATTTTCGCGCGCAGGCTTATTCAAGTTCGATTTAAATCCCTCATTTCGGGCTTTTACCGGAAGACGTTGGTAACTCTTAGGTTTTACCGCAAAGGCTTGGTAAAAGGCCGAAATGGAATCATATTAAAGCATACTTCGGACTTTTACCAAGCCACTTTGGTAAAAGCTAGGTTTTACCGGAAAAACCTAGGATTTACCAGACTTCGAGCTTTTACAGTAACACACACACACATATGTATATATATATATATATATATATATATATATATATATATATATATATATATATATATATATATATATATATATTTATTTCTGTGTTTTTGAAAGTCAATTTGTGACTCTGTCTTTATTTTACGTTGACCTATCCAAAGAATCTCCTCATATATTTTTAAATGGTCTTTTACTGATGTCATTTAAAAAAAAGTAACGAATATTTAAATATACTATGTATCTAAAAATTTCCAATTTAAGATTACAAAAAATGTATTACATAATAAAAAAGAAATAATGGTTCAAAAATGTTTCGAGTTTGTGGTTTTTAAGGAGAGCTGTATATTTTATTACGTCAATATAGATACTTCCAAATACTGGGCAACCATATCAACTTTAGCTGTAAAATTATGGATTCTCAGGAATAAATTGTATTGACAATAAACCAGATTTTTAACTATACTGGTAGCCATACACCAGGACAATTTTTAAGCTGATTAAATTCAGCGGGATTAATTTTACTCAGATTATTATTTGGAAGATAAGATAAGAGATAATTTTTATTAAACCATCTTTTACTAAACTTTGAAATGTTCTAAAAACTAAGAACTATTTTCTTTACTTGCAAACTGGAGAACACACATGTTTCTCAATTTTTTTCCTTGTGATTGCTATCAATAAAAAAAAGTTAATAATTATTTTTGTGAAAAAAAACCAAAGCATGTGACTGAGTTCATTGGTTCTCTTCGAAAAAATCTAACTAACTTTGACCATAATTTCATGTAAATTCTGGAAAATAACTGACTTTGCGGCGTATTTGTAACTGTGTTATTTGAGGATTTCATGAAGAAAATCCTGAAGTAATATCAAAACAGAAATCCTCACAGCAGGAACTTGACAATAAAAGGCAAAAGCATAAAACGATATTAAAACAAAAAGAATCTTATGATTTCACTTTGATATCATACAAAGGAAAATTCATGACCTTTTTTCCAGGCATGATTAGATGTTTTTTGAGATTTTTGAGATGTGTTTTATGATATTGTGGATGATTTTTGTAGCCAGTAGATGGTCTGAGGTGGATTCAATACTAACCATTGTATTCAGCACGTTATTTTCTTTCCTCTGAATCCGCTTGTATACAAGAACACCACATATTGTTAAGAAAACAATGCCTCCGAAAACTTCTCCAATTATGGCTGGATTGTTATTATCGCTGAAAGAGAGATTTGTATTAAAAACATATTTAACAGTAAAAACTACAATTGCGTTGAAATATTTTTAATATTTTTAACCTAGAAAAAAATCATGTCTTCATAATAAAAGAAAACAATAAGAATAAGTTTGCCATGATTGTTGCTATTTTTCTAGGGTATCATCAAAGAAGCAGATTTCATCTTCGCACAATTAAGTCTGAAAATTCATTTTCTTACCTCTGCATAATTACAGATGAAAACTGCAGATATTGCTATTAAATGAGATACGAACATAGCATCGATGATACTGTAACGTATTCCTGCGATTTGTGTCAAAAGCAAACACTTAGGTAGCGTCACAGGTTACGTGTAAGGTAGACAGCTTACTAAAATAGAGACTTTTAAGATAATGAGAATTTCAGTTTTATTTAATATACACGGTTAGGCCGCGATCTCGAATGATATATATACAAAGCAGTCCGTAGAAGTTGGAGTAGAAATCGGGAACTGTCTCTCAAGGATGGAGCACACTATCGCTAAAACGAGGCGACGAACTGCTGGTCAGGTCACAGAAAAAAGGGCCCGCACTCGTCCACTGGAAGCTAGCAGCTTCTCCGAAATAACACAATTGGGGAGATCAAGTTCCGATCGGTTTCCCCGACCTTTCTCGGTGAAAAAGGGTCGTCTCACGTAGAGGGCAGAGCCTCACAAAAAAACAAGTCACTTAAAAGTGCGTGGAGCTAGGAGATCAGGTATCACTCCTAAACTCTCTAAGAAAAAACTCTCCGCACAAAAAAAACTGGCCTTCAAGCCCTCGTCGGCTTATTTAAAAACTTGATCCCTGGCGGAATTCTTTTCCAGCCTCCTCTCTCTAGCTCGCTCCGGATAGGCTGAGCGTCCAGCCGTGCGCAAAAAAACGATGCCGATTATTTCATCTTCATCGCCCGCTCCCTCGTTAGCGGTCTCGTTTCAGGGCGTAAACTGTCATTGTCAACCAATGTCAAAATATGGCTCCAGACTGTCTCCTCTTTTCATCCCAGGAATGCGCTCCGAAGAGGTGTCCATTGTGGCTCCTCTTTCGCTCGGGGGGTCTGCCATTCTTTAGAATCGGTTCACGGCTAGCGACGATTTTAATGGTCTTCCTACTCGCCTCGAGGAGGGGGAATTGCCACAATACTGAGCAGCAGCAACAACAACAACAACAACAACAAAAAAATGTAATTTGTTTTCATTCATTTATTTCAGTATTTTCTCTTTTTTATTGCTGACAAATATATTTCATACAAACACATACATCTAGTTTTGATATTTGTGTTGCATATACATTTATTTTTACCAAAGCATACAATTATTACTACAGTTAGAGAGCGGAAGAGTTTTTTTGTTTTAGGAAATTTAGATAAATTTAGGAAATTTAGATAGGAAATTTATCATGATTTGTTTCATAAAAGACGAAATATTTTTAGTGTGAAAAATAAAAGCCCCGATAATTTAAAAGATCTTACATGAATTTTTCCTCCTTTTTTTAACATTTGTTCATTGATTCAAAGAGTTGTACTTATTTCAGTATTTTCTTATAATTGTTTCAAATTATCTAAACACACTCATTTACTTTTCACGAATTATTGTCTTCAAAATGTTAATAAAACCTAGTAATATAGTTGTAGTCGTTATGTATTGCAGATTTTTTTTTCTTTTAAGAAGCAATATTTATTGCAATTGTTTTATTTGTTAAGTTGCAGTGAAAAATCTTTTATTCGAAAAAATGGAACATAATTAAAAAGATATTCGCATTTTAAATCAGTTTTCAATACTAGTTTGATTTTCTCGATTATGTATTCGAGTATGTTTTCATTATTGTCTTAAATTTACATCTAAGCAAATATGTTTAATACTCGTATATTTTGGCATGACTGCCTTTGCTGAAAAATACAGTTATTGCTATTGTGAAATGCTTTCATAATTTTTTCATTATAAAACATAAATTCCCCGCAATTAATTTGTCTTACAAATTTTGATATTACAATGAAAGTCTTAGAAAATGCAAAAGATGTACGGGTAATTTATAAAGATCTTATTTAAAGGAGTTTTAAACCCAAATTTAATTTCTTTGAGTACTTTAAAGTGTAAGTAGATATTCAAACATCTTCCGGATAAATTGTACCAACAATCAGAATGCATAGACGCACTTTAACGTTGAAGCGAATGACATTTCTAAGAAACTGCATTTACAGTGTATATAAGTTATTGGACATAAAGTTGCAAATACTTTTGATATTTTATAAAGGGTAAAAGGAATGCAAATATATCCGTTATGTTTTTCTTTTACAATTAAGTCTAAAAATGTCTTTTTTATGTTACTGTTGTTCCCGGGGTCTCGTGAACACTGCGGTGTTCACGAGAAAATAAGACAGCAAACAAACGTATACACGCACATAGATTTTTTTTGTGATGTGTTTGTTCAACGGCCGTGGACTGTAGGAACTGCTCCACTTCCGAGAACTTCGTGTGTCTTATTATACAAAGTCAAAGACAAATGGGATCAATAACACATAATTATAGGCACTACTTACTTTTCTTGATAGTTCTTTGGTGGTGCTTTGGTGTCCACATCAGAACAAGATGTATATTTCCTTTTAACATCAAGCACTGCGTATGGCTTATCAGCGGGACAAGAGGCAGTGCAGTTGAACTTCATGACATATAACGAAAAAAAAAAGGTAAATCATTATCCCTTTCAACAAAATTGATAACAACAAAATACCACGTCTTCCTTTAAATAGATCAAATAACATTTGGCCTTACAGAGTATCAGAAGTTTTAATAATTTTCGGACAGTGCCGTCTTGACTGTATGCTATTGAAACTTGAGGCGACCGAACTCTCACGACCCTCTGCCCGGCACCCCTTCTCTGATCGGCGCAGACTATCCCCACTGACTGTGGGATTAGAATAGGGGCTACTGGCACCACCTCATGCGCAATCGGTCCAAACTGATATGATATCGGGGTGAAAAATCAAAATTGCTTGTAGCTGCTTCTGCCATCTATACTTAGAAATTTGAACTATTTTTATAAGAAAAACTTAGCAAATGCTAAGTTTTGATTTTTTTTTGTCAATCTTTTCATTTACACGTATGTTCATTTAAAATTAAAAAAAGATAATATGAATTTTATTTTTTAATAATTTACTAAATTAAATAAATTAAAAAATAAATAAATTAATTAATTAAAAAATAAGTAAATAAATAAATAAATTAAAAAATAAACTTAATATATATTCTGATTCCATTTAATAAGAAATTTTATTATAATTTCATTATTCTAATTCCATCCCAAACTATCATTTTCATTATTAATATTTAATTATGATAAAACAAATATTAAATACATTAAATTAAAATTATTTTTATTCAGGCCAGGGTACTCCGATTTAAATCAGATTAATAAATCAAAATTTCCTTTTCATTCTTTTAACATTGTAATTTTGTACTGATTTAAAATACAATAAATTTTAAACAAACTACTTGTTATTTACATCAAATAAGTCAAGTTAGAAAAAAAAAATATCTTGTCTAATATACTGCAAAAAATTACCCTTTCATATTCCCAGATTTATTCATATATATATACATGTATATGTGTGTATATATATATATATATATATATATATATATATATATATATATATATATATATATATATATATATATATATATACATATATATATATATATACCCAACAAACACAGAGGCATCGGGCCGGGGTCGGAAGGTTCCGGCTAGCCGATTTCTCCATTGCCGGGCCGGCGCATTAGGTCAGTATCGTTTCCGTCACGGTCGTGTCCTCTCGCCCCCGACTACCCCGTCGAGTTCTGGGCCGCTTCCGGTAGGAATAGAGCCATCGTTCATCCGACTACGAACCGTCAGACAGCCGCGACGAAGCCATCAATGTGGATAGAAAGCCGTCGCGTAACCGGAGGTTGACGGGCCGGTTACGGGAGCAATAATTGGTGCCGACAGGCCGTCAAGTACCCATCTCGCAGCCAGCAAAGCGCCGTGAATCAGGGCAACTCGCCAGTAGTGAGCCGGAATCGGAATACCGGCAGATTTTCAAAGTTTTTCGTAGAACCCTTTCTTTCACATGCTTTTTATTTTTATTAATGAGATTGTTTTTAACCTTTATATATAATATGATCTGATATCTACCCTTTCACTTTATTTTTTTTCTGGCTCTCCATGTATAACTAGTATTGATATTTTTAACTGTTCCCCTTTTCTCGTGTATTTTCAGGTAATAGTAAATATTAATCTCTGCTATTACCTAAAATTTTTATTCAGAATAATTCCTGAAAATCAGGAATTACCCGATTATATAATCTTAATTTATATAATTTATTTGAAAATTATTAAAAATTAAAATTGAATGTAGTTCAATGTTTTGTGAATTTTATTCAGTCTTTTTTTTTAGTAGTTGACAAGTGAAAAAAATGTTTCATTGTTTTGCATATCAAAGAGTGATTCGTTGTTAAATCTTAGCTGTTCATGAAATATCTTTTTTGAGACATCTTCAAATAGGTCTTGAAAAGTTTATTCTTTGGAAATAAAAAATAATAATATTCTGTCATCCTACAGTCTTATCATATTGTTGAATATGATAAGACTGAAAATTAAACATACCTTTCGGTCATTGTCCAATGATGGTATATTTAAAAAAATGTTGAAAATAAAAAAAATCCCACACAGTCGAGCAGCGGAGAGATAGCAGATGTGGTGTTTCTAATCCCTGGTGTAGGAACTCCCTTAGGAAAGCATACACCGAGTCCAAGAGATCCCGCCGTAAAAGAGAATCACAGACAAAATCCTCCTCAACCGACAGCTGTCTCAAAGAGACGCCCATACATTCTGTGAGTAGAAGTGGGGAAAGAGCAATGACAAACAGAAAAAGATTTCTCCCCCTCCACGAATTTCATTCTACGGAGGTGTTCGCTTCTAAGTCCCGCCATGGCCGCAAATGTCCAACCTCGAAGTAGAGAAATAATACAGCAACTGTGTCGAAGTATAATTGGTGTAAATAGCGTGCGCTAAAGTTTCGCCAAAGTTTCGCCAAAGACTTAGATGACGGAAAATCGCCAATCTGTGTACGTCATGATCGCACGCTCGCCAAACGTATTTTCTCAATAGATCGCTGAACTTATATTTATATGTGTCGTAATTTACACGGACATCGAAAAATTTAAAACAGTATTTTGGGGGGCTGGGACTGAAAAAAACTCTTCTGGAATAAAAGTCTTTTTGAGTCCATAGACACTTTTCTTTTATTAATTTTTATTTTTATTTTCTGGAAATATTTTTTTTTTAGCTTTCTTGTGATCAGAATGTTTATGCTTTAAAACAAATACTTAGATTCTGATTTTTCAGCTTCCATCAAAGAATTTTCAGCTACGGCTTAAAATACATGAAAAGTTAAATCAATTTTTTAGACTAAATTAGCCATGTTTCAGAATTTCAATAATGTGAAATACTACTTTTCATGCGGGAAAAAAATCCTTTTATGTAGACGATCAGCTTAAAGCGTTAAAAATACATATTAGATAAAGATTAGGTTAGTAAAAAATTATAAAGATTTTTTTTTTCCCTGAGGCTTTGAAATTTCTTGTAACTTCTCGTTGAAAGCTTTTAATAGATGGCTCTCTGAACCCCTTGAAACGATTTAATGGATGCCACTGGCCTAATAATTTTTAAGAAAGTTAGAATTAAATTTTCTCATTCTGGAATGTATACATGTGTAGGGGGGACTACAGAATGCCTGAAATAAATAGGAAGAGAGGAAATATTTACGTGAAAATGAAATTAATGACTACCGAAGATGTAAACATCTATCTATCAAAATTTTCTAAATTATCTGCCAGTGTAAATACAGAGGCTGTTCGCACAATTTTTAGACGATTTTGGTAAGCGGTAATAAAAAATCGTTTGCTGCAAAAGAAATAATTGCAATTGAACTATGTTTTTGAAAGTCAAAATTATCGTCTGCGGCTTGAAAGTTTTGTTTTTATTCAAAATGGCGTTTTTAACAAAGCAGTGGTTCGAAGGCTACATTTATGCTCTTTCCGAAGAGAAATATGTATACTCCGTTATCCAAAAACGATGTGAGAGTCATGGTTTTGTGATATCTAAAGCGTCGATAGGTAATATCGTCAACAAGAAAGGAAAAAATCGTCAAATTGGAGCCTCAAGTGGGACAAAAATTCCAAACATGTATCCAAGGAAAAAACGGACATCTTCGACTATTGCAAAGGTACGTTGTTTAATGTTAAAAGAAAATCCCCCTAGTCAAAGGACAGTTGCAAAATCATTAAAATGCTCGGTGTCCACTGTAAACAAAATGATAAACGTTGATTTAAATCTTAAGAAAGTGAAAAAACGCTATGTGCATCGTCTTCTTCCAAATCATATCGCTGAACGCAGGACACGCTGCAGAATTCTATATGAGAAACACTTATCCAAATAAAAATGGAAAACAATTGTCACAATAGATGAATCATGGGTGTATTTAAATGACTGCAACAAAAAAAAAGCCATTTATTATCATAAAAGGGGAGAAAAAAATTTAAGTACATGGTTCAAAGAATCGAATTAAAGTTTTTCTAAGGGATTCATGATTGTTGCTGGTTTTTCTTATAATGGCAAGTTAAAAATAAAGAGAGTGGAAAAAAATGTCAAGATTGACTCCAAATACTATCAGGAACATATTTTATTGCCAATTTTTCTGAATGAAATACCATCGCTTTACCCACAGTGCCATCAATCTGTGAGACTCCATCAGGACAAAGCTAGCAGTCACACATCAAAATCCACTGTAAATTTCCTAAAAGAAATGGAACAAAAAACTGGTATCAAGGCCATACCCTTCACTGATATCCCTACTAAATCTACCGATGTAACACCTATGGATTTTTGTGCTTTCGGACTTTTAAAATTTGCATTATCCAAACGTCGTCCCAAAACCCTTACAGGACTCTGGAAAGCTGTTCAGGAGGAATGGGATAGAATACCTCTTCTGACACTTCAAAAGGCATTATTATCCTGGAAATTGTGGTGTCGAAAGATAGTTCAGAATAAGGGATGTCAAATAAAACATTTAAAACACAAGAATTTTATGTAATTTAGTTTTGTGAATACAATATACATCGTCTAAAAAATGTGTGAACAGCCTCTGTAGCATCATTATTCTTAATATATATTAAGCACATTTGCGACGTTTCAAGAAAAAAAATCATTAAAAAAACAAATTACGTTCTTTACATGTTTATTTTTTATCAGTGATTTCGCATTTTTTCTTTTTTAAGTCAAGATGTTGGTATCAAAATGTTGTATTGATATTAGGAGTTTAGATGTACAGAAGGTCGTTCGCACTTTATGGAAACGATTTTGAAATTTAATTTTTATGTATAAATGTCGTATTTTTTTTCGGCGATTTGCTTCTATCTGATAGCCATGGTTCTTTACAATAGTTCTAGCTCGAATTTTCCATGAAAGTTAACTTTTTCTTAGTATTGTCATGTCAATTTCACCCCATTCCTCTTGGACCGTTTTCCAAAGTCCGTTCAGTGTTCTTGGATGCCGTTTTGTAAGTCTCGTTTTAATAAACCGAAAGCGCAAAAGTCCATTGGAGAAGCGTCAGATTATTTTACAGGTATTTCATTAAATGGGATACATTTTATTCCTGGTTCTGATTCTTTCTTTACTAAATAAGCGACAGTTGATTTAGACGTGTGACTTGAGGTTTTGATCATATGAGGCGCAACTTTATCAATTTCCTTTCCATATAAGGCTGAAATTTCTTCTTCAAAAATTGGTTCTAAAATATTCTGCTGATAGTAGAGTGAATTAATTTTGGCTTTACGTGAGACTTTTTTGATTTTTAATTTGCCGTTGTAACAAAATCGTGCAACTATCTAGAATCCCTTTCGGAACTTTTCTGTACACTGACAAAGTCATTTCGTACGGTCATTTCCGTCAGTTGAGCAAAATAAAATTGATCTTTTTTATTACTGTCACTTAAATATACCCATGCAACATCGAGTGTTACCACAAATTTCCATTTTTCAGCAGCTAAATGTTTTACATATAATTTTCTACAATTTGTTTTCCTTTCAGCAATATGCTTTGGTAAAAGCAGATGAACTTTAGTTTTAAACATATTTTTTAACTTCAAATCATTATGAATGATTTTACTTACAGTGCCAGAATACATTCCTAGTTTCGATTCAATGGATCTTTAAGGCGGCGGATTTTTTTTAGGATCAGAGACTTCCCTTTCTCGATATTTACCTGCGTTCGAACAGTTTTAGGGTGAGGTTTCGAGGTCATGTTTTCATTTTTACTTTCACTTAGACTTTTTTCCCTTTCAAATTTAATGTATTAGAAATACCTTTTTTTTTAAATGCCATAACCGCGATTTTTAGACCGCTTTATAATTTGTTAATACGAATATTTCACCTCGGAAAGCACAGTTACGTAACCTTCGAGCCATCTATCAATTTTATGGGCCATTTTCAAAATAAATCTTTTATTTTACATTCCAATCAAAACAAAACAGAAGTAGGCAATTATTCTGAAGTTGCCAAACTTTTATCTCAAAATGCAAACGACAGAAATAAAGTACACAATCGTTTCCATAAAGTGCGAACGACCTTCTGTATATTTGAGATAGTCATTTTATTTAACTGGCATCTGTTTTTCAACTGTAAAAAGGGAGAATGGGTTTTTTAAGTCTTAAATCTTGACAAAAAGTTTCATATTGTATTAAAGGAGTGAGGATGGGTAAGAAAAATACTTCTGATTAAATCCTTCACCGATTTAACTTGCTTGCGCTTGACGTAGAGAAAGACGTTTTTAGTGACTCATGTAATTGAACTCAGTGCCTCGATCATTTATTTTTTTTTTCAGCGTATCAGCGACTACGAAAGTATGTATTATAATTATTGTATGTTACCTAACTGCATATATTGATCTAATAAGTAAAGATAAATTTGAAGAGAATCACTATTCTTGGCTTGCACCAAAAACTATTAACTTTTGGAAATTTAAATAGTTACATTCATTAATTTTAAGGCCAAAAATCTTAAATAATATCTTACAAGTCCAGTTCTTAAAGAAATTAATTAATTTTTTACTCAAAAATGGATGGCTCACTATTATGATATTACAGATTTTTTTTCTTTTTCTTAAAAAAATATGATTTTGAAAAATTAGGAACCCATAAGACGGGCACCTAATTTTTCAACCTTTGCCTCTGACGGACTGCCGAGCGAGGGCAACGCCTCCTTCTCACTTGAGGCACTGCCCTCTAGAAAGCCCCTCAACGCCGCTGAATTCTGGGATGTTGTTTATCGTGAAAACAGCATATGCTTTTTAAACCTAAAGATTGATTTTTCAAATGTTTCTTTGTTATATTCTATGCAGGTGAATGAAAAATTACAATTAAGTGTTTCATACAAAGGTGAAGAAATTGGTTTTTTGAATAAATTTAAATTTCCTTTATTAATAAAAAATGTTAATGTTTTGTATAATATTTTGAATGAAGTTGAGGGTATTAATCGAAATGAGCTCAAAAGTAACCCTATCCTTGTGTAGACTTAATTTTAAGTATGTTAAAGAATTTAGATACAGTAGTTGAAGATAATAAGAAATCTTATTTGGAGTTCCTCAAAGAGCAGCTTACTTTACTCTTTACTAAACCAGAGAAGTACAGCTATTCACCTGAAACTTTAATATTTTCATCAATGTTTTTCTTATTATCTCCTTCTGCTTATAAATTTATAAGACAAAGTGGGCATATTACATTACCTCATCCAACAACCATTAATAGACTGAGTGCTAAATTTAATGTAAATCCTTTAAATGAAATTAATGATACAAATTTTTTAGCCTATGCAAAGCATAGGGCACTTACTTTAGAAAAACAAGAATTGTATGTTTCACTTATGATTGATGAAATTCATTTAAAAGAATGTTACGATTATAAAGGAGGAAATATTGTTGGTTTTGCAAATGATGACATTGAATGTGCAACTAGTGCACATGTCTTCAAAAAGATTTCATGCTACACTTGTAAATATTTTTGGGAATGAGGCTTTAGGTATTGAATTAACGCTTAATAATAATTTGGATCATGAGCTTTAAGATTAAAATATCTATGAATAAACATAAAATACAAGATACTATCTTTTATGTACTATAAAATACAAAATAAATAAAAGATAAAGTAAAATACAAAATAAAGATATTATCTATCAAGATAATCTTTTCTTTATTTTGTATTTTTATAGTCAGATATTTAGTTAAATCTTTTTTTTCCAATTTGCATTTTTTTACACTTTATTTAAATAATATTTATTATTTTGTAATTCCTAAGAAAAAAGTATGCGATATTACGGAAATTTTCACTTTACCTAATATTGTATTCTATAAAATGCCCATAGCTGGCTATATATATATAGTCTAAAATTTCAAACACACATTGTGCTAAAAAAAATTAAGTATCGTATCGATGAATTTTTAATTTATTCGGCAACTACGAATTTGATATAGTTTTTTTTTACACTATTATTATAATGCAAAATTAATAGAGGAGAAAATAAATCTTGACATCTAATGTTAAATACAATTTCCAAAGTTTGCATTTTCCTGTTAAAATGATCTAGTATAATCAGTTTTAGAAAATAACTATCTGTTTAGTGCGTATTTCTTTTCGCATCGCTCGCTACGACAGCTGAAAACGAGTACGATGTTGTCAGGAGAATCGCCTACAGCAGTGACGTCACGAATCCAGCGCAAAGGCTTTGTGATCTAGAGGGCAGTGCTTGAGGGGGTGTTGGCGAGAGAGAGCATTCCCCATGTGTTTTAGATGCGAGGGAAGAAATTATTCTCCCCAATTCTGAGAAAAAGGGGCCTTCTACGTGCCACCTGCAAACAAAGTGTGTCCACACAAGGGGGGGGGGGGAGAAAGAAAACGACTTCTCAGAAAGAGTTGGCTTGCGCCGTTAAGACCCCATGTGAGAGAACAAAGAATCTATTCTGAGTGGATAACGAACAGTCTGTCGAGAAAGCAAGCTGATCGGTTGAATTTACTGTTAGATTTTTAAGTTCGATTCCGGTATACGAGCAAACTGCTCGGGTGAAATTCGGATGAAATCCGACGAACAGTGACATTTCTCCGTTAAAGACCGTGAATGGTCTTGGTTGAGTAATTATCTCAATAAATTATTACTATTATTAACTAATATCGCTTAAAAGCCTTTTATTCCCGAATTTTCGCCTAAAAGTAGAAAAAAAATATTTTCACATTTATTCGCATGTATTTCGTAAATACGAAAATTTAGTATCCCTACTAAGTATCCTACCTCATTGTACTCGGTGACAGTGATACATTATATAAGCACTATCAGAGACTAAATAGATGCCGATGTTTGGTACGTGAAAGAAAGTGCATTTCTTGTGGGCATTTCTCATGGGTGAATGGAACAGATTGTATTTAAATTTTACCTCTGCGAAGCTATTAGTAATTTTTTTTGAAAAAAATTAAATATTGATCTGAATCTGAATGTTTTTATCTGTTTATGAAAAATAATCAACAACGAGAAAAATATTTTTTTTCTTCTAACTTTAAAAAATTTAGAAAATATTATATGACTGCAAAATTGTTATTCAAACTGAAACATGAAATTATCCTAAAAAGCATTTTTATTTTCATTAAACAAGTGCAGCTGTGAAGGTGAAGACTTGCATCACAAACAAGATATACGCAGAATACTTGTATGAAGAAAATAATTAGTACACTATCTATTTACTAGCACATTAAAAGCTACTAAAATACTCTCAACATTTACATACGTACAAACACACACTTTCTAATTTAATCTCTGATGACTTTTTTTTTTTTTTTTTTTTTTTTTTTTTTATGAAGCGTTTTCGGAAAATATGAATATGGTTCATATCAATGGGTGTTAGAACTTTACATCTACGTTGGTCAGCTATGTGAAATTTATTTGCAGCCAACAATATTTTTATTTTATTTCCTCGAATCATTCTATATTGTTCTATACATCACTAGGTATAAAGTATGCGAATAAATACTGTTAAAAATGACGAATATAATTCAATGTAAATCAATATTTTAATAACAATATTTTGACTGTATAGAGCAGGGGTGGCCAAAGGGTTTGGCCACCACTGGTATAGAAATATAAAAAGGTATGATATGTTTTTAGTGTTTAATCTGTTAAACACTTATTAAAATCCATTAAAGACTCAATTCGTTAAAAGAGAACTGTCACTCGAAGCTCGAAGTATTTTATTTTATGCTATGGATATATCTATATTCTAATAAATAAAAACGGTAGTGTTATTCATTGCAAAATCAGTACACTTACCCCCCCTCCCCAAAAAAAGAAAAAAAAGCGCTGAAAATAAACGAAAATGGTCATTTTTATGTAAAAAAATTACTTTAAGTGCAGCGCCACGAACACCATCACCGAAAAATTTGTGTAGTCCAAATAAGTGTAACCCAGTGGTCTACCGAAAAAGGAAATGAAGCGCCTACCGAAATTCTTATTGGCGATAAGTATCTGCTGGTAGGGTTGCCAGGTAAATCGAAGAGAACCAGGGTTTGAAATGAAGCCCTGATAGATACCCGATTTGGCATCCAAGAGAGTCTGCCGAAAAGTCCGTCTTAATCAAAATGATAAACAAATTTAGGCAGGTACTACTCTTTGCTCTCTTGTGCATAAACTCTTGATCGAAAAAATTATCCATTTGTAAGTGGATGTTTATTTCATTTCTATATAAAAGCCAAAAATAAATTAATATAATCTAATAATAGTTGATGTCTGTCAAAACATGACGGCTAGATAGTAAATGAATGTACTAATACACAAATTATATTCAACACATCATTGTCAAATGTTGAAAATCATAATAATGCGCAGAAACAAATTGTGATTAAGTGGATTCGTGCTTAGTGAGTATCTAAAGACAGATTTAAAAATGTCACTGAGCATGTGCAGAAAGCAATTTTTTTAAATTGTAAATTATCGCTAATTAAACAGCATGAAATAAACAATTTCCATGAGGTTTACTGTTGTATTTCCCAAATATAATTATCATAAATATAAATAAGGCAGAGATCGATCTAGAGAGACTTCTCGGAATAAACGTGTTTATCATTAAAACATGTCACTGAGCGTGCGCGGAAACAGTGAGTTTCTAAAGACAGATTTAAACATGCCACTGAGCATGCGCAAAAATCAATTGTAAATTGTAAATTACCGCTAATTAATAGAAATTGCTGTCACAAAAACCAAATTTAACAAATCTACAGATTACAGTCTTTCGTTTAAGACCAAAATGAAGTAAATTGATGCAGTAGTTTTCTCTCACGGACTACCCAAAAAGTCGGCTTAGCAAATTAAATATATAGATGATATATATTATGCATATATCACATAGTATAACCGAAAGATTATATTATGTCAGCCGTATACTTTTGATATAATACAATCTTTTCATACAAGGAAAATTATGTGAATTTTTCGTGCAAAACAAGTTTCACAAAAGTGAAATAAATATTTATGAAAAGTCTGCTTAATTTAATCTTCGACTTCCCTTTCAAATCCATAATTCTGATGCAGATTTCTGTTACTTGTGGTTACGAATCGGATTATCGATTACGGGACGTTATTGGGAAACGGTTTCGGCTCGATTCCCATCCAACCAACACCGGCCCTCAAAAGGGTACACAATACGGGATTCCCCATCGGAGATTCGTAAATCACCCGGCAACGGTACGGATCATTTTCCCCGAGCCTATCGTTCTACCGGCGCCTCCAGAACCGGCCCGTCAAGTTGCCGTCAGTCTTGTGCTTGTTGGGTATATATATATACATATATATACGTATATGTATATATATATATATATATATATATATATATATATATATATATATGTATACATATATATATATATGTATAATATATATATATATATATATATATATATATATATATATATATATATATATATATATATATATGAATAAATCTCGGAATATGAAAGGGTAATTCCTTGCAGTATATTAGACAAGATTTTTTTTTTCTAACTTGGCTTATTTGATGTAAATAACAAGTAGTTTGTTTAAAATTTATTTTATTTTAAATCAATACAAAATTACAATGTTAAAAGAATGAAAAGGAAATTTTGATTTATCAAGCTGATTTAAATCGGGGTACCCTGGCCTGAATAAAAATAATTTTAATTTAATGTATTTAATATTTGTTTTATCATAATTAAATATTAATAATGAGTATGATAGTTTGGGATGGAATTAGAATAATGAAATTATAATAAAATTTCTTGTTAAATGGAATCAAAATATATATTAAGTTTATTTTTTAATTTATTTTATTTAGTAAATTATTAAAAAATAAAATTCATATTATCTTTTTTTAATTTAAAATGGAAATACGTGTAAATGAAAAGATTGACAAAAAAAAAAATCAAAACTTAGCATTTGCTAAGTTTTTCTTATAAAAATAGTTCAAATTTCTAAGTATAGATGGCAGAAGCAGCTACAAGCAATTTTGATTTTTCACCCCGATATCATATCAGTTTGCACCGATTGCGCATGAGTTGGTGCCAATAGCCCCTATTCTAATCCCACAGTCAGTGGGGATAGTCTGCGCCTCTCTGATCATGAACTCGGGCGAATGTCAGAAGCTGAACTTTGACCGAAATTTCCATTTCATCCGTTATTATTCACTTCGCCTTTGTTCGTTAACGCAACACAGTGTCATGCTAGCTGTAGTCGTATTATGATCTGATTTGTTGAAGTTGTTAATAAAATTGTTATTTTATGTGATCGCGAGGCACATGATACCTTTATACGACTTCAAACTTTTTAACATAATTAAGGCGATTATTTAAAAAGTAGCTGTAAGCTATAGAACGTGAAATTATAAAGTAAACTTTTTAAGATTTAAAATCTTTTCTATATCAATTTTTTGTTGAATAATAAGAATTAATGCTAAACTAAAAATAGACAAACTGAGTTGCACTATTAATTCCAAGAGACCTATGAAATGCATAATAAAACTATAAATCTAAAAAAAAATAAGAATAGCAACTAGTATGAAGCTAGTTCATCATCAGGCCGGAGAGCACTGGGCGTGGTTATCTCCATAGCGAATCGACATATGATTAAACTTAAGTTACAGAAACTTCATAGGAGTGGGGTGGAGGCTTGAAAGGGGTTTTTATGTCAAAGGAATGGAGTCAAAGGATTAAGAAATAAATAAATAATAGCACATTATTAGAGGAAATTATTCCACTCTCCTACTTTCTTCTATCCTTTAATCTTCTACCTTAATTTCATAATTCCACTTAATTCCTTCTTCTGGGTTCTATAATCGTCTTTTAGCTCCATATCACTATGTTTATTTCATTTAAATTTGGGGTTTGACTCTTTGCATGGATTTCGAATAATAAAATATCATTTCCTCATCCTTTTGGGTATCACCAAATTCCGAAAACTTGTGTCATTTCTCCGAATTATTTCCAAGTGTATAACAATCTTCACATTCATAAGCAAAAAGAAGTACATTCATTAGTTCTAAACTGGTTGCCCTTCTTATTTTTAGAGAGGGATTTAAGAAACTTCTTGCTGAACAATGTTTTATAATCTACACATATGTGCCTCACTTCAATTTCTGCAAGCGGGCAAAATAAATCAACTTACCACTGTGCCATTGGAATGGAAGTCGGTTCTATAATTTCTGCATGCACTGCACTCCATGCTACTTGGTCCATAGCAGCCAAGACATTCTTCAGTGCATTCTATACACTGTAAACTGGTATTGTCTGCATAGTGATCTCGGGAGCAGGAATCCTCACACCGTTCACCAACTCTGTATTTTAGACAGCCACAAACGGAAATGAGGATCCCATATGTCGTACAGTTCTTGCACAAGTCGTGGCACTCACGGCAAACCTGGAAAGAGGCAAACTCTTTTGTGAGTTTCTCCATTTTAATTTTATACTAAAGACAAATAAACTAAATATTACACTAATCTTGTTTGGTTGGATGAATGTACTTTTATTTGATTAGTACTAATTGAACTGGGATCTACAGTTTAGAACGAAATCAAAATGGTATAGAAACCCAAACCTACCTCAGAATTCATACGCAAAGATATAGTGACAGAACTCCAAGGTCGGAAGACTTTCGTCTGGCTACTCTAAGCATGAAATTGACACATGTAGGAAGTTTAAATCTTTTAGACGGAGCCACATTCCTGCGGCCGCAACCGTCTATGGTCTGGCATGCGCCGGAACGAACAATAACTCTTCGAGTAGCACATCGGCTGACAATGCAGACCTTCTATCCTAAGCAATTCCAGTTTTTTGAGACATGGTATACCCTCGTACAAAATTGATCGCCAAAAAAATTAAAAATGTGAAAAACTCTCTCTTCAAATGTTTGCATTCGTAAAATTTGTCATAGGTTAACACAGTGGTTGAGATCAAAGGAGACGCCACCTTAAGTAAATGCCCAGGAACAGATGAATGTATTTTCCTGCTATGAGTTTTTGGTACTCAATAAAAATGTTGAATTCGAACAACTATTGATATTCTATCAGATGAGTTCACAATCCATGCACAATCACTCAATTATGACAAGTCCCTTGGTACCTTGATGTAAATAAAGGTGTAAAATCTAAACCAGTGTTAAATTGTAGCGTATGTAAAAGTAAACTCTATGTAACATTTCCACAGAAATGAAGGAACAAAATGAAACCGATTTTCTAAAAATGAGACATCGATAACCGCCTGTTATCAATCATTTTCACACTCGACAATTGTGCGCGATCAGGTTAGTAGAAAAAGTAATGAAATAACATTTTTAAACGAATGTTAACCCCCAAATTTGAACGATTGATCCATACACTCATATCCTGCTTAAAAATTCCAATTATCAACCGGTAACACGACAAAAATTACTAGTATAAAAGAGTTCATACTGAAAGGAAAATTATCATTTTTCCTGATAGTGATTCAATTATTCCCTCAACATAACGTCCACTGTAAAAGCCATCTGGACAATTCTCATCCGATTTCAAACATTCTGCCTGAAAAGAACATTTTAATTAAAATGTTTCTTTTACGTAAATATCTTTCATTTGTATATATATATATATATATGTGTGTGTGTGTGTGTGTGTGTGTGTGTGTATAGTTAACCTTTTAACAGTTGTGCGATTATGGTATGGTGGTAATAAACTTTTAAGCTTTCTTAAAAGTCTTTGTGTTTGCGTTTCCAACGACCACAAATACTCTGCTTGTTGGATGAAAAATATCGCTTAATTTTGTCAATATCCATGAAAATCGCCGGGGTATTGCTTCTGTAGTTTAACTAGATATTACCTCAAGGAAACAGGGTAATAAGGTATTTCTTTCTTATCAAAATATATAGAAAAATTTCATGTTGTGAATTAGGCTCATATAAAGTTTATGAAAAGAGATTCACAATTATTTAAGGAATTTTTCTTAAGAATACAATTTCTAACAAACTAAACTAAAAAAGAAATTCTTCGAACTGTAAAAGACGTAATTTTTTTGAACAAACCTGTGCGTTGTAAATGCCGTTCGGAAATATTGCTTTATCACATGAGTTGCAACCACCAGGTCCAAGTGAAGCTTTTGGACCGGTACACCTGGGAAGTTAGGAGAATAACAATTAATCAGAATTTTAAAAAATATATTAATTAATATGGTTTAGTTATATTACTAGTATTCTGAATTTCATTAATGTTCAGATTGCAAATTGACAAATGGCACACACACACACACACACACACACATATATATATATATATAATGTACCACACGTGTCCTATAAATTATCTCTTTTTATTTAATACACACTCTTTTAATTTGTATATTTGACCTCAGGATGTTCTATCTTTGGAACGCGTGGGATTAGTTTCTTTAACCCTACAGCGGGCGCGCCCATGTATAAAGTGCAACATTTTCGTAATTTTGAATGGTTTGTTTTTACATGTAAGGTTTGAATGTTCTAAGTTGTTTCTATTTATAGCTACACCCTTTCTAATACAGGTCTGATTTTCTGACCTATGCATTCCTTTCCATTCATTTGTTAGTCGTGATTAAACCAGCGATTATACTGGATTACACTACGACAAAAGCAGGAGTTGATGGAGTCGATCCAATGTGCAGCTATTATACGGTATCCTGCATATTACGAAGATGGACAATCTCATTGTTTTTTTAGATTTTGGGGCATAATAGGGATCAATTCTCAGGTTGTCCTTAGATCCAACAAACCGGACAGTTTTGGAATAAGGTGATTCTGTCTGCATTCTTTGGCCTTTAATTATAAATATATCTCAATATTATCAACATTTTATATCTTGTCATAAAACTCAGAATCATTATTTTCAATTTCAAAAGAGAAAGTTTATTACAAACGGTATAATCAAGGTTGAAAGAGACGTTGCACTTTGTGCCACGCGCGCCTGCTGGTGTTCCAAAAAACTGGCGCGTCCGCTGAAGGGTTAAGGGACCATCCTAGTTTCAGGTTGTAGACCCCTGTGGGAATTCTATGGGATACTTGGGATCTAAATACGTATAACTTGTGTAAGTTTTAGTGAACTTGATAGAAATTTTGAGGCTTTAAGACACTGTTGGCCTAGACCAGGGATTCCCAGCGGGTGTCGATGGAAGTTTAAAAGGGGTCTATTGCGGTCGATGATGAATTTTTCTGTTTTAAAATCTAATTTTTTAGGAATGTAATTATTACTAGATAATAATATTCGTTTTAATATGTATAAATACAGATTTGCAAAGGGCGGAGTGGTCCACCCATCTAAAGCCGAATGTCATGACGCTTTTGTAAACGTGTCGAATGAAATTGTAACGGAACCATCCCCTAATAAATAAACAATATATCGTATAGACCGCGAGAGGGCGTTCCCAGCACTTCGCACTGCCAGAAAAATAGTTTTTGAAAAACACCAGAACCACTGATGACTGTCTAGCTGCAATGTGTGCGAAGGGAATATGTCCCTATGCTCTTCATGTCTGAACACTACTATAGATACAGTTCTAGCAGCATAGGTAAGAGATAATATACAGTGATTTCCGCTTATAAGAATCACGGTTGTTATTACTGTTTTTGATTCTTATAGCCGAAATTTAGGTTTTTGAACAGGCACACACACCTATATATACATTATCTGCGGTAAATAGTAGATAATTTACCCCACAATGCTCTTTAATTTACGCTAATTATCTTTTATTAAAATTATTTTTTATAATTTTAAAAATACAACTTAATTTCTAGACCTATAAGTAGATACACATGATTATAGTAAGAGAAGAAAAAAATCCAATATTTGTTACCACATACCTGCTTAACAGTTTTAACATTTCAATTACAGGAAGGGAGCAAGAAAAAGTTTTCTATGGTAGTTTGGCGTAATGAAGTTTTCAGGAGGCTGTTTATACCTCTTTCAATACTAATAGTCTCGAAGAAGATTCACCTTCTAGCTTAAATTTTAAGGTTTGATACCGTGCTGAATCTACTAATGTCACGTGATAGTGGACACTTCGCCGAAGATTTATGTATTTCAGGGTCCAGGAAGCCGCAACCAGGATCTGGGAGGTGGAAAAAAAAAAGAGTCCCCATTTGTTTGTCAGTGTAGAAAAGGGAAATCGAACCCGGACGGGTAAAAATGCCCCCGGGTCAAGCTAATTGGACAGTGATATGCTAAAGCGTTTAAGGGGAACTATTATGTTATGTCTAACAAAGAAAGGGGTGAATTTTAAGATTATATTCCATCCCATCTTATCAATCTTTCTTTTAAAAAAAAGAAAGAATTTCGTGCTTTTTGAGGGTTTAAGTGGCTTTTTTTGGAAAAATGAAAGGAAAGCGAAGAGTGTAAACTGATTCTTAAAACCGGTGGATTGATTCTTTAAAGCGAAAATTTTAACATGGAAATAATAGATTTGTTTTTGTTTTCGCGATATTGATTCTTATAAACGGTTGATTCTTATAACCACTGATCACTATAAGCGGTGGTTACTGTATTTGCATTGGTTTCTAGTTTTTTTATCGGTAACAGCATGGCGATCATGAATGCTGATTTTAGCATCAGAAATTATATTATAATTACATATAAGTCAGTAAAATTGTTTTGTAAAATATATAATTATATTCGTTATGTTAATTATTGTGCCTATACAATAATAAGCAATTTCAGGCCAAACATTAAAAAAATTGTATCAATGCAAGACCACAACATTAACTGAAATCGAACTTTTGTTCAATTGCAATCTGTGTTTCTGAAATCTTGTTTATATTTGCGAAATCCAAAATTAAAATAGTATAAAAATAATGAAACATAAACCTAATCAACCACTTTTTCTAATTTTTTGTTCATATTCTTAGTCAGATTGTTACCTTTAAGTGTTTTATGTGCAATTTATTAAGGAATTTTTCTTAATACTACAATTTCTAATAAACTAAACTAAAAATGGAATTATTTGAGCTGTATAAAACGTAATTTTTCTGAACAAACCTGTGCGTTGTAAGTATCAGTATTATAATTATGTTGTATGCTGCATATTATAGAGAAAAATGTGAGGTGGTCGATGAAGAAAATCCTTCTTTTAAAAAGGGTTGAGGGGAAAAAAGGTTGGGAACCCCTGGCCTAGACCATGATTTCAAAATGGGTCAGGCATAGTAATAACATGATTTATGTCTTTGTTATTATGTTGAATAATAACAACTTCTGTAATAAGACTTCAGCTTTATGGTGGATATAATTTTTTACGTTGCATATATGTATTTATTCAAAGAAAGTTCTAAATATGTAAATTTTACATGTATTTCATGATTTATGAAATTTGTAAAATGCTGCATTCCAAGTAGTATTTTATGCAGGAACTACTGTAAAACATATTTATCAGAAAAAGTATTAAATTGGAATAAAAAAGCATGTGATAATAAAATGTATCAAAGCCTCCTAAATTCAGTTTGAATTCTTTCGTGCATAAAATATTGCAATTAAATTATAATGTTTTACTTTATAAGTATCCAAAACACATCACAATCACTACAAATTTCTGATAATATTTATTATATGCTGTAATATATCTCCGTATCAGTCTTTTAAATTTGGGTGACATTAAATTTAATTTTATATTAGTCTAGAGATATTGTAGTGTACTCTTCAATCTTGATCTAAAGTTTTCGATATCTGCTGAAAGTCAGCATTTCAAATTACATTAAATGCATTCAATTGTTGATTGTTAAATCCCTTGATAATAAAAATAAGGAGACACGAATGTAGCGGGGAATTGGCCGCTACATTAAGAAACCGCAAGAAGACAGGAAATTGATGAGAAAAGGAAATGGTAAACACGAAGTAGCCGATTTGAAAAGGAGGTAGTAGTTAGAGGCAATTACGGGAAAAACGACACGTCGCAAAAAGGAATTACAGATGTGTGTAAATGATGATGGAAAAGCAAGGTGTTGGAGAGAGAAAAACAAGAAGTTGAAAGAAGATAAGGAAAAACAAGAAACAGATGAAATTCTAGAAATTTCGCGAGATGACCGTGAGAAGAGGAGGATAATGAGAAAAAGCGACACGCCTTCAGTAGGACGTGGGATAGAATATTAAAGATGAAGTCTAACGAACCAATACTGGGTGACAAGAAAATAGATGACCAATCGAATGAGAAAAGGAGGAGTTAGTTAGGAAGGGCAAAAAGTACGAGGATCATTTTTAAACTACGAACCGTTTTGTAATGGAGTAAGAGAAACTTTAGTTATGAACGTAAATTGTATCACAAACTAAAATATGAACATTTTTTCACTTTTCAAGATAGTCACCATTAACATTTAAACATTTGTCAAGTCGTGTCACCAGCTTTTGCATCCCATCATCAAAGAACTCTGCCGCCGGACCGTTAAACCAGTTAGTAACAGTTTCTTTCAACATGTTAACTCTTTCCAAGCGCTTTCCACCAAGAAATTCCTTAAGTTTTGGAAACAGATGAAAGTCTGATGGTGCTAAGTCAGAGCTGTATGGTGGATGATCCAGTAATTCCCAATGAATATTGTTCCCAATGAAAATTGTCAAAATCGACGGCGCGGACTGCCCTCTAGCGGCGTCGTTCTGCTTCACGACAAAGCTCGGCCTCACGTTGCGGCAAGAACAAAGACGCAACTGGGCAATTTTCATTGAGAATTACTGGATTATCCACCATACAGCCCTGACTTAGCACCATCAGATTTTCATCTGTTTCCAAAACTTAAGGAATTTCTTGGTGGAAAGCGCTTGGAAAATGATGACATGTTGAAAGAAACTGTTACTAACTGGTTTAACGGTCCGGCGGCAGAGTTCTTTGATGATGGGATGCAAAAGCCGGTGACACGACTTGACAAATGTTTAAATGTTAATGGTGACTATGTTCAAAAGTGAAAAAATGTTCATATTTTAGTTTGTGATACAATTTACGTTCATAGCTAAAGTTTCTTTTACTTCATTACAAAACGGTTCTTACTTAAAAAATTACCCTCGTTTTAGAGACACAAGAAATGTAGGAACAAGATGATTATTATTATCCGAACGATGAGTATGACTTTTGCTATTTGATAGAGAGCGAGCATCGTAGAACGAGCGACCCATACTACGAGATTAATGTAGTTGGAGGATGCTTTGTGGACAGCATAGAATGATATTCCGGCCTGATAATAAACCGATGCTGAAACGAGATGAGATTCGCGTATAGCGCAGCAGTATGAGAACCCGAATGAGCTACCTATATTGATGATAATGCACCGGGAGTTACAAGAGAGCCAGCGACGAATCCCGAACGAAAAGATATATTGGAAGTTCAGCGCCCCATCCCCAAGGGACTGATTGATTGCCGACCCCAGTCAGTGGAAGAAAGCGAGTACCCCAGCCGCCACCCCTCATGGTGCATATACATTGGTACAGAGTTCTCTCACCGACTCCTGTCATCACATTAGTCACGCTAACATTAGACACGGTATTTAGAACCACCCCCATTCCCGCGCGCTAGATTTCTTTGATGTGGTGTGTCCCCCGACCCCGCTCGACACCATTTGACCCGCTGACCCCCCACTCTTTCTTTGATGGACCGCCAGAGGAGGAGATCAGCGCATATACAGAGTACAGAAAGAACATTAATCACTGGTAGATGCAGAGAACTCTGTACCAATCTGTATGCGCTATGAGAGTACAGAAAGATGACCTTGTTTCTCGAAGCGTGCCGATATACAAAGGATCCTCAGTAAGGAGAATTGACCGCCAGCCCAGTGAGCCCCGTGCTGAAGTGTGAAAAGACGTCAATGAAGGTATGTGTGGCAGTTCTTTTATTGATCCCAAAAATAGTGTTTGCCTGATAACCTCTTATCCTTAATTAAGTTAACGGACTTAGTGAATGGTAATGTTTTGTCAAAAAAGGTGTTTTTTTATTGAAAATGATTGATAAATGTATTTCCTCGTAGTTTAGAAAGGTACAAACGAATAAGTAGATTGTATTTGATTAGAAAGAGGGAGATAAAATGTGTAGATTAATGTGTCATTTAAAATGAAGAATCAGATTAATATAATACTTATGTAAAATTGCTATTGTAAATGTATATATGTTCGATTACAATAAACCTATCCTTTATTATTCAATCAGATGATTTATAGTATATTTAAAAAAAAAAAAAACACAACGCAAGAGTACGATATTTATTGGTCAAGCAAACAGGTAGTGCTTAAATGATTATCTCTATTGGCAATACACTCAAAATTCACTACCCTGACCATTACCATTTTTTACGAGCACGAGTTAGACCATTATAATGAAACACAAAACGGTTTCTCGGCAACGGTGTTTATCATTTTTTCTGCAATTTAAGACCAGAATGTTTAGTAAAAGGAAAATCTCGGGAAACTGATTATGCACATTGAGTGCATTCTAGAGAGTGTATGTTTAAAGTGGAGTTTTATGAATGTATATTTATAGCAAAAATTTACCCGTTAACACAATTTTCATCACAAGGCATGCACTCTCCATTTTCAATATAATTGTTCACTGGACATTGGCTGACGCAATAAGCTCCGTCTCTAACATTGCGGCATAATGAACAGTTGGTTGGACCCTGAAAATTGATATATTCATTCTTTTAGAACAACGTTAAATTAACATAGATTACATTCAATTAACTTTTAACATCTATAGTGAAAATGTTATACCTGCAAAGTTATGCATTTAGCTGAAGCATTTAGACTATATGAATATTGAGTAAACGAAAAAAGAAAGTCAAAACCCCTTTTTAAAGAAAACATATTCGAAACTTTTGTATGTATTTAGCTAAAAATTCTTCCACAATTAGTATTATAAAACGCTATGTAGTACAAATGTCTAAAATTAAATTAGGTTAATAGCTAGTAATAGTCACAATTTACAGAGAAAATGTTTCACAGTATAAATTATATATATATTTGAAGCAATTTTACTTATATTTACTGATATTATGTATCCTTAAAAATTACATAATTTCTTTTAAAACTGAACTTATTGCTACGAATAAAGCTTCAGCGATGTAATAAATATTTATGGTACAAAAGTATTTGATTTATAAGATTTTTTCAACAGTTCACAGTAACATTAATATAAATGTGATTAAAAATTCAAAGAATTTCCTTTCAAAATAAAGTTATTTTAACATATGTTATGGAGAAGTAATGAATAGTTATTTTGGGCAAAAAAGTAATATAGCATAAAATCCACAACAGAATGCACAGGTTTATGCATTTTATTAAAGTTTACGTGGATACAAGTTTTTAATGAGTCAAATCAACAAGACTTACAGGCCCGACACATCCTCCTAGGCATTCTAATTCACATAGGTCACACATTCGATTACCAGCATTATAGATTCTGAAAATCATAACACATACATTAGAGCCATAGCGTATAATCTCAAAAAATTACATTTCTTTGGCATATAACGAATATTTCTATAATGAAATAATGCATATTACAATATGGTAAGGGTCTACCTATGCAATATGAAGAGTTTTGTGATATTATCATTCTTTTTTACTCGATATGTATTCGAAAACTATCACAAAGTGAATCTATAATCCATATCAAAACATGTTCCTTTCTTAAATTTGCATAGGATAAAATTTCTAGTTCCCTTGCAATATGAAAATAAAAAAAAAAACACCAAGAAATGAAAAATTAATGAAAATAAGTTTAAACTTCAGCCTTTTATCTTATGTCAATGGCTGATTATGAAACTAATCCATATGGTAATGAATTATATGAGAAAGGCTAATTTTTAACTCATACTAGACGGTGTTTATTAACAAACTAGACTTGAATACTTGGAAACTTTTTCCTGCTAAAAAATATCGCGTTTCCAATGCATTTTTATAATTTATGCATCTATATTACTTATTTAGCATTTTAATATTGAAAAGATTTATTCGCTTTTATGTGTGAATTTTCATAAAAATAGAAATTTTCGCATAAATCCTTGATGATAAGGCCTGAATTAAATGTCATTTTATTTAATAAAAAAACAGTGTTTCAGTATGCGATTAATGAAACCACGCGGCCTGCTTTATTAATCATATTTCTCTGATATTTATTTTTATTTCAAAATTATCATAAATATTGCTTTCTAATACAGAGTTTAAAAAAAAAAACGTACAATCAGTTTAGTATTTTCATGCTTTCCTGATATATTTTAGCAGGTTTTGTATTTTATTGCAGGGAAATAAAGTAATTGAAGCATAAAAGAATTGATGAGTGGGGGGTACATGCATTTTTATCAAGGTTTAGTTGTTTCATTGCACTCTGGTTACATAAGAGGTCATTTGACTGGATGTAAACGGATCAGAGATCGTTGCATTTTTCTTGCTTGCCAAATATAAGGGATGTGTTTTGACATTTTACTCTCCAATTATGTTATTGTGTGGGGTCAAATGTATTAGTTATTTGTTGAATTATTTATTTAATCTAATAAGTTATGTACAATAATAAAACTGTGGTATTAATTCTCTTTTTATGACAATTTTCCCACGGTGATCTCTGATTGGTCAGAACATAAAACGGATATTTACCCATAATAAGGATATAAAGCCCAATAAGGTTATTTACACACATACTAGCTCAATCCAGTGAACCACTCACATAACTTGCTTGAGTACAGAGAGTCCATCAATCAGCGTTTTTGTGAGGCTGATTTTTGGATGTAAAAAACCAACATGAATAAGTATTGTGTGTTTTATTAACTCTATTATATGGCAATATTGTTACTTTGACTTGGCATGGCATCTGCATGTTGTTTTTCGCTGAACGTTTCTTTTTTATTATTGTGAATGATTACTATTGTAACTGGAGAATTCCGAAAGATCTGAAAATAGCCGAAGCTCACTTATCTGAGATAAATATCTAGTTTTTAAATAAATTAATATTCCCAGTAATCGGATTACTTTCCCATGTTCTAGATTCTATTCAAATTTAATGAAGGGTTATATCTAACAAATTTCGAGATAATGGAAACTCACCCTGGAGTTGCATTACAACCACGAATGCAAGCGTCTTTGAACCTGTAATTTTCGCACGAGAGACATTCATTTGGGATCGCAGCTGCATGTCGTTTTTCCCTTTATAATTCGCAGAACTTTCTTTTTTATTGCTGTATCTTCATGAATGATATATTCAGGATTAATATTGTAACTGTTTAAAGAAGCAGCTTAAAATTCCGAAAGATCGTAGCCAAATTTCGCCAAATAGGTGTGAGTACAATACGCTAGACAAAATAGGAGTTCCCCAAAATTTTTTAAATAAATTGTATTCCCAGTAATTGGATTACTTTTCCATGTTCTAGATTCTATTCAAATTTAATAAAGGACAACATATTTAGAGATAATGGAAACTCACCCTGGAGTTGCGTTACAACCACGAATGCATACGTTTTTGAACCTGAAATTTTCGCACGAGAGACATTCCTCGGGGACTGTACCCCAGCAACCATCCTTCCAGCACTCCTCGTGGCACACGAGTCCTCTCTCTCCTAGAAATGACCCAAAGTTGCAAAATACTGTCTCACTTCACCAAAATTTCGCGTATGATAAAAGTCTGCTATAATACTGAAAGTTTGAAAATCAGAATTTCTCAGTTTAATTGAAAATAAATGTAATTTATAAGTGATGTTAATATTTTTAATTCCATGGGAGCAATGCAAATCAGAAGTCTTAGTACATGGTCATTCAAACTTTGTTATTTTACAATATCATATATTGAACAAATAATACTTGGATATGTATTAATAAATAATCCAACAGAGATAGATAAAAATAATACGAATATAGACAAGAAACAAACAGAAAACAAGCACTCTGGGCATCCACGCACCAACGGCAAGATTCTGTATAAGTGCCGGAACTGAACCATAAAACAACAGAGGTAACAGACAGGTCTCGTCATCAGGGAGCCTGACCATATCAGTTACCTCAAGGGGAACTTTCTGAATAGGATACAGGTAAGCCCAAAAAACATCCCAAGGCCCCGAATCCCCCAAGGAAGCAATAAGTCAAAAAGAAAATGAAAAGACAAACACACCTTACAGTATGGGCTCAACGCACCTTACATGCAAGCACACAAACAATCCTAATGCAAAGTAAAAGATGCGTACACACCCCAATTCCGTAAATCCCCCACACCCCAATTCCCCAATTCCGTTTATCTATCTCTGTTGGATTATTTATTTGTTTTTTTTCATTATGGGGATATGAAGCTTCTGCGCTATCCTCTATTGAAAATGTTTTCTTTGCAGGATATGTTTTATGTTAAAGTGAATTAGCAGTCTATGCTTGATTTTTAATTTTTGTTTATTCCTATTGTTTATATTTTACATTGGATATGTATTACGAATATATACACTGCTCAAAACAATTAGGGGAGCACATGGTTTTAACGAAATTAGGCAAATACGTACACCGATAAGTAACATAAAATAAATCATCCATAATTTAAAGCCTAGCAGGAAACAGAAGAAAACTTCATATGCAAATCAAAGTTCATGACGTCAAAAACCAGAAAAAGAACATCAGGGTGGAAATCGGGATGTTGCACAAACGTCTGTTTCACTGCCTTAACTGTGAAATTCGATTGCTCAGTTATTCTTTTTCCGAAAAGGTGACTTGAAAATGTCTCAACAACGTGATTTATCGGAATCCATGGCATGGCGTATTATAGGCAGACTTGAATCCGGGCAAACACAACGTAGTGTCGCGGACGCTGTTGGAGTCGCCAGAAGTCTCGTTGCAAGGCTGTGGAATCGATACCAAGAAACAGGGAATGTTAGACGTCGACCAGGGCAAGGTCGGCCACGCGCCACTACAGCAACTGATGACCGGTATATACTGTTAACAGCTCGTCGAAACAGAACAGACAATGATACTCGGCTGCAAAGACAGTTGCTTTTGGCAACAGGACGAAGGGTGTCCAGCCAAACAGTACGTAATAGGCTTCATCAGGGAGGTCTCTTTGCACGTAGGCCAATGGTCTGCATTTAGTTGACCTCACGCAACCGTGCGGCCCGAAGAATATGGGCTGCTGAACATCGAGACTGGGCGCAACATGATTGGAGCCAAGTGCTGTTTACTGACGAGTCCCGATTCAGTCTGGAGTGTGACACCCGACGTGTTTTGGTATGGAGGGAAAGGGGCACTCGAAATAACCCCACATTCGTTCGTGAAAGGTCACAATACAGTCGAGCTGATTTTTTGGTATGGGGTGGAATCAGCATAGGTGGAGGTACGGACCTGCATATTATTCGGAATGGTACTTTGACGGCCCGAAGGTATGCAGATGAGATACTGAGACCTCATATCATACCTTACGCTGCAGCCATTGGAGATTCCTTTGTTTTCCAGCATGATAATGCCAGACCGCATACAGCTCGTCTTGTGGAGAACATTCTTGAAGCTGAAACAATACAGCGTATGTAATGGCCAGCGTGCTCTCCCGACCTGAATATGCGTTATCTTTAGGCGGTGGTCTAAATTGGTAGGAACCATCCAGAGGAGGCTGTCAGTCATAGATTTACAGTACCAACTCTTCGGGGTGCCAGAGAGAGACTTTGTGCAGAGAGACAATACCGATGTGATAAAACATCGAGAATTAAGGAGGCACCTATAAAGGATATCAAAGGTCCAGAAGCAAGAAACTGCCCGGTAAGAAAATGTTCCAGACAGGGGCAGGCGCCAGAATTAATTAAAATGCACCGGAGCACTTAAGATGTTACCAATGCAGTGAAGGGGACCGGGAATATAACCTATGAGCAAAATGACCCATCCCTCACCCCAATAAAGTGGCGTTGCGAGCGAACGTAATGGCAGTAAGGCCACAGCCAATGGGAAAGAAAAAAAAGGAAATATATATATATATATACCAGTGTTGGAGCGCTTCAAGGGAACCATACTAAAAGAAAAATAAAAATAAGGTAAGCTGCTACAGGGCTGACGAGAATCTTGAGACTACGTAAAGATTGATTGCCCAGCGAAGGTTCGCAAACCGAGACGAAATTCAACTGTATGACAAAAGAAATGGAATAGACTGAGTGAGACTAATGCTGCCTGGCCATTACCCGAATGAACGTGTACATACCCTCCTATAGCGGCTAGGCGATGAAGGAATATACGGAGATTGGAGCTTATCGGAACAAAAATTACAACGAGGTGAACTCGCCTATGACCGAGGACCACTACTGACAGACCCGCAGATCAACATAGAGTATCCGAGTTATCGTCGACCTATGAGATCCTGAACTCTTTAGTTAGGAAATCCAGAACTCTTTTAATAGAACTTTGGGTGCACAGTGACCTACGAATACTACTCGGACTATTAGTGTACAAGTGGTTGGAACAAACCCAAACTACAGTGACAGCAGCCCCATGGGTGAACATCTTTGCTAACATTATTTATTTCACATCCTCGCTTACTACATACTTGCCACTTACCCACAAGGGTCGGCATTGCCGGGTATATAATGAATATGATGAATTGTAATCGTGAATGAGTTGTATAATATAATGGAATAATATTAAGAATTCAGATATATGCTAAGTAATGCGTATGTATATACAGTTGTAAATGAATGTTAATATGTATAACAATAGTGTGTTATTAGAGAGTTGTACGCTTTTACTTAGATAAGTTTCTGAGACATAATTGGTCGCAACGCAACGCAAAAGGTACTTATACGATCACAGCCTAACGACCCCCCAGGGTCATTACAGGGAGGACGAAAAAATAATTTAATGGCATGAAGACCTTGAACCGGAGGGTGGGCTGGGCAATTGTCCACAATAAGAAGAATTCTCTCTTTTTGTTTAATAAGTTCTTGGTCCCACTTTCGTAACAAGTTTTCAAAGATTTTTCCTGTCATCCAAGCTTTAGAATTCAAATGATAATCAACTGGTAGCGATTTCATATTTTTAATGCCCTCGGTTTTTTGTATTTCCCGATTACTAAAAGTTTCAATTTTTCAGTTCCAGTTGAATTTGCAGCAACCATAACTGTTATCCTTTCTTTTGAAAGCTTATCAACACTGCAGTTTTCGATTTTGAAACGCAACGTTCTATCCGGGGTCATCCTATAAAATTTTCAACAGTGCCAGTTTCAACAGTGTTTTCATGGTCTTCATAACCTTCTCTTAACGTAGTCCAACCGGTTTTAAGCCAGTTATCAGAAACTCCTGGTGGCACGGCCCTCGATTCTCCCCTGATTCTCCCGAACACAATGGAATGCCTCTCCCGAAATCTCTGGATCCACGAAGTTGAACAAACGAAATTATATTTTTTAAAGAGCTTCGCAAATTCATTTGCTTTCGCTTGCAAAATCGGTCTTCTTAGGGGAATGTTGGCACTCCTTTGAATCTTAAACCATTGAAAAAGGACTTCTTCTATGTCAGCATGTGGACTTTTTCAAAGTTTCATAATTTTTATCCGATCTATTTCAAATTCTTCTTTTAATTTTTCTCTATTCATAAAAATATTTGAAATCGTGGCATGACTCACCTTTAATTCGTTGGCTATTGCTCCATATTTTTCCCCGTTTTCTAATCTGGAAATTATATGAATTTTTTCCTCAACCTTAAAAGTTTTACGTTTTGTACTCATCATTGAATATGTACTTCACTCTTTGAATACAACTGTGACTAACCATTTTTGCTCAACATAAGAGGGCGCACGTGAGCCGCCAGATGTGCTGTACATGAAATTGTTGTGATGACATTTGTCGGCTGTAGAAAGGGTTGTAAATGCCTTGCACTCTTTCTACTCGCCACCGGTCTGGAAGTTCTGCTGACATCTGGGTTGGTTCCGGACCTCATAAATTTTTCTTGTCGGACTCCACTGATGGGTGGAGGTTTTGGGGAACTGGTTTGGCGGGATCAGCATTTCCGATCATTATGTCCCAGTCACTAGGGGTATGGGTGTTGACCTACTTTTCTTGGCAAGCTTTGTTTTGTTGGAGGTTTCTTGGAGGCACACATTTTCTGTCAACCCCTACTTTATGAAGGCTGACCACAGCTGAATTAGTTCATGAGTGGGTTTTTTATTAAAGATAAAAAAAATGGATAAAATGGTTGAAGAACAACGTTCTGCTACTTCCCGTCCGATCACAATTAACATGTTCTTATAAGCGATTTATTTTCCCAGAAACGAATTAATTTTAAGTCATTAAAAGCGATATGTTCTTATTAACGATGTTATTATAACAGGATTTTGTATCCATTATTATACATGAGAATTGGCCGGGAACTAATAATTCCGTTCTTTTAAGTGATATGTTTTTATATCCGGTGCTCTCATTTTTATTGTATATATATATATATATATATATATATATATATATATATATATATATATATATATGGTGAATCTGAAAAAGGTGGGAACAACTTTACGGGGTGATAGAACGGAGCTATAAGAGCAATATTTGTTATAGAATGTATGGTAGGCCGCAAGCGGTGAGAAGTTAAAAGGTAGCTTTCCACTGTCACAAGAATTAGCACACGAATGAGAGGAGATACTTCAGAAAACATTTGATAAACAGGAATGTAATTGATGTACAAGCTCAAAGAAATTTGCTCAAAAGAGTTTCCGCCAGCTGTAATGCAGGCTTCAAACCTGCGGGATAGGGACTTGGCCACCAAGATCGCCGGACCTCTCGTGTTTGGACTTTTTCCTGTGGGGCCATATGAAAAGCCTAATCTATGCCCCATTGAAACCAATATGGAACTAGTCGCCAGGATTGCAGTTGTATTCGAGAAATGCCTGGTGTCTTCGCAAATGTGCGTCAGTCAGTACAAATGATCAGAATTCTATGACAAAAGTAGTAGGTACAATGAATAAAAAATATTTAAGTACGGCTTGTATAGTATTCTATACACTTTACAGCCTGTCAAAAAGATGTAAACCATTTTCAGACATAGAAGATGAGATTGAATTGCAAATTAAAAATGGATTTGATATGGGAACAGGATTACAATCACGCAAAACTGCCGTGAAAATAGTTGATATTATTGCAAAGGAAATAAAAAAAATTTTTTACTAAAATTACTGAAAATAATCAGGAAATGTATTTGATTATTGACGAAGCTTCAATGATATCTTGCAAACCAGTAATTACACTTCTCTTAAACGTTGAGGATTCACCAACGATTTTTGTTGAGCTAGATGAGTTGAAAAAGCAAGATGCAGAGACAATATGTTCTTCAGTTAGAGAAAGTTTAAATAATGTTGGGCTTACTAAGAATTACATGGAAAAATTTTATAGGATTTTCTCTGATGATGCAGGTCTGGTTTGGTTAGTTTGGTTTGGAGCGCTAAGGTCAATTTTTTTCTGCACGAGGGCTAATTAGACCGGGACCTACTGCTTCAAGCTGATCGGAACTGGGTACGGCCATGCCAAGAGTGGGACAGACTCTGGTATCGAATGCCATACTGTGCTCTGATGGTGCAATCTGGAGTGATCAAAGAGTTTCCAAACATAGTAATTGTATGTTGTTTTGGATGACTCAATAATGGAAATAAACACAAGTAAACAATTTCAATATATTCATTGATACTATCCAATAAGAACCGAACTGAACTTACCGATTAACTTGGAATTGAAATTATAAAGACTGCCTGCCTGTAGTTTAAGGTCAACCCTAGCTCTGTGATCCCATCCCATTTCTCTTCAAATCCAAAATACTTGGGTATGGCTAGCCGTCTTGAAAATATATGTATTTTTAACTGATTTGTCATTGAAGATTTAAGGGAAATTTCAAAGCAGAGAAATTCTTTTAAAGCGAAATTTCTCCGCTTTCAAAGGCGCTGCAAGCAAGAAATACAGACATAATTAAGGCTGAAAAACTTATACGATCTATTAAAGCTTTTTAAATGCTTGAAAAAGAAAAGGTTCCATACGAAACAAAGTTAAGGAATAAATTTCTTCAGAAACATTAAAAAATATAGAATTCGTAGAAAATCATCGAATTGTCGAGAAAGACTTTTAGAAGACATCGCATCGAATGAAATAAAAAAGGTTAATGGAATGTAGACATTTTAGAGCAAATTGTAGCCAATTTGCAAATAGTAATAAATTGCAATATCTCACTTTTTTGGTACTGGTTGAAGTACTAGTTCCATGGAAAGCAGGGGAAGAGCAATTGCTTGTATTTAATGAAATTTTCAATTACAAATCGATATTAATGAGTACCGAAATTTTGTTGAAAACTTTTAAAATTTTCCCAGAACTATTCAGTTCCTGAAAGCGTTCAATGAGCTAAAAATATTGTGAGAACAATTGTTCAGCAGAAGCGGAACTGCCGCTGTAGTTCGCCTAACTGAATTAATATATCAGATTATCCCTCTAATCACCCTACCGCTGATGGAATGGAATCCTACTCCTACAGTGCAAAGAATAAATCACGCAGCAAGTGAAAACGCCAGTCAAACAGCAATATGGAAAAATCTTCAATAACAGTTTGTCAGGTATTTAATATTGTAAAACTCTTTCTTAAAACATAATCTAGTTTTGTGTACCTCTTTTATTGTTCTTATTTGAGTATTTATTGCATGAATTATTAACTATCTTTCGGTATATCTTTTGGTAATCTTAAAATGGTCATTAAGACATAGAACCTGTTGTTAATTTATTTAAATCTAAATTAACAGCAGGTAATAATTCTTTTGAGCTTATATAACATGCTGTGCAATAAGGACAAAAATATTTGATAAATAAGGGAATTCTACGAGTAGATGGAAAAAATAAAAAAGGAAAGGAAAAGAATGCCAAAAACTTAGTACAATAGTCTTCCGCAGCATTGTCGCTTTTATCCACGTATCCAAGGTTTGATTCCCTGAGCTGCATCCAATCAATTCCATTCGCAAAACATAATTTCGGATTATTCTTAATCCACACACCACCACATCGCACCTCACGTAATGAACGGAGATTCAGACTCTCGAGAGACGTTCCGGAGATAACTAATCCAACGGAGAAGAGACTAGGAGACACAAAATTCAGAAATATGCAACTCATTCAGCTGGGATTGTAAAAAATACAATTACAGCATTCAGACACACACACACACACACACACACACATATATATATATATATATATATATATATATATATATATATATATATATATATATATATATGTAAGGTTTTCATAAGATTCGATTCACAAGAATCGAACTTTTAAATGAATAAGCTTTAAAGAAGCAGCTTGAGATATGCTAATTTCAAGGCATACGCGGTTGGTATAAATACCAAGCAGCTAGATTAAAGAGACAAAGTGAGTGGAGATGAAACGAAGTGAGGAAGTGTTAAGGAAGTAAAAGGAAGTGTTGAGGGAGGAGCTAGGTTGATACTAACCTACGCGAGTTCTTGTTAGGCTCAAAGTTTGCGAAGCAGCATTGCAGGTCGACTTTCTGTAGAGTCTGTGAGTATCTCAAGTTGTATTTTTCATTGCATGTGTAGTAGTTATACCAGAATATATATATTGAATTGTATTGCCCTGCATGAATGCTTATATAGCTCGTACTAGTAGTACGCATGTTTATGTTGAAAAGCAAAGTAATATGTGTCACTTTGAAATAAATGTTTATTAATTTAGAACTGTGTTTGAATCTAATTCATTAGAGTGCTACTTCAAATTATATACACCCAAAGGTAGGGTAGAAGTAGTAAATAAACTCTCTCTGTCTCTCTCTCTCTCTCTCTCTCTCTCTATATATATATATATATATATATATATATATATATATATATATATATATATATATATATATATATGTCAGAACTTAGCTGGGAAAAGAATGATTAATGTAAATTTAAAGGGGGCTTGGGAATTAAATTATTTTCGTGGCGTAATTCGCCTCTAGTTTTTCATATTTCAAGACGCGTTCCGCGCGAATTGGGAAAGGAAAATTCCCCTTTTCATTATATAATCTTGGCGCGTGTGTGGTTTGAGCGTTCGATTAGGAAATCTTATATAATTCTCCTTGCAAGATGTCTAGTTTGGGCTCTGCGCATGTGCGGAGAGAGTTGGCACGCGGAGCTGACCGCGAATTTTAGCAGAGAGCGGGACAAAAGTGGATGCTGTCATGTGTGTGTTTCGCCGCGTCTCTAAAAAAGAAATGGCGAATAATGAAATGCGTAGATCTGGAGAGGTGGTCTACATGGAATTGAACTGAATAAACTCTACTTATGTGATACGATGCTGAGTCATTTTTGAGTGAATGCCTTACCTCGATGCCATGGATTATAAAACAAGAAGACTGCAAACGACATATTAGCAAGCAAAGCCATCGCCTGTAATTATATATACAGATGGTTATCAAAATAATGGAAACACTAAGAAACATCACGAAAATCTTTATTAATACGGGGCGGGAGCACTTTTGTCATGTAATACCACCTGATTCACCTTGGAATTGGATTATACAAGTCATGAATAGTGGTTAAGAATATATTATACCATTCTTCAGGGGAAAATCATGAAAGTTCCTGTAGAGACGCTGTGGTGGTTATCGACACCTGGCTCTATCCGCTTATACAGATCACGGTGTTTGGATGATATATAGTCGGGGGGATTGTACAGGGAAAGATAAGGTATTTGACTTCCTTTTTAAATGCTCTTCAAACCAATACTTGATAGATTTAGCTGTATGTATAGGGGGATTATCATCCTGGAGAATGCCATATCCTGCAAGAAACAATGTTTGCACCATAGGATGGACTAGTGAGCTAAAATTTCGACATACTCCTTCCCTTTCTATCTCCCTTTTAGGGTTACAATAGGGCCTGAAGAAAACCATGAGATGCCATCCCAAACCCTGGTAGATCTATCTCCATGATTGACAGTTGAGATGAGACAGCCAGAATCTTACGTTTGTGTAGGTGTTCTCCAGACATATGCATGTCCTGTTGCGAGGAACAATGTGAACAATGATTCGTCGGACCAAATGCCGTTTTTCGACATATTTCTCGACCAGGATTTGCGCTTGTGGCATCATTGTGAATGATATTTTGTATTAGCATCTATCACAAGTGGCTCGGGAATAACTACTCTTCCGTAAATTCTTTGTTTCTGAAGTTCCCTTCTACCTCTAATGGTTGAACATGCAGACACAAATTGAGCTCTTTGGTAATTTTGGTTGCAGTTATTTTCTTTCTTTATGTCACAATTCGCTTCAATACCTCGTCCGTCTCTTTCACTCAGCTCTCCCTTTCGTCCACTATTCTGTTTGATAAATGACGTTTTTCCGTGCACTCTGTATGCTATCATGACATTCGATACCATAGCTCGAAAAGCACCCATTAGCCTGTGGGTTGCAGTAATAGTAATCCAATTTAAGCGCGCTCCAAAAAACTGTCCTTTTCACAAGGTCTGCAAGGTTTGACATTTTACGCTGTTTCCCCCAAAAGCACGATGTTTCCCCTCCAAAAGCACTGCCCTTAGCTTCATTATTGCTACCTGATAGTATAATAATACATGCTCTATATTATATAAAAAATACCGGTGGCCAGACTTGTTTTTTAAGAAATACGAAGCACATTCATAAACACCAGTAGTATTGATAGGTGTTTCCATTATTTTGATAACCACATGTATATATATATATGTATATACATTCTGTTAAATAAATACCGGGAATGATTCCTTTAAAAGACTTGCGTAAAGAGAATTGAAAAGAAAACTTGCAGTAAGATGAGGCCAGTGTACCTAATTGTCGCCTAGAGTTTTGGCCCCGATTTTTTTTGCCTGTTGTTATTTTTTAAAGTGGTACTCAAGTACGCTCTGCCATTTTTAAAATGGATAAATGTAGCGAACAGAGAGTTTGCCTCAAATTTTGTGTTGCTAACGAAATTTCTTGCGTAAAATCCTTCAAGAAGGTCTAGAGTGAGTCAGCTTTATCGAAAACATGAAAATGCGAGCCGTTCAAAGCATTCAAAGAAGTCCGAGAAGTGGTTGAAGATTTGCCTCGTTCAATTCAACCTTCAGTGTCTTCGACAGACGGAAACATCAACAGAATGAAGGAAATGGTGATGTAAAAGTCGTCATTTAAGCTTAAGAGAGACGGCTCTGGATCTGGAGATGTCTCACGAATCCGTTTGCACCATTTTCGGTTTGGCCGTGGGAGAAGAGACGGCATGACTTGTTCTGAAGTAGGTGAATTTTCTTCAAAAAGAGCACCGCATACAATTTACTGAAGACAGGATTGAACAAGCCAATTCCGACCCTTCATTCGTGAAACATATCATAACGGGTGAAGAAACGTGGGTTTATGAGTTTGATATGCAAATCAGCCAACAAGCTTCGGAATGGCTCTTCGAAAATGAGCCGGAACAGAAAAAATCCCCGCCAAAGTCGAACGAAAGTGATGTTGACTGTTTCCTTGGACTATCGTGGTTTTGTCCACTCGGAATTCCTTCCGAAAGGGGCAATCAGTCAACAAACAATACTATGTGGACGTTGTAACGGTTTTAACCGCCTTGCGTGGGGGTTCTTTTATGCGAGGAATAGAGACGACACAAAAAAGACTTCCAGAATTTTGTCCCAAGCTTTTATTACATCGTTTTTAAGGGACACAGCACATGCAACACATATAAAGTAATTAAAAAAGAATGGATTTGGCATACAGAGCCATATTTGTCAGATAAACCCTGTTGGCCTATGTGTTCTCGTCTGCCATTCAACTCCCACTCTGAACAACCACGCGCCCCCCTCGGAAGTAGGGTTGCCACCCGCAAACCTTGACACGGGTTACCAGACGAGACACGCCTTACAGGCGTTCGAGAGAAAAGGCCTGAATTGTGGAAGAACAATTCTTGGATTCCACACCAAGAAAATGTGCTCCATCCTCGTACGCGATTTTTTGACCAAAAACACAACGAATGTCATCAACAAAGCCCCGCATTCGCAATATATGGCCCCAGCTGACTTTTTTCCTGTTCAAATGACCACTTCGGGGAAAAGCTTTTGAGTCCACTGAAGACGCTGTAGGTGCTCATACCGATAAGTGCCAAAGAGAAGTGTCATGACGACTGGATTATTTGTTGGCATAAGTGTATTTCATCAAATGGGGCCTATTTTGTAGGTCACAAAATTAATTTGAATGATTAATCCAATATTTTATGTTTTATTAAATAACTCCCAGTATTTATTCTACAGAATGTATATATATATATATATATATATATATATATATGTATGTGTGTGTGTGTGTCAGTCAGACAAAAAATTGTATACCAGTAGTAAGAAAGAATGGCTAGAATAAAACGAGAAAATGTTGCAAATTTTTTTAATACAAAATACAAATTGATTATCTGTCTTTAACATAAATACAGATATGAAGATATATTATATCTCTATTTCTGTAAAGTTATTTTACTCTACAGAAGAAAAACAAATTCTGGGTATTATTTGGACCCATCGATTTAAACCCAGAAAAAGGGTAATTTTAGCATTAGCCTTTTTCGATTACGTCATTTATTTTCTTTTCGTTTTATTTCCCAAAATTGAAAGACACACGCATGCACAAAAGGCGTGAAAAACGATGCATTTGTGGAGTACAGGGAAGTCGTCTTTCTTAATAACAACTTTCTAGATAGATATATAAAGTACAAAAATATTTATCATAGGATGTTTTTTTGCCATTCCATTTAATGTAACAACTTCCATCAAAATTTAAAAAGAAGTTAAATTAATTACTTGGAAACTTTAAAACGCATCTTAAAAAAATTCCCATTCTACAGCTTTATCATTAGCCAAAAATAAAATAAAATATGAATAAATTAATGTATACCTTTCTATACAGTTATCAATAATTTCTAGATTTCTGAAGAAAGATAGATTCTCGAAATCAGGATGATTCCCTGTAATATACACTCCGCCAGTCACTTCCCTTAAAGTTGAGAACACCTCTAATGCATTAGGATGCATTTTGGAAGAACTGTGAAATAGATAAATATATAAAACTGGGTGGCCCATGCGAGTAAAATACAATTCATTTTATAACGAGGTTGGTAGTTTGTAGCAGGGTGAAAGAAAAAACATGTTCATTTGTGGCCATTGCTTATTTATCAAATAACGATGTTGCGTGAGGATAATACAAAACTGAATCTTTAAATTGGCCCCACATTTATCGATTTTAGTTAAATATGAAGGGAGAAAATGGGATCGTCACCAAACAGCACCTTCTATAAATAATATGTATGATATAAGCAAATGTAGTGAGAGAGATGTAACTGTATGCAGAGAAAGAAAGATCGACAAATTCATAGAGATGCTGACAAAATACTTTATCTTTTAAAGGAGAATTCATTTTTAGTTCCTTTCTTCCTACACTTACTCAACGACAGATCCTGGATAGCCTTCAAATGTGGCATTATTTATCCTGAGAACTCCGCCAATAGTAGTGCAGCCTTCATAGTCGTGTATATTCGTCGGAAGTACGGTCCCCCCGCGGCAAACTAAAAAACAGATAAGAAACCGTTAGTGAAATTGTATCGCTATTCACAAAGAAATATTGGGCAGATTAAAACATTATTTATTTCCCAGAATTTTTTAACTCGTACGTACAATAAGTTTCAGTGAATTACAGTTTATTAATCAGTATATCATTCAGTGAATATTATTGTAATTATCAGCTACACACACTTTAAGGGAGCGTCAACCTCGAATTTTCCAATTTTCCAATTTTTAATGCTATATACATTTTGAGAATAATTCGTATTCCTTTTCACTTCATCCAAGACTCTTAGAATTAAAAATAAATTACAAGATAAAACGAACTTTTCATATACCACGTTTTAAAATTTTCTGTTGAATCATATAAACTTGAGAACATTGCAGTATGTATTGCGTTTTGTAACAAGATTGAAACAGGCATTGAGGGAAGTTCTCCTGCAACCGTTTTTCAGGAATGTAATTCCGACGAGAGGGAAACTGGTTTCGTTAAACCGCACACACTTTTGACGAAGGCGAGTTCAGAGTCTTTTGTGAGCATTTCTTTCCAAGTGGGAGGTTTAGGAAAAGACATTGTTGAAACTCCAAGCCAGAGGAGGACCGCAGACCCGCCCAGCCTGGGTTGTCAGGTTTCGACGGAGTTAAAGGGGAACGCGAACAATAGGGTTGAGCGTGGTATATCCCCCCAGGAAAATGGAATGACCAGATGTTTCAGTAGTGACGCTCCGAAAGGGAAGTTGCGTAATACTGAGACAACCAAAAATGTTGAGTTCCAAGGGGTAAATGTGAAAGCGAAAGAGGAACTCAATAAGCTATTATTAGGAACTCGAGGGCGACGCGGAATGCGCGAGGAAAAATTGCTTTGGGCTTATAAGAGCTCAAAGGTTAGAAATGAAGGTAAATTAGCCAAGAAGGCGCAAATTTGTCTAAGACTTATGCAAAAGAGAAAGTTGAGGAAGTTTGCTAAGATAAAGAGAACGGTTGACTTACAGAGACCCAGTGAAAAGTTTTCTTGGGCACTTCAGAACAAGTGGGATGTGAGTCAGAAAATTACATCCAAATTCGAGAAATTCGAACCTTTCAAACGAAATTCTGATGGTCAAATGTATATTTAATGATCTAGGTAATCCGTGTAAATAAGAAACCTAGGAATTTAATTGTTTTGATCTAATGTGTTGATTTTTTTTGTTTTGTTATTTGAAATTTAAATTGCTTATGTATGTGTAGGGAAATTACTTAATAATGTGTCCAATTGTATAACTGTTCTGTTTTTGTTAAAAATAATGAGACGGTTTTTGTGAACGCCGCTAGGCTTTCCGAAGGGTAGTTTAAAGGACATGTGTATAGGTATGTTTAACAAGAGAAGAAACATACACGAATTTTGGTTAGTGATAGATTTATTCAACGGAAATTAGTTAAAAGGATGTGTATTTTGTTATAATTCTCTGGAAAGGAAATTGAGCACGGAGACTGTTTGAGCAGGATGCTGTCAGAATAAAAGAGTAATTTAATAATGTGTAATTTATTGAATAATTTAGGAATCTTTAATTAATTGAATAATTTAGTAATGTGTAATTAATTGAATAATGTAGTAATGTGTGTAATTGTATAGTAGTGTTGTAAATATTTTCCGTTTTGAAAATTTTTGAGTATTTATTTTTGTAATTTTAAAGATTAAAATTATGATTGCCTCTAATGATGTTGTCAGGTGACCCATGTTTAACCCTTGTTTCCAGATTTTGTCTGCAAGACAAAATCTCCCCAAGGGGGGAGGGATGATCGAGGTAGCGATCGACTCAACTAATGTTACAGTCAAGTAAATTAAAAGAGTTAATTTATTTAAAAAATAGTTGAAGAAAAATTGATGAGTGATGCACCGTAAATAGGTTACAGGAAAAAGAAAGAGTTAGATGGTCTCTGAGTCCTTTAGGATGAGCTGTCAGAGGAGTTAGCTCACTTATCACATCAATATCGAGTCCGGCAGGGCCCTCGATTACTTTATCGGCTGAGCGGATGACTGCGAGGTAAGTCTCTATAACCAGGGCGATCGGGACAGATATCTGGTCTTGAGATACCTTCCAAAAAAAATAGAAAACCAAGCTTCCTAACTGAAGCCGAAAAATCTCGTCTTAAGATTAAGACCGCTGACTTCACAAGTCCCTCTTTATAGCTATCTCGACCCCGGAATGGTCGGAGTAGTTCTCTCAGCTCGGGAGATAGCTAACTAACTGTTTTTAAGATCTCTCGTCTAATTTTGGACTTTGGCGCTTCATCCACAGAACTCGTCTCTCATTTCCTCTTCTAACGGTGGTGTCATTTTTGAGCCTTTTTATTTACTGAACCGCAAGGTGTGATTCTTGCAATTTCCCGGTCTTGGGGCTGTCTCGTGTCATCAAACTGTCGAGCCGTGGCGAATTCCTACTCAGCCTAGATGCCACGTTTTACAAACAATCTTGCGCCCCTTTCTTCCGAGTTTACTCTCACCTGCTACACGTACAATGGGGGCGGGTTAGCGGCGCAGCGGTGTCAGCAGCTACGGAGAATTTATTTGTGCGATCCCTTTTCTTCTCAGTGTACCCTCACCTGTGACAGGTACAATGGGTGCTGGTCAGCTGCGACAGGTTTTAATTGTGCGAATTATTTTAATTCGTCACAATATATATATATATATATATATATTATATATATATAATATATATATATAATATATATATATATATATATATATATATATATATATATATATATATATATATATATATATACAGGGTGGTCATAAAAAACTTTGCCGATATATGGACCTCTAGCTGCCGTTTCGTTCAAAAGATCGAGATGAGATTTCAAATATAGTTATTCAGAGGTATGAGCTCGGGATTTTGTGAACCGCAACGAAGTGGCGCTCACGGTTACGGTTATAGCTACATAAACTCGAAGTTTTCGAGTGGCAATGCCCCCTTTTTCCCGTCGCAAAATGCTCAGCGCATGCCAAAAACCCTAAAAAGGCGTTGGAACGGTACGTGTATCATAAAAAACAGACGCGATATGCACGCACAAAAAACAGCTCTGCGAACGGCCAACTAAAACACGTGGGAATGTCACACAATCAGGTGAAAAGGCGAAGGAGTCCTACCGCTTACTGTTGAAAACTGTGAGAAGAGGAGATGGAAAAATCAGTCGCCCACGAAGCGGGTCTTTTTTGCCGCACACTTTCGCGCACCCTTCTCAGCACCTGCAAGTAGATTTCGAGAATCTTTTTTCGACATTTTCATCCGTTCGGGAAGTTGAAGTGCGTCCAGAGCGTGGTGGGTCGTCAATCGACATTTCACGTTCTTTGAAACGGCAAAACCAACTCGTGCTCTTGAGTTATCCATGGCAGAATCCCCATTTTCAACATTCCAACATTTTCTAAGGCTTTTTTCTAGAGCAGGAAGCCAAACTACACGGCCACGCGCTGTTTACGTAAGACTGCTGTTTACGTAAGACGATGACGAGAAACAGCTGCCACCAAAAATTCCAGGTAACAAACAAATACTTCCCAAGTAACGCCATTTGGCACACTGGCTCAGGAAGCATGGTTTTACGCTTCCCTAGCGGGAGAAATCGTGTACTATGGATGCTCCGCCCACCGTACTGCGATTCCGGTTATTTTGGGGTACCACCTCTAGAATAGGCATGTCTATGATTGGCAAAATACTGACAGAAAAATTTCCCTTGTTAAAACGTTAGAACTGGAGTTCTGCTATGCCGGCTGATATTCCAAATTAAATGTGTAATTTATGATAGAGCAAAATTTAAAAAACGTATTCTAACTATATAATTATATGGTATATCATGTTTGGTGAGTTCTCTTATTAACGAAACGATTTTTTTTCAATACTCTGGAAAACAATAAGGGATACTATAAATTTTATCATACATGAATATAAATTAAATCAGTTCATCAAATTATATTCAAGTTAAAATATATAAAAAAAGTCAATTAACTTAATTTTTCCTATTGTCACATACATACCCTTGTGCTGATATGTTGCTGCACCCCGAAGATTTAGGATGGCTACTAGTAGCACAGCAATCCCGACGCACTGCATGTTACTTTTAAGATCTCAGTGTAGTTTATTGGCCAAGTAAATGCCTCTATGAGAACTTCGATAACAGCCTCAGATAAAAATCACGAGAGAAGAAATCACAAAACTGAAGAGAAACAAAGAAATCAGTTTCTATACAATATAAAAATATTCACATTCTTGGTAAAATCAATGCATACGTACTTTTATTTTTCCGGATGATATGTATATTACTTACACTTATAAACACACACATACACACACACACACACACATATATATATATATGTGTATGTATATATATATATATATATATATATATATATATATAAATATATATATATATATAAATATATATATATATATATATATATATATATATATATATATATATATATATATATATATATATATATATATATATATATATATATATATATATATATATATATGCGTGTGTGTGTGTGCTGGTGTTTATGAAAGTGGTCTAAGTAACTGTGCCGGTGATTTTAAAAGTGGTCTAAGTCAAGTATCTACAAAAGAATGAGTTTATCAGTTTTTTTGCGTTGCATTCTTTTATACACTGCTTGACAATTGCTAAGGAAAAACTGGTCTTTTCAAACTAGCGTTCCCGTCAGCAAACAAATCACAGTAAAATGAAATGCAGAGGGCGTAATAGGGCAGGACCTGTTATCTATATAAAAGGTAGTGCACGAAAACTCTTTATTCATACGAAAGTTATGCAGTTAGGTGTTTGACGAAAACAGAACCGTAGGTTGTTGGAAGTTATTTCTGTGAAAATCAGTGTGGTGTGGCAATAATTAAGTACAAAATGTCTGCAAGAGATCATTTGAGTGCGTACGATCGTGGACGAGCAGTTGGACGGCTCGAAGCAGGACAAAGTGTCACTACTGTGGCCAGAGTAATGGGAGTGGCAAAAAGTGTCATACCACGATTAATAAAGGCTGCTGAAGGTGGAAATGCTATGCGAAACCATGCGGTGGTCGTGGAAGGAACACCCCACGTCAAGAAGATCGATATGTATCCCTAGTGGCGGAAAGGAACAGACATCTCACTCCTAGTCAGATAGCTGCAGATCTTGCAACCGCTACCGGTACAAATGCATCAGCCGGAACCATTTCTAGGCGATTAAATCAGGTTGGTTTGTATGCACGGAAGCCTGTTTAATGCATCCCACTTCAACCACGCCATCGTCGAGAAAGATTACGTTGATGTAAGGAACATATTGTTTGGAGTCAGCAAGAGTGGTCCAGAGTGACGTTCTTTGACGAATCCCGTTTCACTGTGACAAGGGATTCTGGCCACCAGTTAACGTGGAGACAGAGAGTAACACGTTATGCACCACAGAATGTTCAGGAACGTCATCGGTATGGCCAAGGCGTTATGGTGTGGGCAAGCATTATGCACAATAGCAAAACACCGCTTCACATCTTTGAGCGAGGTATCGTTACATCGCAGCGGTATTGCAGAGAGATTATTCTGGATCATGTTCGTCTTTTTAGGGGTGCGGTAGGTCCAGATTTTCTGTTTATGGACGACAATGCGCGCCAACACACGACCGCTGAAGTATCGGACACACTAGAAAGTGAAAATATTGAACGTATGACATGGCCTGCTTACTCTCCTGACCTAAATCCTATACAGCATGCCTGGGATGCTCTTGTCAGACGTGTTTCTCAAAGAACTCGCCTTCCCCGAACCATGCAAGAACTGAAAATCGCCTTGAGAGAGGAGTGGGACAATATCCGCCAAGGACGCTTCAATACTTTAGTAGACAACATGAAAAACAGATGCAAAATGTGCACTAGTGTCCGAGGAGGTCACACACCTTACTAAGGTACTCATAACTGTTTCATTCCGGCAGGAAGACCCATTTTTCGTGGCTGTTTGGAAATGCTCCAAAGAGCATCTTTTTTGTTTTTCATTTTCTTGTTTTTCCATGTGGAGAAATCTGTACCATTTTCCATAATAAATAATGCACAGTACCTCTAATAAATATGTACCAAGCTTCATTTCTTCAATCAATGTCTATTATGAAATATTTCCGAAAAATGTGACTGTTCCTTAGCAATTGTCAAGCAGTGTATTACCGTAATCTGAAGCAATATTTGCAAAATTGTGAAAACTGAACAGTAAATATTTTCTGTAATACTTTATTATATAGTTTCAAAATATTTTTTAGTTTTTCATACTCAGACCTTTAAATATCTCGAAACGAAAAATATATCATTTACACAACTTTTTTAATCACCGGTACAATGACATTGACCACTTTCATAATCACCGGCACACACACACACACACACATATATATATATATATATAAATATATATATATATATATATATATATATATATATATATATATATATATATATATATATATATATATATATATATATATATATATATATATATATATAAAAGGCAATGTTCGTATGTGTGTCCTCTGTAGACTAAAAAACTACTGAACCGATTTACACGCGGTTTTTTGCAAAATGGTCCTTGTTGTCCCGAGAAGGTTTAAAGCTATTGAAATCCTCGATCTGACCAGTAGAAAGAAAGTTAAAAATATTTTTCGTTCGATGTCTGTTCAGATATTATCTAAGAACCTTCTACTTTCAAACAAAACATACGGATGGCAGCACCTAACAACCCCTGATAGCCACCCTTCTCATGTAGATGTTCAACATTCCTGTGAGGGAGGCGAGCGGTAAGGTCATGACCCCGAGTCTTGAAGGAGGGAGAGTGATTTCTGATAACCCATGTAAGAAGACATGCTGTCTGTAAGTTCTGTATGTTACCAGGAGAAACAGCTACTTACAAATCAATATATACTGTTGTAGATCAAGATGAAGCAGTAAATCAGTGGTGCACCCAGGGGGTGGGCCAATAGAACCTCCCCCCCCCAAAGAAATAGAAATTGCATTATGAATATTGAATTTGCATTATAAATATTTTTATCCGTTCAACTCGCCCCCCGCCCCCCCAAGATTAAATCCTGGGTACGCCACTGCAGTAAATTATCCGACTGAATTCTTAAATTCACTTGATTTATCTGGATTGCTACCACACAACATTAATCTGAAGGTTTGTGTTCCTATCATTCTTCTTAGAAACATTGACACACCCGTCTTTGCAATGGTACCAGATTGGCAGTCAAGAGATTATTAAACAATGCAATTAAAGCAAGAATTTTAAGTAGTAAATTCAAAGGAGAGAATGTGCTAATACTACGTATATCAATGATACCAACAGATATGTAATTCGAATTCAAATGATTGCAATTTCCAATTAAACTGGCTTTTGGAATAACGATAAACAAATCACAAGATGGGCATTGCAAGTATGTGGATTGAATTTGGAGAATCCATGTTTTCCTGATGGGCAACGTTGCATGCTCCCGTGTAATAAATCCAAGGGATTCGTTTGTATATATGCCAAATGGAATCACCAAAAATATTGCATATCCAAGAGCATTGCAATGAACTTAAAATTTAATAAAACAGTAATTACAATTTATGTAATCAGAAACATAAAAATTATAATGTGTGTGTAAATATCTACTTTCAACTGAATACAATAATTGATATCAAACTTTCAATTAGGTTCATTTAATCTAGATATATATACTCAAATCTAGCAATAGCGAAGCATTGCCGGGTCAACTAGTATATATATATATATATATATATATATATATATATATATATATATATATATATATATATATATATATATATACACTATACTATATACACTATACTATATACACGTGTGTGTAAGGTTTGTCACCAAAATAATGGAAACACTAAGGAATTACATGAAATCCTTTACTAATGAGGCATAGGCCCGCCTTTGGTATGTGGTACAGCCTGAATTCGCCTCGGAATAGAATTATACAAGTCATGAGTAGTGGTTATGGGACTATTAAATCGTTCTTCATGGAGAAATCGTGAGTAGAGATGGTGGTGGTGGATATCGATTCTTTAAAACAGACCACGCTGATTTGATGATTGTGAGGTAGACAAGCTAGATACGATGCTTGACTTTGGTTTCACGTTCCTTAAACCATGGTTTGATAGGACTAGCTGTACGGATTGTGGCACTATCATCCTGGAAAACGCTATCTCCTGCAGAAACTGCCTTCGGATGGCTAAAAGTTTGTCTTCTAATGTTAGTCATTTTCGGCCTCTCCCTACTTTATTTTCTAATGTGCCATCCTTTTTATGTCTTTAAACAGATTTCTGAATGCGATTCACACTTCGGCTATTTTAGCTATTTTAGCCGACTATTTTAGCTACTTTTCACAAACTTTTGCCTTCATTTGACTAGTTTTCTTTGCTCTGTTTCCTCTGGATTCTCCATTTTTATGCAAATAATAGTAAATAGATGCTTTTTGCTCATATATATGGGTTGTCTTTGTTATGCTTTTTAGTTAGCCATATATTGCTCCCGATTTGAATTATTAATAGCCAACCAGTGTTCGTGATTGACTAGTGGACGGATTTTTGTACTGAAGGCTGTTTAAAATAATCTATCCTTTGGATGTTCTTTAGGGGACGTGCTTTTTGTTTCTAGGTATGAAATTGGAGAGCTAATTTAGATTTTTTTTCGCGCTTTACAGATTGCTGGTAAGAGAAGTGTGATTAATGCATGTTGGGTTGATTGCCAAATTGTGCGGAATGTATTTTGACGTTGAATTTATCTGAGAGAAATTATGTAAATGATGGGTTTTCTCGGGTGTGTCGTGTTCGGGGTGGTGGGGAGAAACATCATGTAAAACGATCGATTAGATATGGTTCCTGTTTCGAAGAGAGTGAATCAGATTTAGTTACAGTCTTAAAATCAACTTATTTACGGGCAAAAAACACATTGTAATTGGATTACAGATGCATTGGGGGCATAAAAAAAACTGTAACTGACTGGATGAATTTTTGTAGGGGGGAGGGGAGTTATTGCAGTGCCAGAAAGTGTCATGCTTGGGTGGGACAGGGATCATCGTCGAAATCGATGAAAGTAAATTGGCCAAAAGAAAATATAATCGGGGAAAAGGAGTAAATGGTGAATGAGCGTGTTGAGAGAAGAAGACTGTGTTGCTGAATGTTGCTGGAAGGCGCGCGATTGCTTTCAGGATGAATATAAAGATCAGCACACAGGAGCTCATACAAATACGGTCGAGAGGATGCGTAAAGTGCAGGATTACTTTGATTTTTATGTGGCGTACAATTCCTTTCTGGAAGTAGCAAAAGAAGTTTACCCTCCGGCTTCCACCAACCAATAGAAAATCATCAAAACGGATTGACTGGTAAAAGTTTTTTTAATAAAAGGAAACTTCTCTGGCCATTTTGTTCAGAAGAGTCCATGCAGGCAATGTCGACTTTCCGTGGCCACCCCTCAAAACGGCTACTTTTTTAAAGAATGGCCGCCATAGAGAAATTTCGCTTATTCTCTTTTATGGTAAACCTAACTAATTTTTGAGTATAATTCAAGAAATTTCGCCGTCCCCACCTTTCGGTGATACGGTATATCCTGAGCTAATACCATCAAGGTAAGCTCAGGAGAGAAAAAATTATTCTTATATTATTATTTAATTTAATGTGGACTGAAAAACACCCCTGTACATTGCATGGGCTCGAACCTGGACAAACCGCATGGCAGGCGAGTACACCACCCCTGAGCCAGCGCTAATACATATACATTTATACTATTTCTTATACATTTAAATCAACATCCAATGCTGTTTCACCCTACATTAAACAATTATGCAAATGCACAGAGTTATTTTACACAATAATTAATAGTCAACAACAGTTAGTAGTCAACAATATGACTTTACATTGATGCCTTACAAAATTTTTCCTCTTTTTTTTTCACTAGTTACACTGATATATTACTAAATACTTTTACACAGATACATTACTACTAGTCAACAAGAAATATAATGCACTTCAATTACAAATCATTTCATCTACATTTCTTAAGAACATTTGTTAAGAAGGGAAATAAACTTTACAATATTCTTGTATTATTACTTTTAAATTTTGTGTATTTATCTTTTCATCAATCAACTAAGCTTCAGTCCATCAACATTAATTTACCTTCAATATCAGTACCGCACAATCTTACTGTCGTTGACTGCCTAATGAAGGTCATAAGTCTCAATTTTCAAGCAAGCACGGAATACAAATACATGAGTCCCTGTTCAAGGATTAGACTTCAACTAAACATCAATCAGCAAATTTCTTCAATATAAGTAATCTGTAACCTTTAATTTATATCTCAATTGTCTATACTATATGCAACTTTCATTTTAAACTTTGAATTTATATCACGTACCTTGATTAACATTCATGTATATTGTAAAACTTTGTTATTCCAGTATTTTAACTTTTAAATTTTACGCAATTTGTTTATAATCTATTTATAATATTAATTAAATCACTTCCTAGCTTTCTCAATGCTGGATTTTATTTCCGAATATTACCAATATTATTATTTTATTTATTCTATACCTTTTAGTATCTATATCCTTAATCTATAATTACTCCCCATATATTTATTAATTTATTCAAATTTAATTTTAGCTTATTCTTTTCATTTATTCTTTACCCCTTAATTTATATTATTATATCTTATATATAGTTGTTTTTTAAACATGTCTACCAACTTTCTTATCCGTATGTCTATATACCATGTACCAATACCATTTGCATATTCAAACTTTAGCTATTAATCTTTTAGTAAATATACATTTCTAATTTTTCTCTAAAAATAATCTTTCAATCTTATTCAAATTTTATATTTATTTTATATAATCGTATTCAATTTTAGCAACTCACGATAAAATTCCTACCGCTTCTTTATTTAAAACTTACACAATATTATCTTAATTTTTTTTCTTAAATTTCCAGTTATTATAAATCAATATCTATATATAACATTCTAATTATATATGCCTAAATATTATGCTTTTTGGACTAATTCAGCAGCTGGGCCCGAACCTCCGACCTCAGCCACCAGAGCAATCAACGAACGCTTCGTGCCATGACTTATGATAAGACAGCTTATCCCGTATCTTTTATTTTATTGTCCATTTCAAAATTTCTATTAAACTGTGTATTTCCCATGTTTGTTTCCTTTCTTACTTATTTACATATTTATTATTATAATACATGCATTCATCTAATTCAATATTTACCATAAGCTCTTTAGTATTACATTTCAAAGACTACAATATGTTGACTATTTTGCATTTAAAATCAGTTGATGCTTATTATATAAATACTTTGCAAATTTATATTTCTATTATTACTCATTGTATTATCACTTACATTCTTAATTTAATATTCATATCATTATAATTATTTACATATTTACTACCAACTAATCATTCATATTACTCAAGTACTTATCTTGCATCTATTTGAGTATCTCTCTATTCTAAAAAGAACTAACTGCCGCTGCCGCCGCCGCCGCTGTCAAAAGCTTGTCACGCTATCTCCTCCGAAACCGCTGGGGGTATGGGGTCGAGACCGATACCAATCGATGCAGAACAATGTGGGGAAGAAAGTAAGACATGTCTAATATTCGTCGGACTTTAAGTTTTTTATTAATTTTATGTTTTGTGGGAAAATATTGACTTTTTCATGTTCAGATTACGATAACTCGCCAAAAAAGGATCGTAGAATTTTTTTTTTTTTACAATCTAAGACTACAGACATTTCTCCTTCAAACAAGACCTCATTTGTTTAAAAATAATTTAAAACAGACTGATATTTTTATTAAAATTGAAAAGCCTTTTTTTGGAAAAATTTATGCGTTTCGAGATATATAAATTCGATGCGCTCAGACTTATTATGTTACAAAGAAAATATTTATATCAACTGGAAGATGAAAGATTTCTCATTCATATAAACTTCATTTCAAGTCTCTATCTTAAAATTTCGATTTTTAATTGAATTTTAAAGAAATACTTCAAAAAAATCTTCTCATTCGCTTCCTTTGAAAGAAGATCCGATTTTTCACCCATTCATCCATTTCGCCGGGCTTCATCCATTTCGTCGGGAGGGGGGGGGAAGCTTCAACTGTAACAAATGAATGACTCAATCGCTGTAAAAAACTATTGAGTCATTCATTCACTTGATTCACCAGAGGAGCGAGCGTAGCGAGGCTAGGGGCGAAGCCCCTAGTACATTATATAGTACTTTACTTTTTACAATTCAGCAGTTACTGCTTATATATTCACGTTACTTTTACATTTTACGCTTCAACAGTTACTATTTGTATAATAACATTACTTTTACATTTCAAATTCTTTACATTTAATTGATACTTTCTTCTTCTTATTATTATTTTTTCCCTTTTTTTTAAATTAATACATTCTTACAATTTATTATCACATTACTTAGCATTTTACAATTTTGCTTTTACATTTCATTTAATAAATTTTATATTAACACTTTGCATTTTACATTTCAATAATTACTCATTTTTACATTTCAATATTTACTAATTTTTGAGTATAAACTATTTTTTGATTTCCTTTTTATAATTTCTCGATAATTTTTCAATGAAAGTATAGTTCTGCGTGTTGAAATTTATATTGTCGGTAAGCTTAAATAATTTGCTAGTGTAAAGCATTTTTTTAACTTTATTTTTATAATTTCTCGATAATTTTTCAATGAAAGTAAAGTTTTGCTTGTAGAAATTTATATTCTCTCATTATTTTAAAATTTGGAAACATAGTTCTTTTCTGACGTTCTGACACTAACATTTTCTGTGTGGTCGACTGGTCAATCCTTGATATCTTTTCTTCCGGAAACAATTCGTAATCTTTCTTACTTTTGTTCGCTTGCACAATTTCATGCAATTCAAACCATCTTTATTATTTGCGATTGATTCCTAGACAGTTTTTCTTTTGTTTAAAATTTTGGCCATATAATCTTGTACAAATAAAGGTATTTTTTATGGGGTGATGTAAACAAACTGTAATCGATGATCATGGGGAATATATAGGAGATAAAAATTATTGAATTCCGAAGTAAACACAAATTTATTCGTTGTTCTCGAAATAGCCAAAAATAGTCCACCGCAGGTAGGTTAAGAGATGATAATTGCCCCTCCTATAAGGTCCTAAAAGGATCCTGGATAGGTTTCAGTTTGAATATATTTTTTACTTTCGTGAAACTGGCATCGATACATAGGAAAAAGTTCGGAAGAAGCTCTGAATAGATTTCGGTTAGTGGAAAAGCAATTTTTCTCGGCATTAAAAGTCAATAAAATCATTTGTAAAGTTTATAGGTAAAGCAAATTATTTTTAAACAATCCTTAATTGAAATTAAATATGCCGACAAAGATATTTCAGCAGATATATTGAGCAGATACATCAAAAACTAAAGGTTCTTTAAGTTTTAAATTTTAATAGTTTTAGGACAATTTCGATTCCAATAAGTTTTAATAAAATGAATATTAATCTTTCTATAGGACATTTTTAAAAAGAAAAGACATTTGAAATCGCACATTCATAATAAAAAAGGAAACCAATTGTTGTGTTTCGGATGCCCTCAAGTTTTTGAGAAGTTGAGGCAAAATTCCCTCGCACAGACGATGTAAACAATCAAAGGTATCTGAAGCAAACTGCTGACTTACAAAATCCCCGTCAGAAATGGCAAGTAAAGAGCAATCTAAAATTTACCTGGGATTTGACTTGAATACTTAAATAACAATGGACGAACGGAGAGGCTTCAGACCAGCAATCGGTGAAAAATAGCATGCTATCGAATATATCATACCACCGTCACAAGCTCATATACCTAAACGGCGTAGACAAGGACCTCCGTTTTCCGCCTTTCCTTCCTATCAACTGTCGGTAAAGAGCCTGCTTCCTGTTTTCTAATTAATTTGTGACTGTTTCCTCTTTTTCGATGTATACGAAAATAGCACCCGTACGGGATCGATTATCCAAGGATCTGGAAGTATGCTGCAAAACTGTGCACAGATCATGAAGTAATAATGCCTAATACCTTTGCCATACAGGAAACGCGTTCACACACACACACACACACGTATGTATGCATTTATTCCCAGGAATATGGACACCGTCTTTTCTACATTTGTTCGCAAGTAATGCTTCCTGTGTACTGAAAAACTTCGTCAAAAAGCGTCTTTCAGCGAGGAAGATTTCCTTAAAAAAAGAGATTCATTTTACGCTTTTTATGGGCAAAAGAAAATGTTCATTGAGCTAGCATATTTCAGAAGCAAGTGGGAAGACTCGGCAATTCACTCTACGAGACGCACCAAGAAGGAGTTGTCCGGTTGTAATGAAATTTCTTATGCAAAGATATTTTAACCGGACATGCTAATGATTAAAATTTTGTGTCCAACGAATGAGGAGCTCCAGTGCATCAGAACTGCGCATCCAGTAGGTGTATATAAGGAGCGATTCTCGATCTGGTGCTCAAAACATAATCGGGTTTTGTCTCTATTGTCTCATGGTATGAAAAACAAGATTTACGAACTCAGAGATTTCGTAGATGATCATAGCCCCGATTCAGTTTTAATGCAAGAAACTCACCTTGCAACAAGGGATGAACTGAACATAAAAATTATTATACTAACAGGTATGAATATCCTAACCCTCCAGAGGAACCGCGATTTTAATTAAAAATACTTTCCCTCATCACCCCCTAAATCTCCCGACCTTACATGCCACGGCAGTAAACCTCCCTTATTGCACGATTATTTCTACTCACATTCCTCCCGAGCAAAAGCTAAATCTGACCTAGAAACCCTTAAAAATCTTAACTTATTTTTAGCGACCCCACACACCCTCTGGAATGGTAACGGAAATTTAATTTATAATATAACTTACGCCACCGAAATGGAAATTATTGCCACCGACTCATTTTACTAAAAGTGTCATCTACAAGTACTTCGCCCTCGTTAGAGGAATTCCCCCCGATATAAGAACAGAAACTCTATGCGAACTTTGATCCGCCAAAACCTAAAAATTCCCCTAAACGAAACCCCCATCGCTATTAGACCAATTAAATTTGCCAACTGTCAAAAATTGAATAACTCTCTAAAACCTTACAAACACTACGGAATTAATAACACTTCCGACGTTGACAAACTTGTATATGACATAACGGCCGATATCACTCATAGTTCAAATAAAAGCACAAATGTTATCACCTCACGAAATAAAAAACATACCGATGATCACCTAAGTATCTTAACAAAAAACAAAAATAGCGCTAGAAAGGCAGGGCAGCGTAATAGAACCCCCTCTCCCCCCAAAAAATAAATAAACAAAAGAATTATTAATAACTAACTCACTACAAGATCTAAAATACTACCTTAAAGATACATCGAATAATAACTGGGAAAATTACATCATTTTGTTATCACCTAATGCCAATCTCATTTGGAGAGCCGCCAAATGTTTAATGAATACCGCATTCAGGACCACACAAACAATTTTAACTACACTGACAGTGAAAAAGATGCCAACAGACGAGTTAATCAATTTACTCGATAATAGCGCCGAAAATATTATACATACCTATATAAATTTATTTTTAGTTACCCTCCCCCGATACCTACATTCCAAACATTTATTTCACTTCTGACGTCAAAAGTGAAATAGAAACCCTTCCCAATCGTAAATTCCCTCGTGACGATGCAATAACAAATACTATGATTAAAAAATTTCCCCCTTCAATACGTTTCCAAAACCACCAAATTGCTTAGGCCAAATATTGCCAAAGCAAAATCAAATAAAAACTCTACCGCAGCTTTTTTCTTTTATATCCAACTCACTTTTGATAAGATTTACATCCCAGATTTAATCCGCAAAATCATTAATTATAATTTCCACCGCGCATCACCAGGCTTGTAATGTCTTACCTTAGCGATAGAACTTTCCAAGTTAAAATTAACAATACTACTTCTAATTAAAAAAAAATCTTTTCAGAGCGGAGTTCCACAAGGATCGATTTTATCACCTACACTTTTAATATTTACGTTAATGACATTCCTCAGCGCATTAATTCTCACCTTGCTATTTTTGCCGACGATACCGCCATCTCTTGCACAAATAAAACTTTAAATATGCCGCCACGCTTAATAAGCCCATTGCCCGTATCACCACTTAGCCGGACAGATGGAAAATTAAATTAAATACCGATAAATGTATGCCTGTCATGTTTACCAATAAAAGAATCTTCTCTTACCAAAACAATATATCAGGAAACACTTCTATCCCTGGTATGACACTGTTAAATACCTTGGAGTCCATCCCACAAGATTTTAAACACCACATCATTCAGAATAGAATTAAATTTCGAGCAGCTAGAATATCCCTCTACCCCCTAATCGCTCGAAATAGCAAATTAAGCTTTAAAAATAAAATGCTCATCTACAAATCCTTGCTTAGACCTCTCTTCACTTACGCAGTCGCGGCTTGGTCGTATGCAACAGAACTACCTAACAGTCTGTCATAACTCACCAATCAGACAAAGTATTGACGCACTCTGGTACTTTTGGTACGTTCCTCTCCAAAATGAATTAAATTTACTCTCTCTTCCAAATTACCTCAAAAAATTAGCCATAAATTTCTATAAAATGACTATGAGCTACTTTTGGAACTCTTCGATCACCACCCAACCGACGCTGTAAATAAAAAAAGGTCTCGCACCATTCTCTTTCGTTAATTCTGTGTTGTTAAAAGAGATATGAACTATAAATTTAATACGTGCTTCCAGGATAAAAAAATCTTTAAAAACTTATTAAATGATACGTAGCTTGCTAGGGCAAAATGTATTTCTTTTGGGGTACGAACTTTCTATTAGCTCCTATCATTAACCTTCCTCTTAGTAAAATAACAGAATCTCCTCTGATCATTTCCGTTTTGTTTAAGCTCGTGGATCGACCAGTCCCCCTCTATTCCCGAATTACTCTCTCTCTCACTTATGGCCAACAGCGTTAGCTCTTTCATGTACCAGTAGCAAAAACGGGGGCATGGCCCAGATGTTGCCGAACACCACACTTCATATTGAGCCGTTGCAGTTGAACTGCGGATATCTTTCGTCGACACTGCCACGCCGAAGGATATTACGACCTATTTCAAAGTTTGAAAGAGATCGTATAGTTGGATTGAAAAAAGCTGGTTGGGCAAATCGAAGAATCGCTCTAAATTTGGGTCGAAGCGAGGCAGCAATTAGACTATGCTGGCAAGTGTGGGCGTTAGGACACCAGCTGTTGACCTAGGATCACAAGAGAACGGAAAGACAAAGCGATTGTCAGATCATCTGTCACAGTACGAGATTCGTCGTTATCAAGCAAGTGTCCAACATGACCACTGACGAACGACTGAGAGAGCCGAATCTACTAACGTGCCGACGCTTGCCCCTTACACCATCAAGTCCGATATAACAGTGGTGCTTTCACCTTGGAACTGCGCTGACTGGGGACGTATAGTCTTTAGTGACTGTGTCCTGACGACCAGGGCAGCGTGGGGATCCTGCCCTTACTATCGCATTCCACACAGGGCGTTATGGTCTGGGACCCCTATGGTAGTCAGTGGCACACACAGCGGTACGTAGATGATATTCTGTGACCCGTTTTGTTACCTTTCTTCTTGTGCTACTCCGGGAATACTTTTCGACAAGACCGCATATTGCTATGAATCGTCTACAGGCTTGTACTTTGCCAACTAAGTCGCCTCATCTTTTCCGCCAATTAGGGACGTGATTATCCCTGAATGTTGCCTACATTTTGGCAAGAAATTCCGCAGTACACCATACGGGAACTTTGTCAGTCTACGTCACGCCGGTTGACAACTTGCATCCAGGCTAGAGGTGTAATTACTACCTCACTTTGTAACAATCAATCTCTGGAATATGTCATTCACTTATTCTGAAATTTTAATCTTTACTTTTTTTTTCTGTGCATGTCCTTCCCATTCACCATTTTTTGACGAAATCGGACAACTCCTTCTTAGTGCGCTATTTGTTTTATATAGAATGTATATATCAGAGGTCCTCTTTTAGCTATTGTTGTCCTCGTTGCTCCTTATACGTCTGACCAATGATGCTTATTGGGTGAAGAATAAAGAAGAGGAGGACCCTCAAACATGGTCCAGGGCATTATAATAGATCGGGGAGAGATTCTTATAATCAAATCAGCATAAATTTAAATGAGTTTGATACTGAATGGTGTGTTTTCTATTTTTCAACCGCACTTTTAGATATATATATATATATATATATATATATATATATATATATATATATATATATATATATATATATATATATATATATATATATGTGTGTGTGTGTGTGTGTGTGTGTGTGTGTGGGTGTGTGTTTGCTTGTTTTACACATTTAATATATTGTACATATAAATGCAATAAAAAAATATACAAAAATATGTTGCACTAGCTGAAGTACCTGGCATTGCCCGGTTATTTTAAGAATGTTTGTTTACCAAAATCAATTTGAAAACTAAACACAGTATAAATAACATAGAAAAAAAACATGCAAAATGCTATACACATCAATAAAATGAAAACCGAACATAAAAATATAAATTTATAATAAACTCCTCAGAATTCAGCTAGATTCATCATTGAAGCCAAAAAAAGCCGAAATTACAGGTTTAGCAGAATTTTCCAATGGAACCATGAAATGACTCCAGCATGGGCTCTTAAAAAATGAAGTGTTTGATTGAGGGCTGAAAACCATTCAACTCCTCTCCATATTAAACTCCCTTTTTCTCCATTTTAAACTCCTCCGAATTTAGGTAGATTCAGACTTTCATCATTGTACCACTAAAAGCTGAAAAAGAAAAACGTCGAATTGTCTTTTGGTCTTGTGAACTGTACAAGATAGAAGGAACTAAATTAAAATTACCTCAAAGCAGCTTCATAAACTATGTTTCTCGTTTCTTGATTTGGGGCAAATGCATGCAAATTTCTTGAAGATCCAACTCTAGAGCAAGCAACGTAAAACTGTCCATGAGAAAGCAAGGTGATTCCAAGTTGACTCCAGCTACGTGTAAAGATTGTCCTTGGGCCTTATTGATGGACATTGTAAAAATCTAAACGAACTGGAAATTGTAGACGCTCAGATTGAAATGGCATATCTGATGGAATGAGGGGTATGCGCGGAATGAAAGCATCCTCCCCTTGGCGCAGCATGTCCAAATTGTTGCTTCAATGACATGAAGATGGAGCTGCTTAATCACTAATCTTGTGCCGTTGCAAAGTCTTGGGGGATTTAAATTTCTGAGAAGCATAATGGGTGATTCAATCTTCAGCACCAAATTATGCGGTGACATTCCGGGAGATTCCAAAGAGTTTAAAAATTCAGTAGGGTAGTGCGCAGCCTCATTTTCTTCAACAACGGTATCTATTGATTTGTATAATACAGCTTCTCCAGGCAACTCTTCTTGAATATTCAAGTTGATGTTCTTTACACTCTTGCACCAATTTTTGGTGCAAGGATCGCACGTTTGCAAAGCCACTCATGGTCTGTAAAATATTGTCTAATAATTGGAAATACATTCGCTTTGAGTTCTTCAACAGACACAACTGTGTTACAAAATGTTTCTCCGAGTTTGAAGAGACCAGTTACTGGATGAAGTGGTATTAATCTTTGGCTAGTGATACCGGCATATTGCAGCGCTGACTCCCCTTAAAATAAAGATGCAACCTTATAAAACTAACAATTTATTAAAGCTCAAAAACAACGTATTAGACAACAAGAATAAACCTCCTGACTTTAACATTAGCACATCAAAATCGCACGGCGATCAGTATTGCATACCGGGATAACATCACGGTGGACAGTGCGGTTACATTCAGGCATAATCCTCCCACCTACACACTCTCGCTCTGCTTTATAGGTGAAGGTCGGTAGAAGGTGAATAGGCAAGTCGCGTATTTGCATATTCTCTCCAGGTTCCTTCACGGCAAAGTGTTCTTTTTCGGCAGAGTTCATTCTGGTACAGTTTCCCTTCCGTTAATGTTGCTTCCGAGGCAGAGGTATTTGCGCGGTAGCGTTTTCTACGCCACAAATCCATTGCCAACATTTAACTAATGGTCAGCAAACTGACCGTCCAATGTGCTGCCATGCAGATGAACTCTCATATTTGTAGTTAGTCGCAAAGTGCGAACATGCCTCCAAAGATGTGATGATTTAAGGCTGTGACGTAACGTCACTATAGTAAAAAATTAATCACTTTTTCAAAATTTAAATATTAATTATAATTATCATTATTAACTTTTATTATTATTATTATTATTATTATTAACTTTATTGATCATTATCAAATTATTAATATCATCTCATTAATTAATTGCTGTATTTCTATTAAATAACTTTGCTCGGTTAACTTTGCTCGGCTATTAAATAACTTTGCTCGATCAGTGTTTTGTTTAATTATTCCCTTATGCTTAAAATATAACTATAATTTTTCAGGTATACTTTGAATTCTTGAAAAGCAATTACATTGTTATTATCCATTAAATTCATATTCATTTTAAAAAATCTACAATAACAATATCGATATTCATGTTCGCAATCGCATGGAGATTCGAATTTACTTCTTAACTGTAAGAAAACTGCAAGCCACGTGTAATATAGCTTTCAATGTATTCATACTCAGTTTTCCTTCTCGAACTTTCTAGAGGAAAAGATAATAACAATGTAATCGCAGTTTTTTTTTTTAGTCCTTTGCTTTAATATTCCCTTTTGCTACAGCTAGTATCTATTATTTAGTTAATTCTCCCTTCCTACAAGCCTTATTTTGTTGTTTTGTGCAAAAGGAGCTGCGATCTACTTATCAGAGCGTAGACACACAGGCTCTATGTTGTGAGTCGGCAGCGTCAGGATGGTACGCTTGCATTTTATTTTATTTTTTTTGTCACAGAGCGATTTTTGTCACTACGAGAGTAGGTGATCGATGCAGCGCCAGTTCACTTGTTAATTTTTTTATCTCCGTATCAAAAATGGTTCTTTGAACCACTGGCTGGCATGTTAGTTTAAAACTCTGTTATGTTAACTGTTTTTGGAATAGAGTTCTTGTACGAAGATGTTATAATACGAAATAAAGATTTTTTTTACGAGAACAATCAGTGCCATTTTGTGTCGATCACTACAGTTACGTGAGAATCTTCTCCAGTTCGTTTTCTACTATAATCACTACCTCTTCACAAGAATGTTGTCCACATAGTTTACCATTTATTTGCTGCGGCATCTAGATGAAAATTGTCAGCAACATCGACCATCCAGCTGTCCTGCAGTCTTTCTCTGAACTCATCGTTCATAACCTCTGCCCCGGCTGTTAGCGGCAAGATAAAACATCTCCAGCGTCGCCGGTTCCTCGTCAGATTTCTCATAGGTGCGGCTGGACTGTTCTACACTCTCCCGGATGTTCACCCCATTCAACCGCGGTTTCAACAAATGTTTTAATTTTCCCATTGCAGATAAGTAGTTTTGCTAATTAAATATAAAAAAATCTTATCAGATCTTCAAACACAAAGCTAATGTACTCCACTATACGTAACATGTAATACTTTAATATATATATGGCTACCCACAAATTTTATAATGCACACATGTATCACGCATATATTTATCAAAGGCATGCGTTAATTTCATCCACCATTATTCCTTTGGGATGACCGGCAATGTTTGTCGAATATCTCCAGCCAATACAACGGTGACTCCACCCATGAGTAAATCACAGCCTCTTAAAAATTGAGGTGTTTGATTGAGGGCCTGCAAAGCATTCTTGTGTGACAGGGTACATTCATCTCATAAAATGACCTGACTTTTCTGTGAAACCTGAGCATTTTCTGGTCGTTTAGTTATATTGCAGGTGGAAGTTTTACTTCGGACCAGATTAAGCGGTAACTTGAAAGCTGAATGTGCTGTTCTTCCACGAGGAATCAAAGTTGCAGCAATTCCTGAAGAGGCCACAGCAATGGCTACTTTGGAATTTTCTCGAACTTTAGCAAACAACAACTTGATTAGAAACGTTTTACCTGTGTCTTACCTGTGAAATGTCTTACCCTTCTGGATGCACACATCCTCCTGGTGCATACAGAAAAAAAATCTTCCCTTTTTTGGTACTTCTTCCAAGATGGTAGTGTAAGCAGCTCTTTGATCATCACTCAGAATCGGTTCATTCTGTGATATGTAACTTTTCAATTCTTCAATGCTGTATAATGTCTCTCTAGTCATCTCTGTAGAGATTGTATTAGAATTTCTGTCGGAAGTATGAAAGCCTATGTCTTGGATTCTTTTGCCTATCACTTCTAAAACCTTGTCTTCAATAAGGATAAGAGCTTGATTGAATATTGCAGGGATAAATTCAACATTTGCACCAGAAATCATCATTTGAGCTTGGAAACGCATGTCTTCAAAAAGAATCTCTTTGTGAGTATTCCATAAATTCATGGGGTCTGTAACTCCACAATTAACGACAATGATTGCAAATAAAATCCTCAGGTTTTTTGGCGATTTAGTCATACCAGCCTTCAACATAGCTGTATCCCAACGTACATCCTCCTCCAACAAATCTCGTCTTAGGCAGGCATCACGAAAAGTATGACAAACTTCCCTGTCATCAGTCCTAAGGTTTTCGAAGGAAGTAAGACCTGTAACGGTGTGAAGCAAAATTCGGAGATAGAGGCATTCAAAATTTGTTAGATGTACAGTGTAAACACGGCCAAGATTTTCTGTTGCTCTGATACCAGAATGACTATTTACAGCGACTCCCTGTTTTCTGCGCATAAAAACTTCTCTATAAGTTTTCCATGTGTAATATTTTGGCAGCTCACAGTACAGCAGGGTCCTTTCAAAGTCATCATTTTGACACAGTTCAAAGAAAGCAGTCTTTTTTTTCTTGGATGGATGCGTAATCCTCCTTGTACATTTTCTTCAGTGAAATAAACACACTACCCGTTTTCCAGGTGTAAATTGAGGTGAAGAACTGAAAGGAACCTTTCATGAATTGGGAAACTAAAAATTCTCCAAATTGCTTCATTGGTGCTAAAGTACATGCCCATTTGGCAATTTTCAATCTCGTTGATAATAGATCCGTCTTCCTGAAAAGAAAAAAATGCGTGATCGCTATTCTTATTGACATATTTGCAGATGTATTTAGTTGACTTGACGGAGCTGCAGTATTCAACATTAATGTGTGCCTGAAATAACCTTCACAATAAAGGGCAGTAAGGTACAAACCCCATGTTGACAATTTCAAACTCTCTGTAGGAATTTTCAACTTTTACCTTGACCTTCGTAACTCTTCCACCATCCTCGGGACTTCTTCTGTATAGGAGATAGCCATCCATTCCGGTCTGAGTTTCCTTAACGAGATTCCTTGGGTAATTCTCTGTACACTTGCCTTCTTTCATGTATGGAGAAGTGGGATTGATAGTTCTCCAAGGTCCATGAACCATATTTTTGACAATTGATCGTCTTGAGGATCTGGAATTTCAGCTGATATCAACGTCACTCGACACGATCTCGTTTTTGAGCCACACTAAAACATGTGCATGAGGCAAACCTCTCTTCTGCCACTCAATAGTGTACATCCAAACTCGGACTTCACCGAAGAGGTAAAATTTTTTAATGAAGTTCATGAACTGTATAAGCTTCTGGTGGTGAAATACTCTAGTCATCAAATCATGCCGATCAAATTGTTTCTGCCCTTCCATCAATTCTGCCTGAATTTCAGGCCAACTGGGATTGCAAGTAAAAGTTATGAAGAGGTCAGGTCTCCCATAATTCCTAACATACGTCATAGCTTCCTGTGTGTATTCGTGCATATGACGTGCACTTCCAATGAAAGTCGAGGGCAAAATAACCAATTGACCTACTTCTGCAAAATTATTATCGTTCTTCATAGCATCTCGAAGATGAAAGTATTCATCTGCACGGAGCTTTTTCAGGTTAAATTTGACATACAAAAGTCGTTCACCTTGTTTTTTCGCGAATATGTCTACAACAAATTGAAGGAAAAGTCGGCGGCATCGCAAAATAAGGTTGAAATAATTTTATCGCACCATCAACCTATAAGAATAAAAATTTATAGCAGATACTTTTTTAGCTGAAGGCACCAATGTTTTTGGATCAACTTGCTTGATTTCAAAATGGTATCCATCTTCTCCCTGCCAAAAGATAAGCGGATATTGCAAGGCATTATATGATCTATGTGTTTTACATACATGTTGAAGGCGATTGTCTTTTTTCTGCAAAACTATGTCCTTCTGATTAAATTCATTCCCACTAATGACAACTGCTACTTCATTTATAATTGGGGCATTGAAACGTCGCTCCTGCCTCCAGTCAACCCGAACGACTAACCTGTAATCATCTGTCGGCATACGATCCAATACAGTTTTGTACGTAATTGATATATCTATCCAAAAAATACTGTAACTGCAAGATAATATCCTCACGTGTGTTCCGGAATGGTGGTGCAACGATGCTCTGTCTGTTTCCGTTCATCGCCCACAAAATATATTTGAAGGAATTGGTGCTCCTCATTTTCTAGGGGTAACGTGGCTCCAATTCTGTTATAAAACCTTTGAATGTCGGCATAAATCCATTTTCAGCAACAATGCTCGTTGGGTCAAATGAAGTCATTTGAAAAGCAGAGTCTAATGTTCTGACTAAAATACTTAGACGCATCCATTTCATTGCCCATAAGTGACTTGAGTAGTTCTCGATGTGTTTGAAGTACAGGCAGACTTATTTTCAATTGCAGCAACACATGCCTTGTTTCGCCACTCCACTTCAGAGCACCACAATGAGGGCAGGCATGTTCAATCCTTCCAATGACAAACCTTTCTGAAATAGCCGCTGCACTTACTGGATCGTGAACAAAAGCTGCACCTTGTAATTCTAAACTGGTAGATCTCACAAAAACTTGTTTTGCTCTTTCAGCTTCCAGCCTTGTATTTCTCTCTTCGGGAGATTCTTCAGCTCTCACAACAGCATGAGCTGTGCGATCAGCTTCCTGTCTTCGAAATTTGTGTACTTCAGATTCCACATTCCGATAAGCTTGTTGATTGGCCGATAATATATTAAGCGGCTTATATATTAATATATAAGCGGCAACACTGTGACGCAATAGCTCATTTGCATAACACTGTCAGGTGGTCATAAAGTGGCCGCTCAATGAATATATATATATATATATATATATATATATATATATATATATATATATATATATATATATATGTAATATGACGGGCCCTGCACCAGAACGATCGGATTAAGAAGATTGGGCCCACCACATCACGACGAAGACTTATTAACACAGTAGTCAAAAATCCGGGAGCAATGATGAACAGCAACGTATGAATTACATTATTTATTTTGGCGGAAATCAGCACAACCTCTCGAAGCAACAGAATATCAGGGAGTGCTCACCTGTACATGGCGCAGAGCCTTAAATAGACTTTATTTGCGTCACTCGTCATGTGATCTTGATAGTGGTGTTCAACTGGTTAAAATTTAGAAGTGGCGTGATATTGCTCAGAAGTAGTTAATTTAGGTACCCACGCAAGTTTGGTTTTAAAAACAATAGGGACGCCATTTAAAGGTTTTTCGCCCAGGGGTTTTTAGAACTTAGAAATTAGGTTAATTTAGGGTTTTAATTTAGGTTTCCTTTAGATTTAAATGTTATAGCGTATGTTTAAATGTTTATATATATATATATATATATATATATATATATATATATATATATATATATATATATATATATATATATATATATATATATATATATATATATAACTCTCATCAGAGGTTAATAAAAAAATCCTGTAAAAATTCTGAAAATATTTTCTTTGATGTAAGAGAGGTTTTCTTTTTGTTATTTAAAGTCATTTAAAATTTTATTAATATTCGTTTAAGTAAGTCGAAGTATCTTAAATCATAACTTATTGTAATAAAATATTCAGATAAAGGCTAAAAGGTATATCGAAAGAGTGAAAAACTTTAAATTTTAATAATTTTAAGATAAAATTTCGCTTTCTTCATCTGTTTATCTGAAGTACATTGATTTCAATATGTCTTATTTGAGTGCCAAAGTCATCATAAAATGGGAAATTCGTGTGTGCAAACCAATTTCTACCGATCTCGTAGGTCCCACTCTAGAAGGATCGGTTTCATTCTGTGTTTTTGTTGTATTAGGGTGGTTTGTTAAAGTGCACTGCTTCGAAGCAAAAGAGGGAAACATCTCTTTCTTTTTTTCCGCTTATTCCTGCCGTTGTTTCGAGCTCGCATCCTGTTTCCTAATTTTCACGAGACTGTATCTTCACGGAAAAGTTTTATCGAAAACGTCATCTACATCGGATATGAGGATGTGAGATTCCGCATAGCAAGAAGTGAGTCAAAAACTGTCTAGGCAACTGAAATAAAACTTAATACATATAAAGACATTTAAGACATTTAAAACATGAACATTCATCAATCACATCTGAGAAATGAATATAAATAATAAACTTCTTGTTCCTACAATGGTCTTGAGCTGATAATGCCGTCGATCAAAGGACATAAGCAACATATTTTCATCATTTTCGTAGTTTGGTTTTATATTCCTTTGAAAAATAATGCAGAAATTTACGCAAATACAGTTTTTGAAAAAAAAAATGCTCGGAACGTAGTTCGATACCTTAAAAACCTGTAATAACTAAATTTCATAAGCTAATGTATCGTGAAACATATTTTGTTAGGCATGCTTTTGAAAAGTGTTTTTTTCCCTACGTCATAGGGCTGTGGCGTTATCCGCCATAAGCCTTCTAGCAGCCCAGTAAAATTTAGCCCTGGTGTAGTTGTCTGGAATAAAACTCATAAAACCAGTGAGTGCAGAGCATTTCGTCAAATGTAAAAGGTTCATAGTTTCGTCTGAAAAGCACAAAGGACAGTTACTATTGCTTGCTACACCGATACGGTGTAGGTGTCCATATAAAAAGTCATGACCTGTTGTTAGTCTAAAATTTGCAACAAAAATTGCTCGTGGTAAGTCCATTGGGACAGGAGAAAGGAGCAGGCTTTTCCATATTTTCCCATTTGAAACTTGTGTATATTCCTGCTTCCTGCCTTATTAACTTGAGAACAAAATTGGTGAAAGGAGAATGGGAAAACTGGCTGTTGTAATTTAGATCCATTTTTGGCCAGAATATCTGCCTTTTCATTTCCTGGAATGTTGCAATGGCTGGGGATCCATTGAAGAACTATCCTCCAGCTAGCGGCGATAGCATGGGAAAAGTTACTCTTTACCTCCTCAACAAGAAATCAATCGTTAGGTGTAGGCGAGACAGCTGCCAATATTGCAGCTGGAGAATCTATGAAAAACGCTGCCTTTCTAAGAGTAGTGTCCAGCCTCAAAAGGTTTGAAATTGCGACTTTTATGGCAAAGATCTCGGCATCAAAATTGGAGGCATGAAATCCAACCGCACAAGAATTTTCGAAAAACCCCTCACAGTAGACACCAGCACCAGTGTTTCCAACACTGTTGCCTTCCAACACCCGCAGACCCATCAGTGTTTTTGCAAAAATGTGATATTTATTTTAGGAATAGTTCTCTCTAAGAATTCGTATTTACTAAAAATTCTTATACACTGCTGGCCACCCAAATTGCAATACCAAGAAAGACAAGAGATATCACAACAAAATTTATTTTGTAGATAACATGTTGACCAAGTATCAAATGATTAAATTTATAGACTTCTGTGAAGTGTGGTTCCTGCCAAAATCAGTAGCCAGAGTAGCCGCCATTGTTGGAGATCACCGCTGCCACACGCCTCGGCATTGATTCAAAGAGACTTTGGATGAGTTCTTGGGGTACAGCAGACCAAGCAGCTTCCACACGCTCCCAAAGTTGATCTGCTGTGGCAGCTGGGGATGGAATCTGGGTCAATCGTAGAGCAACCATGGACTACATGTTTTCTATCGGCGAAAGATCCAGAGAGCGAGGCGACCAGGGAAGCAATTCAATCTGGCGATTGACGAAGAACCGTTGGACAATGCGTGCCATGTGTGGTCGCGCATTATCCTGTTGAAATATGGCTGTGGGCAAGCCCTGAAGGTAAGGAAGGACAACTGGTTCCAACACCTCGGAGATGTAGCGCTGGCTGTTTAAAGTACCGGCAATGCGTACTAGAGGTTTGCGAGAGTGATATCCAATACCGCCCCATACCATAATACCCGGTGCAGGACCAGTGTGGCGGTGCATAACGCAGCTGTTCAGCATCCTCTCTTCACGGTGTCTCCAGACTCGAATGCGACCATCGTGGTGTTGCAGACAGAAGCGTGACTCGTCAGTAAAGACAATTTCATTCCATTCTGCCGTCCACATCCTTCTGTCATCGCACCATTGGCGTCGGAGACGTAGTGGTTCTGCGTCAAGGGTAGACAAAGTATTGGACGTCTTGCGGACAGACCACTCTGCTGTAAACGGCGTCGAATGGTACGCGCAGACACTGGATGATGCGTTACAGACTGCATGTGCTGTGCTATGGTTCGTGATGTGACTGAGCGATCCGTCACTGCCATGCGCACAATTTGCCTGTCATCACGTGAAGTGGTGCGCTGAGGTGGATGCGATCGAACACGCCGGTCCGTCATACCCTCCTGCATCCAACGATCACATATCCGCATTACAGTTGTTTGGTTTCGTCCAACACGACTACTGATTTGCCTGAAAGATAATCCACAATCTCGGTAGGCCACTATCCTTCCTCTGTCGAACTCGGATACTTGATCAAAAGATGATCGCTGTTTTCGACGAGGCATAATTGATCGTTTTTTTTGAAAAAACCACAAGAAAAACACAATTGCCGAAATCTCCAAGCCTTAAATAGCGCTTTGAAGTGGCGCTACAGGCGCGCGTGATGTGAGTCTGCGCTGAAATTCTAATCATTTGCATATCTCACCTCCGCTAATGCATGTTGTAAATTTCATGTTATTTGCATGTTTCCTTCAGGGTGTTGCATTTACAGTGGCCAGCAGTGTACATAAAACTTTAAGTCTAAGACAACTATTTTTTCTTTAATTTTTATAAATTTGAAATTGTGTATATAGTTAATTTGTAGAGTGTTGGTGTTTTTTTGCTCTCTAGCGTCCTCTCAACACTTTGTTTAATCTCATGCAGCGATATTCAGTTTCAATCAATATTAAAACAGCCTTATTCTCACAACTGTTATCGTATCTGTTCTGTTATCGTATCTATGCTTCGGTTTATAATGGCAGCACGGTCGGAGTCCGATTTAGCCAAGTGCCAAGCAACCCCAGGGTCATCATCTAGGGGGGGGACATATTATGATACATCATTGCGGTCTACGGCTTTAAGGTGCCCATATATGGCCTAGACACGGAAGTATTTAATGTTGCTGGTCGGGATTCGATCAACACCGAAAACCGCCGTGTTACCCCTAGGCTAACTCGGGACCTTCACAAACGGGAAGCAGTATCTCACTTCCTGAAGTCAACTAGATCTATAACTCTTGATAACATTTCGGCCTAATCAGCTGAAATACGACACCTCGTACCGCCTTACTTAATATTTTGAAAACGGGTATAATCATCTATATATTTAAGTTGCTAAGTCGACTTTTTGGGAAGTCCGTGAGAGAAAACTACTGCATCAATGTACTTCATTTTGGTCTTAAACGAAAGATTGCAATCTGTAGATTTGTCAAATTTGGTTTTTGTAACCGCAATTTCTATTAATTAGCGATAATTTACAATTAAATATTGATTTCTGCGCATGCTCAGTGGTATGTTTAAATCTGGCTTTCGAAACTCACTGTTTCTGCGCATGCTTAGTGACATGTTTTAATGATAAACACGTTTATTTTGAGGATCTCTCTAGATCTCTCTCTGCCATTTTTATTTTATGATAATTATGTTTGTGAAATATAAGATTTAACCTGATGGAAATCGTATTTTTCGCGTTGTTTAATTAGCAATAATTTACAATTTAAAAAATTGCTTTCTGCGCATGCTCAGTGACATTTTTAAATCTGGCTTTAGATACTCATTAAGCACGAGGCCGCTTAAACACATTAATTTGTTTCTGCGCATTATGATTTTCAACATCTGGCAATGATGAGTATAATTTGTGTATTAGTACATTTATTTATTATCTAGCCGTCATGTTTTGACGGGTATCAACTAGTTTTTATTAAAACGTATTTTTAATAAAGCTATTAAATCATTATGTTTTATAAAATTATATTTTAATAAAACTTATTTTTATTCATTTTTTATTTTTTTATTTAAGGGGACACACGACTCTTAAGTCGAGGAAATAAGGCATATTTTCATACTTTGACTCTTTGTAACTATTTCAATTTACTCCCAATTTTTCCAAATTTTATGTACATAATAAATTGATATATTTATTTTAATAAACAAATTTTCATCTCTCAAAATAATTTTAAATAATTCTTTTAAAAAATGCTTTAGATATACCTTGTTTTTTAAGCATTTTTTTTTGTATACTGGCTTGCGCGCAGAACTATGAAATTAATTTTACATTAAAATGTATAATTCCTGTTTTATATTTAAAATAAATAATTCTAAATAGAATTGAACATAAAACATTCAACATTAAAATATTTTTTCAATTTTTTTAAAACTGCTCAAAATATACTTAAAATTTCCTTAAATTTTTGCATTAATTTACTCCTGAAAAAATAACAAAATGTGCAGTGATTGCATTAACTCTAGTTCAGACGCAATAAAATAACATGGTTATGCAGTGATAAAAATTTCATGGAATTTATGTTTCATAGTTTTTGAGATATCAGTTGGGGAATGATGCAAAATTACATTTTGAGAAAAATGAGTTTAAAAATTTTCTTACCATAAACTTGATCACTAATTAAATATTTAGAATATCAATATCTCCGGAACTAAGCAGAATATTTTCATGCGGTTTCCTTTATTTTGTTCAGAAATGATCAGGTTTTAACTTATATTTTTTTTTAAAAATCGAATGTTTTAAAGATTTAAGGGTAGTGAGTCCCCTTAATTAAATATTACATAAATATTTATAATCAAATATTTGTAATGAAGCAAACTGAACAGACACCTCAGGGTCTAGAAAATTCTCCTTTGGATGTGACCGCAAGAATGTCATTAAACTGTTGTCATTTAAAGGCTATTGCAGCATCCAAACACCGGAATCCGTCAAGACGAATTATCATGCGACTGCTCGGCAATTGATACTTGACAGTGTAACAGCCATTAATACAACAGTAATCTGGTACAGACTAGTTCGAGTCCCGCTATTCACATGTAACCATTCGGAATCGGCTTTAAACTGTCCAATTAGCGATTGAGCAGTAAAACCGTGGGCTCTATCAATCAACAGAACCCCCAGAACGTTTCATTAGTTAATTTTTGGGGCAATAGATGGCATCGTATGTCCATGAAATTTGGAATACACATAGTTGTGACCTTGTTTTCGAAATAAAGAGTGATACGGCTCTAGTGCTGGTGGTAGTTTTTTGTAAACAAATGGAGAAGGCTATTTATTGCCACTGGCTGTCAGCGGTTAGGACATTTAAATTTTGCACGTGTTCTTTATTTACGAGCAATTTTTTTTCTTTTTTTTTTTCATTTGGTGTGGGATTATAGCGTTGGACATACGGGTTCGCCGTTTAGTTTTGAGGCGCAATCAGACCCTGATGCTGTGAGATTTCTGATTTACACCGATAGTTAATTAAATACTATAAAAGAATATTTTAATCTGTAAAACAAAAATTTGTCACTAGAGAAATTATAAATGAATGTGTATGTAACCCATATATAGCTTAAATATATAGATTTGTTCGAAAATGTAACCTTTTTTGGAGTTTTTCGTAAATCTAGGCTTAGCGTTTAAAAGACTGGAGGGAGCGCTCACGGGAAATACCTTCGGCCTCAGCAGAACTCGCGTGATCGCAACAGCCGTCGCGAAAGGGTTTTCATGAAACACCTACTGAAACAGTTGGACATAGCCAGATGACCGTAGAGAGCCATTCTATCCACTAAAAAAACTTTTAAAAAAGTTAAAAAAATGCCAAGCTTCAAAACAAAAGTTATGTCTACAAAATGGTGTGATATCAAATATCCAAGCTTATTAAGTTCTGGTACTTAATGTCCTAATCATGAATTTTTCACATCTAAGTGAAGTCGTTAAGCATGACTTGTGGATAGAAACCCTTCTTCCCTAGACCAAACTCATATCATAACCTATCTCTGAAAATTTGAGTGCTGACGTTTCCGTACTAGAATCAGAACTACGAGGGTCATTTTTTAAGTAAGAACCGTTTTGTAATGGAGTAAGAGAAACTTTAGTTATGAACGTAAATTGTATCACAAACTAAAATATGAACATTTTTTCACTTTTCAACATAGTCACCATTAAAATTTAAACATTTGTCAAGTCGTGTCGCCGGCTTTTGCGTCCCATCATCAAAGAACTCTGCCGCCTGACCGTTAAACCAGTTAGTAACAGTTTCTTTCAACATGTCATCATTTTCCAAGCGCTGTCCACCAAGAAATTCCTTAAGTTTTGGAAACAGATGAAAGTCTGATGGTGCTAAGTCAGGGCTGTATGGTGGATGATCCAGTAATTCCCAATGAAAATTGTTCCCAAGAAAATTGTCAAAATCGACGGCGGAGATTGCTCTCTAGCGGCGTCGTTCTGCTTCACGACAAAGCTCGGCCTCACGTTGCGGCAAGAACAAAGACGATACTGGACAATTTTCATTGAGAATTACTGGATCATCCACCATACAGCCCTGACTTAGCACCATCAGACTTTCACCTGTTTCCAAAACTTAAAGAATTTCTTGGTGGACAGCGCTTGGAAAATGATGACATGTTGAAAGAAACTGTTACTAACTGGTTTAACGGTCCGGCGGCAGAGTTCTTTGATGATGGGACGCAAAAGCCGGCGACACGACTTGACAAATGTTTAAATGTTAATGGTGACTATGTTGAAAAGTGAAAAAATGTTCATATTTTAGTTTGTGATACAATTTACGTTCATAACTAAAGTTTCTTTTACTCCATTACTAAACGGTTCTTACTTAAAAAATGACCCTCGTAATTGTTTAGAAATCAAAAGTTGATCGTCTGTAAGTAACTCATGCAGGGATTCTTGAAGTTCTGCCTGAAACAGAGTCTGAAATTATTGAACATTTTCATGATAAGGCGATACGGATTGAAACGAGAGCAAGAAGAACTATTGATAATCAACAAACTATGCGGTTTTTACTGTTGAAAAAACGTTTAGAATGTTGTTTAAAATTTGTGTACGAGATGGCGCCACTATTTTTCACCTGAATAAATTGTACTTTCGATTGTAGCTTTTAATTACAGTATTTATTTTTTTAATTCCTCTTATTCATCTCGGTAAATAGTATGAAGGATTCTTGTCGACTAGAATTTCAGCTTCTAATTTTCCCTTGAGAGAACTTTTCACAATTCAGATAATCGATACTGAATAATTTTTTTTCTTAATTACGGTAGGGCATCTTTTTCTGCCAGGCTGGAATGAAATTTCTGTCATTCCTTGTTCACGCATCTGTAGTCTCGTATAACCTTTATACCTGATCTTTGAAAAGTATTTTACTTTTTCCGAAGGAAAATAATAAATTTTAGACAGTATTCAAATATATTTTTCCCGAGTCTCACACGGAAAAGATAATTCGTCAAAACATCAGGTGTGCAAACCCTTGTAAACTATGCTTTTCACTCAGTTTTATTATGAAAGCCAATCAACGATGCCATTTTTAAGCGTTCGATCCCTAAGAAATACTGAGAAACTCTGTCCGTTTATTTATTTATTTTTTTTCAACGTACTTGTGTGTGTTTATAATTTTCATAAAATTCTCTGGTTTTCTTTAGGAATCTTTAATACATCGTGCCAGATTCGGAAATCCTTTTCATTTTGATTAAAAATTCGTTGGAAATTTCTATTTTGTTGCTCTCGAATATTAACGGATTGAAATTCTCGAACATCACATTACACTTTATTTTTCACACTTTTGCGGGAGATTTGGAATTCAATTTAGTCGTCACGTGGCAGGACATCTGCTACGTACATCGTGTATTCATATTCTCGAGTGAACAAAATGGTTTCTATTCTAATACTAGCTCGCGCTCTCTCGAAGGCCACGTGCATTTTTAATTATAGTCTTTCTGGGAGTGTGTGTGCGTGCTAGTAAATTCCGAGGTACTCAGATATTAATAAAACCTACGTATTAGAAATTCCACCTCCGTTTACCTGTTTCGATTTGATAAATCGATGAATATCGTAATTTGTCGGAGACTGTCGGCTCGCCACACGTTTCATTCACTCGAGCGTCTAAAGCCTGATCGCAGTGGCGTAGCGAGCATAACTGGCGTCCGGGGCACGATACCTTTGTGGCGCCCCCCCCCCCGAAAAACATATAGTAATATAATATATAGACCCTATATTGGCGCCCCCCGATAAACATATAATAACATATTATATAGACCTTATATTGGCACCCCCCCGAAAAGCATATAGTAACATAATATATAGACCTTATATTGACGCCCTCCGCGGAAAAACATATAGTAATATAATATATAGACCTTATATTGACCCCCTCCCCGAAAAACATATAGTAATATAATATAAAGACCTTATATTGGTGCCCTCCCCTGAAAAACATATAGTAATATAATATATAGACCTTACATTGGCGCCCCTCTGCGAGTCGCGCCCGGGCCATGATAGACCCCCTTGCCCCCCCTTTGCTACGCCACTGCCTGATCGGTTCTTTTGCATTTTAACTGCTGACACTTCCGTGAAAGTGGCGACCGTTTACCGTACCACCTACTAGATGGCAGCACCATAACGCTGGACATTTCTAGAATTCGTCGAATCTACTTTCGTGCACGCGGCGAAAAGAAATATGGCTCTCCGACGACAACTAAAAATCGGAGACTAACGGCCTAATTCAATGTAACGTTTTAGCTGCTTAGCAAACCTGAATTTTGCTAACTCTTAGCTCATCGGTATTCAAATGGCCCGTTCGCTCTCCGACGAGGGAATGTTCGGCAAACCTCGGATGATTTTAAGCGAATGTTCTCAGTAAGCCAATCAGATAGCCCAAATTCCTCATCAGCGCGACATCAAGTTCAAACAAACAAGGAAACTTCGGAACTGATAAAATAATAATAATAAAAACGAGTAATGCCTGGATGCGCTGCAAAAGAAAAATGAATCAAATGATTTTAAATCTGTGGATAGAATACTTACAAATATTTTCATAATTCTATGTTCAACTTTATTTGAAATATTTATAATTCACTATGTTAAATAACCGGAAGCTTTTTTTCCTTTTTTTAGCAAAAATGTCACATTTTTAAAGCAATTAGTAGAGAATACAGATGATGAAAATTATTTAGAATATGGAGGATATGAAGTAAAATATATTTAAAACAAAGTTTAGCTAAATGTTAAAATATTAACATCGTTGTATTCAGTAGTCTAACCTTCTTACAAATGCTATTTATTTTAACATAAAAAAAGTTTCTGATAAAATGCTACACTAAACTTTATGTGATGTCCTTGTTTCAATTAAATACATTAATAAAAGCTTTTAAAATAGTTATCACATTGATGTGCTTCCCATCTGAAATAAAACACATTCAAATCTCTCAAGTTTATACTAACAACATAGTATTTAAAACTAACAGTATAATATTTAAAATTTTCAAAAATACACATATTATACAGACAAACTTTAAATTAAATAGTATTATTTAAGATGTACTCACCTGATTAATCTTAGTTAAGATTTTTGAGCTCATAACATTCAAAATATGCATCGCAATTAATAGTAGCCAAAAAAAATTACAAGTACAGACACTGCTTCATTATAAATACAGCACTGCACAAGAATTCATTTAGCTCAATCTTATAAATGCTGATACAATATCCTTTTCAGAAAATCGACACTGTTTCAAACACATCCATGTGTAAGTGAAGAAAATGCTAAATCGAGTTCAATTGAAGTACAATTGATAGTACTTTGTTTTTGTCGACTATCACTAATTTTGGTTCATAGCTATGCAAATATACAATTTTAAGATATTCATTTCATTCCTTAGACTAGGTGCAAATAAGCGATATTTAAAAGCAGCGTTTGTTACTATCTTTATTTTCAGTTTGTGGCGATAAAAATTTAAAATTTCAAGTTACCTTAAATTTTGTAGTCATGCAGAAAAAAATACAATTTCACAAATACTTTAGAATTTTCTGGAGAACAGTCAACAAGCAGTTGGTTGAAGCATATTAAAAATATAACAGTTAAACAAACATGGTTTGTACAAAATTTCATAGTCCTGTCTGAAACTTCAAGACCCATAGCTAAGGCAAATTGATTTTAGTTATAGTTTGATTAATTAAATAGGACATTATATCAGGTCATGAATAAGCTTGTACATTGCAAAATTTAACATTAGTAACTGCTTTTGATAAGGCATGACTTTTTCTAACACTTAAATAATTTTGTTTACATATAAAAAAGAAGAAAAAGGTAAAGTCCTGGAAACAGGGATCAACCTCATTTTATAAAACTGAAACAAACAGAAATCAATGTTGTGCTTATGAAAATCATACTTAAGGGCATATTATAGCTGTACTTCTTTTAGATTGAAAAAAAGTTTCTTCTAGATAAGGATTCAATTACACACTGACAAAATTTAAAACAATTACGGCACACATGGGAGAGCAGTTTCCTCACAGACATACTAGATAAAATTGCTCCTTTTATGCAAAAAGAGTAATAAATGGAAAAAAAAATCAATATCCACTAAGGTTTTTATCAAAAAAGAGCAACAGCCAGGAGGAACCCATTTTATATACACCAAGATTTATTTTCCTGGAACAGGTATAGGGCTTGAAATTTGTCTGAGAAGAGGAATATAAATTTTAAAAATGCTTTCCAGCTTAGATCCAAATGTTTTGTAGTGTTATTACTAGGTTTCTTTAGATTGATACAGTTCTCATTCTCTAGCAAGAAGAATGATTAATTAAACGTATTTTCTAAAATTCTTCTGTGTTCTTCCAATACCCACTTCGGATATCTAAACTGAGAAGAGATCAAATGTTTGATAATTAAAATCTATATTTCGTTTGTGTGTGCGAACTGTATATAATTCCTCCATTTTACAACACAAGCGAAAGCGGTTAAAGCTACAGAAATTATCAAATCATTATACTAATCACTAATACCATAATATATCTACTGTAAATTTCCAAATCATTATACATAACGGTAAACATGAAAATTTTACCGTTTTTTTAAAGTGCACGTAACAAAAGGTTAATCTAATTAACAAAATATAATTTGCTTATTTATAGCGTGTTTTACGTAACAGCTAAATAAATAGAATTTAGAATATTCAAAAATACAAGAAAGAGTTAATTACTAACTTCAAAACAGCAGAAACTAGTCTAAACCTGAATCAAATCAAAAACATCACCAGAGAAACCACTTAGCAAGCGTTAGCTAACAGGCGACCGGATATTTCGCTCTTTTTGGGGCATTTGAAAACGGATTAGCTAAACAGCTAACGAGCTAAGCAGCTAAAGAGCTAAAACGTTACATTGAATTCAGCCGTCACTTTGTGTGTGTGTGTGTGTATACCTTAAATGGAATCTCGGTAATAGAATAGGTTCAAGGGTAGCAATATTTAAAACGATCTATAAAATTCTTCGAAGGGTATATCCGTGAAATATTGAGACGAAATTTAAACATTTTACTTTAATACGTCACGATGGCGTCATTTTCCCCCGAGGTGAAAATATCAGAATCGTTTGCGTCTAAATTAAGTTTTATATTTATTAATCGAAATGATCGTCGCGGATCGGAATACTATGACGTTATGAAAAAACAAAAATTCTCATTTATTTCTGTTCTTACAACGAAATGAAATTCTGATCGTTTCTCCAGAGCACTTTTGTTCCACACATTATGTCGTTCGAATGATATAATACTCATCGTAATTGTATCATTTTTTCGCGATGTCGTGAAATTTTATTTACCAGCTCACTTCGTTTCATTCATTTTCTTCGACCCGAATCCTCGGCCTCGTTTCGGTGCCGCCATCTAGGCATTTGTACGGGAACTACGTCGAAGAGAATTTCTCTCGCACGACATTCTCCATTTGTTGATTCCAAATTTTATTGTAGCAAAAGAAATGTAACCCGACACGACGGGTTGATCGCTTCAGAATTCCAAACAATAGACCGACAGACGAGGTTAAACTAATAACATCTCTAACAGTTACGTGTATTTAATACTATCTCAAAAAAGTTCGCGACCCGTTCGAAAATGCATCTGCTTCTTTTAACCTAGTTCCGTGGTTTTTGACTCCGATATCAGTTTTCCCGTTTCCATGGTAACGTCGTCTGCGGTTTATTATTATTACTAGCCACTGCACGACCAGCATGGTCACTTTTAGTTATATATTTTCTTTTGCAAAGCAACTCAACTGAAAGTAACATATGCAAGAAATGTTACCATTACCTGTCATCATAAATATACGTTGTTAAGGGGTATTCTCTATAAGGCTGATTCTAAAACATCGTGATTAAAAAATGTGAATATCCATTACTTCAGAACAAGGTTAAAGATAAGACTGAGAAACCCAACACCAATGATTTTAAAAATTACATACCTCTCTGTATGTACTATTTTTCAAAATTAAGATATCTACATTTTATCATTACGTCAGATAAGAAACTGTTGGGGAAAAAATTTTTCACTTAAAAAAAAATGGAGTAAAAATTCAGCAAGTACTAAAATATAGTGTGGATTCATCACTCTCTGTATGTATTATTGTTCACAATTCAGATATCTACACTTAATCGTATCAAATAATAAATTACTGGGAAAATGTCTTCACTTATAAAATAGAGTAAAAATTTAGCAAGTACTGAAATAAGTGTACAAAATTAAGTATTACTGGCTCTCGGTTGCTATGCCGGCGACGGTTAAGCCTAACCTCGCGATCATTTATGCTCTCTCTTTTACGCCTCTCTCAATGAATTATTTCTTCTTCGCTTTCTTTCTTGAGACTGTTCCCAATTTTCATTTGATAGTACAGCTCGCTTTCGTTTGATGACGTCAATGCCTCCTCTCAATACCGCTTTCGAGCCGTTGTGGAACTTCGTTTCGGAAGCATTTTGTGAAAACGAGCCCTTTACGAGTTTAAATTTTCGTTATTTGATGAATGTTTCTTAGAATTATTTTTGCTGCCTGCGTTATAATGACTTTTATATTTTGGTCTACCCCTAGAATTTTGGAATTGAGATTGAAATTGAGGTTGAAACTGAGTATTAAAACCATTCAATGGTGGGTACATAGGGCGAAAGTAATTTGCATGTGGACAAGGTTCATACCTTATGAAAGAGGGCTGAAATGGGGGAAAATTTTGGGGAGCGAAAACTTGTTGCGGTTGCTGAGCTGAGGATTGTGAATTGAAATGCCAGCAATCAGTGGTTTTGTGTGATTTTCCACAAATGTGACAAGAAATCTTCGCAGTGGACGGATTTTCGATTTTAATAGAAAATTCATTTAATTTGTCTGTAAGCTGCGATATTTTTTTTTTATTGTTCAAAGTTAAGTTGAATTAGTTGTTGAATTGTGGGATCCGCATTTTCGCTAGTCGTTCGAAACGCGTTTACTTCAACATCCCGTTGTTCATTAAGAGCTGCTTCAATATTTTTAGCAATTTTTACTGCCTTTTTAAAACTTTCCGGACTCAATTTTTTAGTTTCTATCCTGATATCTGACCTTAAGGCTTCTAAGAATCGGCCGAGTAACACGTTTCCTTTGAATTTAATGACCTCCTTGGAATCAGTGTTTGTAAATTTTAAGTATTTGGTAGCTTTATCTTGAATATTGTCTGCCAAATTGGAAACTGATTGACCGGGAGCTTGTTTAATATTTAGGAAATCCTACTGCAGTGTCGTAAACGAAGGGGATTTAATAAATTTGTCTTGTAAGGCCTGCACTAACTCCTTGTGGGTAGAAATATTCTCAAATTTTGGGTCATTCATTAGAAAATCTAACGCCTTTCCTGTTAAACGCGATTTTAAAAGGATGTTTTTTTTTCATCATTCCATTTTTCTAATAAAGCGATTTCCTCAAAATGATTTTTAAAAAATTTTGTTCTCCTGTGAAGAACCACCAAAAGAGGGCAGAGAAATCATAATACTTGCTGGCGCTATTAGATTTATAGTGTTTGAATCAGACGTTGAAGGTGATGGGGGAGGACTAGCCTGCCTATTCCTAGTTCTACAACCTTTCGACATGTTTAATTATTTCAAATTTCAGCAAATATAATTTCTAAATTTATCTTATCAAATGAATAATGAAAAAAAAATGCCTAACTCAATTTCATAATGCAATACATACAATTCAACAATTGAAATAGATTTTAAACATTTTACATACAATTTACTCAGACAATGTGCAGTGATTTATATTATTACTTTTATTCTTAAAATCCCAGAGCTCGAAGAACCTATTAATGGCACCATATATTAAGTGAAGTTAGAACATGTAATCATTAGAATTTTGCATAGTGACTTTTTTTACAAAATTATTAATTTGAGAAAAACATTCTGACACATGTCTGAAAATAACTCAAAGAAACAAACACAAATTTAATATCTAATGTTACCATTTAATTTTTCTTAATATTACTTAACATTAATTTTATCACTGATTACAAATTTTCACAGAAATCATCATACTAATTGTTTTCATACATTAAAAAATTATTTGAACACATAAAATTCTAGTTACACTTATTAAATTATTACTGTGCTCTCGCCTGATAAATATAACACAAATTAATTGTGATTCACCACCACCCTCATTAGAGACTGAAGAAGATTATCGTTGTCTAACTAAAGTAGACCAGAGGCATCGGCATAAAAAGAAAAATGACGAATTGCTGAAGATCGGACAACCACGAGGTCCTTTTCAGTCGCTGCTTTTTCTTCAACTGACCAAAAAACGTTACAAAATTTCCAGTACCGGAAAAAGCAGAGGTCAGACAATGTCCTCGACACAATCAACACCTTTCAACTATCATTGGCTAAAAGATGTTGCTAGGCCGTTGCTCTGGGGAAGTCCCCTTACTGCCGAGAGGGTGGCATTTATTTTCCCGTCTGTGCACATAACCTTGTTACAGGTTACGCTAAATTGCCTCCGGGAGGAACATTCCTTTCTTCCGGAAACCGGTACAAAAAAACCATATACATGATTTTAAGCACATATACATTTTAGGACTTACATAATAAAACAGATACACTTAAATGTGTATGGAACCGAATTAATGCTGTATCGAGACTATGAGATTAGAAAATATATTTTTTTAGAGACAAGACAGTATATTAATGGAAATATTTACAAAGTCGAGTTCCATGTTACATATATATATACAGGTGGTTATAAAAATAATGGAAACACCTATAAATATTAGTGGTGTTTATGAATGTGCTTCGTATTCCTTAAAACACAAGTCTGGCCATAGGTATTTTTTTATATAATATAGTGTATATATTATTCTACCGTCAGGTGGCAGTAATGAAGCTAAGGGCATCGTGCTTTTTGGGGGGAACAACGTAAAATGTCAAACCTTGGAGACCTTGCGAAAAGAGCAAATTGTTGGAGCGCGTTTAAATTGGAGTATCTGTTACTGCAGGCCCCAGGCTAATGGGTGTTTTTCGAGCTATGGTACCGAAAGCCATGATAGCATAAAGAGTGCACGGAAAAACATCCTTTGCCAAACAGAATAGTGGACGAAAGGGAAAGCTGAGTGAAAGAGACGGTCGAGGTATTGAAGCGGATTGCGACACGAAGAAAGAAAACAACTGCAACTAAAATGACCGAAGTCTGCATCTGCATGTTCCGGTATGAACCATAGAGATAGAAGGGAACTTCACAAACAAAGCATTTTCGAAAAAGTAGCTATTTCCAAACCACTCGTAATAGATATCAATACAAAATATCGTCCCCAATGTTGCCACGAGCGCAAATCCTGGTCGAGAAATATGTCGAAAAACGGCATTTGATCCGACGAATCATTATTCACTTCCTCGCAACAGGATGTGCATATGTCTGGAGAACACTTACACAAGCGTAAGATTCTGGCTGTCTCATCTCAACTGTCAATCATGGAGATAGATCTATCAGGGTTTGGGATGGCATCTCATGGTTTTCTTCAGGCCCTATTGTAACCCTAAAAGGGAGATAGAAAGGGAAGGACTATGTCGAAATTTTAGCTCACTCGTCCATCCTATGGTGCAAACATTGTTTCTTGCAGGAGATGGCGTTCTCCGGTATGACAATCCCTCTATACATACAGCTAAATCTATCAAGTATTGGTTTGAAGAGCATGAAAAAGAAATCAAATATCTTATCTTGCCCTCTACAATCCCCCCCCCCCACCCGACTATATATCATCCAACCACTATGATCTGTATAAGCGGATAGATGAAGGTATCAATATCCTCCACAGCATCTCTACAGGAACTTTCATGATTTTTCTCTGAATAATGGTGTAATATATTCTAAATCACTATTCAGGACTTGTAAAATCCAAATTGAAGGTGAATGAGGTGGTATTACATGGCAAAGGTGATCCTGCGCCGTATTAGTAAAGGTTTTCATGATGTTTCTTAGTGTTTCCATTATTTTGATAACCACCTGTATATATATATAAATAAATAAATAAATATATAAATATAGTATATATATATATATATATATATATATATATATATATATATATATATATATAATGTTTTGACAGTAACTGGTTCATTGTAATGCAAAGAAAACATGGCTTACAACGTTTTTGCTTGATTACGATGGAGAAAAAAACCCGGAAAACACCTGGCTTGAGCATGAGTGTTTGCTTACACTATATCCAGAAATCTCGTATATACGTGATTCGAGATGTTTAGAAATCATTAAATTCCCCCTTTCGTAAATGGATAGGAATTTCTTAGCAGTGTTGATTCGATTGATGTGTACCTAGCAAATATGCTTGCGGAAACCTTGTGATGGTTAAACGAGACAGAAACCAGAGGAAATCTGTTACGTGGCGGAACCCGGAAAATTATATTTTTCTAATAGAAAATGCTCTAATTTTGAAAATATGTTCACTTAATGTATGAAGCGGAAAATAATTACAAATGTCTAACCTCTAAATGTGCAAATGGAAAAAAAAATCTTTTAACGGGTAAATGGGATCATTTCTATAATCTGAAATTTTGAAACCAAAAAGTCTATTAAACCGGGGTTTCCCAAAATTTTACTGTCATGGAACGTTTTCATAAATCCTGAAATTTTAAAGGAATACCTTGTTAATTTTGAACGGTAAGTAATAACACACAATCTATAAAATTTTTAAAAATGAGAAGAAAAACATTAATTATTTATTGAGTATTTAGTAATTATGCTTGATTACTTAAATTTTTTAGACAATTTAAAGTATTAAGGGGACAAGGGACCATCAAATCCAAATTTTTCAATTTTCAATATTTAACTCGATGTACAAAATGAGAATAATTAATTTCATTTTTACTACATTGAAAACCCTTAAAATTCCAAATAAGGAATTTTTGGCAGAATGATGCCTGTTGTTCAAAAAATTTTCAAAAATGCTAACGTTTTTCAAAATGCCCTATGCGCATTCTGTAATAATTAAAATACTTAAATTTTGTATTATACGTTTACCACGTGTATATAAATACAAATGTGCATTTTTTTTGTACGAATCTAAAGTCTTAAATATTTTTTTTCTGTTCTGCATGCTATTTTTATGTTTTTTTTATGTTTTAACTTTATTTTTTGGTCTATAAATTTGAAAAATATTTGTGATTTCAAAGAATTCTGCACAGTTTTGTGACAAACACTTCAATTAAATATCCTGAGAAATTTGGAAGATATCAGAGGAAGATGAATACGCACGGAGCCTTTTGAAAAGTTCTAGAATTTTTGAAGAATTTTTTGATAAACAGGTCTTATTCCTCCCCAAAATACTTATTTGTGGATTCTAAGTATCTTCAATGTAGTAGAAAAGAATACTTATTATACTCATGGTGTATATAGAGTAAAATATTAAAAATTAAAGAAGAACGAGATTGAAGGTTCCTTGTTCCCTTAATCGGTCAAACAGGTTTGAATTTCATGTAGCCTTTGCAGGTTATAGGGTGGGTATCCCAAATATCGGCCCTGTGCCTAATATCGCCTACTCGTGTTTCTAAAGTATGATTCGTGCTATACAGTATATGAGAAAATGCAGTAACTTCTTAGTTCTTGGTTTGTACTAACAGCGGCGAAAGCGACAACGCTCTTATCACCGACAACAGAAACTATATGGCGTCTGAAGTTGTTTTGACTGTTGTCTTCGTAAACTTTGGCTCCAAAGAAACAGAATCCAGGGAATGACCAGGTAGGTGCATACAAATTCAAATTTGGCTTATACCATTTGAAAGTGCTTTAAACAGAGACTTTGCTAGCAACGCCTTTTAACAGATGCTCCTCATTTCGCCCGGTAGGCTGTAAGAGGAACAGAGGTAGGCGATATTAGGAATCGCTCTGGAGTTCACTGGAAATTTCAATGTTTCCGGTTTAGCTACATAACTTATACTGGCACTGGTTTTGGAGCTGGTTGATCTCAGGATACCAAAGGAAATAGTTCTTAGGGATGTTCTTTGAGTTTCCAGCGTAATCAGAAACTAAATAGTGGATGAAATGTCGAAAAATAGTTAGAGTAGTCGATATTTGGGACACCTACCCTAAAACTCCTATAAACTTACCGTGGAACACAGTTTGAGAAACCCTGTATAAAACTCTCACTTTATTTCTATGTTTACTATATTCACTGATACATTGCTATAATTCTACGTATCGTTGGGGAAATATACTGGTTCAGTAAATTATTCATACCAGATTACTTTTATACGATTCTTAAATCCCAATCAATGAAAATGATTTAAATAATTTCTAGTAATTATTAAACAAGAATATTAAGTTAATAATAATAATAATTTTTATTATTATTATTTAATTTTTATTTTTATTTAATTTAAATGAATGCAGTTGAATCAATGTTGTCAATGTTAATTAATCATTTGTTAGTGATACATTTTTATAATTATGAGTATGAGTGGGGGAACATATTGCTCGGATAAATTATCCATACCAGATTATTTTTATACGATTCTTAAATGTCAATCAATGAAAATCATTTAAATAATTTCTAGTAATTATTTAAAAAATATATTAAATTAATAATAATAATTATTATTATTATTATTTAATTTTTATTTTAAATTAATTTAAAGTAATACAGGTGAATCAATGTTGTCAATGTTAATTAATCATTTATTAGTGATACACTGTTATAATTATGAGTAGAAGTAGAGAAACATACTTCTCGCGTAAATTAGCCATACCCTTTTAATTTTATACATTCTTAAATTTCAGTCAACGAAAATTATTTAAATAATTTATAATAATTATTAAATAAATAATTAATAAAATAATGATTATTATTATTATTACTTATTTTTATTATCATTTAATTTTTATTTTTATTTGATTTAACTAAATGCATGTGAATCAATGTTGTCAATATTAATTAATCATTTGTTAGTCATACACTGTTATAATTATGAGTAGAAGTGGAAAAACATACTTCTCGGATAAATTATCCATACCCTTTTAATTTTATACATTCTTAAATTTCAATCAATGAAAATTATTTAAGTAATTTATAGTAATTATTAAATAAATAATTAATAAAATAATGATTATTATTATTACTTATTTTATTATCATGTAATTTTTACTTTTATTTGATTTAATTAATTGCATGTGAATCAATGTTGTCAATGTTAATTATTCATTTGTTAGTGATTTATAATAATGAATAGAAGTGGGGAAACATATTGCTCGGATAAATTATCCATACCAAATTGCTTATATACTATTCTTAAATATCAATCAATGAAAATAAATTAAATAATTTATAGTAATTATTAAGTAAATAATTAATAAAATTATTATTATTATTGTTATTATTATTATTATTTAATTATTAATTAATGTTTATTATTATTTAATTTTTATTTGATTTGATTTAATATAGTGCATGTGAGTCAAAGTTGTCAATGGTAATTAATCATTTGTGTTTAGAAATTCTGGATAAAGATTTCACTTTTCGGTTTACATAATTTTTGCTCCAGGATTCCTCGTTCAAAACTGAATTTCTCGACTGCAACTTCGACTGATGCCCAGTGTACACGGGGATATGTGCACGTCCAAACACATTTGTAGACAATATTAAAAGTTAAGTATGGCACAAACTCTTGGAATATTTTTACATTACAAAACCTATTTGTACACAATATTTGACGGTACCGTATCGATGCATCCAGGTTAACCCTTCAGCGGGCGCGCCCGTGTACAAAGTGCAACATTTTTGTAATTTTGAATGGTTTGTTTTTACATGTAAGGTTTGAATGTTCTAAGCAGTTTCTATTTATAGCTACACCCTCACTAATGCAGGTCTGATTTTATGACCCTTGTATTACTTTCCATTCATTGTTAGTCGGGATTTGACCGTGGTAAACCAACGATTATACTGGGTTGCAATACGACAAAAGCAGGAGTTCATGTAGTCGATCCAATGTGCAGCTATTACACGGTATCCCGCATATCACAAAGATGGACAATCTCATTGTTTTTTAGGTTTTTGCACATAATAGTAATCCATTCTAGAGTAGTTTTTTATACTGGGTTGCAATACGACAAAAGCAGGAGTTCATGCAGACGATCCAATGTGCAGCTATTACACGGTATCCCGCATATCACAAAGATGGACAATCTCATTGTTTTTTAGGTTTTTGGACATAGTAATCCATTCGAGAGTTGTCCTTAGATGCCTTAAACCAGACAGTTTTGAGATAAGGCGATTGTATCTGCATTCTATGGCCTTTAACTATAAATCTTTCTCAATATTATCAGCATTTTATATCTTGTCATAAAATACAGAATTATTTTCAGTCTGAAAAAAAAAGTTAGTTACAAAAGGAATAATCAAGGTTGAAAGAGACGTTGCACTTTGTGCAGCGCGCGCCTGCTGGTGTTCTAAAAATTGGCGCGCCCGCTGAAGGGTTAAAAGGGTACCTCATTTATCAATTTTTGTTAAGTATGGAGGGAGAAAAAGTGATCGTCCCCAAAAATCGCCTTCTAGAAATAATATATAGGATTTATTTCGTACCTTTCAGTCTTTCGTGCCCAAAGCAAAATATTTGCATTGGCAAAGAATTTATGTCCTTGTTGTTTTCACATTACATGTTGATACAGCATAACCCGTAAAAAGGAATTCAGAGATCGAAATACATTCGAATCTTCCTTTCTCTCCATTGAAAGAACGCATGAATGACGCAAAAAATTACATTTTATGGCTCACAAGACCATTCATTGTACTCTGAATAAACACCGTTCATTTCCCTGACAGTTGGCAAAACTGAGATATCGGGTCGGTCCATCCCCAAATCACAAAAACAAACGCACTCGATATCTTGTGGTTTTCCCAGAGTTCAGGTGATTATACGATATTATTTGCAATGCATTAAAGATCAAACTACGGTAGAATTACGGCATTTGCTTTCTAGCGTCGTAGGTAAAATTATTGCACGAATAGCATGGTTCCCGCTCACTTTCCTTTTTTAAATTTCAAAGACAAATGTCCATTAATTAGTTCATCATTAACACGGCTTAAATTAGTAATACCTGAACACACGTGCCAAAGTTTAAAGAAATCATACGACTATTTAAGCTCGAAATTTCACTGATTTTGCACCACTTTCCATTTCTGCAACTCAAGAATTTTTTTTTACACGGGAGTATAAATTAGACGCTGTATTTTTTTAAGTCAAAATATACGATGTATATTGCTGAAAATTTTCAAAAGATAATTAATTGTAAGTAAAAAGTGTTTTTCTCCATAACAAATAGCGTACTTCCATTGTGCTCCTAACAATTCAATTTTGTTTTAAAATGAACGACATTGTATCAAAACATAATTAAACCAAAAAATAGATTAAAATGATTATTTTCTATTTTTAATTAAAAGCAATATGATAAGCAAATAATATATAATCATTAAGCAAACTTACATTAGATAAAATAAAATGGCACGCTAGATCTATATAAATTTGAGTTCATTATGATTAGGGAAAATTATTGCTCGAATAACATGATTCCCCTTCACTTCCCTTTATTAAATTTCAAAGACAAATGTCCATTAATTCGTTCATCATAAACACGGCTTAAATTAATGATATCTGAACACACATGACAAAGTTTTAAGAAATCAAATGACTGTTTAAGCTCGAAATTCCACTTATTTAACACCACTTTCCATTCCCGCAACTCGAGAATTTTTTTTTACATGAGAGTATAAATTAGACGTTGTATTTTTTTAAGTCAAACTATACGATGCATATTTTTGACTAGTTGAGTGGCAACCCGATATGTGTTGCTTTTTCGATTTCAAATGAAATGGTTTTGTTTCTTAAAGATTAAAAACTGTTTATTGACTTTAAAAAATATATTAGAATTTTTAAAAAACGAAATAATTATTTAAAATTCTCTTTTTCAAGTTTTGGTTTTTGGCTTTTGAAATAATTATTTCAAATTTCCGTTTTCAAATTTTGCTTTTTAAACAAAAAAGTTCATTCAATTAGAAAAAAATCTAAAGGTTTTAACTTCTCATTTCCTAAAGCTAAAATTATTTCTGGTACTTTAAAATTATTTCTGGATTTCAATAATTAAATGTTTTGTTCTCAGACTCGTTCTCAACTAATAATTTTTTCTTTTGACAACATGGCCGAATGTAAATATTAGATCTCATGGGGGAAAAAGTTCTTAAAAAATTAGAAAGACAGTTCTGATGTATTCAAAATTGGTGGCGGAAGAATCCTCGTCAGATGCTCATTAATTAGAAACAAATTTCACGAACTTGCTTTTGTCGATTGGTGGGCGAAAAAGTTCAATTTTGCATGCATGAAAATAGTGGAAATTTGCGAAACGGAAAGGAGCTGGCCCACCCGGAATGTCAGCTGTTTCTGCTGTCTGCCTCTTTTGAGTTCGGCGGTTTAAATTTAATAATTAAAAAAGTTTAAAGTTTGGAAAGTTGAGGATAGCATCTGTGCACGCGTCTCGTCCGTCTGCGTATATCGGTACCAGTCGCGATATCCTGCTATGCTCGGTTCGCGAGATTAGCCCGTCTCCGTGTCTGCACACTAACATCCATTTGTTTACCTTCAGCTGTTATTACAGATAATTTTCAAAAGATAATTATATGTAAAAAGTGTTTTTCCCATATAAAATAACATACTTCCTTCCGTTTTCCTAACAATTTATTTTAAAATGAAACTTTATCAAAACCTGTATGTGAGTGAACGTGTATATTCTTGTTTTAGTAAGTCCCAGTTTTGAAATGAAACCTGTCATTTGCCCACTCGAACTCCAGATAACCACATGCTCGTATAAGTTTAAATTTTGAGTACTTATGTTGTATATATATATTTGATATTTTTTAATTAAATACATGTGTTCATACTGTTTTGGGGAGTATGGCCACACTCGTTTATAATATGGGTATATCTATTCACACTGTTGAATTTATGATGATTTTCCTTGAATGTTTAAAGCAACTAGTTCTTTGCAAACGTAATTTCTAAATATTTGTAAAGTTTAATGTGTTTTGAAATTTCTTGTAATTTATATTGTATTTATGAAGTTTACTAGCGTACGGAATAATGTATTCAAGAACTGTCAATTGAATCATATCAAAACTATCAAAATACAGTACTATGTTTCAAAACATAGTGAAACTTCTCTATGTCGGCCAGCAGTGGTTCCGAAAATATGTGGCCTTTTTGAGAGGTGGCCGTCGAAAAAAGGTATCTTCCATAACTTTGGCTCTATGGCGTCATGAATCGGTTTTGAATAAAATATGGCTGATTAGAAGGAAGGCTGTAGAATAGGGGTTGCTGGCTAAAGAAGTTTTATTGTATAACTGAACATCAATAAATACAAGATAAAAATAACTTTTTATATACCGTGTTTTTAAATTTTCTGTTAAATCATACACTGAAGTGCCACTGAATTAGGGATAGCAAATCCTATGTAAATTGTGTAGGGATAGCAAAGTCTATGCAACTTGTGCATCATGTATGCTCAAGTGAGGGCGCTGTGGTAACTGCATATATAGCGCGTACTATGGTTGTTCTGAATTAGTTGTTGGAATTGCCAGTATGGGTAAACTGCCTGATTTAGACGCCTTCGATCGCGGACAAATCGTAGGTGCGCGACGCATGGGCCATTCAATTTCCGAAATCGTCAGACAGCTAGGATTTTCAATGTCGACAGTGTCAAGAGTATACCAAGAATACATGGATGGTGGAAAAAAACTAGCGATCGGACAAACTGCAAACAGCCTTGACAGTGCGTGGTGAGAGACGGCTCAGGCGTATTGTACGTAGCCAGCGAAGCCAAACATTAGCTCAAATTACCACCACCCAGTTTAATGACGGTGCCAGTCGTACAGTCAGTAAACGGACTGTGCAACGCTCGCTTCACCGTATGGGTTTCGGGAGCCGTCGACCTACGAGAGTACCATTGCTCTATACTCGCCATCGGGCTGCACGTCTTGCCTGGGCAAGAGAGCACAGAGACTGGAGTGTAGAGGACTGGAAACGAGTAGCATGGAGTGATGAGTCTCGATTCCGACTACTTAACGCCGACGGGAGGCTGAGAATATGGCGTCAAGCTCATGAAGCCATGGATCCTGCATGCCTGGCTGGAACTGTACAAGGGCATGGTGGCTCAATCATGGTCTGGGGTGTTTTTTCGTGGCACAGTTTGGGACCTTTGGTGCGTGTACCAACCTCCCTGAATGCAATTCGGTACGTAGAGTTGCTGGGTGATCACCTCCATCCGTTTATGCTGTTCTGTTATCCGCACGGTAATGGAGTTTTCCAGCAAAACAACTGTACCTCTCACAAGTCCCGGTTGGCTACTGGCTGATTGGATGAGCATTCCTCTGACTTCTCTGTCATGAATTGGCCACCTAGAAGCCCAGACTTAAATGCTATTGAATATCTTTGGGATGTTTTGGAACAAGGCGTGAAAGGCCATCACACAGCACCAAAGAACCTTACTGAATTATGGACAGCTTTAGCCAATATTTGGCAAGCCATTCCCGTGGAACGTTTCCAGAAACTTGTTGAATCTATGCCTCGTCGTGTGGCAGCCGTTATCAAGGCCAGAGGAGGCCCAACTCGTTACTAGGTAAGTATCCCTAATTCAGTGGCACTTCAGTGTATAAACTTGACAATACTAAAACTTGACAATACTTTTAAATACTTTTTAAAAATTTTTTAATGAATTATCCCATAAAGTTGAACGAAAATGAAGTTAAATGGAAGTTAACTTGCGTTTAACTTTTCGTTCCCGTCCCGGCCGATAGAGGGCTGCACCAGTCTACAAAACAAAATTAACTGAAAATAACTGAAAATTAATTTAATTCTGCTTAAAGATGGCTAAAAGTATTTTAAACTAATGCATTGTCATTGTGTTCTGAGCTATTCTAAAAGTTTCAAATGTCTAGCTAGTCGGGAAGTTAGTTAAAAATCGATTGCAAGATTTGGACTGGAAAAACACACAAACACACAAACAAGAAAGCGAGTTAATAAAAACATGTAAATAAATAGATAAAACTGATTATATTCTGTTTTTAATTAAAAGCAATATGATAACAAAAAAAATTGTATGCATTAAGCTAACTGACCTTAGATAAAATAAAATTGCACTCTAGATCTATATAAATTTAGTTTCAATATGATAGTGGTATACCATATTCCTTATAGTGCAAATTCCCTCGAATTAATTAGCAGTTTTTAACCTGTGATACATGCAGTGATAAATTTTCAAGCAGTGATGATTTCATTCATTATATACTGCATAAGTACGCTCGGACATCCTCTGACAAGATTAAAACAACCAAAAACTAGAACCGAGAATCGAATCCGGATTTCTTAACCTGGAAGCACTTCCAAGGTAGTTAACGCAGTTTTCTTTGAGAAGGAAATCCTTTCTTTACAACAGTGATTCGCGGCACTTTAGGTTGCCGTAAGATTGGCCAGGGGTGCCGCGAGATTTTTTGGTGATAAAGAAAAAAATATTAGTAGGGTCCACTTAAATCGAATATTAAGTTGAATTAATGACTCTCTCGCCCGATGACACAGATCGATGCACTCATTTCTAAGGATAAATTAGCTACTCTCATGCCCACAAATGTTAGATCTGATATCAAACATTTGTGCTCTAAGCCAGTGGTACGCGAACTGTGGGTCGCGACCCACAAAAGGCTCCCCAAAAAAATTTGAGGGTTCGCGGATGTTTTGGAGTAGGTTTATAGCATATTCAAGTATCTGAAAAGGGGGG
>OU015490.1:122088001-122333001 GCA_907164885.2 Dolomedes plantarius | reverse complement strand
ACAACGGAAGAAAACAGCGGAACAACGGAAGGAACGAATTGATGATTTCGGGAACAAGTGCTTCATCCGTTCACATGGAATACGGAAGTACCGCAATCACTCGCGCCAATGTCATTTTAATGTATGAACATAACAGGACTGCTTTCGAGTCCCATATCCGTGAGCGGCGCATTTAATTGCCCATTATTACGCCAAGAGAATAAACTGGGTTTGCTTAGTCATGACTTTGTAGTCAAAAGGATTTGCTTACAAATAATGACGTTTGGTTTAATTCTCTGAATACAAAAAAAAGTGTTATATTCGCATCTTTTTTTGAAAAATACATGTGATAGGACCTTTTTTTTGTCTTCATATATTCTGTTTCATTGTTTTAATAGCCTGTGATTAGGCAAAGAGAACTAACTATGCTTACATAATTATGATTTCGCTGTCTAAAAGATATTTTTATAGCTAAAGCTGTTTATTTTTATCTAGATGCAAAAGATGTTTTACTATAGGATCGTTAGCGAGAATCTATGTGGTAGAGCCGGGAAACCCAACCTTTTTATGCTGCGGCAGTCAAAAAATGAAGTTCATTTTTTGACTGTGTGTCAACAAAACACAACTCAAAAGTGTTGTGAGTCATTGGTGTCACGCATTGTTGTCAACGATATCCTACAAAGATGTATTTATCGTAAATTTTTCGCTGAATCACTCTATAGTGCAGGGATTCTCAACCTTTTTACGTCGTGTCGTCAAAAAGTATAAGGTAAGTGTCCCAAATATCGCCTATCCTAACTTTTTTCGACATTTCATCCACTTTTGAGTTTCTAATTAGGCTGGAAACTCAAAGAAAATCCCTAAAAACTATTTCCTTTGGTATCCTTAGATCAACCAGCTCCAAAACCAGTGCCAGTTTAAGTTATGTAGCTAAATTGGAAACATTGAAATTTCTAGTGAATCCCATTGCGGTTCCTAATATCGCCTACCTCTGTTCCTATTACCACCTACCAGGCGAAATTAGGAGCATCTGTTAAAAGGCGTTGCTAGCAAAGTCCTTCTGAACAAGATTGCTGGAGTTGCATGAGGGGGGGGGGGGGGGGAAGAAGAAAAACTCAAATAAAAACACAGAACAAAGAACAGAAAATCTATTGTGGAAAAAGTTAAACAGAAATAATACCAATAATTTAAACCTATTTTGGCACTTAATCATTCAAACAGAAGAATCATATATATTTCCTGCGCTCTCCATTGGTTGAATCACAATATTTGTGGTTCCACTGAAAGCAAGAGGTACACATGAGCTACTCCTGACCTAAGCTTCCCCCTCTCTGTCGATGACATTTTGTACACATCTGATTTCCCTTTCGAATAAATCACCTGAACATTTTTACTTTGGACAATTGTAATGTCCGTTTCGTCAACATTAAAAGTTCTGTTAGGGTGGAGCTTAATTTTCTCAAGTTCTGCTTCAAGAATTGTGAAGAAGGATTTCACGTTTTCTTCAGTGAACCCTAGGATTCTGGCTCTTGATAATGACTGTGGAGTTCTGATTGTCAATTGGGAAGCTTTTCTCTTCAAAAAGAATTCAGTCACTTTCAACCAGCTGAGTTTGTTTTTCAGAGAAGGGGTGGGGAAGATTTTTTCTCAAGGCAAGTTGGTAGGCCATCTGCTTAACATCGTTTCGAGTCAAACCAAACAAATTGGATTCCATTTCCTTGCAGTGGTTAATTTGCTCCTTTTCCAAATCATCTGTCAGTACAGGTTTTCTCCCAAGTATCTTTCTCACCACTATTCTAACCTCCGCACTTCCATCGTTTTTCTCATCCACATCTTTTTTAATGTACTCACAAATCGTAGATCTTGGAATGCCAAACTGTTTGGAAGCCTTTAACGTTCTCATTGCGGCCTGCAGACAAGACGTACTCCATGTCTGTCTATTTTTAATTTCCTTTGGCATCTTAGACAAGAGGCCTCCAACAAAAAAGAACGGAAAGTGTAATAAAATATGTAGAGTATAGCTCACTTCTACCCAGACTTGGGTGTATAGAATTTGAAGTGGCACTCTAAATGAATTTGATACAAACACAGTTTATACATGAAACAATGTTTATTGAATTCGTTGCACATATAGAATTTGCTTTTACAGCAATAAGCATATGTACTACTTGTACGGAATATATATTAGCATTCAATAAAATTACACTTTGCAATACTCACAACCTAGAGAGTCAAACCAGCAGTTCTGCTACGTAAACTTTGGGCCTGCTAAGCACAACCGCCGGTTAACACCTGGAGCTGCTTACCTCGTAGCTCCCTTAACTCGCCTATCTATCAACCTTAACACCCTATTCTTTTCTAATCAAGCTGCATGGTATTTATACCAAACGGGTATGCCGAAATTAGCATATCTCAAGCAGCTTCTTTAATTTATTCACTCAAAAGTTCGATTCTTGTGAATCGAATCTTATGTATACCTTACAAATAACTAAAATTAAAAAGGAATAAAGAATGCAATACTTAGTTTTTAATTAAAGTAACTGTTCCAAATATCGCCTGGTAGGCGATATTAGGATAAACTTGGTAGGCGATATTAGGAACACAACACATTCAACACAATTATTCTAAGAACAAAGTTTAAAACGCAGTTTTTTTTTCAAAAATAATAGCACCTCTGGATTCTCTGTTAAATGCACTTTCAAATGGTATAAGCAAAATTAGAGTTGGGATTCACCTACCTGGTTATTCACTGGATTCTTTGGAGCTAAAAGTTACGAAGACAACAGCCAAAACAACTTCAGACGCCATATCGTTTCTGTTGTCCGTGGTAAGAGCGTTGTCGCTAGCACCGCTGTTAGTACAAACTAGGAACTAAGAAGTTACTGCATTTTCTCATACATAGCGCGAATTATAGTTTAGAAACACGAGTAGGCGATATTAGGCACAGGGGCGATATTTGGGACACTTAAGTGTTGTGAGACATCGGTGTCATGAATTGTTGTCAACGGTATCCTACATAGAGGTATTTATCGTAAAATTTTTCTCTAAACCACTCTATAGTGCAGGAATTCTCAACCTTTTTACGTTGTGTCGTCATAAAAGGTAGTTCAAGTATTGTGAGACATCGATGTCAAGCATTGTTGTCAACGGTATCCTACAAAGAGGTATTTATAGTAAATTTTTCTCAGAGCAACTCTATAGGGCATGGATTCTCAACCTTTTTACGTTGTGTCGTCATAAAAGGTAGTTCAAGTGTTGTGAGACATCGGTGTCATGCATTGTTATCAACGATATCCTACAAAGAGGTATTTATAGTAAATTTTTCCCAGAGCCACTCTATAGGGCAGGGATTTTCAACCTTTTTACGTTGTGTTGTCATAAAAGGTAGTTCAAGTGTTGTGAGACATCGGTGTCATGCATTGTTATCAATGATATCCTACAAAGTATTTATCTTAAATTTTTCTCTGAGCCACTCTATAGTGCAGGAATTCCCAAACTTTTTACGTTGCGTCATCAAAAAGTGTAGTTCAAGTGAGACATCGGTGTCATGCATTGTTATCAACGATATAATACATAGAGGTAATTATCGTAAATTTTTCTCTGAGACACTCTATAGTGCAGGAATTCCCAAACTTTTTACGTTGCGTCATCAAAAATTGTTAGTCAAGTGAGACATCGGTGTCATGTATTGTTATCAACGATATGCATTGTTATCAACGATATGCATTGTTATCAACGATATCCTACATAGAGGTATTTATCGTAAATTTTTCTCTGAGCCACTCTATAGTGCAGGAACTCCCATACGTTGCGTCATCAAAAAGTGTAGTTCACGTGAGACATTGGTGTCATGCATTGTTATCAACGATATCCTACATAGAGGTATTTATCGTAAATTTTTCTCTGAAACACTCTATGCTACAGGGATTCCGAAACTTTTTACGTTTGCGGCACCCTTGGGGATGAGATTAGAATCTTGAGGCACCCTTCTTAAAATTTTAGTTTTTTCAATTTTTTAAATATTAAATCAAAGCAGAATTTATATCAGGAACATGTCGCATTTAAGTTCAAATAAATAATTACTCCTTTGGTGATTTTATTTATTTATTGAAAGATATAAGTAACAATCACCAGAACAGATTACATTTATACAGTTTTACATTTCTGCAGCTTTACATTATACAGTTTTACATTTATACAACTTGCGGATGGGCACTTGATGCTGCAAGGGCAGGACAGTCACCATTGATTTCGGATGACGAAACACGAAAGAGGTGATATAAATTTTTAACTGTAAGCCCACTTCTTTGCTTGTACTTAACGAGTTTCGTGCTGCAAATGGGGCTTTCGCACACATCAGTACTGCCGAACATGGAACAAGTGAGAGAAGTATTTCTTGTCTTAACACTTGTTATGAGGGGTACCAGAGATACCCCATTGCGTTGTGTTGCTAAAAAGGAGAGAAAAACTCCAACAAGGTACTTATTAATCGACATGAAATTACAAATAAATAATAAACAATTTATTTATACAATTAGACAGTAATTAGCATAAAATTTACGTTGCATGAACATAATCTTGGCTATATATGAATAATACATAAAAAGAGACCATTTCTTATCTGCTCCCTGTGGGAGAAACAATACAGTCCAAGCGGGATAAAATAAAATACCAGTATATTATGCGAGCACTATTTTAGGTGGAATTGACCAACCTGGGTTATTGTTGTTGCATAAACTCTCGGCGAGGGTGATGATGACGTCTTTTGGTAATCCACATTCATGCAGTCAAGTATCCCCCGACCCCGCTTGACACCATTTGACCCGCGAAACACCCCCCCCCCGCCCCGCCTTTGATGCTCTGTTGGAGGACCGCTCGATCGGGGGATCGTTGCAGACGCTCTGCCCATAAATCACTAGTTTCCCCCGCAGAATACTGTACAGAGCACATGAATGTGAACGCCTTATTTGGTTGCGGTAGCAGACGGGGTTTATCGGGGACGCATCAGGGATCTCCTGGTTATGGCTCAGCAGTCAAGCATCTTTTTCACCGCCCCCGAACCTTCGAATCTCCGTCCTTCTCTCTCAGGTCTCTTCGTCGCTCTCTCTCAAAAAAAAAAAAAAAACTCGGGGCTCTTTTTTCCCCTTTCAGTCCTGGGATCCACCCCAGGTTGGTCTTACCCGTAAATTTATTGCTGTTTCCAGCGTTTAATTCTGCCCACTGATGATTCGACAGTTCCCACAGTTGACCACTTGGTATTTTATTTTCGGGAAATGGAATGTCCCTTGTCTCTTCGTGCAATTCTCTTCCACCCCTCCAAAAGAATTTTGGGGTGCGACGTTTCTCAGAACTCGGTGCAGGTGCAGGTGCAGGTGCAAGCCTCCCCTTTCTACAAAATATGGCCGTTTTACGACCCATTACGTGCGTTGCCGGAAAAAATGGCGATAATGTTGGAAGGAGTCAAAATGTTTCAATTGCGAATCATTCACAACAACACTATACTCTTTTTTTAATTGTTTTGGTACCGTGGGGCTGTTACAAAGCCCTGCAGGGTCGGATGAGGCCCGCGAGCCGCCAGTTGGCCATCCCTGCTGCAGAGGAACGCTCCGAAGATAAGGACATTGTATCAAAATAAAACGCCTCCGTTCAATGCTTTTTATCAGAGAGTAGATGAAAATCCGTACTTCGCTACGGAGTACATTCAAATTAAATACAACGGTCAATGTATGCAATTAATGCCAAAAAAATATTTATAAAAAAATCTTAACGGATATTTTTATAGACAAAATAATGTAGAAGAAAATATTGAAATTAAATCTAATAGAACATACTAAAGAATATAGTACAGTTTGAGGAACATTTCTTTTACTGTATTTTAATATTTTTTTGGATAATGTCCAATCCTCTATCGCATTAGAAAAAGAAAAAAAAATATTTTTTTGTCATTTTATATCGTTGTTGTGCACGTGACGATAAATTAATTTAAAGCATCACAAAAAGAAAGGAAACCACGTTATCAGTATTTAATAAATTAAATTCTAAAATTCAATCTTTAAAAATTCACCAAAAATCAGAAAATGGAGATAAAGATTCGAAAAAAATTTCATTTTAAAGGAAATTTTAGGATCTTTCTCGTGATATAAATTTTATAACTCTCAGATTATTATTTTAAATGCAAACTTTAAAGAATGTTTCAAAAACAACTTAAAAATTTAATTTTAAAAAATCTAAAAAGAATTTTTCGAAAATCTCTCTTAATGCATCCCTACACTATAAGAAGAATCGCCATGCAAAATTTCAGCCCTTTAGGTCCAGCGGTTTGGTCTGTGCGTTGTATGTCAGTGAGTCAGTTAGTTACGGAACTGTTTTATATATATAGATGAAGATGAAAACTTTATGTACAGGGTTTTCATCGACTAACGACCGCTTGACTTATGACTGCTCACGACCGAAATTTTTGTTTTAATTTTTACTTATTTATATTTTTTCTCTCAAATATATTGTTCCTCGAATGTACAGTACATACCTATGTACTATATTGCCTAATTCTTAAAAATATGATGCAATATTCTGCAATACTTCACAAATTTATGACGCAATAATAAAACTGTATGATGCAATAGTTCCGATATCCACACGATAAATCAAATAAACCTTCATTCGAGAGTTAACAAAAAGAGTGCTCAGTCGTCGGTTATTATTATTACGAAAACAAATATTACTAACTATTTTGTATTATTAAATATGTAGTGGTTCGATTTTTATCCCTGAAGTTAAGTCCATACATAATTCTATTCCCAGTATGGCTGGAAATAGTAAAAGTTCCACAAAAAAAAAAAAAATAGAAGTGTAATAGACTTAGAAATGAAACAAACGAACAAGCCGAAGTACAATCAAAAATATTTGTTTTGAAAGAACTGGCTTCAGTTTTTCATCATATTAATAAAGTAGTACAACAATTAGAAGCAATGGATCTGAAGGAAGAAATTATCACAAATGCCAGGAAAATCTGCCTTGCTTCCAGACAATATACAAGGAAAAAGAAGACGCAATCTGTTCAAACTCCCTTGGATAACTTTGTTGAAAAAACTTGCAACGTATCTTCTGTCGCAAAATCTGAATCAATGGATTGTACTAAAATAATACGTAGTGATGGCGAAGAATAATTTGTCTTCTTAATAAAGTACAATGTATTTTAAATTGCGTTGCTTTAAAATACATTGTACTTTATTAAGAAGACATAAATTATTCTTCGCCATCACTACTTAATTAAATCATTCTTAACCTAATTCTTAATAAAGTACAATGTATTTTAAATTACGTTGCTTTAAAATGCATTGTACTTTATTAAGAAGACATAAATTATTCTTCGCCATCACGACTTAATAAAGTCATTCTTAACATCATTCTTAACATCATTCTTAACATCATTCTTAATAAAGTACAATGTATTTTAAATTGCGTTGCTTTAAAATACATTGTACTCTATTAAGAAGACATAAATTATTCTTCGCCATCACTACTTAATAAAGTCATTCTTAACATCATTCTTAACATCATTCTTAATAAAGTACAGTGTATTTTAAATTATGTTGCTTTAAAATACATTGTACTCTATTACAAAGACATAAATTATTCTTCGCCATCACTACTTAATTAAATCATTCTTAACCTAATTCTTAATAAAGTACAATGTATTTTAAATTACGTTGCTTTAAAATGCATTGTACTTTATTAAGAAGACATAAATTATTCTTCGCCATCACTACTTAATAAAGTCATTCTTAACATCATTCTTAATAAAGTACAATGTATTTTAAATTGCGTTGCTTTAAAATACATTGTACTCTATTTAGAAGACATAAATTATTCTTCGCCATCACTACTTAATTAAATCATTCTTAACCTAATTCTTAATAAAGTACAATGTATTTTAAATTACGTTGCTTTAAAATACATTGTACTTTATTTAAAAGATATAAATTATTCTTCACCATCACTACTTAATAAAGTCATTCCTAACATCATCCTTAACATCATCCTTAACATCATTCTTAATAAAGTACAATGTATTTTAAATTGCGTTGCTAGTCCACCTATATGGTGCCCCCGTAATAAAATGGCTAGCAAACTGCGGTGTACTACAGCGGTAAGGTTCAAGATACTGTCTGCCGCATTGAAAAAAAAATTTAATTACGTATGTATATATAAAAGTAAAAAATATATATTTATGCACATACATATAAAAATATTTGTTTGGAACTTGATTTACGACCAAATCAACTTACGACGAATGTCTCGATCCCTATCTCGGTCGTAAGTCGAGGGAAACCTCTATCATTAAAATGTTATACTTCTGGCCAATTACTGATATTACCATTTTGCCAACATTCCCTGGAGAGCTGGCGTACACCTTGAAAGTCCCACGCATAGACACAAGTATCACACTTTGAAAACCAATGATGCACATGAATATTGTTAAATCTCATGAGGCACAGGTAGTTTTAGACTCTGTTACAGTTTGTACAGTTTGCTTTAGCATTCGTTTATTTATTCATATTTCATCTATAATCGAATTAACAACGTGTTTTCTTTAATTTACGTTAATTTAATTATGATATTTCTAATCAAAATTTTTAATTTAAATTTAAATTTTATAATTGAATTTTTATTTAAAATTTTTCACGACAATTTTTTATTGAAATATAAATTATATTAAAATTGATAGTTCAAAATTACATTTCTGACAATAAGAATAATCATTGGTTAATCTTTAAGTTTTATATTATAATTTACGATCTCTGAGGAAAATGAGGCTTACACTAAATTTAGTGATATACAAGGTGCTCCCATAAAGTAACCGGACAATTTTTTATAAATAAGAAATAATATTACTCACCTTCAAATAAATTTATCTCCTTCAAAATAATCGCTAAAGGAGTCGATACAACTTTTCCGACGTTTCTTCAAGTCATGAAACACTGTTTATAGGCGTCGGAACTAACCGTTCTCAAAATAACGCGTAACATTTGATTTAATATCCGAGACGTTTTGAAATCTCTGTCCTTTCATGGCCATCTTAAGCTTCGGAAAAAGGAAAAAATCCGCTGGCGATATGTCGGGAGAATATAGTGGGTGATTTATCACTGCAGTTGAATGCTTAGCAAGATATTGTTGTACAGAAATTGCTGTATGGGGCCTAGCATTATCGTGTAAAAGAACCCATTGCCCAGAATCAAACAGTTCCTTCCTAACTCGCCTTATCCTGTTTCTTAATCGAAAAAGCACCTCCTTGTCAAAATGCTGATTAATTGTTTGATTTTCAGGAACAAATTCGCGGTGAATAAGTCCTTTGTAATCAAAAAATGCAAAATCCATGAAAGGACAGAGATTTGAAAACGTCTCGGATATTAAATCAAATGTTACGCGTATTTTGCGAACGGTGATTTCCAACGCCTGTAAACAGTGCTCCGATGACTTGAAGAAACGTTGGAAAAATTGTATTGACTCCTTTGGCGATTATTTTGAAGAATATAAATTTATTTGAAGGTGAGTAATATTTTTCTTATTTATAAAAAAATGTTCGGTTACTTTATGGGCGCACCTTGTAAATTCCAAAGATATACAGTGTACTCCAGATTGCCCGGGTCAGTGGAGGGGAGAAGAAGCATGAATCAATGAAAAACTTGGATAATCCGATTTCTAGTAAATTTTATTGTATTTTCAAAATATATTACACTTGCGTTTTATTTTTTATTAATTTAATTACTGTATGTAATCTGTGTTTTCTTTTGTTTTACCGAATCTTTAATATATTTTTTGATATCATTGTGAATTTTCCTAACAGCTATGATATCACTGGATTCTTAATCCATTGACTCATATAATCTAGCAAAGTGTCGACACACGGTAGCGCTGTGGTCTGTTGATTCAGATCACCTGGTTCTTCTTTACTCGCTTCCTCTTCAACTTCTTTCTGAGGTTGAATCGTAGCAGCAGTTATGATAGTATCATAAATGCTACAAACACACAGATATATATACCATCTATTTGGATTTTACCGAATCTTTGATTTTTTTCTTATATCACTTCGAACTTTCCCAACAGCTATGATATGACTGGATTCATAAATCAATTGACTCATATAATCTAGCAAAGTGTCGACACACGGTAGCGCTGTGGTCTGTTGATTCAGATCACCTGGTTCTTCTTTACTCGCTTCCTCTTCAACTTCTTTCTGAGGTTGAATCGTAGCAGCAGTTATGATAGTATCATAAATGCTACAAACACACAGATATATATACCATCTATTTGGATTTTACGGAATATTTGATTTTTTTCTTATATCACTTCGAACTTTCCCAACAGCTATGATATGACTGGATTCATAAATCAATTGACTCATATAATCTAGTAAAGTGTCGACACATGGTAGCGCTGTGGTCTCTTGATTCAGATCACCTGGCTCTTCTTCACTCGCTTCCTCTTCAACTTCTTTCTGAGGTTGAATTGTAGCAGCAGTTATGATAGTATCATAAATGCTACAAACACACAGATATATATACCATCTATTTGGATTTTACCGAATCTTTGATTTTTTTCTTATATCACTTCGAACTTTCCCAACAGCTATGATATGACTGGATTCATAAATCAATTGACTCATATAATCTAGTAAAGTGTCGACACATGGTAGCGCTGTGGTCTCTTGATTCAGATCACCTGGCTCTTCTTCACTCGCTTCCTCTTCAACTTCTTTCTGAGGTTGAATTGTAGCAGCAGTTATGATAGTATCATAAATGCTACAAACACACAGATATATATACCATCTATTTGGATTTTACCGAATCTTTGATTTTTTTCTTATATCACTTCGAACTTTCCCAACAGCTATGATATCACTGGTTTCATAAATCAATTGACTCATATAATCTAGTAAAGTGTCGACACATGGTAGCGCTGTGGTCTCTTGATTCAGATCACCTGGCTCTTCTTCACTCGCTTCCTCTTCAACTTCTTTCTGAGGTTGAATCGTAGCAGCAGTTATGATAGTATCATAAATGCTACAGACACACAGATATATATACCATCTATTTGGATTTTACCGAATATTTGATTTTTTTCTTATATCACTTCGAACTTTCCCAACAGCTATGATATCACTGGATTCATAAATCAATTGACTCATATAATCTAGCAAAGTGTCGACACATGGTAGCGCTGTGGTCTGTTGATTCAGATCACCTGGCTCTTCTTCACTCGCTTCCTCTTCAACTTCTTTCTGAGGTTGAATCGTAGCAGCAGTTATGATAGTATCATAAATGCTACAAACACACAGATATATATACCATCTATTTGGATTTTACCGAATCTTTGATTTTTTTTTACTTATATCACTTCGAACTTTTCCAACAGCTATGATATCACTGGATTCATAAATCAATTGACTCATATAATCTAGCAAAGTGTCGACACACGGTAGCGCTGTGGTCTGTTGATTCAGATCACCTGGGTCTTCTTCACTCGCTTCCTCTTCAACTTCTTTCTGAGGTTGAATCGTAGGAGCATGTATGATAGCACCATATGTTCACGACAATCGCATTTTCACAGTTACACAGCAGCAAGATTCACGTTAACCACTTTCTAACCACTCTAGAACAGGCCTGCCCATCTCTAAATGTGATGAGGGCCATAATGTTTTATGGAAAGTTGCTACAGGTCACAAAGAAATAGCACAGATGGGAAGGCGATGAATATTTTATGTAACAAAAATAAATATCTGCTGATTTAAAATATAAATAAATATTATTTCTTATTGCTTATAATCTCTTTATATTTATAAATTCCTATTATTATAAATCTAAAAAACAATATTCCGCAATTTTTAGATTTCTAATATTATGCGTTTTTACAGAAAACTTCGTGGGCCACAGAGTAAGTGCTGTCGGGTTGCATATGGCCCGCGGGCAGTATGTTGTGCATGCATGCTCTAGAACAGAGCTCCGCAATCTTTTATCTTCCACGGCACAACAACGTTTTTCTCGATAATTCCGCCGCACACCACAAGAAAAAGCTTGCAAATATATAAATTACAATAAATACGTATATTTTTTATTAGATAAAAAACACAACAAAATAGTTCTATGTATCAAGATAATTATAATCGTTTAAGTTTTATATAAATCATTTTGAACTGTACACCAACACAAGAACAAAAATATAAAATTATAATTTACAAGTATAAAAATTTCTCTTTAAATTTTTATATTAAAATTTGTTTTTGGGTCTTTACTTAAGCCTAATAAATCAAAGTTAATTTAAATATAACTAATTTATTAATCCGATATTTGACATTGTTTTGATAAATGTATGTTTTATATTTTTACGTTTTATATTTGGCACGTTTTATATAAGAGCTACAGTTCATGGTCAAGGCCCTTTAAATATGATCGTTTGTCATTTTCAATTAGAACCAGTGTCGAAAATCTTTGTTCGCATAAGTATGTCGTAGAAAAAGGGAGCAAAATTGCAATGACCTTGTCAGAAATTTGTGGATATTCTTTCTTAACTGAAATCCAGAAATATGACGCTCGAGCATACATACAATGTATGGCTAACAACATGTTTTTGCATTGTGTATAATTTTGACCCAGAAAAATTACATATTAACAAAAAGTTAGAGGAATATTTTACTTAGAAAAATTTCTATTTAATGCGGTGGTTAATTTTTTTATTATCATAATCGAAAAAATCACCGCGGCACAGTCAAGATCACCTACAGCGGTTGCGGAGCACTGCCTGTAGAAGATATTCATCTTGGAAAAAAAATCCTCTCAATATTCAGAAAACTGTTATTTTAAAAATCTTTTCTCTTTTATATGTATATCGGAAGAAATTTTCATGAAGTATTTGATAAATTATGTATTATTTTGCATAAATATTTTAGATTTTTTTCCAGGACTGATTATCCGCAAACCAGATAATCCGCACGAGTCTAGAGTACACTGAAATTATCGAGAGTACACTGAAATTGATTATTTTGCAGCTGATTATCTACACTTCGTTGGCAACTCACGGTTAATACCGCTCAGCACTTAATTATTAGCTGACGTGAAAATGCTAAACTGCAGCTGAAATCCTTGGAATTTATTTATGTTTTTCTTCAACTTTTACGGTGAATATAAACCAGATTTCCGTGTTTGTCTGGGAACGCTTAGCAGCACTTTGTACTTAATTCATAGCTACAATCCGAGACACAAATCGTAATAAACTCAGAGTAATCACAAATTTTAAGTTACTTTTTATTCTTAAGGTATATATCCTCTTAATACAACTAACACATCTCTATTAACAGCTTGTTAATATACTCATCGACATTCAAGGATCTCAGTAATTTTTTAAATTAAAAACAATGACAAAACTATTTAATATCAAGTTTTTATTCCAAGATATGCCTTAAAATGCTTAAAACAATATGCATAAATTTTTTGACAACTTTATGTATCAAGAGGAAAATTGAAAAGGAATAAAGATAATGTAATATCTGTCCACGGCAAATGTATTGCTTTAAACGTAGTTTGCAATTTTTTTCCGATTTTCTATGAAAAATAGAAAATGTTGATTACTATGCTATTATTGATAAATAATTTTAAACTTCTTGAAAAGAATTTTTTTCTTTCTATGTGTAGTAACTGAGAATCGAATCGACAGAATTACTGAATTTTTTTAAAAAAACTTTTTCACTCATTTGCAATTTTTGCTTTACTTATTTTAATCAGTTTTATGGCCTTAGAACAGCTACTTTCTCTTAAGGAATGCTTCATCAGGGTTGTCATTTTGCCCGATTCTAGAGCCGCTATACAAGTTATATCCAATAATCATAGAGCTTGTGACTCGAAACGATTTTACGAATGTAGATCATTACTGAACTCTTTAAGGGACCTTCAATTTCGTTTTTTTTTAAATTTTCAATATTCTTCTCCTATGTACAAGATAAGAATAATTAATATTCTTTTTTATTCATCGAAGACACTTAGAATTCACAAATAAGTATTCTGTGGAAGTATAACACCTATTTATCTAAATTTTCTTCAAAAATATTAGTATATTTCTAAATGCTACATGCGCATTCATTTTGTTCTGATCTCTTCCAAATTTCTGAGGATTGTTTATGGATGTATTTGTCACAAAACCGTGCATATTTCTACGAAATCATAAATATTTTTCAAATTTCTAGACCAGGAAATAAAGCAAATACATGCAAAACACATTTAAAAAATAACAGGTAGATTTAAAAACATATATATTTGTGGTTTTAGATTCATACAAAAAAAATTCAATCCACAAATATGCTTATATATATGTGACAAACTTATATTGATAAATTGAAGGTATTTAAATATGTAATGCACACGGAACATTTTGTAAAATACTAGCATGTTTGAAAAAAATTTGAAAGCAGGCATTATTATGTCCCAAAATCCTTATTTTGAATTGTAAGGGTTTTCAATGCAATGAGAAAGAATATTAGTTATTCTCATTCTGTATATAATTAAAAATTGAATGTTAAAAATTGAAAATTTAAGAATTCGAGTTTCAATGTCCCTTGTTCCTTTGACTGATTCCGTAGTGCCGTAATGGATCCTTTTAGCGAAGAAAGGTACCACCATTCTACAAAAACCAAATTCATTGATGACCTTCCATTCTGCCAAACTTAATTGAATTGGAACTTGGAAAAAGATATAAACTTGAGAGGACTAAGAAAGCTAGAGAAGACTTGATAAAATATAAACTTGAGAAAGTTAGGGAAAACTTGATAAGATATAAACTTATAAACTTGAGATGACTAAGAAAACTAGGGAAGACTTGATAAGATATAAACTTGAGATGACTAAGAAAGCTAGGGAAGATTTGATAAGCTATAAACTTGAGATGACTAAGAAAGCTAGGGAAGACTTGATAAGATATAAACTTGAGATGACTAAGAAAGCTAGGGAATACTTGATAAGATATAAACTTGAGATGACTAAGGAAGCTAGGGAAGACTTGGTAAGATATAAACTTGAGATGACTAAGAAAGCTAGGGAAGACTTGATAAGATATAAACTTATAAACTTGAGATGACTAAGAAAACTAGGGAAGACTTGATAAGATATAAACTTGAGATGACTAAGAAAGCTAGGGAAGACTTGATAAGATATAAGCTTGAGATGACTAAGAAAGCTAGGGAATACTTGATAAGATATAAACTTGAGATGACTAAGGAAGCTAGGGAAGACTTATTAAGATATAAACTTGAAATGACTAAGAATGCTTGGGAGAGCCTTGCTGATTCAAGATCTCCAATTACGGTTTTCCTCGTGGTTCTGTTGTTGCACTGTTCGTCTTATCACTGAACACGACTGCCCAACTTTTTTGGTATAGGACTTAGGGACTCACCTGAATGCATTTTATGTAACTCCGGGTGACCAATGGATTTTCAGATAGCCTGAAATTTTCTGCACCGTGCAACAGGATTCATTTTGTAAATTTCATCGACCAAACGAATTTATGAGCGTTTTAAACCTATACCTTTTTCCCGAAAATTTTAAATTTAAAAATATTGTTTGCAATCAAAAATAAACGAAAAATGCCCCAAAGGGTAAAATTTCTTTCTCTATTAACCTTTAGCTTACGGCGCCCATTTTTCCAATTCCCTCTTTAGAACAGGAAATTTCATAACCCCTTCGTAAGAACGGTCATTTAGATTGTTATATATATAATATATATATATATATATATATATATATATAGTATATATATATATATATATATATATATATATATATATATGTATATATATACATATATATATATGTATATATATATACATATATATATATGTATATATATATATATATATATATATATATATATATATATATATATATAGATATATATATATATATATATATATTATATATATATGTATATATGTATATATTTACATATATATGTATATATATACATATATATGTATATATATATACATATATATATATATATATGTATATATATATATATATATATATATATATATATATATATATATATATATATATATATATATATATATATATATATATATATATATATATATATATACAGTGGTACCTCCGAAAAGCGGACAGTCACGGGACCAAAAGTTTTGTCCGTTATTAGGAGGTGTCCGCTATTGGGGAGGACAACCTTTTTATAAAAAAGTTTTTGCTGTTTTGTTTGACATTTGAATGAAAATTGCGGCTGCAATTTTAATTAAAAAGAAAAAATTAATTAGGCAAGAAAAGAATAACTATTTACTACATTACCTTTTAATTGTGTGTTAATCCTTTTATCTTGCATTAAATAATCCCAAAACACAGTGTATAGTAGCTAAATTCTATTAATTACTGCTAAAAAATCTCTTAACAAAGTTTGATTTCTCTTTTTTACACAATAAACCTGTTTTTCAAGATGAATCTTCATAGGATTTAGCTTTGCTAATCCCTCCGAATCTTCATTGTTCTGAAAGAACTGTTTTAGTTGTTCGCTGAATTTCAGTGCTTCCGAATAATCTTTGATTTTGCAGTCTTCCATTGGCGATTCTTCATCATCATCCTCAGAAAGGGCCAGTGCTTTAGTGGTGGCCCGATGAATGAAATTGGAAACACGCAGGTTTTTTTCCTCAATGGATAAATCGTCGTCGATCTTGACTTCCTCTTCAACGCTGACATTTGAATCCAAATTGGCTATTAGATCCGCAAGTTCTTTTTTGATTTTTTCGGTAGCACTGTCAGTTGCCACTTCGCTTGTACTCAAAAATCCCGTCATCTTAAAACATTTTTAGAACGCACCCAGGTTCCACCTTTTTAAGGGCTGACGTAGTCCAGGAAATTGCATCCAAAACAGACACCGATTTTGCCAACTCTTCGCTGGATTTTCAGGAGATAATCCGTGAAAGCACATGTCTCAGAAGCAGCTTTCTGTATCGTACTTTAAAGCTGAGGATAATTCCCTGATCAAGTGACTGTAGCATCGAAGTGGTGTTAGGAGTCAAGAAAATTAAATTAACACTTTTTAGCTTTAAATCATCAGGATGGGAAGTAGCATTGTCCATGAACAGATTAATTTTTCTCTTTTTATTTTTAATTTTGTTGTCTAACTCCACCAACCAATCGCTCATTATCTCAGTGGTTATCCACGCTTTCTTATTTCACTTCCACGAAACACTAAATTTTCGCACATCAATGTTCTTGAAACATCTAGGCTTCTTAGCTTTTCCGATAACAATTGGAGTTTTAAAGTCTCCCAGCATGTTGCAACGCAGCAAAAGAGTGAGCCGCTCTTTTGAAATTTTCCCGCCACTACATTTTTCACCCTTAAAACATAAGGTCTTGTCCGGAAGAACGAGGCAAAAGAGGCCAGAATCATCGGCAATGAAAATGTCTCTGTCATCATATCCTTTGCACAAAGATTTAAGCTTTCCAATCCAATCTGTTACTTCATTTGAATTTACAAATTTTTCTTCACCTCAAATCTGCTTAAAAAATATGTTGTGACGTGTCCGGAATTTTTCCATCCATCCATCCATTTGAGGCGTTAAAAGTTTCTAATTGTGAAATATTTGCCAAAATAATTGAAAGCTTTTCAAAAATGCCTGTACGCTATTCGGAGTGTCCACTATTCAGAGGGAATAACATGTATTGTCCTATATAAAAGGACTGGGACTCATAAAAATGTCCGTTAATTAGAGGTGTCCGCTATTCGGGAGTGTCCGTTAAGGGAGGTTTCACTGTATATATATATATATATATAGGGGCCCATATTCTCGGAATACATGCATAAGGAAAAGGTTAAGGAGTACAATTTAAAAAAAATCTTTCAGTTCCTTTTGGTAATCCTTGGACACATTTTCTCTATAGATTAACATTGAGGTAAGCGAATCCAATAGAGTTAGTGCACTGCAGCCTGAATAATTTAAAACAAAAATTCCTCTCTATTTCACACATTCAGTGCCATATCCACCCTCTTTATTCTAGCACTCCCTACTAACATTAAAAATTTAACTTTATATCGAGTTAAATGAAACATCAACCTGTCCCTCTTTACTTTTTCTACCTTTCAATTTCGCTACTAATCACGAGATGGCGCTTGTTCATATTTGGAAGTTCGAAAATCAGAACAAAAAAAAAACCGCAACTCAACAGCTGACGGCGCGTGTTATTCATATGTTGTGCTTCTTTCGCCCACACTGTCAGAAGGAACATCTCCGTCGGGCTTTCGCCGGCAAAATACCACTGTCGTCTGCGCTCCGAACCGAGGTCAGAGTTCAAGCCTAAGTCTGGTCTACATTCGTCAAATCATTTGCTCCATTTTACACGTCATCCGGTTATCAGTCGAATATCAGCATCGCAACGTAACAGCCCGGTAAGTTATTTTTAATTTATTTATTTATCGCTATTCAATACACTTTCTCTCAGGTCGAAGAGAGAACTTTTGTTGCATTTGGGGAGAAAGATTTTCTTTTGAGAGAAAGTTGAAACTCTTTTGATGATTAAGTGACTTAGAGGCTGTTTGATACTCGCTGCTTTAAAAAATGGGCTGGAAAAATTGTAATTTTTTTAATCACTTTTGCACGTATTTAGAAGTTAAGATTAGTAGTCAGGGTGATTAATATCTGAGATCTGATGCACTTTTAAACAGGCTGTATCTACTGAAAGGGTTTATAACTATACAGGAGTAAGAAATTGTATGAGTAACGATATAGATATTCAATGAAACTTCGCTAGACGCCCACCCCTATTCGACGACACCCTTCGAAACGGCCATATTTTCTTCAGAACCTATTAGACTCCATAGAGCCAATGGTATGGAAGAAAATTCGACGAACCCCTTTCAAAACGACCAGTATTTTTCGGAACCACTACTGCCCGCCATAAGAAATTTCACCGTGTATATATATATATATATATATATACAGTAACCACCGCTTATAGTGATCAGTGGTTATAAGAATCAATATCGGAAAAACAAAAGCAAACGTATTTTTTCCATTTTAAAATTTTCGCTTTAAAGAATCAATCCACCGGTTTTAAGAATCAGCTTACACTCTTCGATTTCCTTTCATATTTTGAAAAAAAGCCACTTAAACTCTCAAAAGGCACGAAGTTCTTTTTTTATTTTTTAAAGAAAGACTTATAAGATGGGATTGAATACAGTCGTAAAATGCCTCCCTTTCTTTGTTAGACATAATATAATAGTTTCCCCTTAAACGCTTCAGCTATACACTGTCCTATTAGCTTGACCCGGGGGCATCTGTACCCGTCCGGTTCCGATTTCACTTTTCTCCACTGACAAACAAAATTAGGGACACTTTTTTCCCACCTCCCACATCCTGGTTGCGGCTTCCTGGACCCTGAAATACACAAATCTTCGGCGAAGTGTCCACTATCATTTAGGCAAACGTGACATTAGTAGATTCAGCACGTTATCAAATCGTGAAACGTAAGCTAGAAGGTGAATCTTCGTCTGAGACTATTAGTATTGAAAGAGGTATAAACAGCCTCCTGAAAACTTCATTACGTCAAACTACCATAGAAAACTTTTTCTTGCTCCCTTCCTGTAGTTGAAATGTTAAAACTGTTAAGCAGGTATGTTGTAACAAATATTGGATTTTTTCTTCTCTTACTATAATCATGTGTATCTACTTATAGGTCTAGAAATTAAGTTGTATTTTTAAAATCATAAAAATAATTTTGATAAAAGATAATTAACTTAAATTAAAGAGTATCTTATGGTAAATTATCTGATATATGTATATATAGGTGTGTGTGTGTGCCTGTCCAAAAACCTAAATTGCGGCTATAAGAATCAACCGCTTATAAGAATCAAAAACAGTAATAACAAACGTGATTCTTATAAGCGGAAATCACTGTATATATATATATATATATATATATATATATATATAGGAACTTCTCTTTACGGCCACAGGCCACCTCGCTAAACGGCCATAATTTATTCAGAACCGATTAAATACATTCCAGAGAGCCAATGTTATTTTTACCCCATTTTCTGCTCTACCCCTCAAAACGGCTACATTTTTCTGAACCATGACTGGCCGCCGTAGAGAAGTTTCACTATATATAAAAAAAAAAAAAAAAAAAAAAAAAATATATATATATATATATATATATATATATATTAGTATTTTCTCCTGCTGTTTAAAATTTAATCTGTCTGTATTCAATATCGTGAAAATGTTATTAATATGGAGTAAATGGTCATATTTTACTGGTATTTATCATCTTCAGTTTAAATGCATTTATTACTTCAGTTTAAATACATTTAAATATTCAACGATTTTTTGAGGAATTAAAATCTGATATACGTATATTAAAAATACTATTACTTTTCTATAACTCTTAACTCAACTTCCAATTTCTGAAAATGTCCCTCAATTTGAGGTATAATTATTCCGTATACCATGATATACATAGTATCTATATATCTATGTATCTATGTACAATAAAAATAATGATTTATAATGCTTAACGGTGGATAAAAAGACAACATGCATTTATGCTATACAGTGACTAAAATGTTGTTTTTGCCTTAAATCATAAAGTAATCAATTTGACAGATTTAAGGAAAGACAATTTTTGACAGAATTAAGAAATTTGACAAATTTGACAGAAGTAAGAAAACAATTATTTAATCATTATTATTACACTTATTTACTCATCATTATTATTGTAATTATAAATATTAATTTTTTTTTTTTTTACCATTTTATACTTTTTTCCTAAAATGAGTGTTTTATTATTTTCAAAATGTGTATAAAGTTAATAATTTATTTAAAAATGTCTTGAACAATTTGAAACTTTGTTTTCAAAATATTACGTTCTGTTATTCAAAGCAAGTTTACTTTTTGATAAATTTGCTTCTTTAAATGCTCTATTTGAATAACTGACTTTTTGAGTGCATAAAAGGTTTCAAAATAAACTTTTTCTTTAAGAAAAAGTTTGTTTTTTTCAAAAATTTATATATATGTATATATATATATATATATATATATATATATATATATATATATATATATATATATATATATATATATATATATATATATATATATATATATATATATATATATACAGTGGAATCTCGATCATATTGCTTTGTTATGTTCCTCGATCTATCGTTTTCCCGCATTTATCGTTCAGTTCAGTCGGTCCCTTGAAAAACGATAGATCGAGATTCCACTGTATATATATATATATATATATATATATATATATATATATATAAGTATATAAGTTGAAGATGAAGAGAGTGAGGAAGAGCCTCGTGATCTGATCAAACACAGCTCAGCGCTACTGTGTGTCAACACTTTGCTAGATTTTATGAGTGAATGGAATTATGAATCCAGTGACATCACAGTTCTTTAGAAAATTCGTAGTGATATCAAGAAACATATCAATTATACTGCCATGTGAATTCTTTTATAGGAACAGATATAAATTTAATATTTTTACTAATTCATTTCGATGTCACTGAAACGAGACGTTTAGAATTTATATTCACTTCTCAGGTGTGATCGATGGTTGTTTGTTTACTTGCAGTATTACAAGTAGGCAATTTTATATTAAAATATGCTTACATCCATTTGGCCCATTAATTTCCACGCACTATTTAACCTTACGCTGCGGCTGTTTTCCATTCTCCAATAGCACTATTAAGACTTCAATAAACTTTATTTATATCTAAGATTCTACACACCTTGGCTGGAAGCAATGAAAAGAAATGATTTTAAATAAATACCGTAACTCCACAATTCTTAAGGCTTGTTCTATCTATCTATCGATATATATATATATATATATATATATATATATATATATATATATATATATATATATATACTATATATATATGTATGTATATATATATATATGTGTGTGTGTGTGTGTGTGTTAGTCTGTGATGACTCGAATGGTCATCTCTTGAAGAAACACAATCGAGGCCGAAAATAAATGCAATTCCAAATCACAAGAACAACTGAAGTTTATTCCATGAAAACAACAACATGTTACTCGCATCGAAGCCAAACCGCGTCTCTCGTAAAAGCGCCAAAATACAATTAGCTCAGAGAGGATATATATATATATATATATATATATATATATATATATATACACTGTCACAAAAAAACATATGGGCCCAGAAAAAATCGAGCAACTATCACGAAACTTGGCAAGAATGTAGTCTGGTAAGAGATACGCAAATGATTAAAATTTCCACGCCAATGAGACAAAGGTAATACGCGTCCACCAGCGCATACCCGTGTGGAGGCGACCAGGCCACCGGTCCGATCCGGCATTTGTTGTCGAGAGGCATACGGCGATTACACAAGGTGTGAAAGTGTGGGAGCGATTTGTTGGGACACATGATCACCTCTAGTCGTCATTCAACGCACTTTGACGGCACGCAGTTACGTGGACGAGATTCTAACGCCAGTTTTTCTGCCTATGCTATCAAGTCGCCCAGGTGCCATTTATCAGCAAAAGACAAAGCTCGTCCACATACTGCGCGACTCTCCCAACAATGTCTTCAAGGATATGTCGTACTCCCATGGCCTGCCAGGTCACCAGACCTCTGTGACCGAGTGTATATACATATACATATACGTTTATATATACATATATATAGATATAGATATATATATATATACATATATATACATATATACCTATACACATATATATATATATATATACCTATACATATATATATATATATATATATATATATATATATATATATATATATATATATATATATATAGAGAGAGAGAGAGAGAGAGAGAGAGAGGGGGGGGGGACATATAGATATCAAACTGTGGTAAATATCCATTTAGAGTCGTTTTTATGCAAATCGCATAAAAACGCAAATAGTTATAAATTTATTAATAATACACATGTCTTAAAAATAATACACAATTATAAGGTAATTTTATGGTCAGTCGAAGTCCTCTGTGTATACCTCGCTTCCGAAAATTTCTCAACGTATTGAATCTACAAAATGACAAAAACACACTGTCTTTTTAGGAAGTACGTTCCATAAATATTTTACTGTCCTCTTATCGACTAAGTCTCCATATTATAAAGGATGGATCCCAAATCACTTTAATAAGTTTATTCTCTTTTTATTATAAAACAGAAAAAATCCGGCATATGCCTAAATCAATTTTAAATTGAAAATAAAAGCACTAAATATACGGAATACGCTAACATCAACTAAAAAAATTTTTATAAAATCACTGTATTTAGCATTTAAAATTCTCATATCGAATTTCGAAAGCGGCTATCTTAATTAACAGACGTGTTACAAAACCTTTTATCCGCAAGCAAAGGCAACCACACGGGTCACTTGAAGATCGTTGTCACTTGTACAACAAAACAACAGTCACGTATCCACCGAAAAAAAAATCTGCCATATGGCTTCGAAATTCAATTTTTTTTCATCTGCTTACTATAATGAAATCCTGAGGGTTTTTTCTTTAATTTCTTAAACAGTTCTTCTTAAACTGTGCTTTAATTGTTTCGTAGATTTCAATATAACTTAAACAGGGCAATTTCTTTCATTGAAATATATTTCTGCTTTAAAATGAAGTGAAGAGAAAAATAGCAAGAAATTCAATAAATGTATCTATGCGTTTGTTTGTTTTTCCAGTCTCGCACTGGCTGTCAAACCGTCCACGTCGTAAGCCGAAACTCCCGTCAAGGTTGTTAATTGGGAAGGCCTCCATTTTCTTGTTCCTCTACTTAATAGTTCATGGTCAGTTAGCGCGGAATGGTAAAGTGGGGCTTTTATTTATTAATGAAATTATCTGGTATGGTTACTGCAATTTTCCATGTCTGATTTCCGCGGACTATGAAAAGGAAAGTAAGAGATTAGATAATGGATATAACTGAAAAGATTATTTTTAATTCACAATAATGCAGTGAAAAGACTGTTAGCGAACACTTTTATTCATACTTGTGTAATAAGAAGCTTTCAGTTCATTCACAAAAATTTAACTCTAAATGGATGGATGATAAATAATTTCTTTCCGTCATAATTACCGATTTATATTTCGTTAATCTATATACAGGGTGATTTTTTTTTTTAAACTGACACTACTCAGAGCCATCTGTTGCGAGATCTATCAGCCGGAATTCCACCAAAATTGATAGAGGGCCTAAGGACGACATGGAAAAGAGCTTCCGTGAAAAAAAAAAAAAATAGTTCCAAAGTTGGCCGATAGGTGACGATATGGCGCTGTTGTTGTCGGCGCACCCGAGAATTTGAATAAAAGGTAAGTAAAACATCAAAATGCAAATTCATGACTACGTAGTCGACATCTGCGCCAGTATTTCGGGATATAAAGATCGGTGCGGAATCTGTTGCGCCTTCGCTTTACAGAAGAAAGGGTCATCGGTCGCTTTTTTCCACTTGCATGGCCACCTCGCTCCCCGGACCTAACCCATGTGACATCTTTTTGTGGGGTTATTTGAAGTCTAAGGTGTATCTTGGTGAAGCCTTGAACTTGGCGGCCCTAAAGGACAACATATCCCGGATTTTGATGAACATTCCTGGTGACATGTTACGCCTGGCCGTTGAGACAGTAGTGTTCAGGATGCAATATGTCGTCTAAAGGGACTTTGGTCACATTGAAGGAGGGAGAAGTGAATTTGCTGCATAAAATGAGATTGCAGTGAAATTTCTTTGATATTCATTTGTCTGCTTACAACTATTTCAGTATTCATCCCTTATCTTTATAGCCCGAAATACTGGCGCTGCTGTCGACTACAGAGTCGTGAATTTGTATTTTTATGTGTTACTTGCCTTTTATGCAAATTATCGGGTGCGCCGACAACAAAAGCGCCATATCTTCCCATATCGGCGACTTTTAGAACAATTTTTTTTTTTTTCATGGAATCTCTTTCCCATGTCATCCTTAGTCCCTCTATCAATTTTGGTGGAATTCCGGCTGATAGATCGCGCTACAGATGGCTTGGTTTAAAAATTTAAAAGATTTGTCAGTTTAAAAGAAATCCCCCTGTATATAAAACAGTTCCGTAACTGACTGACTCATTGACTGACATACAACGCACAGATCAAACCGCTGGACCTAAAGGGCTGAAATTTTACATGGCGATTCTTCTTATAGTGTAAGGGGTGCACTAAGAAAGATTTTTGAAAAATTCTTCTTAGATTTTTTTAATTAAATTTTTAAGCTGTTTTTGTAGGATTCTTTAAAGTATACATTTAAAATAATAATTTGAGGGTTATAAAATTTATATCACGAGAAAGATCATAAAACTTCCTTTAAAATGAAATCTTTTTCAAATCTTTACCTCCATTTTCTGATTTTTGGTGAATTTTTAAAGTTTAATTTTTAGAATTTAATTTATTAAATGCTGATCACGTGATTTCTTTTTCTGGTACTTTAAATTAATTTATCGTCACATGCATAACAACGAAATAGACAAAAAAAAATTTTTTCTTGCTAATGCGGCAGACGGTTGGACATTATTAAAAAAAATATACAGTAAAAGATATGTTCAACTGTACTATGTTAACTGCACTATACTATTTAGTATGTTCTATTAGATTAAATTTTAATATTTTCTTCTACATTATTTTGTCTATAAAAATATCCGTTACGATTTTTTTATAAATATAATTTTTTTGGTTTTTATTTACATCAATTGCATACATTGATCGTCGTATTTATTATATATATATATATATATATATATATATATATATATATATATATATATATATATATATATATATATATATATTGCCATTAATTGCATACATTGACTGCTGTACTTAATTTGAATGTACTCCGTAGCGAAGTGCGGGTTTTCAGCTAGTATATTTCATATTTCATGCATAGACAATTGTTTTTCCAATTTTAAAACATAGAATTTCAATCACAGGAATATTTTGAGTGATTGCAAGTTTATGTTGTATCCCTTTAGCAATGAATAACAAACTATTACTCATTGTCACAGTTAAAAATTTGTATATCATAAATGTAGTCTATATTTCTAATACAGGAATTAACTTTCCCCTTTTTTAAACTTAGAGTTTCAATAGCAAGAATACTTTCATCAATTGAAACTCTGTGTTTTATCCCTTAAGCAATGAATAACATATTTTTTCTCTCTGTCACTGTCAAAAATTTATATTTCATAAATATATTAAGTAGAGGAATTAACTTTTCCTTTTTTTAAACGTAGGGATTCAAAAGCAGGAATATTTTCAGTGATTGGAACTTTGTGTTTTATCCTTTAAGCAAGGAATAACAAATTATCTCTCTCTGTCACAGTTAAAAATTTATATTTCATAAATATATACTATATTTTAAATAGAGGAATTTACTTTCCCTTTTTTTAACGTAGAGATTCAATAGCGGGAATATTTTCAGTGATTGAAACTGTGTGTATTATCCCTTAAGCAATGAATACCAAATTACTTCACTCTGTAACAGTTATAAATTTATATTTCATAAATATATTCTAATTTCATGTATTAGAATCTATTTTTAAACATATATATAACCGCAGGAATATTTTCAGCGATTGAAAGTCTACGATTTATCCTAACAGTAATGAATAACGAATTGTTTCTCTCTGTCACAGTTACAAATTCATATTTCATAAATATATTCTATATTTCCTATTTAGGAATTTATTTTTCCTATTTTTAAACGTAGAGTTCCGATCGCAGTAATATTTTCAGAGACTGAAACTCTACGTTTTATCCCTTAAGAAATGAATAACAGATTATTTCTTTCTGTCACAGATACAAAGTTTCATTTCATAAATATATTTTATATTTCAAATACAGGAATTAACTTCCCTTTTTTTTAAACGCAGTGTTTCAATAGCAGAAATATTTTCAACGATTGAAACTTTGTGTTTTATCCTATAAAAATTGAATAATAAATTTTTGCTCTCTTTCACAATTGCAAATTTATATTTCATAAATATATTCTCTATTTCATGGATTAGAATCTATTTTAACGTAGAGATTTAATCGCGGGAATTTTTTCAGGGATTGACAATCTACGCTATATGCTTTAAGCAATGAACAACAGATTATTTCTCAGTCACAAATTTATATTTCATAAATATATTCTATATTACGACACATCATACTATATGGCTGCGAGTGCTGGGCAATGACTAAATCTAATGAAAATAAACTATTGATATTCGAGCGCAAAATATTAAGAAAAGTATTTGGTGCAATTTGCGAAAATAGTGTTTGGAGATCAATGTTTAATCATGAAATCTACCGAAAATTCAGACAACCTGACATTGTCAAGGTCATAAAATGCCGCAGGATTCGATGGTTGGGTCATTTATACACGACTGAAGACACAAATCCGATAAAAAAGCTCACATTTACCAAACCTATGGGAGCTAGAAAGCGAGGAAGGCCACCAAGTAGGAGGCTTGATGCCGTTGAGAATGATATAAAAACTATATATAGGGGAGACTGGAGGAGTATTGCCTTAGATAGCGGCCAGATAGCGTAAACTTATTGGGACGGCCTTGGCCAGCAGTAGGCTGTAGTGCCCCAGAAGAAGAAGAATAAATATATTCTATACTTCATAAACGGAAATATATTTCTCCAATTTTCAAAAAAAGTCTCCTAAAATGCAGTTCAATGAGTTAATGTACAGGCAGAAAATGTGTTTAATTATTTTCCATGTAAACATTCCATATCAATATTTAGGGGTTTCTAGATAGGAGAGAAACATTTTTCAAAAAAATTCTCCTTTAAAACTATTTTAATGATAATTTTTTTAAGCGTGCATACATGAGATAGTCAATGTTTTAAATAATTTTACGGAAAATCGGCTCACGATAATTTTTATGAGCATACTGTTAAGGGTAATAACTGGATTTTTAAAACAATCTCCTTGAGACCGTGCCATGTTCGGAAGTTTGCTCACAAAGAAAGAATAATTTTTATTTAACTTTAAAAATCATTCCATGAGCTTATACACAGAAAGAAAATAAAACTTACAAACAATAATCCTTGAAAACATTTCAGGTTAATCTTTTTTTTTAATGCGCACATACCTTAGATACTCAAACTGTCAAAAAATCTCATGGAGAACTTTCTAACATTATTTTTTATTGTTTTTGAGTTTTTGTCATTATCACGCTAATATGTTATTGAGGTGAAGAACTGGATTTTTAAAACATTCTTCTTGGAAACCATTTCGTTTTCTTAAATCTGCTTACAAGTAGATAATGGTTGCTTTATTTAATGTATTTAAAAACCTTTCCATGAGCTTTTACACAGAAACAAAACAAAACTTAAAAAATAATAATCCCCGAAAACATGTCAAGTTAATTTTTTTAATGCGTGCATGGCTTATGATAAAGGTTTTTTTTAACTAATTTATTTAAAATTGTTCCATTATTTTATACACTGAAAGAAAACAGAACTTACAAACAATAATATTCGAAAACATTTCATGTTAATTCTTTTTAGTGCGTACATACATTACATTCTTAAACTGTCAAAAACTTATGGAGCACCTTCTGATGTTAATTTGTACTGTTTAATATTATAGTTATTATCACGTAAATATGTTATTAGAGAGAACTGGGTTTTTAAAACATTCTTCTTGAGAACCATTCCATGTTCGTCAATTTGATAGCAGATAAAAAGGGGTTTTTATTAATTTATTTAAAATTGTTTCGTGATTTTATGGACTGAAAGAAAATAGAACTTTCAAACAATAATCTTCGAAAACATTTCATGTTGACTCTTTTTAGTGCGTAGATACCTTAGGTACTCAAACTGTCAAAAACTCTTATGGATAACTTTCTAACATTAATTTTTACTGTTTTACGTTTTTGTTATTATAATGTTATTATGTTGTTAAAGGGAAGACCGGGATTTTTAAAACTTCTTCAATGAAACCATTTAATGTTCGTAAATTTACTCACAGATAGAAAAAGGATTTTTTAAATATACTTCAAAACCTTTCCAAGTGCTTATACACAGAAAGAAAATAGAATTCACAAAAAATAATTCTCAATAACATTTCAAGTTAATTTTTTTAATGCATACATACCTTACATACTCAAACCATCAAAAAATCTTATGGGGAACCTTTTAACGATAATTTTTAGCATCTTATTCTTTGGAACTATTCCATAGAAAAAAATCCTCTTGGGAACCATTCCATATGTATAATTTATAAGCAAGCAAGCAGATCAAGAAGAGTTTTAAAAAAGTCTGTTTAAAAGCTGTTCAATGAATTAATGTACAGATGGAAAAAAAATTGTTTGTTTTTATTTTATTTTTATTATCGTACTATTATGTTATTAAGGGGAAAAACTGGAGTTTTAAAGCATTCTTCTTGGAAACCACTTCCTGTTTGTAAATTAGCTCACAGATTAAATAAAAAATTTTGATTTTCATTTATATACATAAAAACTATTCCGAGATTTTATATGCAAAAAGAAAAACAGAACTTGCAAAAGATAATCCAGTTAAACTCTTTTATATTATTTTTTTCAAGCTCTGCTCAGCGGATGTTTGCCATATTGTATTCTAGTGTGCCCTGCCAACCATTCTGTATTCTCGTGTGTCACAAGTATATTAGATAGCTATCTAAATGGCGGAATGGCAGGCTTCATCCCCGATTTCGCCTCATAGAGTGTGACAGGGAAGACGGGTTGATCTTGAAGGCGGATTCCATTGTGACAAAGGATTAATTTATTGCTATCTTAAATGCTCTAAGAAGTTAAGTTCATGGCGATTCACTCTAAGATTCTGTTTACCATAGAAAGAGTAAGAATAAATCATTCATTTCTGAGGGCATTGGGACATCATAGTAAGTAGGTAGGCTATTCTCTGAGGCTTTTTAAAAATTACTAGATTCGGGACCAAGAAAGACAGAGTGCTAATTGTAAATGATAAGGCCACATCTTAAAACAAAAACTTAACAATTTAATAACGAGAAATTTAACATTAAACAAATACAACATAATCAATTGAATTTTAACTCAAGTGCAGATTTAACAGCGACGCTATCACGGGACCCGGACAGCGTCTCAGAGGAACTTAAAAAACATGTCCGCCTAGCCGGCCGTTACATGAGGGATCTCCCGAAAATAACTGAGTCTCGCATATATACTCTCCTTGAAGTCTTCGGTGGAGGCCGTCTTATTAGAAATTGTTTTCCAGAGCGGGGGCCAGCGGATTAGCGGGTGACAGTTCTTCTTAACGACGAGCATTCCGGCAAACTTTATTACGCGATAGTGCCAAACTAGTAGTTGACTATAGTGTTGAGGTATTTCTAAGAAAGACAGTTTTACGAGGCGATGGGAGATGCTACTGTTTTTCAAAGTAGATATTCCCACATCATGCTTCAGAAACCGATAAGTCTGGACTTTCAGGCTAAAAATTCTGGCGGCATTTCCCGGTATCGTTTTCTAATCCGTTCGGAATCCACACACGTGTTCAAAACGATGGGAACTGGAAAATGGTGTTCCGATAAGCCTACAGCTGTGTGTCGTGCACCCTGTGAGGTTTTGGGGAAAATAACCCCATACTTTCATTAAGCTACAGCATAATGTAAGTTATCTAAGCGAAATTCAAGAATGTATAAAATTTTAAATGAAACCTATTTAAAATACCTTTTATTTATTTCTTAAACTTTTGAGAGCTTTTTAAGGATTAAAAATATCGTTAACCACTACACGATTAGTTAATTTTTGTGGCTCATAAATAATGTAAATTATTAAAGTAAAATTCAAGAATGTATAAAATGTTAAATGAAACCTATTTAAAATACCTTTTATTTCTTTCTTAAACTTTTGAGAGCTTTTTAAGGATTAAAAATATCGTTAACCACTACACGATTAGTAAATTTTTATGGCTCATAAATAATGTAAATTATTAAAGTAAAATTCAAGAATGTATAAAATGTTAAATGAAACCTATTTTAAATACCTTTTATCTCTTTCTTAAACTTTTGAGAGCTTTTTAAGGATTAAAAATATCGTTAATCACTACACGATTAATTAATTTTTGTGGCTCATAAATAGTGTAAATTATTAAAGTAAAATTTAAGACTGTATAAAATGTTAAATGAAACCTATTTTAAATACCTTTTATCTCTTTCTTAAACTTTTGAGAGCTTTTTAAGGATTAAAAATATCGTTAATCACTACACGATTAATTAATTTTTGTGGCTCATAAATAGTGTAAATTATTAAAGTAAAATTCAAGACTGTATAAAATGTTAAATGAAACCTATTTTAAATACCTTTTATCTCTTTCTTAAACTTTTGAGAGCTTTTTAAGGATTAAAAATATCGTTAATCACTACACGATTAGTCAATTTTTGTGGCTCATAAATAATGTAAATTATTAAAATAAAATTCAAGAATGTATAAAATTTTAAAATAAACTTTTAAAAATACAATGAAACCTCATTTATCCGGACTAACTGGGACCATAGGCAATTCGGACAATCGAAAATCCGGATAATCCGGTTATATGGGTCCTAAGCAAAACAAAATCCTTAACTAAGCATACTTACCGTTTATTGCGATAAAAAACTATGTTTTGAAACAATATTACATAATGTTGTTTACAAGACATTAAAAAACATAAAAAAAACTTTTCACATAATTTCTTAAGAAAGAATCGGTCTACTGTCTTCTGTTTCAAACACGTGTAGCATTTAAATGAAGCACGATCAAGCAAACGCTTTATCATTAACAGTTAAGCTGGAGTGGTGTCGTGCTGACACTCCAAGTACGCCATGTTGTTTGTCAGCTGGTACGCAGCATCTACATGTGTCGCAATGTAAACATTAAACAAAAAAAGGCTACAAATCTGATCCGGATTATTCGGAGATCCGGATAAACGAGGTTTTACTGTAATTTTTACCTCTTTCTTAAACTTTTAAAATGTTTTAAGGATTAAAAAGATCGTTAATCACTTGACAATTAACCTTTTCCTTACGGGGTGGGATAGCATGTATCCAAATAATACGGGCCCAAGAATGAATATATATATATATATATATATATATATATATATATATATATATATATATATATATATATATATATATATATATATATATGCATACATACATACATATATATATATACAGTCGGACCTCTATTTAACGAACCTCTATTTTGCGAATTTCTCTATTTTGCGGACTTTTCCTTGGAACCAAGAGCATTTTGTGAATTTCTTCGTAAAATAACCTCCAAATAGCGAAGTGCATTCTCTATTTAACGAAAATTTTCTTGTGATCCAATATTTTTTTTTCTCCATATTTCCCAAAATATTTCTGAACATTTCAAGCTTATTCTTTTTTTTAACACATTTAACACATTAACTTTCTTTTAACACATTCCGACGTGGACTGCAGTTTGAAGAAAATACGCCTGAACGGGTTTTTGGTGCATTGCAAAGATGCGAGACGTATTATGAGAGAAAACACTTTTTCAAACAAAAAAACTTAGACAAAATTAACAGACTTTATCAGTAACTAAATTTAAGGACGCATGTGGTAATGTATGCTTAAAATTACTTGTTATAATAAATGCGATAATGTTATTAAAATTCATTAATTTTAATATAATTTTTTTAATTGAAAATACAGTGAATTCTCGGAAAATGTTTTGTTTTATTCTTGTTTTTCTTGCATATTTATGTTTGATGGGTAACATATATAAAACAAATAGACATTATTTTACAAAATAAAGGTGTTAATAATATTTAGCGTTTATGATATATCAATTACTTTTATTAATAATATTTAGTGTTTATGAATTTAAAATCTGTTTTGTGTAGTTTAAAGTATTTTAAAAGGTGAATCTCTATTTAACGAATTTTCCATATAATGAACTTTTTTTCAGGATTACCGACTTCGTTAAATAGAGGTCCGACTGTACATATATATATATATATATATATATATATATATATATATATATATATATATATATATATATATATATATATATATATATATATATATATATATATATATATATATATATATATATATATATATATATATATACTATATATATATATATATATATATATATATATAAATATGTATATATATATATATATATATATATATATATATATATATATATATATACATACATATATATATACATATATACATATATATTATATATACGGTGGCTCCCAAAATTGTTCGTACACTTCCGATTTTCAATGAAATAGGGGTCTATCCATTAATTAAAATAAATATTTCAGAATGGGTATTCAATAATAAGATCTCTAATCTATTCTCAACAAAAATACATGAAATATTTTGAAAACATAGTAAAACTTTATTTTTCAGAAACCAATAATCAAAACGTAACAAAAACTTTATCTCACAAAAGTCATCGTACACTTGTAAAAAATCTCTACATATTAGTAAATATTCTAATTTTTCGTTAAATTAATATTTATTAAGATATCCTTTAGCATCCACAACAGTTTTTAAACGTCTGGGAATAGATTGCACTAGTTCTTTTGTAATTTCTGCATCAATGTTCATCCATTCTTCTATCATAATTCTTTTTAGTTCGCTTTTCGTGTGAATGTCGTACTCGAACCTACAGTTCTCTCCAAATATGTTCCATTGGGTTTTAATCCGGCGATTTAGGTGGTTTTTTCAAAACTTGTGGACGATTATAGAGACACCAGAGGCGAACGTTGAGACCCGTGTGCGTAGGATCGTTATCTTGATAAAAAAAACAAAGTTGTTTCCAATACCCAAATTTTGGGCTGTAAATTTTAAATTGTCTCTCAAAATATCTATATAAACAGCATGATTCATTATGCCATCAATAAATACCAAATTACCTAGTCCTGATGCTGACATGCACCCCCACACAAGGACACCTCCACAAGCCATGCTAAACTGTTCCTACTAAGTTCGTGGGATTAAGTTCCTCATTTTTTCTTCTCCATAGAGTTATACGCCCATCGGAACCAAAAATGTTAAACTTGCTTTCATCGGCAAATAAGACATTATTCCAATACGTTTGGGGCTTATTTATCATTGATAGTGCGAAGGAAAGCCTAAGCTTTCTGTTTTTCTCACTCACAAATATTTTCTGCGGGCAGAACGCCCATGTAATCCAGCTGCTCTGAGAACTCGTCGAACAGTTTCAGGAGAAATTGAAGTAGAAAATGTTTCACTAAATTCTGCAGAAACTTTTACACCACTCAAACGTGGATTTTTCACAAATTTTCTAATTATAAATCTCTGATCACGATTTGTTAACTTTGCCGGACGAACTTTTCTTACCATGTTTTCGATCCGATTTTCTTCTTTAAAGCGTTTTATCACATACTGCACAATATAATGGGATAAATTAAGTACTTTAGCAATATTCCGAACTGATTTACCACTACTATGATGAAAAATAATCAATTTTCGAATGCTGTTTGATGTTTCTTTACGACTACGAGCCATTTTTAAATAATAAATTGAATATTACGGAGTAGGCAAGCAAAAATTAAAGCCAAACGATATTTTATATGCCACCACGATTCAAAAATAAAAATAAAGTGCCAGACGATAATTTTAATTATGAATTTATCCGAAAATATTTCAGTGTACAATGACTTTTGTGAGATAAAGTTTTTGTTACTTTTTGATTACTGGTTTCATAAAATTAAGTTTTACTATGTTTTTAAAATTTTCATGTACTTTTATTAAGAATAGGTAATAGATCTTATTATTAAATACCCATTCTGAAATATTCAATTTAATTAACGGATAGACCTTTATTTCATTGAAAATCGTAAGTATACGGACACTTTTGGGAGCCACTGTATATATATATATATATATATATATATATATATATATATATATATATATATATATATATATATATATATATATAATATATATATATATATATATATTTATATATATATATATATATACATACATATATATACATATATATATATATATATATATATATATAGATATATTTATAAATATATATATATATATACACGTGTGATAATATTACTAACTACCTATAATCGCCCATTCTGAACTTTATCTCTGTCCTGGTAACCCCTCTTTCTTGTCTTTGCCGTAAATGCCTCGCCTTTCCACACACTAACTCCCTCCGCCAATTCTGGCAACCTCCCTGAGCAAATGGTATTTTGGCGCTTCTACGAAGAGACGCTGGACTGACTCGGTGCGAATAAGATGTGTTGCTTTACTCGATAATAAATTAGTTTGTTTCTGAAGCTGACTTTATTATTTTCCGGCCACGATGTAAGCTCCTATTTCATGAGATGTCCATTCCGGACATTTCATACATACATACATACATACATATATATATATATATATATATATATATATATATATATATATATATATATATATATATATATATATATATATATATAACCCTCTTATTGGCCGTTCTTACAAAAGGGGTATGAAATTTCCCGTTCTAAGGAGGGAATCGGAAAAATGGGCCCAGTAAACTGAAGGTAAATTACTTTGTGAGGCGCATAAATAATGAAAATTATTAAAATAAAATTCAGGAAAGTAAAAAATATTAAAAGAAAAAACTTTGACAATTATTTTTTATCTCTATCTTAAACTTTTGAAAGATTTCTTAAGGATTAAATAGCCGATTAATCACCAGACGATTAATTAATTTCTGAGGCGATTGATGTAAATTACGAAAGTAAAATTCAAAAATGTGTGAAATGTAAAAAGAAAAGTTTTTTAAATACCTTTTATCTCTTTCTTAAACTTTTGAGAGCTTTTTAAGGATTCAAAAGATCGTAAATCACTATACTCACTATACAATAAATTAATTTTTTAGGCGCATAAATAATGTAAATTACTAAAATAAAATTCAAGAAATTATAAAATGGGAAAAGAAACCATTTTTAAATACTTTTTTTTATCTCTTTCTTAAACTTTTGAGTGGTTTTTAAGGATTAAAAAGATCGTTAATCACTATACTCACTATACAATAAATTAATTTCTTAGACGCATATATAATGTAAATTATTAAAATAAAATTTAAGAATTTATAAAATGGGAAAAGAAACCATTTTTAAATACTTTTTTTTATCTCTTTCTTAAACTTTTGAGAGCTTTTTAAGGATTAAAAAGATCGTAAATCACTATACTCACTATACAATAAATTAATTTCTTAGACGCATATATAATGTAAATTATTAAAATAAAATTTAAGAATTTATAAAATGGGAAAAGAAACCATATTTTAATACTTTTTTTTATCTCTTTCTTAAATTTTTGAATAGTTTTTAAGGATTAAAAATATCGCGAATTACTAGACGATAAATTAATTTCTTAGACGCATAAATAATGTAAATTATTAAAATAAAATTTAAGACTTTATAAAATGGGAAAAGAAACCATTTTTAAATACTTTGTACCTCTTTCTTAAACTGTTGAGTAGATTTTAAGGATTAAAAAGATCGTTAATAACTAGATGTTAAATTAATTTCATAGACGCATAAATAATGTAAATTATTAAAATAAAATTCAGTGTTGTAATTAAAATTAAAATGTTGTATTATATATTAATATTGCACATATGTGCAAGATATTAAAGAAAAATATATTGATGGTTTTAAAAAATTCAATAAAGTAGCCTATCGTATTAACGCCTTTTTTTCCACAAAGAATTTCTTCATAACAGAATAACATTTTTTTTTATTCCCTGCGTTATCGTGATTACGAGATCTTTATTAGAGTCTATATTCTTTAAAATTTGTTGCCCTTTCTCAATTGTGTTGAGATCCTCCGTAATTAGGTTTTCTGTGAAATTGAGTCTGAAGTTCGGGTTCTTCAGTGATGCCTTGGTCGCGCATCTCTATGACATCACCGACTGTCAGCTCCTCGAGATGAGAATCCAACAGCTCGTTGACATCATCTCCGTCGACTCCCATGTATAACTAACTGCCTGGCAAGATCGAAAACTTCCTCTATCACACGAAGAACATGATCAATTTCGGGCATTGTTTCCATCTCGTTTTTAAAAAAAAATATTGGACAAAGTTTCTTCCAGACACCGTTTAAAGTTTTTTGGGGAAATTTCATTCCAAGATTTGAAAAGGTAAAATTGGTAAAATCAAAAACCGCGTAACACAGTGAAATTTCCCCCATGGCGGCCAGTAATGATTCCGAGAATGTGGCCGTCGAAAAGGGATTACCACCATAATATAGGCTCTATAGGGTCTTTTATCAGTTATGAACAAAAAATTGCCGTTTAAAGGGGTGCCCGGCTAGAGACGTATATATATATATATATATATATATATATATATATATATATATATATATATACAGTGTCTAGATATACTGTTCAATATCCATAATGCAATTTTATTCCCCCCAAAGAAATAGAAATTGCATTATGAATATTGAATTTGCATTATAAATATTTTTATCCGTTCAAATCGACCCCCAATACTGGGTGTACCACTGTATATATATATTTATTATATATATATATATATATATATATATATATATATATATATATATTATTTATTTATTTATTTATTTATATATAGAGAGAGGGGGAGGGACTTTTTCTCAGCACTTTCGAATTGTAGAACAATTTTGCTGTTATTTCAATACGGGAATCATCTGATTGTGTAGAGATCCAGATATATCCTGAAAAGAAATACAATGATAATGTCACTTAAAGTCGATGTAAATAATCTACTTGCCTGGAAAACTCCGTAGATTACAAGCAAACTGAATAAAATTTTCTTGTAATCTACGAAAATGTACAGCCGCAGATGTTAGGGGTGTAAAACACGAGCTATCCGATTCATCAAGTTCTACAGCGCTAGAACCGAAACAATGAGCAGTTTTCTGGGGGAACATGAAACAGAAAATAACATACTAAATCTCACATAATCCTTCGAAGTTATTATCGAAGCATTTACAGTGATTTCACCATCGACCGCTGGTTTTCCTGTTTCGGCGTCAAGTGAGAGAGGTCAAACTTGTTTTTATTTTATCCCCTATCTCCGTACTCTCTTCCTATTGCTTTTTCAGGGAGTTACTTTCTGTTGGTTTAATCTTTATATGCGAGTGTGTCGTTGCTGTCTTTTTTCGGCCCATTACAATTAATGATAGGTTAGAAACTGAATAGTTTATCCTGAAAGCTTCTCTGGATGTCTCATTTGATTCTGTCAGATCTATAGCGTAAGGTTATATAGTCATATGTTATATTACGTTCGAATGAATGCTTTAAAAAAAGTGAGAAAAAAATGTCAAACGTATTTAAAATTATATTATATAGGTATGATCAAATAAGCTTTTAATGAGATTAAACTTTTAGTTTTCCATATACGTTTTCACAAGTCGTGACGGTTGTCAATAAATGATAGTCAATACGCTGAGGCGAACTCAGTCCATATATATATATATATATATATATATATATATATATATATATATATATATATATATATATATATATATATATATATATATATATATATATATATATATATATATATATATATATATATATATATATATATATATGTATGTATATATATACATATATATATATATGTATGTATATATACATATATATATATATATGTATATATATATATATATATATATATATGTATATATATATATATATATATATATATATATATATATATATAAATATATATATATATATATATATATATATATATATATATAAAATATATATATATATATATATATATATATATATATATATATATATATATATATATATATATATATATATATATATATATATATATATATATTAATTAGGGTGGAGCGCTTGTTTAGGAAAAAAAATTTTCAAATTTTCATTTCAAATAGCGATCAAAATAGCGATCAAAGTCTCAATAGGATGCCAGCACCCTAGCCATTCGGCCAACGTCGGGCGCCCTATAAAGAATAAATTTTCCGTGAACATTTGACTTTAAAATCGATTACAGTTTCATTCGAATTACTGAAAAGGCTTTCCGTCCATTTAAAGGAAATTGAAAATTCGTCGGAAAATTAAATTAACATCTTTTTAAATTAACATCTTTTTTTTCTCACGTCTTCTATTTTGCAACCAAAATACTGATTGGTTTAGGCAATCTTGTTGGGTTAAGCTTCTTTTAAAGTGCAAAACAATCCTTTTTAACTTTTAAACAAACACGTCTTAATAGTCAATGGCTTTCGGATAATATTTCGTTGATTTATGTTTAAAATTCAGTCGAAGTTCTCCTAGTATAGGAGAAAATAGTAACTCCCCTATAAAGAATAAATTTTCCGCGAACATTTGACTTTAAAATCAATTTCAGATTCATTCGGATTACTGAAAAGGCTTTCCGTCCATTTAAAGGAAATTGAAAATTCGTCGGAAAATTAAATTAACATCTTTTTAAATTAACATCTTTTTTTTCTCACGTCTTCTATTTTGCAACCAAAATACTGATTGGTTTAGGCAATCTTGTTGGGTTAAGCTTCTTTTAAAGTGCAAAACAATCCTTTTTAACTTTTAAACAAACACGTCTTAATAGTCAATGGCTTTCGGATAATATTTCGTTGATTTATGTTTAAAATTCAGTCGAAGTTCTCCTAGTATAGGAGAAAATAGTAACTCCCCTATAAAGAATAAATTTTCCGCGAACATTTGACTTTAAAATCAATTTCAGATTCATTCGGATTACTGAAAAGGCTTTCCGTCCATTTAAAGGAAATTGAAAATTCGTCGGAAAATTAATTTAACGTCTTTTAAATTAACATCTTTTTTTTTTTCTCTCGTCTTCTATTTCGCAACCAAAATACTGATTGGTTTCGGCAATCTTGTTGGGTTAAGCTTCTTTTAAAGTGTAAAGCAATCCTTTTTAACTTTTAACAAACACATATCTTAATAGTCATTGGCTGTCAGACAATATTTGGTTGATTTATGTTTAAAATTCAGTCGAAGTTCTCCTAGTATAGAAGAAAATAATAACTCCCCTATAAAGAATAAATTGTCCGTGAATAACATTTGACTTTAAAATCGGTTACAGTTCCATCTGAATTACTGAAAAGGTGTTTCGTCCGTCTAACGGAAATTGAAAATGCGTCGGAAGATTAAACATCTTTTTTTCTCTCTCGTCTACCATTTCGTAGCTAAAATACTGATTGGTTTCGCTCCACAGATCAAACAAAGTCGAACAAAAACTATTTTTAGTGTTGCATGTTAGTAGCTGTACCGGAAAAAAAGGACATTTCTCTTTATAACTCAAATGAAAAGTAGAGACATTGCAATGGTTCGATGATTTGTTCGAACCAAAAAAAAAATAGAACCCCGCTGAAGTTGCGTAAAAAAAGATCGCTACGCTCGTTTAAACTTGTTACCACTCAGTACGTAAAAACTGTTGCTGTTTAGGAAAAAATAAATTTACAGCACGCATGAGTTAAGATTTTATCATTCATCGCGTTGGAATATTAGTCATTATTCAATGCATATTTCTTATTCATGGCACATTTTTTGGCAATGGAAGCATGGTCATTATTTTTGTTCAATAACGTTGATTGTAATCAAAGACAATTCTCTATGACTGAAAGTTCTATATGTAAACAGGTCTAGTTAAATAAGTTCCTAATCAGACAATCTGTCTGAAAAGTGAGCATTGAATAATACATTATATTCAAGAAAGTACTGTTCATTATTTGTATTAATTAGAAAAGAAAATAGTGTGATTAGTTATCGATTCGACAGCTCTTACTACAAGTTAAATTTACGTCCTCGTTATTTGTTTAACGTTTGTCCACTCAGGTGTGTATTTCAATTCTTTGTATTTTGTAAGATTTTTTAACTGTAATTAAAGTGTTCTCTTTTATTATCAAAAATAAAGTTGGGTTGTTAGCTCCTGTTATCAGTGTTTATATTATGAAAATTATAAATGTTGAAAAAAGAAACTTTATTTGAAAGAAAACCTTTTAAATCGAAGATCATAAGATACCAATAATATTCAAGTTAGAAAATTTGTTCAGCTTAGAAAATCGTTTTAATCGAAGATCATAACTAACCAATAATGTTCAAGTTAGAAAATCTTTTTAATCGAAGATCATAGGCTACCAATAATGTTAAAGTTAGAAAATATTTTTAATCAAAAATTAAAAGCTACCAATAATGTTCAACTTAGAAAATCTTTTAAATCGAAGATCAAAAGCTACCAATAATGTTCAAGTTAGAAAATCACTTAAATTGCTACGATTGGGATTTTTAACACAAATATATTTTCCTATGAAATACTGATCGCTGAAATGAAATGAGCATAATGATAGTACGTAAACAGAAAAGTACCTCACAGATTTTGCGTCTGAGTGATATTGAGGGATATTTTACAAAACATCTGGTTTTCTTTCTATTTGACTTGAGCTTCTCATGATCATCTGTCGTTCATGAGCTATAAAATAAATTGTTTATTTCTTTGGGAAATATTCCTTACGACTATCTATCTCTACTGCATTTATTGCAATGCTATCTCTCCTTAAAAACGAACGATATATATATATATATATATATATATATATATATATATATATATATATATATATATATATATATATATATATATATATATATATATATATATATATATATATATATATATATATATATATATATATATATATATATGACGCCCGGTGGAGTATTGGTTATAAGCTTCAAGCTACCACACCACAGGTCAAGGGTTCGATCCTGCGCAAGGTCGACTCAGTCTTTCATCCCTTGAGTAAGTCGATAAAATAAGGACTAAGCATGATTGAGAACTAATTCTAGGGGTCCCGCGTCAGGTCGACAATCTGACCGAGATATATGCTATATGACACCCCAAACCCACTGTCATGAAAGCTGAGATGGACACCGCAAGCCTTGGTCCGCATTCGGACTCTTGTGCCATGAGTTATTTATATATATATATATATATATATATATATATATATATATATATATATATATATATATAGTTCCGTAACTGACTGACAGATAACGCACAGACCAAATCGCTGGACCTAAAGGGCTGAAATGTTGCATGGCGAATCTTCTAATAGTGTAGCTGTGCACTAAGAGAGATTTTTGAAAAATTCATTTTGGATTTTTTTTTATATTAAATTTTCTAAGCTGATTTTGTAAGATTCTTTAAAGTTTGCTTTTAAAATAATGATCCGAGGGTTATAAAATTTATATCATGAGAAAGATCCTAAAAATTCCTTTAAAAGGAAATCTTTTTCGAATCTTTACCTCCATTTTCTGATTTTTGGTAAATTTTTAAAAATTCATTTTTAGAATTTAATTTATTAAATGCAGATCGCGTGGTTTCTTTTCTTTTAGTGATACTTTAAAATAATTTTGTGTCACGTGCATTGTACAGAAATAGACAAAAAAAATATTTTTTTTCTTGCTAATGCGGCAGATGATTGGACATTATCCAAAAAAAAATATTAAAATACAGTAAAAGAAATGTTTCTTAAATTGTACTATATTAACTGTACTATATTCTTTAGTATGTCCTATTAGAATTAATTTGAATATTTTCTTCTACATTATTTTGTCTATAAAAATATCCGTTACAATTTTTTTATAAATATATATTTTTTCGTATTTTTTACATCAATTGCAGACATCGATCGTTGTATTTATTATATATATATATATATATATATATATATATATATATATATTATGTAGAATATGTATGTATAAGGATTAAACAGAGTGCTATATGATTAATTTATGCATGTTAACTTCGATTTCAGATATGTTTTAATGCTATATATATACAAAATTCAACATGTGCAAATCAATTTCAGCTACAACTTTGGAAAATGATGAACTGAAAAAGTCTCCTTTATGTCCAGAACTGGAAGTCCGGTTTTGATCCCATCATCTTTCCTGCATTGTGCGCGTGCAGTAAGTGCGTGACGTTACAGTGGGGGAATTCAATAAAAAAAAGAAGCGGAAAAGAATTTTTAATCAAAAGCGAAATCCAGCGTATGTCAATAAATCACGAGAAATGATTGTAAGCCAATGTTTTATAAAAGGGTGAGGTATGTTGTTAGAACAGCTGGGTGAAAGTGCTGGTTGTAACTATTTCCTGTTTAACTTGTTGGAAGAAAGTACCGAATAGGAAATACCCAGTTATTTCAGAAAAAAAAAGGAAACAGGTTGTTTGGTCAAGAAATTAATTTGGTTAATTCTTCTTCTGCGTTTTTGAGGCATTGTTGGGAGACCGTTTTAAAGCAGCGTATCCGTAGACATCGCTGCTTTTCGATCCAAACGTTAACCTTTTCCTTACGAGCTGGGATAGCATGTATCCGAGCTGGGATAGCATATATATATACAGTGGAATCTCGATCTATCGTTTTTCAAGGGGCCGACTGAACTGAACGATAGATACAGGCATATAACACAGCAATATTATCGATCGTCGGGACATATATATATATATATATATATATATATATATATATATATATATATATATATATATATATATATATATATATATATATATATATATACTAGAAGGTAACCCGTCATTTTGACGTCATAATACTAATAATGACGTCATAATGGAAAAAGTACATGAAAGTTAAAAAATATCCTGAATTATCTAACAATATTGCATTTAATCCACACCTTGTAAAAGCAAACCCTTTCATTATTTTTTATTTATTTAGTTTTTCATGCGATTGGAGTAGTAGACTGCCATCCAGTTTTTTAAAGCTCACTACGCGATATGAATACTTGAGCTACTTGATTCATTCACATTCAAGTTTGTTTACTTTCAGAATTCTTCACAAAAGTAAACAGATTTTTAAAAACTGTTAAATATACAGCTAAAAGCATCCTTTTTTTTAGTTCTGAATGATCTATAGAAAAATAGGCTGAACAAACATTATTTGGTGGAGAAGATATTAGGTTTTAGGTAAGAAAAAATTCTGATCCACGTCTGAAATTGAAATTAAGCCTAACCGGCCGTTTATTTACTGAGGGCTTCAATTGAAAGATGAGTACAGCCCGGAAGTGTTATACAGAGACAACGGCTATTATATATATATAATATATACATATAGATAGATAGATAGATATACATATATATATAGATATACATATATATAGATATAGATATGCATATATATATTTATATATATAGATATACATATATATAGATATAGATATACACATATATATATATATATATATATAAATAAGAATAAGATGAAAGAGAAAACCAGTAATAGCTCTAAAGCTACATGAAGCCAGGAACATCCAACATGTAAAGAAAAGCATGAATAAGGTTTTTGACAGCATTTCTTCATCAGCGGTGTCAATACTGTCTAAAAACCAATGGATTGTTTCTGATGAGTATGATCTATTAAATAAACACACTCAGACACCGTACAATCCATTATTAACAGAAGAATTGAATAATAAATGAATAAAGTTTGAATAAAAGTACTTAACCAAAGAACACCAAGCCTGGCGCTAGTCAGAGTGGAAGTTAAGAACTTGTAACCGCAAGATGACTGACGTCATATAAATTGCAACCATTGAGGTAGTGGATACTCAGTTACAGACTTACTTAGGTTACCATATTTTAAGACTATTATTCCTTTATTTATTTAGTTTTTATTATTGTTACTACTATGAGTTAATTATTTTTTATTTTTCTTATGTTTTTATTTTTGTTTTTAGTAGTTATTATTTTTATTTTAACCTATTGTTATGTTTAACTTATTAATGCAACAGAACAAACTATTCATTAAAACAAAAACAACCAATTATGTTTTTGGATAGACTAACAGGGTAATTATTACGAGTTAGCACAGCTTTCAAGCTGTGCTTTCAAGCTTTGCTTAATCCTATTGTCTTTAGAACATAGCCTATTTATACGAACTAACTGATTTACAATAATGTTATTAAAAACAGATTTATGTAAACAGGTTAGATAATTTTGAAATTTAACAATATTAAAATTATAGTCAGATCTTTTGTCGTATAAGTCATAAGTAAATTTATTGTTAGTACTTAATTTAATATTAATATCTAGAAAGTTTACATTAATATTATCATGGCTACTTTTAATTAGTTCCAAATTAGGAGGGTAAAAATTTAAGTCTATAGGGTTATTACTTTTATTTATTACTATTATATCATCTATATATCTAAATATATTGTAATTGCTATTTTCTATATTATTAATTTCAAAATAATATAAGTATAAATTAGCTAGCATACTTGAAGCATTACCACCTTGTGGTACACCTTTGGACTGTAACTATATACTATTATTATGAACTATGTAATTATGTTTAGTTACTAATTCTAGGAGCCTATTGAAACGAGTTAGTTTAATTTCGTTGTTTAAGTATTGAATATTATTTTGTACTAACATTATGATTATTCTTTTTAAATCAATTATATCAATATTATTAAATAGATCTTTAAAATCATAAGTTGCAATATATTTACAGTTATCTAATGTTTGTAGTTTTCTAATTAGACTATAGCTATTATCAATTATACCACAAACACCAGATGTTATATTTTTATAGATTAATTTAAGGTATTTTAATAATAATTTACTTGCTTTTGTAGCATAAGTATTATGACCACAGGTTACTGCTCTAAAAGCAATAGGTGTTTTATGAAATTTTGGAACTAAAGTTATATAAGGAAAATGATAAATGTTAGATGAAATACCTAGTAGTTTATATTTAGCTATGATTTTCTTAATAATAATATTAGTAGTTTCTTTTAATGGCTGAAAAAGATCACTATTTTACAACTGTTTTTTTAAACATATGGCAAAATATTTTTTACAAATTATAGCATAGCATAGTTGTTTTATATATATATATATATATATATATATATATATATATATATATATATATATATATATATATATATATATATATATATATATATATATATATATATATATGTATATATATATATATATACATATATGTATATATATATATATATACATATATGTATATATATATATATATATATATATATATATATATATATATATATATACATATATATATATACATACATATATATATATATACATACATATATATATATATATATATATATATATATATATATATATATATATATACATATATATATATACATATATATATATATATATATATATATATATATTTATATATACATATATATATATATACATATACATACATATATATATATATATATAAATATACATATATATATACATATATATAGATATACATATATATACATATATATATATAGATATACATATATATATATACGTATATATATATATATATATATATATATATATATATATATATATATATATATATATATATATATATATATATATATATATATATATATATATACCTGTTCTAGAGAGGGAATCTGAAAAAAATAGGTCCCGTAAGCTAAAGATTTTTCTCTCAGTATTTTTTAATTTACAGATCGGCAACAAATGCATATTTTTTGATACTGAGTTTGTTCTATGATGCTGAACATACAAATAAATAGCTCCTCTTTTTGCGTGTTTTGTTTCCCTATACATTATATGGGATTGGCAATTATATATCTTTGAAGCCCGGGCTTGAGTCAAAAACAGGGATTTTTAGATATTTGTTAGTATTGATTAAAAGAGAAAATCTTTTGGCTGAAATAAAAGGCTTAAGTCTATCAATTTTGTATAAAAAAATTACACCTAATTCTGCTTTTTCACGAACTATTTTTATATGAATTTGATTTAACGCGAACTCAAAATAATATTTCATTCTCTTTTTACACGAGTCATTTTGATTTAACAAGAGCGGTCCAATTCAACTTCTCATTTGTGTGTGTGTGTGTGTGTCTTAATTCTAAGAAAACAAAATTTTATTTGTGGCGTATTATTTTTTACGATAGTGTATCCACATCTGTTTTAATTCAAGAATTCAGTCCGCAAAAACATTTTCTACTTTTGTTCTATCAAAAAGGGAGAAAATGAAAGAAAATGATCCTGTTCTAAATGCAGATTTAATGAAAAGAAGTTCTGGAACTGGCCAAAAAAGTGGGTAATCATTTTGTCAAAGATGTCCCTAATGAGGATATGCGCTGGGAAGTTTCAAAGTGAACTGAAGTTGTTGACAGCCTCTTACAGAGAACGCCCTAACCAAAACACGAACACAGCGGTTTATAACTGAATTCGTTCGTAAAACCGGTGAATCATCAGCACCAGAGGAGACTCGTTCTGATTTTGCTCAAGGGATCACAAAAAGAGTTTCATTAAGAGAGGTAGAAGACATCATGTCCACAACATTTCCAGTGATAGCAGTGATGTTTGTGACAGTGAAAGTTTATGCAGTGAGTTTATATAAATATAATACTGATGATGATGATTTTTGAATTTCGAATTTGTTAATTAATTGCTTAAGGATGTGGTTAGTACATTGCATTCATTGTCACTCCAAGTGATGGAAACAACTCTGGTTTGCACTGACAAATTAATTTATTGAATATTAAACACATAATACTATAATACACTCCTACTAAATATTTCATACTTCATCTACACATATTACTTACAACTTCATTACTACTAAGTTAATTATCTACGACACATATATTTAATTCATTCAATTATTTTGATATCATTTTATACACATAATCACTCATATTAACCTGGTTCAATTTACTACTAACATTTACTCATATACAAGCATAGCATCATGTTAACTAAATTGTTTTGTACGAATTATCATTTATTACCATGTTTTTATTAACTTGCTATCTTGCTTGTGTGTGTGTTTGTGTGTGTGTTTGTCTGGTACAAATCTTTCAATCGATTTTTAACTAACTTCCGGACCAGCTAGACATTTGAAACTTTTAGAATAGCTCAGAACACGATGACAATGCATTATTTTAATACTGTTAGCCATCTTTATTCCATATTTTAAAATCCATTACGTAAAAAGACGAGTAGCGTCTGGAGCCAAAAGTAACTGTCCTACAGGCGCCATCTATTAACGTAATAGTGAACAAAGCATATTACATTTTCATTACAATGGGATAATTTTTATTTATGCCCACATGCTATTTGCGATATTTTCTCTGAATTCTTTCAAGTTGATGGGAAAATTCATCAAAAAAATTTTTAAAAAGTATTTATTAATACATAGAATTGTCAAGTTTATATGATTCAACAGAAAATTTAAAATCATGGTATATAAAAAGTCTTTTTATCTTGTAATTATCTCATTAAACATTCTATACTCAAATCACTTCATCATCGCGCTCTATATTAGTTATCAACGGCTACGCTATAAGAAGCAATGACGGTAATATAAAAAGAAAACACAAAAGACGGTACCCCGACAGATGATTACTGGATCACTTTTATGGGCAGCGGGCACTCGTAATGACGAATTCAGTTGAACTATCATCGCACTGGAACTGGGGCACTCTCTTCGTGGGGTACAGGGCTCCTTTAATCATTATAGATGCTCGGTACAGGAAAGTGGAGAGTCACATCCCTATGACAATGTTCCAGTCGTACGCAAACGTATGCGCCGTTTATTATCAGAAAGTGAAAATGAATACCGTAAAGTCTCGACAATAATACGCACCCGAATATAACACGCATGCTTGATTTTGCGCGAAATTTTTGGAAAAAAATTTAAAATTCGACTATAATACGCACCCATAACTCTTCAATATTTTATTTAAAAATTGCACAAATATTTATTAACATAAATAAAACTTGTAATAAAAAGAAACGAAAACGCCAAATTCAGTAGAAAAAAAATTAAATTATTAATTCAAAACAAACAATACTGTCAAATTATCAGTCGTAATCACTTTTACTAGAATACAGCTCATCTATTGTTGTTGCGTTCATGTCATAATTATTGTTGCCGTCGTAATATATATCGCCATCATCATCCTCACTTGACGATACTAAATGTGAGTCCCGTTTATTTAAAAGGAATACCTGCTTAGTAAACGGGTGGATGAATCACGGAGTGCAGATGCGCACGCACCCGTGTTGCGACAATGTCTTACAGCTGCTGTACGTTCGTTTATCCATTGTTCAAAACTAGGGTTTTTTTTGTACGCGAGTATAATACGCACCTTAATTTTTTGCGCACTAAAATGTGAAAAAAAAGTGCGTATTATACTCGAGAACGCGACGCACTAAAATGTGAAAAAAAAGTGCGTATTATACTCGAGAACGTGACGCTCTAAAATGGGAAAAAAAAGTGCGTAATATACTCGAGAACGAGGCGCACTAAAATGTGAAAAAAAAAGTGCGTATTATACTCGAGCACGGTAAAATAATTTCATGTGTAAAACAGATTTTTCTTTTGTTCATGACTAATTTTTCTCATTTTCCTTACATATTATTACATGTGTATTTTGTTGAAATAAAATAATAAGCTTAAAGCGAATATCTTCATATGGTTTTTTTAATTATTTTTAATGATTTTTTAGACCGGGGAACAATCTTCTTTTCTTCCGCAGATACAATGTCTTTTTTTACATGAATTTTTTTACACGTATTCTTCAGGAACGTATCTAACGTGTAAAAACAGAATCAGGTGTATATTTCTTCGTTAAAAAGACCCAAGTCGAAATTATAGTTCTTCGATTGGTATAAAAGCCAATAAATAACTTGGTATATTTAAATCACTGATTTTCACTTGAGCCCTTTATACCGGGCTTCGAAGATATAGTATTCGGAATGACCATTAGCTTACCTTCACCTTTTCCTTACGGGATGGGATAGCATGTATCGCAAGAATACGGTCCCAAGAATACACACACACACACACACACACACACACACACACACATATATATATATATATATATATATATATATGTATGTATATATGTATGTATGTATGAATGTATATACAGTGGAGTCTCGATCTATCGTTTTTCAAGGGACCGACTGAACGGGACTATAACACAGCAGTTTGATCGTCGGGACTGGATGAAATAAATGACACCTACGGGAAAACGATGATTCGAGAAACGATCAATCGCGATTCCACTGTATATATATATATATATATATATATATATATATATATATATATATATATATATAATCTCTAAAATGGGCTCCGTAAGCTAAAGGAACTTATGAACTTATAGAATTAAAATAGACCATTGTTTGGGTACACTTACCTTTATTACTTACTTCGTAGAAGCTTCATAAATTATTTTTTACTTGAAAAAAACTATTTTGATACTATTAATGTACGGAAATATATATATATATTTACAATAACACAATCAATATTACAATAAAAATGATTTGCTCAAAAAAAGTTCCATGGTCCCCTTAAGCAAAGAAAAAAAAAGTCTAAATTTTGGATCCAAGACTCCCTTAAGGTGAAAAGGTCATTTTCGACTAATTTGGTCAATGTCATTTTTTGCAAGAATCGTGTAATACAATCTTTTCTCTTTTCAAAACTGTTTTGATTTTCATTCTACATCAATTTGAAGCAGAGTTATAGCTATTTAAAAAAACATCTTCTGCTACAAAATTAAAGCGACAAACAATTTTAAATGCGTTTTTCTCAGTACTATGTTTTTTAGCACAAATATCTAGAGTTGTCATGATATCCCACATCATAATATATATAATTTGATAAAATTTTCAGGAAATGTTTTAGTTAATGAAATGACGCACAATAATTGATGTACCGGGTGATCAGAAAGTCAGTATACATTTAAAAAATTAATAATTCACTGAATAATGTAGGTAGAGAGGTAAAAATTGACACACATGCTTGGAATGACATGGGGTTTTATTGTAACCACAAAAAAAGTTCAAAAAATGGCCAACAGATGGCGCTGGACAGCAAACCGTCAGTGACGCTACATGAGAATCGTGTATAATAGGAGCTGTAATGAGAGAGGGAATCAGATGCACCAGCAATCGCAGCATGTTGACGTTACCAGAAAAGTCACTGTTAGTGAAGCTGTACTATCAGAATGGGGAATCTGCTACTGCAGCTTTACGATTCTATCGCCATAGGAAGGGCATTCGAACGGGTAAAGGTCCTATGACAATTGCAGCTGTGAAGAGAATGATTTTGAAGTTCACGATGGACCGACATCAATAGGGATGCTAAAAGACGACATCCAACGCCAATGTCTCACCATAAATAGAGATATGCTGTACAGTGCTGTTCACAACATTGTCCCTCGACTACAGCTATTGATGAGGAATGACGGTCGAAATGTTGAGCATTTGTTCTGAAGAACATCATCTTTGCTTTGTCATAATTTGTTATACTAATTATTGCTTTTCTTATCACATAAAGCGCCATCTGTCGGCCATTTTTTGAAGGTTTTTTTGTGGTTGCAATAAAACCCCATCTCATTCCAAGCATGTGTGTCAATTTTTACCGCTCTACCTACATTATTATACCATGAATTTTTACTTTTTCAAATGTATATTGACTTTCTGATCACCCGGTATAATAAATAGGTTTTTATTTGGGGCTGTTTTTATAAAGAAAGATATGACGAATCGGGGAAAAATTTTCATATTGGAACATAAAATTGCGTGTATTATTTTTGCATTTTAAAATTGCTCTTAGATTGTGGGTCATTTTGAAGATAACTGACATATGTATCATCTGTGAGAAGGAAATTAAAGTAGTAGCATGAGAATTTTGGGCAGTGATAGTCGTTTTAGCTAATTTCATTAAAAATTACTTCAAATTGACCAATTTATAAAACAGTATGGTATTTACAGGTAAATTTTTATTCATTTTTTAATTTTTGAGCGCTATTATACCATAAAAGACCACAAAAAATCCTTTAAAAGTGATTTCTTTTTTTTTAAAATTGACTCCGAACGTAGGCAATCACACTAAGTTAAACGTAAACCATTAAAACGGCATTTTCGGTCAAAATATCGACTATTTTTCTTGTTTTGCAATAACATTAATGCCTAAACTCTTATCTTTCTAATTCTGTTTCAATTTATGAATCTCGTGGATTTTAGTACGAAAGTAGTTATTTTTATAAAGCAAGCAATGTGTTATAAAGGGATTTATACCATGTTTTTATTTACTTGCTTTCTTGTGGGTGTGTTTGTCCAGTACAAATCTTGCAATCGATTTTTAACTAACTTCCCGAATAGCTAGACATTTGAAACTTTTAGAATAGCTCAGAACACGATGACAATGCATTTTTTAAATACTTTTAGCCATCTTTAAGCAGATTTTTACCATGTTTTTATTATTTTCAGTTAATTTTGTTTTGTAGACTGGTGCATCCATCTATCGGCCGGGACGAGAACGAAAAGTTAAACGCTAGTGAACTTCCAATTAACTTCATTTTCTTTCAAGTTGATGGGATAATTCATCAAAGAAATTTTAAAAAAGTATTTATTAATACATAGAATTGTCAAGTCTGTATGATTCAACAGAAAATTTAAAAACATGGTATAGAAAAAGTTCTTTTTATCTTGTAATTATTAGAGTTTTATCAACGTTAATTTTTTCATAGTTTCTGTTGGCGCAAAACTTCCTATAATAAAAAGTAGTCATTAAAATTTTTCACACTTTACCTATAAATGTTTGTAAAGGGAACAGACTATGCTCATGATTGCAGATTTATTAGTTTTCTGTTTTGCATAGGTATGAATCTCAAGTAGCAATGAATTTTAAGTGATTTTTCTGTAAGTCAGTACTTTAACTGCTACAGATTCTAAGATAAACAGGGTCTCCTCTGTTCCCTAGAAAAAGTCATTATCTTAATTCCCAATTTGCAAAATGGTAATATATTTGTTTGGTTTTAACTTATCATGTTATGTCAAATTTTCACCCAATTTTTTTTCCAGTTTTCCCCCCTGAAAAAATTATTTTATGTAACAGCTAAATTTTTCATACATTTTTCCAAGTTTTAACTTACATGTCATTGTATAAAATAGATAAAAAAATAGTTCAGGCAGTCTCTTCTAACGAAACTACCGCGGGTTATTAACGTAGGATTATTTTCGTTGCTTACCTCTTTTTTTTAAATTTTTTATTCGCATTTTAGTACTTTTCTGTTTAATTGTTTACTGCTACTGGGTTTGGCGCGCTGCGAAAATTATAACTCTCTGAATTTTTCCATCCGGAGGACCGTTATGGAGGAACGTAATCCTACGTTAAAAAGACAAAATTCAAAGAATTTCAAAGAATGACCTCCGAGGGTATGCGGATACCTTAAGATAGATGAAGAACTAGGACAAATTCTTTGAATCGAGTGAAACCTAAGTGTTTAATTGTGTTCATATAAAAATTATTATACCCTTTCTGCGCTATGAACCCATATATGCATTCTGAAAAAGCTCCAGTCCAAGGATTTGGGGGGGGGGGGCAACGTCAGCTCTTAGGGTTATATATATATATATATATATATATATATATATACCGTCAGTGTTCTGTAAAAAGGGCGAATACACATAGAGATTAATATGCATATTAGCCCTTCTTACAGAACACCGACGATATATATAATATATATATATATATATATATATATATATATATATATATATATATATATATATATATATATATATATATATATATATATATATATATATATATGACAGGATTGTTATTTCCTGTTATAATTCCTTTAAAGCAGTTATCATCTTTTAGTACTGGTGGCGAGTGGTAGAAATAAATAATATCAGTCCATACTTTAAACTAATTTAGTTTATTCCTCTTCATGCGAACCAAAGCTCCAACTCAGCTCATTAAGTTTTTGCCATTTTGTTATTTGAGACGCGGCGAACACACGTCCGTCGGCATTGACTTTTATCCCGCGCTCTGCCGACTTCGAGGTCAAAACAGCGCGTCCACTCTCCCGGCACATGCGCAGAGCCCAATTTCAATTTAGAATTTTCTCGAACTTTCCTTTCGCGCCCAATCATGTACATGATCTAAAAATAAATCTCTCTACGAGACTCCCTTCCACCGCAAATCGAAGTTCAATCTCAAAACGGGGAATATAACCTACTTTTCTACCCGCGCGTCAGGAAATATGAATTCTAGTGGCTTTTTCGCGCCACGAAAATGAATTAATCACTAAGCCCCCCTTTAAATTTAACTTAATTATTTCTTTCCCAATTAATTTCTGACATATATATATATATATATATATTATATATATATATATATATATTCATTCTTAGGCCCGTATTCTTGGGTTGCATACTATCCCACCCCGTAAGGAAAATGTTAAAACACACTATACAAAATGTTTCCCCCAAATAATTTAAATTTTACAATATTATTTGCATTAAAAAAACGAAAAATGCCCCAAGCTGTGAAATTTCTTTCTCTGTTACGGAATACAATGTTTTTTAAAAAATCTCTAAATCCAATCCTCGGGCACATTTTCTCCATAGGTTAATATTGAGGTGAGCAAATCCAATAGGGTTAGTACACAGCTGCCTTCACCTAAAACAGCTCAGCTCTGAAAGGAATAAGATAAACAGTCCGGAAAAATTCTCTAAATCAAGTGAAACTTCAGTGTTTAATTATGTTTTATATAAACCATTGGCTTTTAACCCTTTGTTGATCAGTGTAATGACTTCGGCATTCCTCGGCATTCCTCACGTGGAAATTCCAAGGGAACGGACACTCCTTTGTAAACTAAACTGTTACATCAGTGCCGAAAGGTGACCTTACCGTTTAGTGCCACAAAAGACGAGGCGCAGAGACTCGTCTTTTGTGGCACTAAACTTCTGGAACTATGACTTCTAAACTGTGGCACTAAACTTCTGATTACTTCTGGAAAAAACATCCTTTTGAAAAGTCCCCCCTCGTTGATAATGAAGTCTCGATGACAAAGCTAGTGCCGACTGGCCGGAGCCTAGGAGTCACGTGGAAGCGGTAAACGGTAAAGGAAGGGGCGTAACCTACAGCCCCCTCCCCAGAAGGAAAATAATAAGATGATATACTCGGCAACCGGGCGGTAGTCGTCAGTTGTCTTTTTTTTTCGAGATGATAAGTGATCTTGTGTGAAGGTCCCTGGACGGACGCGTGCCTCGCCGGAGCGGAGATTTCAGCCAACTCATCATAACATCGCGAACCCTAATAGCTTTGTAAATTTAATATTATTTTGTACAGTGTACAGTTGCCTTATGTAGCCAAGAAAACTAATAAATGCGTTGGTAAATTGTAAAAGGCTGCCAGTCTCATTTTAGGCAAAGTCCTTACATCAGGGACCACTTGCCCCCCCCCCCCAAAAAAAAAAGAAAGTTTTCGCGGACCCTCTCCAAACCAATCAATGGGGCAAAAATGGGTTTTATTTTCTGTATATACAAACTGTGAGGGATAAACAACTTAAATAAAAAGGTTACAAATAAACTTAATAACAATAATGAATTTAACGTAAAATAAAACTTAATAAAACACGTAAAATCCTACAAAAACTTAAAAAATGAACGATTGCAAATAAAAAAAGAATGATTTCTGATTGCATTTGCTCTACTAGCTGTAAAATGGCTGCGATGCTGCGAAATGGCCATGACGCTGCGAGTGCGCGTTATAGAAAATATATCAGAAATTCCTAACCAGAACAAGCAGTTAGTTACTGTCCCGTCCGAAGACATGCACCATTGAAAGTGACTGTTCACGCGGTAGCACCCCCGCACAGCCCGGGGTTTCCGAGCCACACCGATACCACTCGCGCCACACGCTCACAGAGCGTCCAGGAGCCAAATTTTAGATAGGAATTACCGAATTAAATTAAATCAACTTTAACTATTTAGGAAAGGCCACACGGGCTAAGGAATTTAGCCTAGAAGGAACCACCACCATACACCATCGAGCCACCTGCGACATTCGGGTTTTGCACCAACCGTGCTCCCCTTTCAATCTTTATTAAAACATAAAAAAGTTATACAGAAAATGAAAATACAAGAATATATACATTCCACTAAGTGGAGCCGACCGTTTCGCAGAACGGGATTGCTTCATCCAAGAGTTTCTTGACCACCAATTTCACAAAGTTTCTACAATAAAAGTCCATGTAGAACTTATTCTTGGAACAGTTTACTGCCCCAGTTGGCAGCTTTCTTCTTTGCACGTTCCACTCGCTGCACTCGAAGATGCAGTGGTCTGGCGATTGGATAGATCCACAGCTGCAAATGTTGGGCTTGTTGTGGAACCTCTCTTGGTAGGTTCCGAAGCACTCATGGCCCGTTATAGCCTGATTGGCTAGGAAGTCCTCACTGAGCCTCTTGAGCGAGACCTGCTTGAAGACGTCGTAGACCCTTCTCCCCTTGGAGGAGTGGTCCCACCTTTCTTGCCAGGAGTCGATTCCCTCACGGAGCAGAAGCCTCTTCACCTGCCTCTTGCAGGACTTAACTTGAGTGGAGACGACGTCCAACTCGGTAGCTGCCTTGGCCAGCTTGTCTACCGCCTCGTTTTCCTGGTTACCCACATGGGCCTTAACCCAGTGGAAATGGACTTGCACCCCCGAGTCCCGGATGAAAGCTTTTAGCACATCCGTGTGTTCTCCTTTACTCCCAAGAGCCCTTAGTGCTTGTAGGGTACTCCTGGAGTCGGAGTATAGATCGATTTCTCGCTTTTCGTTTTTGTTTGCATGGTCAATGGCCATGGCGATTGCTCTAACTTCCGCCACATAAGATGTGGCGTTATCCGAGAGTCGCTCTTTGTCACTGTGGACTTCTCTTCCATTTTCAAAGAGAATGTAGGCAGAGCCTACTTTCTCATTTAACTTTGAGCCGTCCGTGTAATAACTGGAGGAAGACTTGGCCTCCCTGCAAAAGTCCCATTCAAATCTAGAGAGGTTATTTACATTGCTGATAATCTTCTTTTTAACGCAGTAGTTGTCTGCATTAAAAGTTAGCCCTTGGGTCACTAACTGTGCTCCTTTGTGGTGGAGCGAGTAGAGCTTTTGCTCCAACTTTGCTTTGATGTCGAGCGGGAGGCATCCTGCTAGTACGCACAAGGCGTCTGTTGAGACTGTCCTGTAGCACTTAGTTAGCGCCAGGAGAAATGGCCTTTGTGCTTGTATCAACCTAAGGTTGATTCTGTTCGTGTCTCTGTACCAGCTCTCCGCCCCGTAGAGGAGTATCTTTTCTACCACCAGAAGGTAAATATCTTTCAAGACTTTTGGGCTTAGTCCCCATGTTTTTTTCGAGTGTCTCGCTATTTTGTGAAAGAGCTTTAGTGCTCTTTCTTTTGCCCCGTCAATGTGGGTGATCAGAGAAAGATTTTTGTCTAGAGTAACCCCTAGATATTTGATCGCTTGTCTGTATTTGATGGGTTCATTACCCATCTTGATTGTGGGACGTCTTGTGACATTGCCCTTCCAGGGGAAGATCGTATACTCGCATTTAGTTAGGTTGAATTTCAGCTTGTTAGTGCTTGCCCAATTGAGGCAGAGGTTGAGTACCTCTGTGCACGTTTCCGTAAATTTGTATATTTTTGGGCTGCTGATCAAGATGATGATGTCATCAGCGAACGCCTGCATATGCACCTTGCTAGGTGTTGGGCTATTTTTTAATAACTCATTTATAAGCACAAGCCAGAGTATCGGACCCAGGGATGAACCTTGTGGTACTCCCACATTGTAGTTCCACCTGGTGTCCCTTAAATTGACAGTTCTGCTGCATAAGAAACTTTTGATTATTTCCGTGAGTTCCATAGGAACTCCCAAGTTTGCCAGTTCTGTTAATATGTTGCTTTTCTGAGCCGAGTTGAAGGCGTTGCTGATGTCGAGGGTAATTGCACAAGTATGTTCTTGTGCTGCTTTGTTATGGTCAATTTTATCCAACCAGAACAAAGATGCTTTTCATTCTTTTAGAAAGCCGAAGAAATACAGGATTTTTTAGAATTTGAACAAAAAATTAGGGACTTTTGTTTTCTCGCTCCCAATTTAAAACTTTTTTTTTTAATTTGCCGTCGTTTTAAAACTATAAAACCAACTTTTTGTTATCACTCCTTACCTCACGGACCACTTCTTGGGTTCTCTCGGACCACCAGTGGTCCGCGAACCACCACTGATATAAACAGTATATAAATCTGAAATGTGTACTCCTTAAAACTACAAAAGAGAAATTTCTTTCACATTCATCTGCTGACATTGATGATTTAAATGTTTTGACCCCTTCCCATTTTTTAACTGGGCGACCTATTACATCAATAGTTGAACCTGATTTAACAATTATTGGTGGAAATAGGCTTGATCACTGGCAAAATTTAACCAAAAATGTGCAGATAATCTGGAAAAGATGGCATTCAGATTATCTCAGCCATTTGCAACAGAGGAACAAGTGGAAGTTTGAGAAGGATAATGCAAAGGTAGGAGACTTAGTAGTTGTTAAGGAGGATAACTTACCACCGTGTCAATGGACTTTAGGAAGAATTTGTGAGATTTATCCTGGAAAAGACTCAAAGGTTAGAGTTGTCAAAGTTAAAACCGCATTGGGTGAATACAAGCGCCCAATTTCGAAGTTATGTCTCCTACCCATGATTGAATAATTAATTAGTTTGTTTTTTTAATCGTATTATTGTTTAAGAGCTATCATGTGATTTCATTTTTTATATTGTATTTGCATTTGTGATATTGAATATTGGACTTTTGTATCTAATCCAGTCCATTAAGTGTATGTAATCTACCTTTCTTGAATGTTTAAAAACATTGCAAGGCGTGGCGGTATGTTCTGGCAGATGCCAAAAATGTAGCAACCCTTCTGCAAAGGAGCCATACTAAAAATGTAGCAACCCTATGAGGGACGCTCCCTGCCCAGAGAGGGGGGAGTCAGTGTTGTTGTATAGCTCCCAATTTAAAACTTTTTTTTAATTTGCCGTCGTTTTAAAACTATAAAACCAACTTTTTGTTATCACTCCTTACCTCACGGACCACTTCTTGGGTTCTCTCGGACCACCAGTGGTCCGCGAACCACCACTGATATAAACAGTATATAAATCTGAAATGTGCACTCCCTAAAACTACAAAAGAGAAATTTCTTTCACATTCATAAAGAACAAAAAAATTCCAGTAAATGATTCATCCTTTCCTTAGAGATCTTTACAAATAACCTCAAAGATAACTTGATACGAATTTGGGTCACGTCAGGTAATTTGAGAAACGATGAGCAAGCAGGGCTAATGCTCGCTTGCGAAACGCATCTGTCCGGACGAAACTGAGATCATCACGCTATAGTTAATGGTCTAAGCTCGCGAGGTGGTAACGAAAAACTCACGCTCATGGCTATTTAATGAAGAATCATATCTAGGAAAATTTGCTTTGCAGTGCTAACTACGACATGCATTTCCGTAATTAGATTGGTTGATTGATGGGGCGAATTTACGCTGAAATAGTTATTTATGAAGCTACCTTTTTCTTCATTTTTCTTCTAATCTATTCATATAAAACAGTTCCGTAACTGACTGACTGACTGACTAACTGATTGACTGACTGATTGACTTACATACAACGCACAGACCAAACCGCTGGACCTAAAAGGCTGACATTTTGCATGGCGATTCTTCTTATAGTGTACGGGTGCACTAAGAAAGATTTTTGAAAAATTCTTCTTAGATTTTTTAAAATTTAATTTTTAAGCTGTTTTAGTAACTTTTTTTAAGTTTGCATTTAAAATAATAATCTGAGGGTTATAAAATTGATATCACGAGAAAGATCCTAAAAATTCCTTTAAAATGAAATCTTTTTCGAATCTTTACCTCCATTTTCTGATTTTTGGTGAATTTTTAAAGATTCATTTTTATAATTTAATTTATTAAATGCTGATCACGTGATTTCTTTTTTCTAGTGCTTAAATTAGTTTATCGTCACATCCATAACAACAAAATAGACAAAAGCAATTTTTTTTCTTGCTAATGCGGCAGACGATTGGACATTATCCAAAAAACTATTAAAATACAGTAAAAGATATGTTCCTCAAACTGTACTATATTCTTTAGTATGTTCTAATAGATTTAATTTGATTGTTTTCTTCTACATTATTTTGTCTATAAAAATATCCCTTACGACTTTTTTTATAAATACATTTTTTTGATTTTTTTTTTTACATCTATTGCATACATTGATCGTAGTAATTATTATAAATATATATATATAATTATTTATTTTTGGCATTAATTGCATACATTGACCGTTGTATTTAATTTGAATGTACTCCGTAACGAAGTGCAGGTTTTCAGCTAGTAAATAAATATAACGCAAATTGTACTCGACACATCATTGCCAAATGTTGAAAATCGTAATACGAAGACTAGAGAAATACACTTTAAAAAATTAGTTACTTCTCCGTTTCGGGAGTGGGGGGGACGGTTTAAAAAAATCGCCAAACTATTATTGACGCCAGTGATGCTTAATTAACCCTTCAGCCGGCGCGCCCATTTTTGGAACACCATCAGGCGCGCGTGGCACAAAGTGCCCCCGGCTCTTTTAACGTTGATTATTCCTTTCGTAATAAACTTTTTTTTTCAAATTGAAAACAATAATTCTGCGTTTTATGACAACACATAAAATGTTGATAATGTTGATATATATTTATAATTAAAGGCCAAAGAATGCAGATACAATCGCCTTATTTCGAAACTGTCCGATTTATTGGATCTGAGGACAACTAGCGAATGGATTCCTATTATGTCCAAAAACCTAAAAAAACAATGAGATTGTCCATCTTCGTGATATGCGGGATATCCTGTAATAGCTGCACGTTGGATCAACTCCATCGACTCCTGCTTTTGTCGTATCCAGTATAATCGCTGGTTTGCCACGGTTAAATCACGACTAACAGTGAATGGAAAGGAATACGAGGGTTCAGAAAATCAGACCTGAGTTAGAAAGGGTGTAGCTATAAATAGAAACTGCTTAGAACATTCAAACCTTAGCCCGTCTGCACACGGAGCAACTCAAAAGAAACTGATAACTGACTCAAATCACAAACCAGTCCGTGATGAGTCGCAACCTATGTAATTGAATGGAGCCACGCACACGGCGCAACTGGTTACAAACCAGTCCGGACGGGTTTGTAAACCTAACACCTCGAATTCGAGTGCTTATGGCGCATTTGCGGAGAGAAAGAAAATAACACTCTTCGGCAACCTTGAAATTTCTGTTGAACCCAATAGAAAGAAATAGGGGGACCCAACAGCGCGAAATAGCAATTTCCTTCAGGTTTTATTCTATATCTCACAAACATATCTATACTAATATATAAAGAGACAGAGAGCGGATTTTATACGTGGAGGGTAATCTCCCGAACCACTGCACCTATATGACATTTTTTTTTTACTATTTGAAAGGTACATTATTCCAGATGGACATACGCTATATATTATGTATATCTGATCAGTAGAAAGAAAGTTAGGGGCCTAAATGTTGAGCTGATGCTTCACTTTTACAGCTTTTCCTTTGTCAACCATAGTCAAGTAACCATAGCAACACATCAAACGAAATTTTCATTTATTATCAGTAAAACATTTAAAATTTGAATTTTCTTTGTCGACCATAGTCAAGTAACCATAGCAACACATCAAACTACATTTTCATTTATTATCAGTAAAACATTTAATATTTTAAAGATTCAAGTGGAGGAGGTACTGATAAATGTAAAAAGATTTTTGAAATTGGCAACGTTTAAGGGTTTATTGAAGAAAATTACATTTGGAATTACGCTTTTTTATGGGAACTTTAAGGTAAAAAAATATTTACAATTTATTGGCTATCTACTGGAAATTTATTGGTATAATATTACAAAACTTTATTTAACTTATAAACTTTATGTTTTTGAATTTATGTACAATTTTATGCACAATTTAAATAATTTTTCTTCCTAATGTGGCAGACGATTGAATATTATCCGAAAAAATATTAAAATGCAGTAAAAGAAATGTTCTTCAAACAGCACCATATTAACTGTAATATATTCTTTAGTATGTTCTATTAGATTTAATTTTAATATTTTCTTCTACATTATTTTTTCTAGAAAAATATCCTTTACGATTTTTATAGATATATTTTTTATTTGTATTTTGGCATTAATTGCATACATTAACCGTTGTATTTATTATAAATATTTATTTATTATTTTTTTGGCATTAATTGCATACATTGCCCGTTGTATTTAAATTGAATGTACTCCGTAGCGAAGCACGGGTATTCAGCTAGTTTAAAAATAAAAATGGCAGAGAGCGACCCAGAGAGATTCCTCGGGTTAAACAAATTAACGTGTTTATGCGGCCTCCTGCTTAGTAAATATCTAAAGCTAGATTTAATCATGTCACTGAGCATGCGCAGAAAGCAACTTTTTTACATGTAAATTATCACTAAGTAATAGAAATTGCAGTTCCAAAAACCAAATTTGACACATCTGTAGATAAAAACATTTCGTTCAAGATCAAAATGATGTAAATAGATGCAGTAGTTTTCTCTCACGGACTGCCCAAGGAATCGGTTTAGCAACTTAAATATATAGATACTAGCTGAATACCCGCACTTCGCTACGGAGTACATTCAAATTAAATACAACGGTCAATCTATGCAATTAAGGCCAAAAATAATATATATATATATATATATATATATATATATATATATATATATATATATATATATATATATATATATATATATATATATACATTTGTTTATTTATTTATTTGTTTATTTATAATAAATACAACGATCAGTATATGCAATTGATGTTTAAAAAAACGAAAAAATATACAGTAACCACCGCTTATAGTGATCAGTGGTTATAAGAATCAATATCGGAAAAGCAAAAGCAAACGTATTTTTTCCATGTTAAAATTTTTGCTCTAAAGAATCAATCCACCGGTTTTAAGAATCAGCTTACACTCTTCGATTTCCTTTCATATTTTGAAAAAAGCCACTTAAACTCTCAAAAGGTACGAAGTTCTTTTTTTATTTTTTAAAGAAAGACTTATAAGATGGGATGGAATACAGTTGTAAAATGCCTACCTTTCTTTGTTAGACATAATATAATAGTTTCCCCTTAAATGCTCCAGCTATACACTGTCCTATTAGCTTGACCCAGGGGCATCTTTACCCTTCCGGGTCCGATTTCACTGTTCTCCAATGACAAACAAAGACAGGGACTCTTTTTTTCTCCATCTCCCACATCCTAGTTGAGGTTTCCTGGACCCTGAAACACATAAATCTTCTTCGAAGAGTCCACTGCCATTTAGTCAAACGTGACATTAGTAGATTCAGTACGTTATAATACCGTAAAACGTAAGCTAGAAGGTGAATCTTCGTCTGATACTATTGATATTGAAAGAGGTATAAGCAGCCTCCTGAAAACTTCATTACGTCAAACTACCATAGAAAACTTTTTCTTGCACCCTTCCTGTAGTTGAAATGTTAAAACTGTTAAGCAGGTATGTTGTAACAAATATTGGATTTTTTCTCTTCTCTTACTATAATCATGTGTATCTACTTATAGGTCTAGAAATTAAGTTGTATTTTTGAAATTATAAAAAATAATTTTAATAAAAGATAATTAACGTAAATTAAAGAGTATTTTATGATAAATTATCTAATCTATGTATATATAGGTGTCTATGTGCCTGTCGAAAAACCTAAATTTCGGCTATAAGAATCAACCGCTTATAAGAATCAAAAACAATAATAACAAAAGTGATTCTTATAAGCGGAAATCACTGTATTTATAAAAAAATCGTAACGGATATCTTTACAGACAAAATGATGTAGAAGAAAATATTCAAATTAAATCTAATAGAACATACTAAAGACTATAGTACAGTTAATAAAGTACAGTTTGAGGAACATTTCTTTTACTGTATTTTAATATTTGTTTTGGATAATGTCCGATCGTCTGCCGCATTAGCAAGAAAAAAATATCTTTTTTGGCTATTTCGTTGATATGCACGTGACGCAAAATTAGTTTGAAGTATCACAAAAAGAAAAGAAACCACGTGATCGGCATTTAATAAATTAAATTCTAAAAATTAATCCTTAAAAATTCACCAAAAGTCAGAAAAGGGAGGTAAAGATTAAAAAAGAGATTTCATTTTAAAGGTATTTTTAGGATCTTTCTCGTGATATAAATTTTATAACCCTCAGATTATTATTAGAATGTTACAAAAGCAACTTAAAAATTTAATTTTTAAAAAAAATCCAAGAAGAATTTTCAAAAATCTCTCTTAGTGCACCCCTACATTGTAAGAAGAATCCCCATGCAAAATTTCAGCCCTTTAGGTCCAGCTGTTTCGTCTGTGCGTTATCAATCAGTCAGTCAGTCAGTCAGTCAGTTGATAGAAAAATATTAGCTGTCAATATCCGAAAGAATATTGTACATGGTATTGGTTTGTTATTTAGTCACGTTACCAGCTAATATTCATCCATCATTAATTTCTTGCAAAAAGACATAATCCAGCTTATGTTCAGTCTTTCAATCATTCTGATAAGTATAATCGGTAACTCAATAAGGAACTTGCGAAACACGGTGGAAGTTTCACAGAACAATAGTAGCGTACTTGACAGGGGTAAGAAATAAGAAAAAGGAATGCACCCGGAGCGTAGGGCGAGATGATATAATCCTTGACTCAAATCAAAGCCTATTGTTTTACCATGAAATATGTCAGGCCCTAAAGAGACATATGAAAGCTGATGCCATCATTTTTCATCTTATTTTTTCTACCTAATATGAAGGCTGAACTTGTCTCGCGAACTCGGGTGGAAACGTAACTGATCACGTAGACAATGAAATTTAAAATTATTTCTTGTGATCTAGATTTAAATATTTGAAAAGTTAAGAAATCGTGTAAAGTCAGGATTCAATAGGTATGCCACTCCAGCATGTATTTATTTCCATGTTTTTATTAACTTGCTTTCTTGTGTGTTTGTGTGTGTGTTTGTCCAGTACAAATCTTGCAATCGATTTTTAACTAACTTCCCGACTAGCTAGACATTTGAAACTTTTAGAGCAGCTCAGAACACGATGGCAATGCATTTTTTTAATACTTTTAGCCATCTTTAAGCAGAAGTAAATTAATTTTCAGTTATTTTCAGTTAATTTTGTTTTGTAGATTGGTGCAGCCATCTATTGGCCGGAACGAGAACGAAAAGTTAAATGCAAGTTAACTTCCAATTAACTTCATTTTCTTTCAAGTTGATGGGATAATTCATGAAAAAAGAATTTAAAAAGTATTTATTAATACATAGAATTGTCAAGTTTATATGATTCAACAGAAAATTTAAAAACATGGTATATAAAAAGTTCTCTTTATCTTGGAATTATTTCCATGTTTTTATTAATTCGCTTTCTTGTTTTTGTGTGTGTTTGTGTGTTTGTCCAGTACAAATCTTGCAATCGATTTTTCACTAACTTTCCGACTAGCTAGACATTTGAAACTTTTATAATAGCTCAGAGCACGATGACAATGCATTCTTTTGATACTTTTAGCCATCTTTAAGCATGATTGAATTCATTTTCAGTTAATTTTGTTTTGTAGACTGGTGCAGCCATCTCTCGTCCGGGACGGAAACGACAAGTTAAACGCAAGTTAACTTCCAATTAACTTCATTTTGTTTCAAGTTGATGGGATAATTCATCAAAAAAAATTTTTTAAGTATTTATTAATACATAGATTTGTGAAGTTTATATGATTCAACATAAAATTTAAAATCATGGTATATAAAAGTTCTTTTTATCTTGTTTATACAGTTAATTTTACTTCTAATAATCTCTGTGAAGTAAGAAACAAGGGTAAAATCTTAATTAAAGGGGTACTGTTATGGAAGAAACCGCTTTTCGACGGCCACCCCTGAAAACGGCCACTTTTCTTCGGAGCCATGATTGGCTGCCTTATAACTGTACTTATTTCCATCAAGTAGGATTTTTTTATTTATTTATTTTTTTTTTTTTTGAGGGGTGAACGAGGTCGGTTATAAATAATTATTACCTAAAAAATGATGAATATATTTTGTAAAAAGATTTCTTAATTACCGCATTTTCCGGTCTGAACGGCCGAGCGTAACATGTCAACAGGAATGTTCCTAACAGTCCGGGATATGTTGACCTTTAGAGCCGCCAAGATAGAGACTCCACCCAGATACACCTTGGATTTTAAATAACCCCACAAAAAGAAGTCACATGGGTTAGGTCCGAGAAGCGAGGTGGGCATGAAAGTGGAAAAAAGCGACTGATGATCCTTTCTTCTGTAAAGCGATGGCGCAACAGATTTCGCACCGAACTTCATAGCTCAAAATACTGGCGTTGCTGTCGACTATGTAGTCATGAATTTGCATTTTGATGTTTTACTTGCGTTTTATGCAAATTCTCTTGTGCGCCGACAACAACAGCGCCATACCTTCCCCTATCGGCGACTTTTGAAACTAGTTTTTTTTTTCATGGAAACTCTTTCCCATGCCGTCCTTAGTCCCTCTATCCATTTTGGTGGAATACCGACTGATAGATCGCGCTACAAGTGGCTCTGAGTAGTGACAGTTTAATAAAAATCACCTTGTATATATATATATATATATATATATATCTTTATATATATATTTCTTCTGTCTGTGTGTATGTCACTGAACTCCTAAACGGTTGGACTGATTTTTATGAAATTTTGTGTGTGCGATTAAGTTGATTCGAGAATGGTTTAGATTCACAACAAGACACCCCTAGCACCCCTTGGGGGGCAGGGGAGCAGAGGGCACATGTAAAAATAATCGAAAACGACTTAATTCACTGTCGAATCCATAGTTTTCGGGGTCGCTGAGATTAATAGTGACACTCCCGATGTCGTTTAAGTGCAATTTCAGCCCCCCCAATTAGCATAGGGGGGCGAGGGGGGAAGAAGGGGAGGTATAAAATCTCCAAAATGGCCGAGAGTAGTGTCGAATCCATAGTTTTCCAGGTCGCTGAGATTATGAGTGACACTCCCGCTGTCGTTTAAGACCAAGTTCAGACCCCATTACCATAGGGGGTGAGGGGGAAGGAGGGGGAATATAAAATGTCCAAAATGACCGAGAGTAGTGTCGAAACCATAGTTTTCGGGGTCGCTGAGAGGAACAGTGGCAATCCCAATGCCGTTTAAGTGAGAGTTCAGCACCACCACCCCCATCAACGTTGGGGGGGGGGGGGGGAGAGAAGATGAAATGTCCAAAATGACCGAGAGTAGTGTTGAACCCATAGTTTTCGGGGTCACTGAGACGAATAGTGACACAACTGATGCCGTTTAAGTTCAAGTTCAACCCCCCACCTAAGCATTGGGGGAGGAGGGGGGAAGGGGGAAAATGAATTGTCCAAAATGTCCGAGAGTAGTGTCGAACCCATTGTTTTCGGAGTCACTGAGATGAATATAAGAAACTAAAAGTGTTCTTTATAATCAAGTTTTGAGTTAAATAATAGAGTGAGTTTGTAATTTTATTTTATCATTTGTATACTGTACATATACTTTTAAATACCCGTAAATAAAATTACTTTGATTTTCCACTATAGGTAGAATTCATTCCTTTTCCTGTGTAGTAAAAAACTGAGATCAATAAATACCTGGGCAACGCCGGGCAAACAGCTAATATATATATATATATATATATATATATATATATATATATATATATATATATATATATATAGTGGAATCTCGATCGATCGTTTTCCGAATCATCGTTTTCCCGTATTTGTCGTTTATTTCACCCAGTCCCGACGATCATATTGCTTTGTTATGTTTCCGAATCTATCGTTTTCCCGCATTTATCGTTCAGTTCAATCGGTCCCTTGAAAAACGATAGATCGAGATTCCACTGTGTATATATATATATATATATATATATATATATATATATATTGAGAGAGAGAGAGAGAGCTAGCTACAGAATACTTTCGTTTTAAGTTGTCTTGTTTAGACCGAAAATTTCTTTCCAGAGTAAAAGAAAAATCTTTCATTTGATTTTTCATCCATGATTGTAAGACTCCCTTTACTTCCTAATATCAATAAGCAAAATAAATATTTGCTCTATGGAAAAACCCCAGATTTGCTTTAGGCAAAGTATAGCATGACACCATGAAATTTTAATTTGATCATAATTTTTATTTTAACCGATTCCAAATGTTTAAACAGTTTTCTTTTCCTTTTTTTTTTCTAGTTAACATCTATTCAGATAAGTCTTAAATATTCAACACATTATTAACATAAATAACTAATCTTCTTTTTCAACTCACCCAGAAAGGAATTAAGATTAGTTAAAATTTGACCCGTATGAACAGTGAATTTAGACAATCCATTCAATATTTTAAACAGTTCTGGTTCCTGTAAAGTTTTTTTTTTTTTTTTTTTTTTTTTATAAACGAATGCCGTTGCATCCACCACTTTTTTCTAAACAGTAAAAGTTGATAAATTGTAATTTATAACTCAAAAAACTCTTCACATTCGGTTTGAGCAAAACAGTCATCACCCAGAGATAAGGCAGATAAGAAAACCGAGTTTTCTTTGAAAAATTGTTTTGATTTGAATTATTTATTATCCTCTCTTGTATAAGATGGCAATGCACTGTGTGACGAGTAACCCAAATTATTTACTGAGCTTCTGAATTCCGTCACAGGCTAACAAATGAAAAGGATTTTTGATTGCAATTAAACAATTATTAAAACATCGATATCGGGGTTCGTCAAGGCAAAATCAAGTTGTCTTCTTTTCTTTCTTGATCTATATATATATATATATATATATATATATATACATGATCGCTGACAAAATCCACTGCTGTGTTCACTAATGGTGGCCGGGGCACGTAAAATAGGGCGTGGCTGCAATGTCCTCCAAGTTCACAAATTTACCTCTCGGGGTGCTGGGTCAGGTGGTTTGGTCCCGCCACTTGACTCGGTTCAAAATTCGCAGACCATCAAACGGGTGCAGTGGGGACCCACCTCCTGTGGTGCACCCGGGGCAACGCATGCGGCGAAGTGGTCTCACGCTTCCGGCTCCCCCCGGAGAAGAGCCTAGGACAGAGGTGGGGAACGCGCAGCCTTAAGGCCGCATGCGGCCTCCGTGATCTTCTCTTGCAGCCTTCATAGAAACTAGCACTTTTATTAATTAATATTTAATTATATAGGTTACAACAATTTCCAAATCAATAGAATTAAATAATGAACGGCATGAATGTATGTACAGTGTCGGCCAAAATAAAGTTGACATTTTAAAATTGTTGTCTAAAGTCGCTACAATTGTATATTTATACAAATGAGCTTCGTTTACCTTGATTGTATGATACTTTAACTACACTTTATATGTAATTTAATGCTCAGAGTTTCTTAGCAATACTACCAGGCATGTTATATGATCTCTACACAAAAACTATTTTCTTACTATTATTGTTGTGACTGACTCCATGTACGTTAAAACGTATTATTTTTTTCTGCAAAAAAAAATAATAATTAATGATTAATGTTATAACAAGTTTTTATCCTTATGTGAATACAAAAATATTTTATATTGTAACTTTTTATGTCAAATAATAAATAAATAAGGACTTAATTTTTTTTGCTATTTTTCTATATAATACACCAAATTGTTAAAACTATATCTAACTATAATAATTTCATAAAAGTCGCATTTATATGTTCATCAACTTATACGGCCTCCTTTATTACTACCAAATTTACATGTGGCCTCTAATGGTAAAAAGGTTCCTCACCTCTGGCCTAGGATCAATTCTCCCAGCCATAAGAAAAAATATATATACACTCAAGAGCCAAAACATTATGACCACCCCTACATTTTGCAATGAATTCGCCTGGATGACGTGGAAGGCACGTGATCAGGTGGAAGTGGTATTTAACTGCTGCTGGAGAGTCTGAAGAATCATTCTTTCACTTACTTCTGTGTGTGATGGGAAAGGCTGCGGATCTAAGCGACTTTGATAGAGGGCAGATTGTAATGGCTCGAATGCTCGGAACAAGTATTTCCGAAACTGCACGACTCGTGGGTTGTTTGCGACCTACAGTTGTTAGTACTTATGCAAAGTGGATGAATGACGGTGAAACCAGCAGTAGACGACATGGTGTTGGACGTCCACACGCTATGAAAGAAAAAGGTCGTCGGAGACTGTCTCGCATGGTGAAGCAAAACCGGAGCCAGACAGTGGCTCAGCTGACAGCCCAATACAATGCAGGGCCAATTAGAATAGTATCGCAGCACACTGTTCAGCGGACACTGTTGGATATGGGGCTACGCAGCAAACGTCCCACTCGTGTGCCTTTGCTGACCAAGCGTCATCGCCAACTGCGACTGCGCTGGGCCCGGGAACATCGCGACTGGTCCATGGATCAGTGGGAGAGAGTTGCCTGGTCAGATGAATCACGGTTTGTCATTCATCACGCCGATGGCCGTGTCAGGATACGCCGTCTTCCAGGCGAACTGTTGCTCCCTCAATGTACAGTAGGTCATACACAGGCCGGTGGTGGCGGTATTATGCTTTGGGGGACGTTCTCTTGGGCGTGTCTGGGACCCGTAGTTGTGGTAGAGCAGACCATGAATGCTACAGGGTATCTGAACATCATTGCGGACCAGTTGCACCCTTACATGGCCTCTGTTTTTCCAGCTGGAAATGGAATGTTCCAACAGGACAACGCCCCGCGTCACAAGGCTAAAATTGTGTTGGAGTGGTTCCAGGAACATGATGCTGAATTCCAGTTAATGTCCTGGCCGCCTAACTCGCCGGATCTCAATCCGATAGAACACATTTGGGATGTCATGAGACGGCAGCTCAGAGTTCAAAGACCACCAATTCTCAATATCTCGGATTTGAGTGACCGTTGCTTAAATATCTGGTACAATCTGTCTCCGGCCATCTACCAAGGACTTGTGGCATCCATGCCAAGGCGGGTTGAAGCTGTGTTGCGTGCCAAAGGTGGGCCAACTCGTTATTGACAGGTGGTCATAATGTTTTGGCTCTTGAGTGTATATATATGACTCTTGCACTTGGTGATACACCCGAAAGGAATGTTGCCTGGCTGCTTCTTCAATTGGGAGAGGAGACGAAATATATGGTTTTATTTTAGTGACAAATTTTGCGAAGCATTTGTACCTGAACTGATTTAGGGACTATTCACTGGGTTGTACTCCATACCAGATGAGAGAAAAGCGTTCTCCTGCTTGAGCAACATCATTGTGCAATGAGTTGCATTTCCTAAATGCTGTCACGTTGTGTGCTGTCCATTTTTTTAGTTTGGACCATTTTTTTTCCTTTGTTGAATGCTGCTGAAGTGGTATCGCATCCACTGAATTCATGGGGGAAAAGGATACTTTGGTATGTCCCGATGATTGTATTTGATTTGGTGAATATATTTTTACCATGTTTTTATTAACTTGCTTTCTTGTTTGTTTGTGTGTTTGTTCCTTACAAATCTTGCAATCGGTTTTAAACTAACTTCCCGACTAGCTAGACATTTGAAACTTTTAGAATATCTCAGAACACGATAACAATGCATTTTTTTAATACTTTTAGCCATCTTTAAGCAGATTTGAATTTATTTTCAGTTATTTTCAGTTAATTTTGTTTTGTACACTGGTGCAACCATCTATCGACCTGGACGGGAACGAAAAGTTAAACGCAAGTTAACTTCCAATTAACTTCATTTTCTTTCAAGTTGATGGGATAATTCATGAAAAGAATTTTTTAAAAGTATTTATTAATACATAGAATTGTCAAGTTTATATGATTCAACAGAAAATTTAAAAACATGGTATATAAAAAGTTCTTTTTACCTTGAAATTATTTTCTCTGCTTTCCTTTGCATGGTTTGACAAGGAAAATGTCTTTTTCTGTAGGAGCGAGAGCTATTAATAGAACCAGGTGGTCAACATCTTCACTGATGATTACAACGTTGTTGTTACCAGATCATGCTTCATTTAAATGCAGATTTTATAATGAGAATGTCGGCTTCTTTATTACTTTGTCGGAATCGAATCTCATAGTGTTCCAGCTCACTGATACCATGGTGATCAATTTGCTCTTGTTGTTTTTATTTGAAAGAAACCGTTCTTGTTGAGAAGTAACTCGTATGTTTCCATCAAAATTTATGTCTTCAGATTTTTTTTCACAACAGACCGTCGATTTTGTTCACATTTTTTTGCACTGTCAGTAGTAGCTATCTTGGAGTAGCTATCAAAAACTGTACAGTTGGTCCCACAATGCTTTTTTATAATCTCCATTTGTGCTAGCAGCCGAAAAGTTATTTGTGTTCCCCATTTCACACGGTGTAGAAGAAAACTACTGCCCACAATGTTGACGCTGTCGGGATGTTAAGTTCTTTGTTTGAAATTTCAAAAACGTCGTACAAGGCCGATGTCGTTGTCTTTCGCATGCCAGCTTCATTAAACAGGGCCAACGGAAATGGAGCTAACTGATATTTTAAGTAAGTTGCTAGGTCTTCGTCGGTTTGTTTAGCGATCGCTATCCTCTGAAAATGCAACAACGAGTTAACTACTGCATTGAGGTCGTTTACTTTCACCGTACAATTGACAGTTTCAATTCGGAAAACTTTGTCCTTCCGTCAGAACTTCACATCTGAAAATTTGTTTCCTCCAATTTTTGTCAGTTTTTTTCCAACATCGATAACATTGTAGCAGTTTATACTTACGTCTCCAACAACTCGGGCGGCTATTGACATTATTTTATCATTCTTCTGAAACGGTGAATGGTTTTTTAAGCCAATCTACGAGCTTCTGGGCATCTCCTGCATCCCTTGCTTTACCTGACTGTTCTGAATAAACATGTTGATCGGATGAAACAAACACTTTTCATGCTGCGCATCAACGTTTATTCGATAGTCATTTCTGACCACACACCACTCCCAAATTTTTCCGTTCGTCGAACTGTAAAATATCCTTTTACGAATTTGTCATATTTGTCAGTACACATTTTGTACTTTAGGAAAAGCATGTCCTGCAGATATAAGTGGCAAGCTTTAGCGTACAAAAAATTACCTCTTGCATGAAAAATTGGAATCATTTGATGAACACAAGGTGTTCATTCCAATTACTCAATCGTTCTGCTCAAATATATTCTTTCATAAGGGTTACCATTTGAAAGTACTGAATCCAGAGGGCTGCAGTTGGGCCATTCTCTTTCAACTGCTTCAAAATCTTCCTCATTTTAATTTCGATGGCTCGTATATGAGTGTGTCTGTTTATGGTTTCTAGCGATAGTGGTTCATTAGCAAAATCTCTAAACAACTCATGGAGATTATTGCGTTCCAAATCAGATATGTCCATGCCGTCAAAAATTATTTTTACTAAAGATGATTGGGTAAATAAATGAGCTAAGACTGTTCTAGTGTATGCATGGACAGGCAACATTTTTTCTACCGACATAGGTTCATACATCAGTTTGTATTTATTTTAACCCACTTCCAGCCATCCTCAATGCAGCCTAAGCATGACATTAAAAGATAGAATCCACCAAGCCTCACAATACAACCTGATAACTATGGATTGGATGTTGCTGAAACTATCTCTCGAGCTTTAATATGCAGAGCTTTGACAAATGTTCATATTCAAGACTTTTGGTGCCCGCGCATCTGCGTCCCAAGTGTGATAGTCCGCTCCTTTCAAAGTGAATGATCTTTGTTCGTGTTAAACTTATGAAAAATTTAAGGAATGTATTTTGTACATAATTTAATGCTTTTCAATTTTTGTATTGAATTATTTTACATAAAATCAATATTTCTGAAGTTATTTGCAAAAAACCAAAAAGTCCACGTTTTCAAAGATGGCAGCGAAAGCTCAAATCTGATCGATGGGGACTTTTAGTATGTCCATTAGCATGCCTTAACAAACATCTCCATCAATTTTCAAAACTTTTATATTTTTTATAGCCATTCGTCAAAATCGGGTCTATTTTGTCTGCGGTAAGTGGGTACTTCCCTTTAAGAAAATATTCATGTATTTTTCTTACTTTACTAGAAATCACATGAGGAATTCTCATCATGGAAATAAACAGAGAATTTATTATCTCTTGCTTAAAAATTTAACAGTTATTAGTTTCATGTCTTGAACTAAAGAAATAACGAAAGAAAATAGTTAGTTTGCTTCTTCACTTTGAAGTCATTTTAAGAAGACAATTAGGAGATAATGTTTTATGCCGAAAGCAAAATCTGACCACCCATCTCATTTGCCACCTTCACGTATGCACAGAAAATCTGCTGAGATTGATTGCTGACATTTCTGTCCATGTCATATATATATAGTGATACCTCCCTTAACGGACACTCTCGAATAGCGGACACCTCTAATTAACGGACTTTTTATGAGTCCCAGTCCTTTTATTTAGGACAATCCATGTTATTTCCTCTGGATAGCGGACAGGTATTTTTGAAAAACTTTCAATTTTTTTGGCAAACATTTCAAAATTATTCTAACAAAGAAGCTAAAAATATATGCTTATGCGTCTTTACAACGAACTTTTTCCGACTCCTTCCTTCCGTGCTTGATACAATGAAATTCGACCCTAAAATGTGCACAATGGCATTAAATGTTGATGTCAAAAATGTTAATTTAGTTTTTTTGCCTCCTAACACCACTTCGATGCTAAAGCCACTTGATCAGGGAATTATCCTTAGCTTTAAGTACGGTACAGAAAGCTGCTTCTGAGACATGTGCTTTCACAGATTATGTCCTGCAAATCCAGCGAAGATTTCGCAAAATCGGTATCTGTTTTGAGTGCCATTTCCTGGGCTACGTCAGCCCTTAAAAAAGGTGCAACCTGGTGCGTTCCAAAATGTTTTAAGAAGGCAGGATTTTTTAGTACAAGCGAAGTGGCAACTGACAGTACTGCTGAAAAAAAGCGAAAAAGAACTTGCGGATCTAGTAGCCAATTTGGATTCAAATATCAGCGTTGAAGAGTATGTGAGGATTGATGACTGATTTATCAACTGAGGAAGAAAATCTGCATGTTTCCAATTTCATTCATCGGGACACCACTAAAGCTCTGGCCCTTTCTGAGGATGATGATGGGGAATCGCCAATTGAAAACTGCAAAATCAAAGATAATTCGGAAGCACTGAAATACAACGTACAATTAAAACAGTTCTCTCTGAACAACGAAGATTAGGAGGGATTAGCAAAGCTAAATACTATGAAAATTCACCTTGAAAAACAGGTTTGCTCTGAAAAAAGGAATCAAACTTTGTTAACAGATTTTTTCAGTAGTAATTAAAAAAATTTAGCTCCTATACATTGTATTTTAGGATTATTTAATGCAAGATAAAAGGATTAGCCTACAGTTAAAAGGTAAAGTAATAAATAGTTATTCTTTTCTTACCTAATTAATTTTTCCTTTTTAATTAAAATTGCAGGCGTAATTTTCAATCAAATGTCAAACAGAAATGCAAAAACTTTTTTTATAAAAAGGTTGTCCTCCCCAATAGCGGACACCTCCTAATAACGGATAAAACTTTTGGTCCCGTGACTGTCCGCTTTTCGGAGGTGCCACTGTACTTTTACAAGTATGCGTGATTTGTACGTTAAGTGCTTGACAGTTTAATTTATTTAGTGCAGCAAGAACTTAGGGCCTGTTTACATAAGAGTCTGGTAACGGAAGGGTTAAAGTATTGAAATATATTTAACCAATGACAAACCTCCAAACGATTAGCAACGAAATTTTTAACTCCTATGATTGGTTTATTTCCGTCTCAGCGCCGTCTTTACATTTACGCTTCCGCTAACGGACTCGTATGTGAATAGGCCCTTACTATGAAGATATTTTGTTATACATATCATGATATCTGTAAGCTTCTTCATTATGGTAGCTTTCAATAGGTGAACCAACGTTATCCCTAAGGTTCTGTTCACGTGGAATCTGTCAGTATCAGCGTTACTCGTACTGACATATTTTAAACCTATCACAGGCATTAACAATTTCGTGGCTAATCGTTTGGATGTTTGTAATTGGTTAAATATATTTCAATACGAGTAACGCTCACGCTGACGTATTCTATGTGAACAGGCCAAAATAGGGTACGTGTACACTGTAACAGGCATGTATTATTCGGTATTTAACCCGATCCGTACGGTAAAAGTTAAATTTAAGCATAGACACATATATTTGGAGGGAAAGGGAATATCCTGTACCTTCTCTGATGGTGTGTCGAGTGCCGTAACTTGGCAGGTGCAACAGGTGCACCCGCACAGGGCCCACTTGGAAGGGGGTACCCAAAATGCTATATGTTTATGTATTTGTTTTATTATTTTCCCAACCTAATTAATTAAGGTGTTAAAATGCAAATTCTTACAAAGGGCAGAGGAATGGCTAATACGCCATCGGAGTGAGGCAGCCATCTTGGAGACCTTTGGAGAACAAAACTAGGAAACCCTATGGAGTTTCCTAGTTATGTTCGAAGCATTACCTCCTTTTTGAAGGAGACTCTTGCTCGAAACCTATCCATACTTAAAGAAATTCCTACTATGTAAACCTTAGTTTATTTAAAATCTGCGATTTTTGATAAAAATTTCGCCTGGACATGCCATTTTTAATGAGAAAAACAATAAATATTATTCACTTTCGAATTTCACTTTGCCAAACGCCGCCTAGTAAGCGATAAGCGTATTGAAATAGAAAATTATGATAACCCTTGTATGGTAACCTTCTAAATCAAAGATGCCAAATCCTTTTGGGATTGTTTAGATTAATTCATTTCCGGTGTCTGTTAGCCGTGTGCAATGATGACAACTTACGATATTTGTTCTTTTTTTAATTTAATAAAACGATGGCAAGATGCTTTGAAGTCTTCCCACTTCAAAGCATCATCTTTTTCTTTCGTTTAATTACGATCCGTGTGGGATTATACGTGCATGTGTTCATGCATCAATGAAAAATAAAACTTACGATGTTGAAGTAAGTTTAATTTGTGTTTTTTTTTCTCTCAAATCTCCTTTTGCCTATTTACAGAAATAGACGCTCTTCTGACTGACTAGTATTTATCTAGTACTTCAGTTATAAATCTGACTTTTGATAGCAGAAACATATCAAATTCCTACACTTACAATTACTTCTGAATAATTTTCCTGTTGGCTTTCGAAGTAGATAATGATAGTTCATTTTAGTATGAAAATTGAAGTTTGGATACTATAAAAAAAAAAGATTAAAAAGTTTTAAACTCACTTCCGCCATTATGGCTCTTTTCGGAGTACCTGGGAAAGAGCCATAATGGCGGCTTATCCAATGATGACTGATGATTAATTTGAGGAAGGGTTCTCGTGAAATTGGTCAGTAGAGGTTTTTAAGCTATAATTACTACTGAGTTAAGAGAATTTAAATTCAAACTTAAATTTTTGATTTTAATAAAATGAAAAGACATACACACATAGAGAGAGAAAAAAGAAAGGAAAGAAAACGTGCCTTTTGGGGGGAGGGGGGGGGGAGGACGATCAAAAAAGAAATAAAATGGGATTTTATTTAGCATAAGTGATTCTTCAATTATTGTCAATTAAGTATGATTTTTTTTTCTATTTTAGACCTTATTTCTTTTCACTAGAAACACCAAAAAATTCTTTTATTCTTTTTTATTTTATTTATTTTTTTTATTATTTTTTTTTTTTTGCGCCAAGGATTGATGCTATTTTATTATTTGAATTTGAGGGTTAAACTTGAACAGAATACATGACATAATTTATATGAGCATTGTAGTTTAAATATCAAGTTGTTGCCTCCCCAAAGCAATTTAAAAATTCTCCTTATTTCGTTTATTAATTTTTTAAATCTTTGTTTTTAGATTATTATTTTTATCTCTAAGAAATCCGTAAAGATTACGTATTTTTTTCATGTTGTATGAAAATTCTTTTTTTTCTTTTTGTTTTTGTTTTTAGATTATTATTTTTATCTTATTATTTCTATCTTTTAGATTATTATTTTTATCTTATTTTTTAGATTATTATTTTAAGAAATCCGTAAAGATTATGTAATTTTTCATGTTGTATAAAAAATCCTTTTTTTTTACATTTGAAGTACCAAAAAGGTACTTTGGGATTATCCCGTCGACCATTTTCACCAAACCCGATATTATCGCCAAAAGGTAGCTTTTGCGCTAATAACCGCAAATTTTATCACATTTACTGTGTAATCCTTGGCTACGTGAGTAAGGGCCTGTTCACATAGGAGTCCGGTAGCGGAGCGTTAAAGGAAAGATGACGTTGAGACGAAAATAAACCAATCATAGGCGTTAAAAATTTCGTTGCTAATCGTTTGGAGGTTTGTCATTGGTTAAATATATTTCAATACTTTAACGCTCCGCTACCGGATTCCTGTGTGAATAGGCCCTTAGTGTTCTTTAGCATGTTGAAATATACTGTTTTTTTTTTTACTTCGCTGCAAAATGATTCGAATTTGGGATTTGCCTAGCACCGAAGAGAGTGCAGTGGCATATTTTCAAGAGTATGGAATCATTTCTTCTAAGAAAACGTGCGTGAATGGCCACGATATGGCGTTGTATATCAAAACTGATAAGCTAGGGCGATGCAATGTAAAGGGGTGCGATAAACGAGTAGTTATTCGAAAAGGCACATTGTTGGAGGGCTCAAAACTCCCGTTTGTGACTGCCCTCCGGTTTATTTACCGCTGGTCGCATGAATTAACATCAATAGAATGGGGAGAAAAACAGCTGGATTTGACAGGAAAGACAATTGTTGATTGGAACAATTATATGAGGGAAGTGTGCACTCATAGACTTCTACAACGTGATTCGAAACAAATAGGAGGTCCGAACAAAATTGTAGAGATAGATGAGAGCCTTTTTACAAAGCGCAAAAATCAAGTCGGCTGTATTCTTCCAGAACAATGGATATTTGGGGGAATGTGCAGAGAGACCAACGAGTGTTTCATCGTAAATGTTCTCAATCGAAATGCAGCAACTCTCATGGCTGAAATTAGGAACAACATTGCAGAAGGAACTACAATTTTCTCAGACTCGTGGAAAAGTTACAAAACTGATGAATTGGAAGCAGCGGGATTCCAACACTTTAAAGTGAATCACCGATATAATTTTGTGGATTCTGAAACTGGTACACATACACAAAATACAGAACGATTGTGGGGTTTGGCTAAACAAGAAACACCGCAGAACTACCCGAAAACACTTGGATTCGTATTTAAACGAATTTATGTGGCGGCGACTGCACAAGGATAATGACTTGTTTATTTGCGCTTTAAAAGCTATCAAGGATTTTTGGCCGCCGAAATGATTGATAATATATATGGTTAGATTCAAGAATAATTCAATGTGTAATTATAAAAAACATAGTGGTTTTTACTTTGTTTTGATTTTTTTATTAATAATGTGTTTTAATAATATTTTTGAATTAATAATAAATTTAATGTGTTTAGAATGTTTATTTTGGAAATTGCTTTTCATTATGATGGCGCCAAAGGATTTGCGCATTTTTGCGAGCGTTGACAGGTCGACGGAATAATCCTAAAGTACCCTTTTTTTAAATAAATTGTTAAAAATACATTTTATATTTTCTCATTCTATTCCAAAAGCATTTATTAAATGCTGTAATTATTTAGTAAATCAATCTGTTTACAGATCAAATTGGATGGTTCGCAGATTTTATCAGCAACATGCACATGTCCTAAGCGTAAAAATATTTGCCATCATATGACTGTTGCTGCATTGTATAGCATTAATATTACATCAACAGATATTTCATGCAGTTGGAGTTTACGGAAAGATCCTGAGAAAGTGAAAGCCTTGCCAGAAACTTTTCGGTGAATCCAAATTTGTTGTTGTTAAAAGAAAACCTTCAGCAGCAGACAAAGACTGGCTTAGAACTGCCATGAAAAAGGAGCTATCATCTCTTCCTCTATTTCAGTTCCTGTGTCAATGAAGAGGAAAACTTTGAGTATACTGTTCTAACATTTGACGAGATTACATCCTGTGAATAGTATCCGTCAGCTGCAGATATAGTAGCTTTCATCCTCGATAAACTAGGATGTTAAATAAACTCTGTTAACATGTTACTGGATGAAATAATTATATATGCATATTCTTTTTCACTTATTTTTTATTAAAACTTAACACGTGCACTACATTGTATATACACAACGAACAACCATTTCTTAACACACAATGATGGACAGAGTGTTGCCAACATGGTAAAGTCAAATGTACTCACAAACCAACACGCCTCCTTACATTTATCTTTACCAATTTCAAGCATAACAGGAATAAGCATTAATCAGATAAACCTTTAACACAAAACAACACTTCAAAAATTATTTCATTAACTTAAATATTAAACAAAAAATTTAAATGCAATGTAGCTTACTCAATTTTCTGACAAAATTTATATCAATTTTAACATTTCCCTGAATTTAGTGAATTTAATTTTTCCTAGGACTTGGTAAAAATATCTGCAATGTTTGAATCTGTATCAATTTTGACAATCTCAATAATTCTACTTTTAACATTTTCATTAACATAATGATATTGTACATTAACATAATGATACATATTGTACATTAACATAATTTCATTAACATAATGATATTGCCAACCTTCGTCGCATCCAACATCCTTCCATCACCAACTTTTACTTTAATCGGGTAGGGCGCGGTAGCCCAGTTGGCAAGAGCAGCGGGCCAGTGATCTGAACGTCCCTGGTTCGATGCTCGTCGCTGCAAATCTACCGCCGTGTTCACTAATGATGGCCGGGGTACGTAAAATAGGGCGTGGCTACAATGTCCTCCAAGTTCTCAAATTTACCTCTGGAGGTGCGGGGTCAAGTGTTCCGGTCTCGTCACTTGACTCGGTTCAAAATTACGGGACCGGTCATTTAGCCAAGTCGGACTCCGACCCTTGTGGTGCTATGAAAAACAGGAGCCGCACCTTCATCGCCCATAGCCTTCGGGACTTGACCTGATGTTACATGTCGGTCAAGGGACATAAGCAAATAACAACTTTAATCGGGTTCTTCAATGTTACTTGGTCTTCAAAGTATTCATCACTATTAATTATATGGTCTAGTCTGTACACCCGCTGTCCAGCAACCAATTAATTTGATTTTTATTTGTCATACTATTTTCATTTGATTTTGACATGTTACTTTCAATTATTGTAGTATGAAAACTTTTTCCTGGCTGGCTATAGTTTACTCTGTTGTTGGAGTTTGCACCACGTCCGCGATGTTTACTAAAACCACGACTACGCTCCTGATTATTTGGAAGGCTTCGACCACGATAATTAGTAGAACCACTGCCACGATAGTTCACTTGATCGCGACCATACCAACAGTACCTTATCACGTGTCCTAAATTACCACAATTAAAACAGATATTCCCTTGTGGACCCGATTTGTGTGTTTCAATTTTAAATGCATTCGATTTTTCTATTGGTGCACTGTCTTCACAATCATTTTTCTCTTCGAGCGATTTTGACTTGATTTTGCTTTTCAAATAATCAACTGTTCTGTCCTTCTCCGGCAAAACATCAATTAAATCACCAATATGACTGTAGTTTGATGGTAATGCTCTTAACATGTAATTCAGTTTTTCTTGTTCAGTCACGGTTGCACCGGCCTGTTTAAGCTCGTTCACAGACTTCTCAAAATCATCGAAAAATAAACATAAATCTGAGTAATTTTTCAGCTTAACATTTTCTAAGTTGTTTCTACATATGATTTACAATGATGTGGAAGTTTTCAAATACATCGTATCAAATTTGGCTATTATATCAAAAGCAGACTCGCATTCACAGATGTATTCCAATTGCTTGTTAGTGATTGCACCGTAAATATAGTTCGTTGCTTGTATATCTTTATCGTCCCATTTTTCTTTATCGTCGTTTGCATAAACTTTTCTTTGAACCACTTCTTTACACTTTTTAAACTGTAAGAATTTCATCATTCTTATTTTCCAGTTGAAATAGTCCGTACCGTCAAATAGCGGTATACTAATTTCACTGTTTCTTGCACACGCCATTTCTTTTTTTTTTTTAAAGCAACTTACAAACACTCTAAATCTTCACTAACATTCAACAACGCTCTGCAACCATGTTAAATAAACTCTGTTAACATGTTACTTGATGAAATTATTATAGATGCATATCCTTTTTACTTATTTTTTATTAAAACTTAACACGTGCACTACATTGTACATACACAACGAACAACCATTTCTTAACACACAATGATGGACAGAGTGTTGCCAACATGGTATAGACAAATGTACTCACAAACCAACATAGGATAAGCAAAAGTTTGTCTTTTCTATGACATCTGGACAAGCACAAAATCCGTTATGGGGAGCATACCGAAAAGGGCGGTTTACTTCGAGCAAACTAGCTTCAATTTTGACTGCAATTGAACTAAGCTATATTCCGTCTATTTGCTAAAAACTCTGGTGAATATAGAAATTTTGCTTCAAAAGTCATTCAGTGGGGTGTGGGTGCATGAAAAAATGGCCCTATCTATTTATGCAGATGTGAAGGAATGCAATGTAGAAACTGGTGGTCTCTTTCTTCATCAAACTGGCATATTAGGGTGCTCACCAGATGGTCTTATTGATAACAATAAGATCATTGAAATTGTGTCCTGTAAGTTTAAAAGATGACGCTGTCTTAAGTTCACTTGCTTTCTGGTAAGTGGTATTTGACTATTAAGCAGAATGTAAAAGCCACTGTCCTTTCATCTGACAATATTTCATTTTATGAATTGTCTGTTGATGATATCTCCTTTAATTTGAAACCTCCCCAAGATAAGACGTACTATCATCAGATTCAAGGTAGCTTGCATATACTTAATAGAGATATTTGTGATCTCATTATTTGGACACCAAATATTACTTTAATTGTCCCAGTAGTGAAAAAAGCTGAATGGTCAGTAAACATAAAAAAGTTTATTGATTTTCATAGAAACATATTTATTTATACTCTTATAGAGTGATTGTTGAATATGGTGCGTCGTAATATAGTAATCAATTCAGTCCACCTTAGCCATGTGCCACCTAAATTTTGACCGAGCATCCCCAGGGGTGACATCTGGGGGATCGTACCTTCTCCCACTCTCTTTGACCTCATAGAATGATTTTCCGTTCTACGAACGTAACGTGCCCATATCCGGCCTAGACACGAAGGTATTTAATGGCGCTCGGGATTCGATCCGAGCACCTTCAGTACCGAAAGCCGACGCGCTACAACTAAGCTACCTTGGACCTTCAATCCAGATTTAATAGAGGGCAGACATTTAAATATTTTCTTTGACTTCAGGGAGAGCAGAAAAATGTCTTACAGAATATTTCGCCAAAAAATAAAACTCTCCAGTTAAACATTGCCACATAACTGGATTGAGTAGCATAATAATGTAATTATTTAATGCAAAGTAATGTGATTATTATGTAATTGTAATAAATTATTTTTTTAAAATTTGATTGTTTAGAATTTTTTTGCGTTCAAATACTTTTAAAGAATATCATCGCACAAAAATGTTACATAATATTTAAAAAATTATAAATTGTACGTAAATGATTTCCTGTTTTTAACTAGAGTTCCATTATCGTTTGTCACACTGAAAATAGGACTGCAAAGGGTTTATTCATAATTAAATATTAAAATAGAAATGATATGACAAGCAGGTACTTATATTAAGTGCTACGCAAAACACAAATACGAGAACGAGTAGGGCTGACATAAATCAGCAAACCTTTTTCTTTGTTGTTTAGTTACTGGGAAATAAAAATATGCACATGCATGCTTCTGGTAGCAACTAAAGATATTGGAGAGATATTTACCGCCAAACCAGAGATAAATCTGAAATGTACAAAAGCATTCGCACTTGGAGAAAATCAGCCAACTCTGTGCCTAATGTTTGCGCACAAAGCGTAAAACAGCGGATTTCCAAAGAAACCTTTCAATTTCCTTTAAATATTGCGGTTGGAACACGGTTAAAAGTATTTTTAAAATTAAGTTGACGTTCTTCGGTATACATTTCAATGGGTTTTAAGAGTTTAAAAAAATTGGCTTTGAAGTAAAAAATCCTCGAAATTTTCCTCTAAGGACGTTAACATGGGAGCGATTAGTTCTGGTCTCCAAACCGAAATGGCGTCCCACTCCGATGGCGTATTACGGCACTGGTTGTGTTATTAAACACGGGGAATCCGCGGACTGAAAAATGTTCAGCGCCATGTACTGTTTATACACTCAGTAACACGTTTTTATTCTGTCAAAATATGAATAAAATTGTTTACTTGAGATTTTACATCGTGAATATATTTATCATTTCCGATCCGCAAACTTTTCTTTCTTCCTAAATAATTCTGCGTTCGTCTAGAAAGCAGTGGCAACAGAGCTTAATGTTTACTTTATGTTTGTTTACTTTCGTTTCGCGGACCGTTAAAAGGCGTGTCAGGCAGATGCGCGATTACTAAGAATGGAAACTTAATTAACCTTCGTTGTGTTTTACCTCCTTCGATCAAGCTGATGATCGTTAATTTACTGTGTTAAAATGTCTTTATGGTTTTCACAAAGTAAATTTTTGTGTATTTAAATTATTGTTTCATTTATTTATTGATGATATTTTTTTGTAAAATATATTAGATCTGTAAAAAGTATGTTTAATTTAAATTAGCTATTTTCTATCTTTTATGATATTCATGCGTAACTGTAAGATTTAGGTGCAAATCATTGCGCATTGACACTTTGTTATTATCTGTATACATCCCTGTAAACAAAAATTACTTTGTTACCAGCACAATGTAATTTTTTGATGACAATCTTTTACCACGTTTTGACTATGTATGTCTTATAAATTTAATTTGCTGCCTAATATTATGATAATAAATGTATGATATTGCATGTAATATAACTTTTGCTATCTACCGTTTGATAAATAAGATACTCTTTTTCAAAGGGCATACGGTAAAAGCTTCACTGAAATTTTATGCACATTAAATTTACAATTGAGCATTTACTCAAAACTCCGTAGTTTCGTTTGATTTATAATCCAGTTCCTGTTTATTTGTAGCAACTTACATATTGCTTTGTATTTATTTATTGATGACTTTCTTTTGTAAATTATATTAGATCTGTAAAAAGTATGTTTAATTTAAATTAGCTCTATCTTTTATGATATTCATGTGTAACCGTAAGATTTAGGTGCAAATCGTCGCGCAGTGAAACTTTGTTATTATCTGTATACATACCTGTAAACAAAAATTACTTTGTTACCCGCACAAAGTAATTTTTGATTTACCAAATCGGTAACCGTGTTTTGCCTCTGAATTTAATTTGCCTACGTACTCATGTAAATATGAGTCTGAACATATTGTATCATAGATTAAAACATAATTCTAGGTTAGTTTATCAAGCATTAATATAATTCTTTTCGTGTTTCCCCCCCCCCCCCCCTCCCTTTTTATACCTTCAGTTTTGAAATTCAAAAAGCACAATGGTGTTCATAATTAATAAAGGTTATCCAATTTTCTCTTTGTACTGATAGCTAATATTGTGTCAGCATTAAGGTTGGTATATATAGTAATATCAAAGTAATATATGAGTAAAAATTTAATTTAAAAACAATTTTTTGACAAACTTTTAAGTTACAAAATTTCTTTTATATAGGTTGAACTAAAGTAATAAACATGTGGTTAAATGTTATGCCTTTAATGGCTACATCTGAGATCAATCAGTCATCTCTCATTAGGTTCGCAGGGATTTGATTTGTATCTGATTGATAAATGGTAGTGACCAGGATTGTCTTGTTCTGGGTTTAAAATATAATGTTTCCAGTTGTGTGTTAGTCTTTTCTAAGGCTTTTCTTTGATTAAGTATAATATGAAATGGTTTCCTCTAAATCTTATATATCAAAGGAATAAAAGAATCATCTGGTGTTTGCAGATTGTTTTTTCTGTTAGTTATCATCATTCTAATTATTAAAAGGTAATATAGTTTAGTATAAATGTGACTCTGATGAAGAGACTATCAAACTTTGGTCAAAACAACCTCATTCAATGAACAATTTTAACCAAGCTTTTATTGATATGAAGAAGGATTTATCTTATCGTACTCATTATTTTAGCCATATATATTAAAATTTATAATAGTTATATTGTTAAATTATACTATTTAGCATACTATGATTAGTAAAGATATGGCTCTTGAAGCTTATGCTATAAGTTAAATTTTGATAAGCATCATACTGCATTCATAACTTGAAGAATTTATTTAAAAATTAATTCTCATGATCTTGTTCTTTTCAGGTCATCTCGGAATGAGGTGCTGCAACATAATCATTTTTATTTTTTATTTTGTTTCATCATTTCTAGTCATTGTAAACTCAGAGCTTTTTACAGCTGTAGTAGAACTTCAAAATCTATTATACACAGAAGGTGAAATTGTGAAAACATTAGAAAAATATCTAGAAGTAGAAGAGCAAAGATTAGAGAAAGTAAGATGGTATGTGAATGAATATATTATGATAATTTTTGTTAGAAACTTTGCATAGTGAATAATTTAAATTATAAGTTCTTTCTTTTTGTACTTGCAACAAAAAAAAGGAGCTGCAAATATTTAAATGAAAAATGAACATTAACTACACAATTGTTTCTTGGCTGTATGACTTTTGAAGCAGAAATTTTGGTTTATTTGAATTTGCATCTGTATCAGTGATGAAATATTCAGAAACTTAGTGACTAAATTTGCCTGTTTAAAATAAGTAATTACTTGAATCAACAAGAAGTTTTTAGGTGTTGTATTTTCTTTAAATGTCTGTAAGGAGTTCAGTTTCAATGCTTTTGTTGTGAATTATTTGTACTATAACTATAGGGGTAGTAGTCTTCTTTCACAAGAACTTCTATGAAGCAAGAACCTATATATAGTAATCATGTCTGTAAAATCCCTGTAATGATTTCAAGGAATTTTTATATTTTATAACCAGTAACTTAACTAGTGTCTCTGTTCAAATGTATATATGTTCTGGATTCCCTTAAATAATTTACTGGTGTTTTACAGGTTAAGCAAAGAATATGATAAATTGTACAAAGCTGCTAGTAGTGATGCTGAGACATTTTTGTCTAACCCTGTAAATGCTTATTTGCTAGTAAAGCATCTTACTGCTGACTGGAAGGCTGCAGAAAATTTAATTGATGGTCAGGCTGGTAGAGGTATTTTATAAAGAAAATTATTTTCTTGATTCATTCTATTTTAGTCTCTTTTAGTGATATTCTTAATTTTTTTTATATACAAATAAATGATTTTATTGTAAATTCTAAAATTTGATTCACTTTGCTTTGAATGAAAACTGTTAAATATTTAAGTATAATTATTTCAACTCATAATTTTCTTCACTGAATGTGAAAATGTTTTATGAAAAAATTAGAGGATAAATATAATAATTTTAAAAGCTAACAATAATGTTAGGTAATTTATATAGAAATAACTTTAGATAAGTTTGAGGCTAATAAATAGTTCCAAGATAGTTAAATCATTTTACCTTATGCTATTTTAAATTCTCTATAAAATCTCTTATTCCTTATTTTTAAATCTACATGATTATATCTCTAGTGTTTTTTTCATTATGAACATGTTTTGTTATATGCATATATTTAAGTTGTGTATATTCACTTTACGTTTTTCTGAGTATGTAAATTTTTTTATTATTATAATTATATGGGACAATTAAAGAATTTTTTATTATTTTATCTACATTGGAGTTTAGTTATTATAATTTTATTAATTAAAATAAATATTTCATATTGCTTTGCATTATGCTCAGTAACACTAAATGATTTTGTGACTAATACTGCCACTCTTTCAACCATCACTTTCACTCTTTCTTACTTCATTTTTTTTTCTTTTTAAAATCGAGGCCTGATTCAAATAAATATAGATAATTTCTTATTTTTTCAAAATTGTGTATACCATATAATACTCTGAGTGTGAGATAAAATACAAAGTAATGAAATAAACTTGATAAAACAACTTTGAAGTTATACCTTCAATGAATTTTTATTTACTTTTTATTTCTTATATGCAGAAACATGCAGACTGAGTCCACAGGTATACAGAAATAAGAGAAAAATACAAAACTGCATAGAACAAAATCGAAAAAATACATAAACAAGAAAAACAACTAAGATAATATTCTCCTCTGATCATGAAGCTTCCATTAACATCTGTACAAAGAATGCCCTGTTGAGGCAGAGCAGGACTTGATATGCCTACCGTCCATGTTGTCGGAATTACAAAGTGGGCAAATAGGACTAGGAGAAAATTCCCATTCTGTTTTAACCCTCAGCAGGCATGCCGAGGGTTACCCATGTACAAAGTGCATGGGTAAGCCCATGTACAAAGTGCAACATTTTCGTAATTTTGAATGCTTTGTTTTTACATGTAAGGGTTGAATGTTGTAAGCAGTTTCTATTTATAGCTTCACCCTTTCTAATGCAGGTCTGCTTTTCTGATCCTTGTATTCCTTTCCATTCATTGTTAGTCATGATTTAACCATGGTAAACCAGGGATTATACTGGATTACAATACGACAAAAGCCAGAGTTGATGTAGTCCATCCAATGTGCAGCTATTACATCGCATATCTCAAAGATGGACAATCTCATTAGTTTTAAGGTTTCTGGACATAATAGTAATCAATTCGCAAGTTGTCCTTAGATCCAAAAAAAAGAACAGATTTGAAATAAGGTGATTGTATTTGTATTCTTTGGCCTTTCATTATAAATATATCTCAATATTATCAACATTTTATATCTTATCATAAAATGCAGAATTATTATTTTCAATTTGAAAAAAAAAAAGTTGATTACAAAAGGAATAATCAAGGGTGGAAGAGACGTTGCACTTTGTGCCATGCGTGCCTGCTGGTGTTTCAAAAATTGGCGCACCCGCTGAAGAGTTAAATACACATCCAGGCAGTCATGTTCAGTTGCAATCTTAAAAGCAGCATCTGCTATTTCACATGCTCCATCAGGAAGGACATTCAGGGTCTTACTCCAGACTTTATTTTTAATACAGTTTTGAAGGTCAGAAATAAAAGAACCCTTTATCTATGAATTGTTATTTAACATGCTTATTTTAAACCATGGCACAGACTAAAATTGACATTAAAATTATAAATTATTTTTTAAGCAACTAATCAAAATTATTTATTAATAATGAATACATTTTTGTTGATAAAAATTATTAAATTATTACATATTACAGTTATTAAAGTATAACTGATTGTTTAATTATTAAAATTGGTCAATAAACTTGCTTGTGGTTAGCAATAGAAAGCTGTAAAACATAGGTTAACTTTTATGAATTGTGTATGATCAAAATTGGCAATCTCCATCATACTTTTTTTTCGGTAAAGGGCAAAAAACTGTATCTTATGCATATTTGAAGATATAAATTCGAAATTACTTTTGAAAAAATTCTTACATTATTTTTTACTCATAGGCTATTTCTTGAAAATTTTTGTCTTTAATTCATTGAAATAATTTTTTTTTCTTGAGATTGCTACTTTTAATCCTCACTTTGGGAGATTGTCAGTTTTGACCTTGAACAGACTTCAGATTGCTGCTTTTGATCGGGAATGTTCTGCAATCTGTCCAATATTTTTACAGAAATTAGTTATTTTTAAAATTAAGAATACATTTCAGTAATGAAAAGTATTTTTAGTTTTTCTTTGTTTTTTAACAGAAAAGATGAATTATATTTTAATCTCAAATAACTTCTAAGATCAATAATATGCAATCTTAAAAAATATTTACAATTATGCAGGGCTCGATTTGAGGCGGAACATGCCAGAACGGCGTTCTGGTACCTCTCTTTAGGAAAAAAAATTACAATAGTTAAACTCATTTATTTAATAAAATATTACTCTGTTGTTAGTGTGTGGGCCTGGCCTATTATGTATATATATAATTTGGAATACCCTCATACTACCTGGAATGTTACAGTTCTGGCACCTAAATTTCTAGAAATCGAGCACTGCAATTATGAATATTCTTTACCAGTTTAAATGACTAAGTCTTTGGCTTCTCAAAATTTCTACGAAATCTAAATTTTCTCTTCCTTTATTTTTACTTTCATTTTGTGCTTCTGGAATTTGAACTGGTATGGCTTCCTTGTTATAACACAACATATACATATTGGGCCATTGTTCTCTAAAATGTTTCATATGTAGGCTATTTATATCTATTAGCTTCAAAATGTTAACATGGATGCTTTTTGCTATTATTATATCAGAATTGATCATATTCAGTGTTTTACCTTTCTCCAAAATGTTTTTTGCATTGCAATGATCATTTTTGTAAAACTGTCCCCCCTAACAGTAATGGAGACTTTTGCATATGCTCAGTATAAAACCTTTTTGTTGTAGGAAATTTAAAGTGGCAGTAACCTGGTAGCCTTAAATGTTTTTGAATTTCACTTTGCCAATTGTACACTTTATAATCTGTGCCTAACTTTCAGGCTGTAGCAGTTTTTGAAACTATCACGACATATTCCTTTGGATCACTTATTACTTTATTTCTCTCTCTATTATGCCAAACTCTGCCAAAGGCTTATAAAAGAATGCCCCACAATTGGAAAAATTATCTCAAATGTTTTCGCATTACAATGAGGTTTTAACAGCCATCGCATACATAATGTTTTAAAACTTAAATAGAGGTACATAATAAATTAGTATGTTTAAATCAATTTTTGGCAGGTTTAATACATAGAAATTTACGAGGGTAGGCTTAAAAGTAACGCACACATGCTTGTAGAGCGCGAACGAAATGACCTTCAAAACCACGCCAAGTGGCATATGGAAGTTACATTCCCCCTCAATACTCATCGCAAGTTTTAAGTCATTGTGTTCATCCAGTGTATTTTGGAAAGCGGTAGTATGGAGACGTATTCTAGTGCTATGTCAACGGCGAGTTATACAATACACTGTTATCGAATTTTTAACAGCTGAAAAAGTGACTCCTACTGAGATTCATCATCGTTTAAAGGCTGTTTATGGTGACGATGCTGTTGATAGGAGTACTGTAAATCGATGGGTAATAAAATTTCGTGGTTGCGAGCCTGGAAAAGCCATAATTGTTGATGAAACACGCAGCGGACGTCCGATCACTGCCACAGACGATGAACATCGCAAACTCGTTGACGATTTGATTCAAAATGACCGGCTAATCACTCAAAAGCGTATCACAAACCCTATTTGCGTGTACAAGGAATGTGTCTGCTTCATTATAGAATGACTGGGATACCATAAAATATGTGCTCGATGGGTACCATGCCGTCTCACAGACGAGAACAGCATTGGACTGGAGAGGCTCTGCGAAACTTGAAGTTTGAACCGATTCCACACCCTCCTTATTCCCCGATCTTGCGCCTTGCAATTTAAATTTTTTTCCTCAACTCAAGAGAGACCTAAAGGGTAATAATTACACCTCAGACGATGTGGTGAAGGCAGCTGTCAAGTCGTGGATTCGAGAAAAGTCGGAAGAATTTTTCAGTGACGGAATGAGAAAACTTGTTATACGTTGGGAGAAATGTGTTAGCCTTACCGGTGACTATGTTGAAAAATAAATATATGATTTTAAAGCTTAAGAATTGTACTTTAATGTTCTTTTTCCCGATCTCGCTATTTCTTTTTGTTCACGCTCTACAAGCATGTGTGCATTACTTTTCAGCCTACCCTCATATATTGAGCATACATATATTGTTGTTTTTTATGCCTTGCACTTGATTATTACAATGAGGCTACTTAAGGTATAGTTCCTATTTTCCAGTACTTATGTGAATATTCTTGGGAAAATAAATGTTTCTTCAATAATAATAATAGTGGAATTTGAGAGATGTCATGCAGCATTTTTTATGAGGACACAACCTTCCTGAATAACAATCATATATGGTTAGCTGGTAAAAGCTTGTACAGTACAACCTTCCAAATCTAGGCGTCTTAAATCTGGAAACCCCTCAAACCCGGAATGTTTTAATAAATGGCCAATTTTACTTTTCCATTTTGCCGATGGATGTCGCTACCAAAATAATCGGTAAAAAAATGCACTTCCTTGAAAGGAATTGACAGGAGCAATTTTGGAGGCTTTCAAGTGTCTGGGAAAGAAGCTTAAATAGCAGAATTAATAGAATGTGCAAATAAAGGCAACATTAACTTAGATAAATCGGACATACAGGATGTTTAAGACATTGACAAAAATGTGCCGATCGTCAGTTCTCTGAGAGATTCTGAAATTATTGATAGTGTGGTAAATAACAAAGGTTATGATGACAGTGATCATGAAAATGATTCAAAATGCCCCAAAATTGAAAGAATGTCAACGGAAGACCTGATAAAATCATTAGATTAAACAATATTAGGCTTAAAACACCGGAATTTTATCTTGGAACAGGAAATTATGGCATTATATAGTATTCGAGAAAAAATAATTTCCAATAAACTCAAACTAAAGCAACAGACATTATTGCTTGAAATGTTGTAAATATGTTGTAATTGACTTAAATGTTGTATAATGTAATTATATTTTCTGTATTTAGGTTTATTAAATAAACCATTTCACATGTTTTTTTTTAAGTGTGTTTATTTTTTCTCCTAAAATTTTATAGTGTCATTTAAAAATCTCTCAAATCTGGAAAATTCCCAAATCTGGAATTGCTGTGTCCTGAATGATTCCGGATTTGGGAGAATGTACTGTATCCATGACTTCTGCATGTGTAATCCATCCATCAGTGTATGTATGTGCCCAATATACAAGGTCTGACAATAAAGTTCGGTGAATAGTCTTGTAACATTAACATTGATGAAATATTAACGAAAGTTACCTTACTGTCCTTCGAAATAGTCACCTCCCATAACTATGCACCACTGACATCTGCTATACATGTTCTGGAAACTTTGCAAGAAGTCTTCTTTTGGGATGGAGTTCAAAAGCCTCGTCACGTTTCGTTGGATGTCAGGAATATCGTCAAATCTCTTTTCCTATCAAAGCGAGTTTGAATAGGAAGAAGTCTGAAGGATTGAGATCTGGCGAGTATGGTGGATGTTCAATTTGCACCACCCCTTTTTTGCCAGGAACTGTTTGACGACATTGGCTGTGTGAGGGCGAGCATTGTCGTGAACAAAAAACCATGAACCTTGCTGTGTGTACTGGGGTCGTACCCTGCGTACACGTTTCATGAAACGGGTCAAAATTTCAATGTACCCTTCAGCATTCATCGTCGTTTCCTCAGGTAGAAATTCCTTGTGGATAATGCCTTGACTATCAAAAAAAAGTTATGACCATCGTTTTGATGCGTGATTTTTCTGCTCTGACCCTTTTCCGACGAGATGATGCAGAATTCCATTCCATGGTTTGCCGTTTCGTTTCAGGGTCATACCTGAGACACCAGGTCTCATCCTCAGTGACAATACAGTTCAAGAAGTTTGGTGTCGCCGTTTCGACAAAATCCTGTGAAGCCTCTAAACGTGCCTGCTTGTGATTGTCATCCAAGTGATGTGGCACAAGACGACAACACATTTTTCTCATCCCTAAATTCTGGGTAACGATTTGTCGCACGGAACAAACGCACTAAACAAGCACTTTGTAAAACAAGTCTTACATGGAACACAAACGACGCTCAACTGAACAACGGTGGGGGCAGATGGTCAACACCTACCACTACGCAGGTGCAGCGTTTTGTTTCGCCAGTGTTGCCAGATCAGCCGTTCTGACTTCATTCACCGAACTTTATTGTCAGAGGTTGTATTGCATTGCCTTTGGATGAGTAATTTAAAAATATTACATGATCTTGTTCTTAAAAGATGTAAATATCCTACAAAGTAGAATAATAGTTCTGTTTGTTTTATTTTCAGAAATGATTGAAAATATTACTCAACAGAGCCATTTAAAATTTCCTGATGATGAAGATCTTAGTGGTGCTGCATCTGCTCTAATGCGATTGCAGGATACTTATTTATTAGATACAGCAACCCTTGCTCGTGGTCTAATTGAAGGAACAGCACCATCTCCAGAATTATCAAGTAATAATTTGTATTGAATTTTAATGTTGTGACTGGACTGTATATGGCATGTTTGTTTAATTGAACCAGCCGGTTATCAGGACCAAAATGATTGCGTCCCGATGTGGTCCGATTAACCGGCATCAACTGTATACTCTAAAATAAGTTTATTTCAAGCCTAATGAAAGTCTCCTCCTTTTCTTGTATTTATATCTTGCTTGATATATTAATGTTATATATTATTTATATCATTTTAATATGTTTTAAATTTTGTTTTGTACTTTCCAAATTAATTAAGGGGCATTTTATTTTCATTAGCATTTTAAATTGATTTTTCTATCATAAGGTGCAAAATTAACCAGCTTTTCATTAAAATAGAATTTAATACATTTTTGCCTCTAGTAACACTTTGATGACTAAAATTGACAATTGACAAACAAAGTAAGATTTTAATTTAATATATTTAATAACAGAAATCTTTTTTAAAAATTTCAGGTATAATTAAGTTAGATTTAGGGTAACACCATAGGGTAACATAGTAATTTTAGTTTATTAAAACTCTTGGAACATCAGTAGTTGAAGAAATCATAATTTGCTTTTAAATATTAATTTCTTATTTGATATGGATTCTTTTTTAGGTGGTGATTGTTTTGAACTAGGACGTCAAGCTTATAATATGCAGGATTATTATCATACTGTTCTTTGGATGCAAGAAGCGTTAGATCGTATTGAACAAGAAAATGTAAAATCTACTGACAAAGTTGAAGTAATCGAATATATGGCCTACTCAACATACATGGTATGTATATATACATCCAGCCACAGATAAAGCAAACATTGTGGTTTTTTGTTTACAATATTCAACTGTGATTGATCTACTTCAGTGGTTCTTAACCTTTTTAGTGATGCTGAGCACCATTATATATATATATATATATATATATATAATTTAAGCCCGGTGGCAAAGTGGTTAAAAGCATCAAGCTGCCATGCCACAGGTCCAGGGTTCGATCCTGCGACTGGGCAAGGTTGACTCAGCTTTTCATCCCTTGACTAGGTCAATAAAATGAGGACCAAGCATGCTTAGGAACTAAACTCTGGAGGTCCGACGTCAGGTTGACCACTTAACTGAGACATAGTATGCTGTATGGCACCCCAAGCCCACGGTCAAGAAATTGGAAATGGGTACCTTCGGCCTTGGTCCGCAGCGGACTGTTGCACCATGAGTTTAGTTTTAGTTTTTATATATATTATTTACTAGCCAGGCTTCTCCTGGCTATGCTTGGGCTTTGCCCAGCTATCAAATCACTTGACATTCGAATCACAGTTCACTTGAATTTAAATTTTTTTTCACTTTAAATTGCCAAAAAATCCCCAAAAAATCAGTACATCTTCAAATGATCTATTTATGGTTAAAAAGTTTTAATTAAAAGCATGAAAAATAGAAAAATAATTAAAAATTAGACACATAATGAAGCATTTCTTTTCAGTGATTCATTTTTTAGTGAGAATTACGCTGTGTTTACATTGTAAAACATAGCGGTTATGTTTTGTTCAGTGGAGTATGCATTTAGAATTGAAATATCTCTAAAACTATTAAAGTAACAGAATAAGTGTACGCAGAAAAAATTAGCAGTTTTTAAACCTCTTCCCAAATATGTAACATTTATGTACTTTCATAAAAAAAAAATACATCTTTTTCAACATTTTCAAACATGGCTGAATTTCACAACACATGCTATACTGGAAATTGTGTACCCAGAATTGTTCCCCGACTGGCCAACAGACAAGGTTTTTCTTTTATTTATATAGATAGATTTATTTATTTATATGTATGTACAGGGCCAGCCACTCCTATTCGACAACCACCCCTCTAAACGACCATATTTTGTTGAGAACCAATTAAAGACTCCATCGAGCCAATGTTATGGAAGAAACACCTTTTCGATGGCTACTCCTCAAAACAGCCGTGTTTTTTCAGAACCACTACTGGCCGCCATAGAGAAGTTTCACTTTGTATGCATTTATATATATATGTGTGTATGTGTAATTTTTTTAAGGGGGAGGGGGCAAAACACTAATACTAATGTTTATGTAATTCAACAAAATTTGAAAATTGACAATACAAAAAGGTATGCGGTTTTCAACATATATTGTATTAAAAAAGGTAAGAAACTGATTTCCATAAAACTGATGCCACTTAGTACTGGACAAACTTTAACATGTATACGATTATGACAAAACCATATGTCAGTCATTGATTCCTGTGATTCAATCATGCTAGTTACTAGGCAAGTGGTTTGTTTAAAATTTAATTTAGATTACTATGTATGATGATCTGAGATTTTCAAAACATGCCATGTGTCATGACTTCAAATACTTAATCATTATTTTTTTTTAGTTCTTTAAATAAGAATTAGGTGAGTAAACTTGAACCTTTACTTTGCAAATTAATTAACTTTACTTAGTAACGTGACATATATCAACAATTTTGTTTTAAAGTTCTTTTTAATCTTTAATCCCTTCTAAAAGAAATTCTAAGCATTAGTGTGTCTACTATTCACTATTAAAAAATTAAATTTTTTATAACCACCAATTTTTTCATCTTTATTAAAATCTTTAACACTAGAAAGATAGGAATTTTTTTCTTACTAAAGACTGAACGCCATAATTTTGATGGTTGGAAATAAAATCTAGAATATAAAATATTTAATTTAAAAAAATTGTTAAATGCTTTAAATTTTGAACTATTTCATACTAATATATAATAAATTAGTATATATTTAGATATTTTTTTATGAAGGTATGCTGAGCTGACAACCTGGTATGGTTTATCCGTAAACATATATGCATGGTTTGTGCAGTCCTTATTTTTCAACACCAATATTTCCAAAGGGCCAACATTTGTGTTACTTGCAAAAGGGGGAAGAGACGAAAAGTAACTAACATTTTTCCGGTATTATTTTAAAGATTTCTGTCTGTTTTCTATATTGCCATCAAATCAACGACTTTCAGTCTTAGTGGGTATACAACACATTTTCTCCCCCTCTTTACTATCGAATATAATTTTTTAAATGTGTGTGCATATTTCATGTAAAATTAAAAAAATTCATAAAATTTCAGAAGCCTGAGGATATAAATGCAGACATAGAGCTCATAGTATGTCTGAAACTGTCAAAACGGTAGCCGTCTTTCTAGTGTTAAATTGAATGGAAAATATTTAAATTTTTTTAAGCTGCAACATTCTTAATTTATTTGTAATTAAATGTTTGATTTTCAGTTGGGAAATGTAAGGCATGCTGTGAAGTTAACGAAAGATTTACTTTATCTTGGTAAGTTAGATTGACTCTATCTGACATTACAAAACTTGCTTTAATGCATGTGTGAGACTTGTTTATTAACATGGATGAATTCTGAATAATTTAGATCCTGAGCATCCTGGTGCTCATGGAAACATTGATTATTGAAGTATTGATTATTAATCTGACATTACAAAACTTGCTTTAATGCATGCCTTGGACTTGTTTATTAACATGGATGAATTCTGAATAATTTAGATCCTGAGCATCCTCGTGCTCATGGAAATATTGATTATTAATCTGACATTACAAAACTTGCTTTATAGCATGTGTGAGACTTGTTTATTAACATTGATGAATACTGAATAATTTAGTTCCTGAGCATCCTTGTGCTCATGGAAATATTGATTAATGTTTGATTATTAATCTGACATTACAAAACTTCCTTTAATGCATGTGTGAGACTTGTTTATTAACATGGACAAATTCTGAATAATTTAGATCCTGAGCATCCTCGTGCTCTTGGAAATATTGATTATTAATCTGACATAACAAAACTTTCTTTAATGCGTGTGTGAGACTTGTTTATTAACATTGATAAGTTCTGAATAATTTAGATCCTGAGCATCCTAGTGCTCTTGGAAATATTGGTTAATGTCTTATTATTAATCTGACTTTACAAAACTTGCTTTAATGCATGTGTGAGACTTGTTTATTAACATGGATGAATTCTGAATAATTTAGATCCTGAGCATCCTTGTGCTCATGGAAATATTGATTATTGAAATATTGATTATTAATCTGACATTACAAAACTTGCTTTAATGCATGTGTTGGATTTGTTTATTAACATGGATGAATTCTGAATAATTTAGATCCTGAGCATCCTTGTGCTCATGGAAATATTCATTATTAATCTGACATTACAAAACTTGCTTTAATGCATGTGTGAAACATGTTTATTAACATGCACAAATTCTGAATAATTTAGATCCTGAGCATCCTCATGCTCATGGAAATATTGATTATTAATCTGACATTACAAAACTTGCTTTAATGCATGTGTGAGACTTGTTTATTAACTTTGATAAATTCTGAATAATTTAGATCCTGAGCATCCTCGTGCTCGTGGAAATATTGATTATTATGCTGATGTCTTAAGAAACGAGGATCTGCATAGAAAAGGTGATATTGGTCATATTACCAGTGAACTTCAGAATTCTTTATTAATTAGAAAACCTGAAGCTGATCTACACCCAGAGAAACGTGAATATGAAAAATTATGCAGGGGTGAACATGTCAGAGTAAGTTGTATAGTCAAAAAATTATGTATTCTTATACAGTACAACCTCCCAGATCTGGACATCTGAAATCCGGAAACCCCCCAAATCCGAAACGTTTTAATAAATGGCCAACTTTACTTTTCAATTTTACTGATAGATGTAGTTACTAAAATGATCGGTTAAAACCTCTTTTCTTTCAAGGAAATGACAGCAGCCATATTGAAGGCTTTCAAATGTCTGGGAAAGAAGCTGGAATAGCAGAATTAGTAGCTTGTGCAAATAAAGGCAATATTAACTGGGATAAACTGGACATACAGGAAGTTTTAGACATCGACGAAAATGTGCCAATTGTCGGTTCTCTGAGCGAGTCTGAAATTATTGATAGTGTGGTAAATAACAAAGGTTATGATGACAGCAATCATGAAAATGATTCAGAATGCCCCAAAAACAAAAGAATGTCAATGGAAGACCTGATAAAATCATTAGATAAAACATTATTAGGCTTAGAACAGCAGAATTTTATTGCAGAGCATGAAATTATGGCAATATATAAGATTCGAGGAAAAATAATTTGTAATAAGCCAAAACTAAAGCAACAGACTTTATTGACTGAAATGTTTAAATTATAATGTAATTACATGTTTTGGATTCAGGTTTGTTTAATAATTAAACCATTTTACATGTTTTTTTTAAGTGTGTGTTTTTATCCTAAAATTTTGTAGTGTTGTTTAAAAACCTATCAAATTCAGAAAATTCCCAAATCCAGAATTGCCATGTGCTGAACGATTCCGGATTTGAGAGGTTGTACTGTATATATATATATATATATATATATATATATATATATATATCTTGGTTGTACTGTATATATATGTGTGTGTGTGTGTGTTATTATTAAAATATTAGCACTTGAAACACATTGTAAAATTGTAGTCATAGGGCTGAAATGGCCAAAATTCAATAATTATAAGCAGTTTTGTATATAAAAACACATTTATTAAGTCATTTTGGAAGTGCAGTGAGGTCTTTCCTCAACAAGGGATCCCCATGATCTAACTGAAGAGAGTAAATGTAAAAATGTAATTATACATCACTTCATATCCCAAAGTGGACCCTTGTGGTCAGAATTGTCATTAGGTCGGCAAGTATTTAACTTATGCATTGCCTTATATGATAGATGATCTGTATTCCTAAAACTGCACATTATTATAAATAATAACCAGGATATTTTATAATATTTAAATGTTTATTTTTGTCTACATTCTTCCTGCTAATAATTATCTTGCTTTGTTGAATTATTTTGCTTTTAGTTATACAGAGGCTGTTCACACATTTTTTTGACGATGTATATTGTATTCACAAAACTAAATTACATAAAATTCTTGTGTTTTAAATATTCTATTTGACATCCCTTATTCTGAACTATCTTTCGACACCGCAATTTCCAAGATAATAATGCCTTTTGAAGTGTCAGAAGAGGTATTCTATCCCATTCCTCCTGAACAGCTTTCCAGAGTCCTATAAGGGTTTTGGGACGACGTTTGGATAATGCAGATTTTAAAAGTCCGAAAGCACAAAAATCCATAGGTGATACATCGGGAGATTTAGTAGGGATATCAGTGAAGGGTATGGCCTTGATACCAGTTTTTTGTTCCATTTCTTTTAGGAAATTTACAGTGGATTTTGATGTGTGACTGCTAGCTTTGTCCTGATGGAGTCTCACAGATTGATGGCACTGTGGGTAAAGCGATGGTATTTCATTCAGAAAAATTAGCGATAAAATATGTTCCTGATAGTATTTGGAGTTAATCTTGACATTTTTTCCACTCTCTTTATTTTTAACTTGCCATTATAAGAAAAACCAGCAACAATCATGAATCCCTTATAAAAACTTTCTTTCGATTTTTTGAACCATGTACTTAAATTTTTTTCTCCCCTTTTATGATAATAAATGGCTCTTTTTTTGTTGCAATCATTTAAATACACCCATGATTCATCTATTGTGACAATTGTTTTCCATTTTTCTTTGGATAAGTGTTTCTCATATAGAATTCTGCAACGTGTCCTGCGTTCAGCGATATGATTTGGAAGAAGACGAAGCACATTGCATTTTTTCGCTTTCTTAAGATTTAAATCAATGTTTATCATTTTGTTTACAGTGGACACCGAGCATTTTAATTATTTTGCATCTGTCCTTTGACTAGGGGGATTTTCTTTTAACATTAAACAACGTACCTTTGCTATAGTCGAAGATGTCCGTTTTTTCCTTGGATACTTGTTTGGAATTTTTGTCCCACTTGAGGCTCCAATTTGACGTTTTTTTCCTTTCTTGTTGACCATATTACCTATCGACGCTTTAGATATCACAAAACCATGACTCTCACATCATTTTTGTATAGCGGAGTATGCATATTTCTCTTCGGAAAGAGCATAAATGTAGCTTTCGAACCACTGCTTTGTTAAAAACGCCATTTTGAATAAAAACAAAACTTTCAAGCCGCGGACGATAATTTTGACTTTTAAAAACATAGTACAATTGCAATTTTTTCTCTTGCAGCAAATGATTTTTTATTGCCACTTACCAAAATCGTCTAAAAAATGTGCAAACAGCCTCTGTATAAGATATAAATAACAAACACTAGAATTTCCAAAATAGCCATGGGATTCAGTGTAGTATTTCACTAAAGGACTACAATAGAAATCGCTTATAAGATTTTTGTTTTATTTATGTGAGACTTGTGATTGATGCTTAGAGCACAAATGTTTGATATCAAACCTAACAGTTGTGGGTGTGACAGTAGCTAATTCATCCTCAGGAATGAATGCTTCAATTTGTATATCAATCTGTCAGGCATGAGAGTCATTAATTCAACTTAATACAGTAAAAACTGTTTATAAGAACACCGGTTATAAAAACATATAGCTTAAAAGAACGGAATTATTAGTTCCCGGCCAATTCTCATGTGTAATGATGGATATAAAATCCGGTTATAATAACATCATTAATAAGAACATATCGCTTTTAGTGACTTAAAATTAATTTGTCTCTGGAAAAATAAATTGCTTATAAGAACATGTTAATTGGGAAATAGCAGCACATTGTTCTTCAACCATTTTATCCATTTTTTATCTAAAAAAAAACGGAATAAAATTAAGAAACTTCGAAAAAGTCCACATGCTGACATAGATGAAGCCCTTTTGCATTGGTTTAAGATTCAAAGGAGTGCCAACATTTCCCTAAACGGACCGATTTTGCAAACAAAAGCAAATGAATTTGCGAAGCTCTTTAAAAACATTATTTTGTTTGTTAAACTTCGGGGATCCAGACATTTCGGGAGAATCAGTGGAGAATCGAAGGTTGTGCCACCAGGTTTGGTTTGATTTGGTTCGGTTTGGAGCGCTACAATCAACATTTTGCTACACGAGGGCTAATTAGACCAGGACCTACTAGTTAAAGCCGATTCCGAACGGCTACAAACATCCATGCCAACAGTGGAACTTGAAGACTCGAACCCACGGGACCTGAACCGAATGCCAGCGCCCTAGCCATTCGGCCATCAACTGGCCGCCGTGTCACCAGGAGTTTCTGATAACTTGCTTAAAACCGTTTTCACTACGTTAAGAGAAGGTTATGAAGACCATGAAATCTTCAATATTTAATAAAAAAAAATCGAATTGTTTCCTGCCTGCTGGTTTTCTTGGGCTAAAAATCCTCCCATTTTTTAAACTGAAGACGCTAGAGATGAAACGCTTCAAGACTGGGTTCGAGATTTGCCAATTGAAAAAGATTTACTTCAGGAATATGAAGACATTGATTTGGCTCTTGCAACTCATGGGAATGTAACGGATGAAGATATTGTTGCAGGCGTAAATGCAGAGATTTCTGGCAGAGATGATGATATTGACGACAGTGCCAGTTCAGAAGATCTTTTGAACGAGTTTCCTTGTCCGAGTATTAAAAGAAATGTTTTCAGCAATCAATACTTTAAATAAATTTTTAGCTTCCAATGACGATTTTGTGAAGGATGCAATAAAAAAAAGCTGTCAATGAACTTGTCGCGATAACCAAAAAATTTTTTTTTACAAAAAACAAAACAAAAAAACTTAAACAAACAAATATTACTGACTATTTTTCAGAAAATGAATAAACATGTAAAAACAAAATATTGCATTATGTATGTACATTCATAATAGCTACATAATTTTATTCACTTTTCTTTTTAACGTTTTTAGAACTATGTATTTGAAAAAGTTCAAAAATACATACTTATATGAAAATGAGCAGTGTTTTTCTCCTTGATTGAACTTGAACCTTTTACTCATTTTTTGAACGTCATGTTTCAGGTGTAAATAGAAATTATGTGACAATGAATTTTGTATTTCCAGCAGTTGTAAGTTACCTATCGGATATAAAAACTATCGATTATAAGAACCAGTTTTTAAAGTCCCCTGGATGTTCTTATAAACGATTTGTACTGTATTTATTTTAAGTGGACCCAACTAATATTGTTTTGTTCATTTAAAAAAAAAATCTTGTGGCACCCTGGCCAATCTCACAGCTCCCTGAAGTGCCACTGCACACTGTTTGGGAATCACTGGCCTAGGCTAACCCTTACGTCGGCTCATCTCTCTTTATACTGTTCCCTAGCTCATCAGTCTCACAGACCGCCACAATAGAAAATTAGGATATTTTCCTATTTTTATAAGTTTTTCGCAGTTATAAGTCATTAATGCAAAACTACTGCTACCTCTCGTTCTTGAAAAGGTTAAATAAAAAATAGATTATTCAACAAAAATTTCAGAATCCGATTCTTCAATTTGTGATAGTGTGAGAAAGACAAAATGTCTGGTACGTTGTGAAACAGGAGGAATTCTTCCAGCCATGCTAGCTACAACAATAAAACAAAGATCTTGGAAATAGAATGCATGCAGACTCACAGATAATTAGTACGGTTCAAGGCTTATCGGTCATACAGACCAGTAAAAATTTAAATCAGTTCAAGGCTCATCGGTCCAAAAGACAGACTATTTATAAAGATTAAATTTGCCGACAAAATACGAGCGGGTGAAAATCTCCGATGTGTTGTACTTGGAAGTCAAGACCCGACTGAAGAACTCACAAACCCTCAACAGTCTGATCACCACCACCACCACCCCACCATTCAGAACAGGTGTAACAGCGGTCTCCTAGACCAGTGGTTCCCAAACTATTTTGGTCGTGGAACCCCCAAATTTGTTCACGGAACACTGAATATTTTTTAAACAATGACTTTTCAAAATTTAATATCTGATATTAAATGAAACAAGTATTATTTTGGTATTTCAGATTTTATTGAATTAAACAAAACTAAATAAAAACAATTCATCATAGAAAAAATTAATAAAAATACAAAACATAAAATAAAATAAATGAAAAAACTTTCATGTGAAGAATGCACTTGCTTCTTTGATTCCATGATTCTCTTAAAATTGGGCGTTATGTTTGATAACTGAACTCGTATATCTGGTGCAGCATCAAGTTTATTACGATATTTGTTTTTTGTCACAACATATTTTGAAAACCCAGCTTCACACAAATAAGTGGTTGAAAATGGCAATAGAATTCGAATAGCCTGTTTTGATAAATTTGGATATTCATCGAATACATCTGACCAGAATATTGTTAATGAAACTGTTCTAAATTTGGCTTCTAATTATGTATCCGAACTCAATTCAATCAAATTTTCATAATCCATGGAATGAAATCCTTTTGGTTTTTCTTTTATTTTGAAAGGATTTTGTACCCAGTAATTATCTTGATTCTCTAGGTATGGAAAGTAATCACTGAGTGATAGCTGTAAACTGGACAGATGTGTTTTTATACCATCACGGATTTCCATATCTAAATCCACTTCAGATTCTTCGAGAAAATCACTAAGAGTCTGGAAACAGTCGAAGTTATTTTGCTCCACAGCTGAAATCCAATATTGTATTTTCCTTGAAAAGGCAACCAATTTATCTTTTGTTTGCAATATGTTGACTTGTTTTCCTTGCAGAGCCAAACATAATTCATTCAATTTTCTAAATATATCAGCAAGGTATGCAAGTGTAGATAGCCAAGTCATATTATTTAATCTGTCTGATAATTCAAATTTATGACCAATAAAATACGCCAACAGTTCCTTTCGCAATTCAAATATTCGCACAAGAATTTTACCACACAATAACCATCTAACTTCCGTATGAAGAAGTAAAGTGGTGTGAAGACTACCCATATCTTCGCACATGGCTTTGAAAATACGTGATTGCAATGGTTTACCTTTAATAAAATTAATAATCTTCACTGCTTCATCTAGAACAGATTTTAATGTCACTGAAATCCTTTTTGTTACTAATGCATATCTGTGAAGAATGCAATGAGTACTGTTACAGTTTTTTGCAGCATTTTTAATCCGTGCTACAGCACCACTCACTTTTCCTGTCATTGTTTTTGTTCCATCACTGCATACTTCAATACATTTTCCCCAGTTAATTTCATACGTTGTCATAAAATTATCAATGCAGTTAAATATATTCTCCCCCGTGGTGTTAAAGTTCACACTTTCACATAAAAGCAAATCTTCTTCAATTTTTTTATTAAAATCATACCGAACGAAAACAAGCAAAATTGCTAATCCAGCAACGTCTGTGGACTCATCTAGTTGTAATGCATAAGCATCACATGCCTGCAACTGTAAAATAAGTTCTATTTCAATGTCATCGGCAATATCGTTAATACGCCTTTTTACCATATTGTTAGAAAGAGAAACACTTTCAACTTGTTTACTATACTCTTCGCCCAATACACATGAAACGATATCTTGAACGCAAGGTTTAATAAGTAATTCACCAATAACATGTGCCTCGCCTGCTAGAGCAATACGGTAAGATACTTTATACGATGCTTCCGTTATCTTTTGATTATCTGTTTTGATTTTTTTTACCATAAAACTTTTGCAATTATTATGGCTTTCAAATTTTCTTTTAAAAAAAGAAATATCTTTGCCTTTATCTGTTGGGTGATTTTTTTCCAAATGCCTCAGTAGTTTTGCTGGTGCTAAGGAGCTGTTTGTGAATATTTTGTTGCAAAGCAAACAAACTGCATCTGGAGCCTCCTTGTCACCAGTACTAGTAAATCCAAATGACAGGTAACTAGTATCATATTTACATCTTTTCGTTGATACCACCTGTCCAAAATTAGAAGATGGCAGAGTTGGAAGATGAGGCTGTAGCTGTATGGAGATGGAAGTTGATGGCATTGCGGGTTCCAGAATGCCTGTATCTGTAGATTCCGCGATTTCTGCATTACTACTAACAACGTCAGTTTTCTTTAACGACCCATATTTTAACCATTGATCCATTATAAGGGCAATTCTTTTTTATAGAAACAAAAATGGTAAAAATATTAAAGAGTATAATGAATAAATTATAAAAACTATTTATAGTCCTACCTGATTTATAAAAGCACAAGAGGAATAGAAAATACTTATTTCTGTTCACTTGAAAAAATAGTTGTGTTAGATTTAAAGTAACAGCCTAACTCACGATCAGAGTACGAAAATCAACTGATTGCTACGAGAACCGTTCGCTGAGTGAGTGTACCCAATTCACACAGCGAGAGCGAAACATTATTGTATAGGTCATAGGTCAAGGTTAGCGGTGTGGTTGGAATGACAGTTACCGTTAATAATACAAGGGCATAATAGCATTGGCGCAAATACACTGGTATATTGCACAAAAAAAAATTACATAAATTTTGGTGAAGTGCGAATTGCTACCGATGCTTGTGTTTTCAGTCGCCTTATTTAAAAATTTTAAATTTTATTTGGTGTGTGTTATATTGCAAACTTTCCAAGGAAAATGTGAATATATTAAACACCATTCTTATTATTTTTTTTAATGAATTAAAATTTGTCATGCGGAACCCCTAAATTTTTTCGTGGAACCCCAGAGTTCCACGGAATACACTTTGGGAACCACTGCCCTAGACCGATGAGCCGACGTAAGGGTTAACATTAGTTCTTGACATTTTTATGCAGCTTTGAAAATAGATAAGAACTGGGAAGTTTTCTGAATATGGCTTTGGAGATATATCCTTTGCAAATACAAAAACTTATCACACATTGACATGGGCAGGGCCGGCCATCTGGGGGGGTGTGGTGGATGCTATGTACCAAGGCCCTGCAATTGAGGGGACCCAACATGATCAAGAACTAAAATAATATACTCTTGCATATGAAAACTTGACAATATTCCTATTGTTGTCAGTATGATGGAAAAACATGAATTAGAAAAATGTTCCAAAAACTTTGTAAAGTTTTATAACAAAGATGTAGATGAAAACCTATCCAGGATATTAGTTTGCGACGGGATTTGATTTTGAATGAAAGGGATGTAAATAATACACAATACATATTGCAATACATACTAAATGATAATTATAATGAGTTATTTCTAAGCGTATTAAATGAGTTAAAACTTTTCTTTACATTGCCAGTTACTATAGCAAGTGCTGAGTGCTCTTTCAGCAAATTAAAATTAATACAGAATTATCTTCGGTCAAGCATATGTGCTGAATGCTTAAATGCACTTGCTATATTAAGCATCGAAAAAGAAATTGCAAAAAATTGGAATTTTTCTGAAGTAATTAATGTATTAGCAAAAACAAAATCACGCATTAAATAAACATGCATTAGTAATATATGTTTGTGTTTGTAATTTTTTTTTTTACTTTACAAAAAACTTAGGACCCCAAATGGTTTCTTGCACCCAGGCCCCTTTATAGAGAAGGCCAGTACTGGACATGGGTGCATACATATTCAGTGTGACTGTACAGAAAAATAGCCCAAAATATGTAGATGTTATATTAAAAGTTTTTTATGAAATCTTTATCAGTGATTCTTTGATACTAAAATAGTGCTTTCTGTATAACCCTTATTTATTCTCTGTTTATAATAATGTGAGTGTATGTGGGAGCAGTAAGTATAGTAAATAATACTTATACTATAAATATAACTTATACTATAAATATACTTATACTATAATACTATAAATATAAATAAAAAGTAAATAATTCAACAGAGAAAGATAATTACTAACAGGAAGTGTTAGGAAATTATCTGTTTATAAATGTTCCTTCACCTTTACTTTAGGTTATTTTACTTATAATTTTTCTTCCCTGTTTTTATTCTCCCGCTCTCGTGAATCATAAACAGCTCACATTAATGTAACACATCAAAATGAACGAGCCATTCATTTCGCCGATCGTACGTCATTACTTATGAGGGAGTGTCCTCAAAGATTGTAATTTTTTCATTGGATGTTTTCCTTTATTTTGCAAATTTATAACCATGCTCTGTTACTAGAGATGTATTTAAAGGACCTTGTTCTTCAGTCTTCACTTTGGTTGTTGTCATTCACTTTTCAGGCTGATGCTTTTCCCCTAGGCTGTTGTATTTCTAGGACAGTAAGATTTATGTTTTTTTACATCTTGTACTTTTTGTAAATCTTCGTTTTATTTTTGTCCTTATTTAAATTTAAAATAATTTTTTTTTTTTTTTTTTTAACTTTAAAAGACTTATAATTTTTACCACACTGATCCAACATGTATTTAAGTTCTATTTGTTAGGATTAAGAACATTAGGAAGAGTGCAGACAAAATAAATCAAAATCACGCACTTAGGGCTCAACGTACCATGTCTGTCTATTTTCATTTGATTTGACTATCTGTTTCAACAGTGATCTCGAGTCCTTGGGATGTCTTTTGGTTAGACCTGCATCCCATTCAAAAAGTTCCCCTTGAGGTAACTGATTTGGTTAGGCCTCCTGATGAAGAGACCAGTCAGTTGCCTCGTTATATGGTTTAGTTCTTTCACTGCTACAGAATCTTGCATTTATGGTGCGTTGAGCCCTAAGTGTGTGATTTCAGTTTATTTTGTCTGCATTCTTCCTGCCAGTAATTATCTTTTTCTGTTGAATTATTTACTTTTTAGTTACATTTGTCTGTTTTCAGTATGAGGATTTGTTGCAACTCTACAATCCTTTATTGAAAAGTTAAAATTTTTCAACACTAGGGTAGGTTTTCTGTTAATTTATTTAGCTGACAATGCCTCCTGTATATGTATTATTTTGTGTTGAATTATTTACATTATTTGTGTTACTTTTTATAATTTTCTTTTGTGGTTTCAGTTAATGTGATGCTTTAAAAATAAATGCACATGTAAAAAATTTCATATTTGATAATTTCAGAGTCCTGCTGAAGAACGTAAACTCACGTGCCGTTATTTTACTAATAACGACTCATTTTTGATTCTACAACCAGTTAAAGAAGAAGTACTGAACTTAGATCCAAGATTAGTTATTTACCATAATGTTTTATCTGACAGAGAAATAGATGTTATTAAAAATTTAGCAAAACCAAAGGTTTGAAACTTTTTTCCTTTATAGCTTATTTTTATTCATATCATTTTACAAATGAAATGTTTCATACAATATGAAATGTAATTTTATTAATATCAATCATGGAAAATTATATTTTTTGGTTTTATGAATTATTAATTTATCTATTGTATAATTTATATGATTAAAAAACTATGTATCAAGTTAAAAATGCACTACAAAATTGCATAATCATATTTGTTAACAGGTTTAATTGTGGACTTCTGACATTATCTGTTTTTACCTAAATTTATTTTTAATCTCAAAGACTACATGACTACATGACTCTCAAAGACAAAGACTACACTTCCTATGTGATTATTGCTCCTCTTGATGCCTACTATCACCCATCTGAATTTGTCGGTCAAATTTTGGAACACCCTGTATATATATATATATATATATAACATAGAATGAATATATACAGAGGCTGTTCACACATTTTTAGACGATGTATATTGTATTCACAAAACTAAATTACATAAAATTCTTGTGTTTTAAATGTTCTATTTGACATCCCTTATTCTGAACTATCTTTCGACACCGCAATTTCCAGGATAATAATGCCTTTTGAAGTGTCAGAAGAGGTATTCTATCCCATTCCTCCTGAACAGCTTTCCAGAGTCCTGTAAGGGTTTTGGGACGATGTTTGGATAATGCAGATTTTAAATGTCCGAAAGCACAAAAATCCATAGGTGATACATCGGGAAATTTAGTAGGGATATCAGTGAAGGGTATGGCCTTGATACCAGTTTTTTGTTCCATTTCTTTTAGGAAATTTACAGTGGATTTTGATGTGTGACTTTCCTAGCTTTGTCCTGATGGAGTCTCACAGATTGATGGCACTGTGGGTAAAGCGATGGTATCTCATTCAGAAAAATTGGCGATAAAATATATTCCTGATAGTATTTGGAGTTAATCTTGACATTTTTTTCCACTCTCTTTACTTTTAACTTGCCATTATAAGAACAACCAGCAACAATCATGAATCCCTTATAAAAACTTTCTTTCGATTCTTTCAACCATGTACTTAAATTTTTTTCTCCCCTTTTATGATAATAAATGGCTCTTTTTTTGTTGCAATCATTTAAATACACCCATGATTCATCTATTGTGACAATTGTTTTCCATTTTTCTTTGGATAAGTGTTTATAGAATTCTGCAGCGTGTCCTGCGTTCAGTGATATGATTTGGAAGAAGACGATGCGCATTGCGTTTTTTCGCTTTCTTAAGATTTAAATCAACATTTATCATTTTGTTCACAGTGGACACCGAGCATTTTGATGATTTTGCAACTGTCCTTTGACTAGGGGGATTTTCTTTTAACATTAAACAACATACCTTTGCAATAGTCTAAGATGTCCGTTTTTTCCTTGGATACTTGTTTGGAATTTTTGTCCCACTTGAGGCTCCAATTTGACGTTTTTTTTTCCCTTTCTTGTTGACGATATTACCTATCGACGCTTTAGATATCACAAAACCATGACTCTCACATCGTTTTTGGATAACAGTGTATGCATATTTCTCTTCGGAAAGAGCATAAATGTAGCCTTCGAACCGCTGCTTTGTTAAAAATGCCATTTTGAATAAAAACAAAATTTCAAGCCGCAGACGATAATTTTGACTTTTAAAAACATAGTACAATTGCAATTATTTCTTTTGCAGCAAACGATTTTTTATTACCGCTTACCAAAATCGTCTAAAAAATGTGCGAACAGCCTCTGTATATATATATATTCATTCTTGGGTCCTTATTCTTGGGATACATGCTATCCCACCCAGGAAGGAAAAGGTTAATTATGGACTTTCACATGTGGTATATTAAATCTGCCTTTGGGATATCCAGTGTAAAAAAAAAAAAGTCCTTAGCATAACCACATGCAGTATGTTTAGTCAGTTCAGTCAAACCTTTTCCCCTTAGGTACTAAAAAAATTTAATGAAATAGATAATTCCTTTGTTAATTGCCTTCATCACCCCAAAATGGGAGCATCCCCCCCCCCATACACACACTTGATAGGTATTATATTTGCATCAATTGGGGGCCCAAGGTAGCCTAGTGGTAGGGCATTGGACTTTGGATGGAGGAAGCTCAGTTCAAATCCTGACAAGTGCCACTGAATGCCTTTGTCTCTGGGCCATATATGTGCATGTTAAATCCGTAGACCAGAATATCATGTATATCCGTAGACCAGAATTTCATGTGGTAAGAGGGAAAGGGAAGGTACGAATCCTCTAGACATCACTTCTGGCAGTGCTCTGTCCAAACTGAGGTGGTACCAGGTGGTGGTTTGGGTTCTCTTCTACTGTGCCCCAATTGAAAAAACCTACAAGTCTCACAGGTATATAGTGTAAATGTCTCCAGGCAAGTGCCCTTGCATTAACAACAACATAGTTGCATCATTGGAAACCATAGGCGTAGTGCTGGGGGGGGGGACATGCCCCCCAACTTTACTCGAAATAAATTAAAACCTTAATAGAAGGTCAATTAAAATCGGAAAATTGTAAAAAACTTTTAAGAAAGTTGGTTTTTTCCTGCTTTTTCAAACTGTGAAACTGAAGATTCCAATTATGTCTTCAGCCTTAACATAGATTTTAACAATGATATGATCCAGAACAAACATTCGATGCTATATTTTCTTCTCATTTTATTTATATTATATTTATTTTCCTCATTGTACAACTTTTGAATACTACTCAAACATCAATTCTATTGTTATTCAATTTTTAAAAAATCATAATATTTCATATTTTAAGGACCATCCGGCAGTCAATGCACTGAGGGGGGCCCTAACTGAATCTAATACATGCCCCACCCACCCACCCTCCCCCAAAAAATAAAAAGTTAGAAGCACGCTATGCCTATGTTTGAAACTGGTAGTTTCTGAGGTTCTAGCAAACCATCTGTTAGTGACAAATGAGTTGAAACCATAAACGAGAGAAGCAAAGAACTGTCCAAAGAAATCTATGTAAATCTGTCCTGAGCAGCTTAGTCTTTAAGCCTCAGACCGTTGAGTTTTAGCCTTCAGGTTCTTCCCCCAGTGTTGGGTTATTTTTTGGAAACATGTTTCGGAGGATGTGCGTTTTGAAGGAATGTTCAAAAATGCGAGTTCAATACAGTTAAGTTATTTAAATCAAATTAAATAGTAAAAAATAAGTGAAACGTAAAACTTTTAAGAATACATATGTATATTTGTACAGATTTTTTTGTTTATAAATTTCTTATAGTATGATATATTTTAAAGCAAGGTAATATGCATAAACCCACTTCACACTCTTTACAATATATGGTTTATTCATCACTTAGTCCACTATAGTCTTTTCATCACTTTTGGCATCCAATAAATCCGAAAAATCACTCTCGGAATCGCTTAAAATGTCAGTTAGAATAGCCTTAAGCTTTCAAAAACCCAAAACTCAAGCTGTTTTATACTGTATGCATTCTCAAAATATCACCTAAAAATCTACTTCTTATCAGGAAAGATTGTATTTGAATGCCATTAAGTTCTGCCATTTATTGTTGTATGAAAAAATCAATTTAGAACGTGTTAAACGTGTTTGTAACGTGCAAAACATTCGCAAATCCAGTTGGACACGTCCAGCGCGTTCGCAACGCTAGGGGAAAGACTCTGATGAACATGCTGAGCGCATTCGTGACGGTCTAAGGGTTAAAGAGGAAACTTTTCTTACAGTGTTTATTTGATGTATTTTATGTGTATGGTCATGGAAATGCATAAATTTGAAACCCAAACATGACTTATTAGATATACTACTGTCTTTATCATGTAATAGTACTAATTTTTTCAACATTATTTTATTTTTATTTTTCACACTCAATTTTCGAAATATTTATTTTTTCAGCTTGCACGTGCAACAGTACAAAATTCTAAATCTGGTGAGCTGGAAATTGCAAGCTATAGGATAAGCAAAAGGTACTATAAAAGAATTATAAATATTCATGTAAATTATTTCATGTAGTAGGATCAGTATATCTTTTATAATTCATATCTTTTACATGTACAGTTTAAATGTTATTTACGGTGTTCAATTTTTAAAAATAGAGGTGCTGGAGCTGTAACCTTCCGGGTTGTGTCAGGGGTATTCTAAATTATATATGTATATGTCACGTTTCACCACATGACATTCCATAATAAAACACTAAATCCAAAATGAAGAGGCAGAGTTCTATTAAGATTGAAGTTCTTTATTTCTCTAGAGTTGATGTCTGAGATCAGAGCATCCTGTTAGCATGACGCGGAACATACAAATGCTCACATACACAGACAGCAACATAATGTGTGTCTGGTTCACTTAGCCAGAGGCTGTACAAAACAGAGTCAGAGACTGTTCACCTAAACACAGATGTTTGCATGGGTGGTGGCTGGTGCAATTCTTCGAATCATATTGGGTGCATTTTATCTTTATGGCATAATTTGACACTTTGGATTGCTTTATATCTGGCACCTGCAGCCATTATCTCTCAGATATTGCAAACTGAGGATTTAGATGACTAGAGATGGGGTTTTGTTAATCCTTCTGGAGCAGCATGGCTCTATATTTCTATCAACTGATTCAGATTTACAGCGGTGTTTATTCCATACTTTTCACCCTCTTCTGTGGTTATCTGTCTCAACGTATTTTTCTGGGACTTGCAGATGTTCATTTGCTGTTGGGTGGGCTATTCTGAGAAAAGGGGCCTATCTTAAACCGATGTGGAGACCTGAATTATAGAAAATAGGCGAGATTCAAAATTATAATGTCTCATATATATATATTTATATATATATATATATATGTATATGTAATAAACCCATTACATCACATCCTTAAATTATAACCGGAAAACTAGTTCATATTTAGATGGCTGGAGCTAGACTCAGCCTAAAAGGAATAAAAATTAGATTTAAATGCAGTCCGACCAAACTTCTTAGTACATCGTTTATTAGAGCAAAAATACATCTGTTCTTTCCAGAAGAACGGCTCGGAAATAATATTACCTTTCAACATTAAATGCGAGAGGGCAAAAAAAAAACATGTGGCTATTATTTGTAGGGTCAGCAGATTTAGGGGCTCGCGATGCTAACCCACTCCTGAATTGGGACATATACACATGTAGAAATGCAAAGGCATGCGATTCATGGGAAGTTCTGTGGCTAAGGGTTTTAAAGCAATATATTAATATTACTGGGGATTGAATTTTGAAAAGGGAGTTTAAATGCTAGAATGGAGGGCATAATATTTAAGATATTAAATATATATATATATACATGTGATGATTAAAGCATAAGCTATAGTTAATTATATTAATGAGCGTTAAACAGTAATTTTTCTAGTAAAGTCCTAGTGTGGTCTCCAATTCAGGAAGTAGACTGTGTTTCGCAGCAAAAGAGTTCAGGGTCAATCGAATCGCTCACATGCACGTTATCTTACATAATCGTCGTATGTTGGAGGGGGCTCTGGAAGAGAGCCTACACCTATGTGACTTATATAACGGAAGATAAAGAAATTACGCAGTTCAGGGAGATTTTTGATAGAGTCAAGACGCACGTCTGTCGTGTGGGCTGTGAGATGATGGAAAATGGCTATTTAGCTGGATTAATTGGGTATTTGATTAATGTTAATTAATAAAGAGGTGTTTAAAAGTTAATTCAGTATTAGTTCTTTCACTGGCCTACTGTTTGATGACTGCATTTAGAAAAATTAGTGTGTTTAGATGGGTGCACGGCAAAAGAGTCGTGACATATATATATATATATATATATATATATATATATGTATATAAAATTGGCCAGGTCAACTCACTAACAACAGAGTAATATGTGGTTAAATAAATGTTTTTAACTATCGTAATTTCTTTTCCTAAAGACATGTACCAGAATGCTGTTTCGGCATATTCCGCCTCCAATCGAGCCCTGGTTATTTATTTTATAGATCATTAAGTACAGTTTTGTGAAAAAATTACTCGGGATGTATGTTAATATTGTTTCATCTTATCTATAAAATTAGTGCTTGGCTAAAAGATGAAGATCATGAAATTATCAGACGAGTCAGCCAAAGAATTGAACGTATCACTGGACTTGAAACTGATACTGCTGAAGAACTTCAAGTGGTTAATTATGGAATTGGAGGACATTATGAACCCCACTATGATTTTGCTACAGTATGATTCTTTTACCATACTCCTTGAAACATATTTTTTGCCTTTATATATATTCTTATTAGATTAATCCTTAATATTTAGCTTTCTCTTTATGGGGTATAGCATGTATCCCAAGTAAATACACTTAATCCTTTTTTTTACATGATTTTGAAATAACATGGTCAAAAAAAATTTTCTAATCCTGTGTTTACACAATAAAAATGTCAAGATTTTTGTCTTTTTCTCATTCTGTAAATTTAGTATGGTATGCTACTAAGAAATTTACAAAGAGCTATCTAAGACAGGTTCTCAATGATCTAATGCAGAACTTATGACTTGATGTATCTAACCTTAGTCTTCAGAAGTTTTACACAAAAACTTTTGAAGATACTGTACAAATTTTAACAGATGAAAGTACAAAAGGATACAATTTTTCTAGAAAGCAAATCCAAATAATGAGGCATCTAATCAGATTTTTAAAATTTGTTCCTGAATTTGTGATTTTTTTTAAAATTTAAAGTAAAGCTTTGATTCATTTGTATTTCAACAGACTGTAATTTTTTTATGCCTTTTTTTAATTGTTAAGAATAGGATTTTCTTTTTGTTTAATGCATATAATTTACACAAATATAAAAATAAATAAATAATTTTATTTAATTTTTCAATTATTTATTTATTTTATATTTTTATATGTATTTTATACACAAAAACAAGTCATTGAACATATAGGAATTGTAAATAATAGGATTTTCTCTTTTTTTTAAATTCATATAATTTGCACAAATATAAAAATAAATAAATATTATTTAATTTTTCAATTTATTTATTTTATATTTTTATATGTATTTTATAAACAAAAACAAGTCATTGGACATATAGGAATTGTTAAGAATAGGATTTTCTATTTGTTTAATGCACGCGGAAAAAAATCAAATAAAATAATTTGCACAAATATAAAAATAAATAAATAATTTTATTTGATTTTTCAATTATTTATTTATTTATTTTATTCTTTTATATGTATTTTATACACAACAAAAAAAAAAGTCATTGAACATATCCATCACTTTACCCTGTATCCTATGTCTTTTTTTAAACAACACAGTCTGAAATGCATCCACCGTGTAAAAAATGGATTACATGTACTCTCAAATAACAGTCTTTGGATTATTGTCGCCCCAAAGTTTTCCTCCCCATATTTTCTTAAAAACTGCAGAGGTCACAAGATATTGGTTTAGTGGGCTCTTATATTGCTGAGGGTTGATAATATTTTTGGAGGAAGCATTTGACCATTTACAATTTACAAATGGGGAATAAAGGAACATCTGTACTAAGTAGGGAAAATTTCAGATCTTTGGTATACGGAATATTATTTGTCATAGTTTTCTCTAATCTTGGTGGTGGAAATAAGTCTGATATGTTTATCTTTTGTATAAAACTAGCTGAATATCTGTGCTTCGCTACGGAGTACATTCAAATTAAATACAACGGTCAATGTATGCAATTAATGCCAAAAAAACAAAACAAAAAATATTTATAATAAATACAACGGTCAATGTATGCAATTAATGCCCTCCCTCCTCCAAGAAAATATATATATATATATATATATATGTTTATAAAAAAATCGTAATGGACATTTTTAGAGACAAAATAATGCAGAAGAAAATATTCAAATTAAATCTAATAGAACATACTAAACAATACAGTACAGTTTGAGGAATATTTCTTTTACTGTATTTTAATATTTTTTTGGATAATGTCCAATTGTCTGCTGCATTAGCAAGAAAAAAAATTTTTTTATCTACTTTGTTGTTATGCAAAAATTAGTTTAAAGTATCGCAAAAAGAAAAGCGTGATCAGCATTTAATAAATTAAATTCTAAAAATGAACCTTTAAAAGTTCACCAAAAATCAGAAAAGGGAGGTAAAGATTTGAAAAAGATTTCATTTTAAAGGAATTTTTAGGATCTTTCTTGTGATATAAATTTTATAACCCTCAGCTTATTATTTTAAATGCAAACTTTAAAGAATGTTACAAAAACAGCTTAAAAATTTAATTTAAAAAAATCTAAGAAGAATTTTTCCAAAATCTTTCTTAGTGTACCCCTACACTATACGAAGAGTCACCATGCAAAATTCCAGCAACTTTAAGTCCAGCGGTTTGGTCTGTGCATTATATGTCAGTCAATCACTCACGGAACTGTTTTATATATATAGATTAGAAGTCCAACCTTTTGACTTGCCTGGGCCACATTGAGTGTAGAGGAATTGTCGTGGGTCTAACATATAACAAATAATATAGGTAATATACACAAGTAACAAAGCTTTTATTTATTTTTTTTTTTTTGCTATAACATAAAAGAATAGAGCAGCATAAGCATAAAACTAGTGGGCTATTTGCCCATGTATTTGTGATTTTTCAAAATTTTAAATGGTGGGTAAGATGTTATAGCGAAGAACTTAAAACAAAAAAGAACCATAGCATAGCTATTTGCCCATTAGGCTTCTATCTTCCCAATATTTATCCCTAATGGAAGAGGATATCAGTGCGATAGAGCTTCTTATTTGGGTTTCATTCACATGTTCCAGAGAATCACACAGTTTTTGTGAAACTAATGCATCAATATGTGGTTTGATGGAAGTGGTTGCAATTCTTAGTGGGTTCTGAAAGGTGCTCAATAGAAATTTTTTATATTATTTTACTCTTTGAGTGCTTCATTTATGAAAACAGTTGTTCACAAATGTAGATAGTGCCAAAAAGCAATGATATGAATAAGGAGTGTTTGTGAAGAGTGATATTTTCATTTCAGAAGTAGGTCTTATAAAGTTTGCCATCTTGTGGGGCTGTATTGACATGCTTAATTTAAGTCAATGATTCCCCAAATTTATTTTGTCATGCAACACATCTATGTTTTACAGACTGGCCTAAGGTAGCCTAGTGGTAGTGCATTGGCTTTTGGTATTGAGGGTGCTCTGATCAAATCCTGACAGACACCATTAAACACTTTCGTGTCTAGACTGGATATGGGCACATTAAAGCTGTAGATCGAAATGTCCTTCCATGAGGTCAGTGGGTGGGGAAGGTATGATTACCCCAGATGTTGTCCCTGGGGATGCTCAGTCGAAATTGTGATGGCACTGAGAGATGGTGTTGGTTCACCTATATAGTTTCCCATTCTAAGCAACCAGCATCTCTCTTGGATGCCTCTTGTTGGGCTAATGTTGAAAGACAATATGCCCGCTTTGTTATAAAAACGAATAACATATATGGGCTTGTGGCGGCCCAGTGGTACAGCACGCTGGTTTTCGGTGCTGAGGGTGCTCAGATCGAGTCCCAGCGTTGCGCCACGAAAAATGCCTCCGTTCATGTCGTCCCTTCATAGGGGGTAATGCTGTCCGCCTATATGGTGCCCCCACAATAAAATGGACAGTAAAACTGCGGCGTAGTAAGGGCCAATGTTTGAATACAAGTGCCTCCGCATTGGATAAAAAAAAAAAAAAAAAGAATAACATATATATATATTTATTTATTTATTTGAATGCTCTAGGTTAAAATTGAAGCTATAAATTAATAAAATCAACAGTTTGTTATAATTATGCTATTTCTCCTTTTTAGGACTAGTTGCGATAAAAAAAATTTTTTGAAGTAATCTATATTATAGTATTTAATATTTCTTTTCTGTCAAAGGTATGTAAAACTAATTTCTTTCCTTTTCATTAAAGAAAGAAGAAACTAAAGCATTTGAATCACTAGGTACTGGAAATAGAATTGCAACTTGGATTAATTATGTGAGTCTGCATTTGAAAGTTTTTAATGTCATATCATACAGTAAATTTAGAAACAATTGTTAATTTTTTCATAGTATGCATGTTGCTGGATTTCTTTTGCATAAATGTTTGTATTCAATTTGATTTCTAAATAATAATAGCTGTTTTCTCTGACTAAGGATGTAGATGTTGGGTAATGTGTGTTATAAAACCAATTTATGTGATCAATGCTATGATATGAATTTTTTGCACCCACATAGCATAAAATATTTATGGGCTAAACATATGTTTATATAATGTGCTTTCATCTTATATTTTGTAAAATTTGAAAGTTGCATTAAATATAAAAAAATTAGAATATTAAAATACTAGATACTGTTAGATGGGGTTACTTTGTGACAGAATTTAAGTTTTTTTCCTACGCCAGCCAATGAGTTTAAAAGCTGCCCAAAATGAACATTTGCAAAACATTGGTACATCCTTTTCCTACGTAGTAATGTATTGCACTAACCTGGATCTTTAATTACCATTGAGAAATGAAAGTTAAAATGTGTCGCAAAGTTCCCCCCCCCCCCCCCAAGTGGGGCTACTTTGTAACATCTGTGTTTTCGCTTTGAAATCCAAGAGGAAAAATTACTTGACACAAAGTTAGACAGTAAAAAGCGTATCAAAAGCTTGATACACAATTATATATACCTATTACAAATATTGGATAGCTTTATCTTTGACATCAAAGAAACCTCTGGTGCCCAGGGCAGCCATCAGTTTTTTGAGAAGATGAGGAAATTAGTCTTTTGGCACATTCAGCTCCTTTGGGTAGTTTTTTTTCCAGATAGTCAATACTTCTTTCTCTCCAGTAGTATTTTAGAGAACAGAAAAATGCAACATTGAGCAGCTGGAGGAGGTGGGCCGCCTTTGTGGGTTATTTTGTAACAGTGTCAATGTGTTACAAAGTAACCCCGTTACCTTTCGATATTTAGACTATGTTCTTATATCTCTTGAAAATAAATATCACTACACAAAAGTTATATTTCTCCACAATCTAACCAACATGTAGACAATAAGAAATAATTACCTGTAGTAGTTGGTTGTATAAGGTGTTAGCCTTCAGCACACAAAGTTTCCGAAATTTGAGTCAGTAGCTTTACAACAGGTTTGAACAATACACTGGCCAGTGAAGACAAATGGCATGCAGAAGCTTCGGACATTGGCCACTAGATGTCTCTGTATGTTGGAAAAGCTGTTGGCACTGTTCTTTGCCTTCCCGGTATCACAAGCATGGTGCATGATCCGAAGTACAAAAAAATTATAATGTGTCACAAAGTAAACCTTATCTTATGGTATATGTATTTTTTGTTAATAATGTATTGAAATGTAATTTATGGTATATGTATTTTTGTAATCTGTATTTTCTAGTGTGATTTCCTCAAACAATTTTTTTTAATATATCCTTCATAGAAATCAGTTATGACTGATAGTTTGGTTATAGTTTTTCTTCCCTATATAATTTTAAAAACCATCACTTTAGTAAATATTGGTTAATCATTCTATCTTTCAAACAATTTTATTTTAATATGTAATATTGTCTAACCCATAAAGCTGCACATCAGTTGACCTCAAAGTTCCCCATATTAAGTTATAGGAAAATTTCCTTTCACTTTTTTTCTAATCACAGATTTCATTCATATTTTTTAATTCTATTTTCTGTATTGAAAATGGATCTTTCAGTGCAATGCTTCTGTTTTTCAAATATCTTTCTTGAGTTTTACAGTTCATGCATAAACTAATGGATAAAAAGTGGATAATTGTTTAAAAGTAAATTATCATAGCAATCATGTCAAAAATTTCAGATACAGTAACCACCGCTTATAGTGATCAGTGGTTATAAGAATCAACCGTTTATAAGAATCAATATCGCAAAAACAAAAACAAATGTATTATTTCCATGTTAAAATTTCCGCTTTAAAGAATCAATCCACCGGTTATAAGAATCAGTTTGCAAGCTTCGCCTTCCTTTCATTTTTCCAAAAAATGCCACTTGAACTCTCAAAAGGTACGAAATTCTTTCGTAAGTTTTTGAAAAGAAAGATTGATAAAACTTTGGGGTGGAAAACAGTCGTAAAATACATTCCTTTAGACATAACATAAGAGTTTCTCCTTATACGTTTTTGCTAAACACTGTCTTATTAGCTTTACCCAGGGGCATCTAACCCGCCCGGGTCCGATTTCGCTTTTCTCCAGACAGGCACTCCTTTTTTCCCACCACTTACTTTCTGGTTGCGGATTTCTGGACCCTGAAACACATAAATCTTCCGCGAAGTGTCCACCATCACTTACGCAAACGGGACAGTGGATTCAGCACTTCAAACCGTGAAACGTAAACGGATCCATTTTGCTGAATCAGATGAACCAGATGCTGAATCAAACGTTTCACGGTTTGATTCAGAATCCAACCGTGAAACGTAAGCTATAAAGTGAATCTTCGTCAGAGACTGTAATAAGCATACGTCGCTTGTATTCACTTTAGTTTTCTAACAAAATTGCCAGTTAGTGTTAGAACTTTTTGATAGTCGAATTCAAATATGATAAAAACAAGGAAAACTCTTAGTTTTTCTGAAAAACAGAACTTGTTAATTAGATATGATGCTCTTCCAAAGTGTAGTCAAAGAGAAGCTGCCTCTTGTTGATTTTATAATCATGTGTTGTTACTTATAGGTCTAGAAATTGAGTTATAGTATTTGTTTAGAAATTGAGTATTTTTAAAATTATAAAAAATAATTTTAATAAATGATAAATAACGTAAATTAAAGAGTATTTAATGGTAAATTATGTATATATGTGCCTGTGTGTTCATATATATGTACAAGTATATATTTGTGTATGTGTGCCTGTCCAAAGGGAAGTTTCGGTTATAAGAATCAACCGCTTATAAGAATCAAAAACAGTAATAACAAACGTGATTCTTATAAGCGGAAATCACTGTATATTCAATTATAATATTAATTTCTTAATTAAAATATCAGAAATTAATTAACCTTATCTTAAAAATTTTAATATTATAACAATAAACATCAATAATTTGATGACCTATAAAAAATTAACTACCAATAAACAAAGTTTTGAAAATTGTAGGCTCATAATTTTAATGTCTACCTTCACATGCAAAAAAACAATCCAAAAATAATCATTTACTAATCTATAACTGTTAAATTTCTGAGTACTATCTCTTCCTAACAACTGTTATTTTATAATAGGCTTTTAACTAACTAACCAATGGCACAACAGTCCATTGTGGACCAAGGCCTGTGATTCCCATCTCTCATTTACTAATCTATAACTGTTAAATTTCTGAGTACTGTCGTAGTGGTAAATCGTGTTGCAAATATTGTGATATAACATTAAGATTTAAAATTTGAGAGATCAGGCCGCAATAACCCCCAGAGACTACTCCGTGGTTTCACCGCAATGCTGTAAGGCAAAATCCAAGACAATACTCCAATAAGCATGACAAAACACAAGATTTGGCCCCCAAAGAAATTAAGTTTAATTTAGTCATATTATAAAGGAACAAGAAAACATAAAAGAGAACATTAAACACAACTCAAGTAGACGTCATATAAATCGGTATTCGCTAGATACAGAAAAGAAAACAATTTAACTGCTACATGAGCATAATAATAATGAAAGAAGGATAAAAGGGAATGTCAAGGAAAAAAAGGTGTAAAACAAAGTAGATATTTAAACTATACTCTTATCTGGCTGGACATCTTGGCCTCTAGCAGCTTTCGGTGGACTGCACAATGAAGAGTTCAACATCGTGAGGAGATTTTTGGCAGGGTGCGACGACCCATAGCTATTAGATCTTAAGATGTTGTAGCACGGCACTCGGCGGACAGCTCGGACGAAACATCAATAGTGCAGCACAATGGAGAGATTTCACGTGGTGTTGAGACTTTTGGCTCACTACTGGATTATCACGATGTTGAAGCTCAGCACTCGGCGGACAGCTCGGACAAAACATCAATGGGACAGCACAAATGGAGAAATTACACGTGGTGATGCGACTTTTGTCTCACTACTGGATCATCAAGATGTTGTAGCTCGGCACTCGGCGGACAGCTCGGACGAAACATCAATGGGACAGCACAAATGGAGAAATCATACGTGGTGATGAGACTTTTGGCTCACTACTGGATCATCAAGACGACGAAGCACGGCACTCGGCGGACAGCTCGCTACCTTCTTCCATTACTGCTGAGAAGCCTCCAAAACAACGTCTTACTTCCACCACAGCTAACCCGCGACTGACCATCTCCTCTCTCCCCCTCTGAAGAAAACCTGCTCCAAAAGTGACCAGTGGCAGCGTCTGACGTCATCAGAACTCTTTTCATTGGCCCTGACCACGCACGCAACCTCACGTGATCAGCTGAAGCTCCACCTTTCTTCACGAACGGCCCGATTTCGGATGCCGGGAAAATTGGAACAAGATGGCTAAAACGTATATTTTGCGAAACAACAACTGACCACGTGGGAGAAATAAAAAAAAAACTTTAGTGGCTAGAAACCAGATGTCCGAGGTGCATAAGATGGAAATACATTACTTATTTCTAATATTTCGTCAGGAGGGCATAGATTTAATCACAGATAGTAACTTCACACCACATAAGCAAAAATTAACTCAATACCATTACCACAAATATCCTTTCCCTTCTGAAAAAAAAATTTTCGAAGAAAATTTTTCACACGCGAGTGAAACAAAACCGCAGCTGAGGGAGAAAACAAACCCAACACATACCAAAACAAAATATTTGTAAACTGACAAACCAGACCACAATACACAATCAGTTACCAGCATACCATCGTACAAGGGACAAGCACATTTTCATTACATATTAAATTCAAAACATTACTTAGTTAACAAAGCATACATTTGTAAATAACCTACACAAGTGTCACTTAAAGTGAAAAAAACAAGCAATTTAAAACAAAACATAAATTGACATAAAAAAAATATATAAATTTTCACAATCGGGATAGTCCTGAGTGGTTCATGAATAATCAAGAAAGTTCCAAATTGGCCATGGCCTGATGGTGAAGTCTAATCGACACAAGTCCATTTTCACATTGACTTGAACACCAGGAAGTCATAGTCGGGAGTCAAAATCGGGAGACACAATTCGAATAGGGGCTTTACTATATGTGGGCTAACAAAATAGTTAGAACACTCACACTGGGAAAGACTTCACTGACTAAGCAAGACATCTGCTCCAGTAGTGCCACATCAAACACCAATGTCAATGAACCAACCATTCTAGTAGTGAAACCGGAGCAAGGGAGGCGCCACCCCAGCGAATGGTTCACCACTGCCCTATAGCAGCCCGACACAACAAAAAAAAAACTCCATGTTGGAAGATTTTTGACATAAGGGGTGCTCAGAGATGTTGACCGGTCAAAAGAATTGAGTGAGACACCCGTAAAAGGACACAGTAAAATGCGCATAAAATCACACACATAAAAATTTGTTACAAATATAAAATACACTTCAACCATAGACTAGTGATAATCTGACATTGCACTACCCGTATGGGCAATGCACACAAACACAAAATATTTACTTAAACTTGGCATGATCATTTCAACTTAACTACAAAAAAATTTTATACACAAGATCTTTATACTCAAGATCCCAAAGTTTACATTACACACAGCATATGATTCAAAATAAGACACTACTAAAAGTATACAAAACAAAAAGAAAATGTGCTCGTCACTTGTGAACAAACCCCATAAAAAAAAATATAGTAATTCATGCATTACCAAAATAAACCTTACACTGTGAAACATGATGCAGTACACAATAATACATGAAACAAAATACAATTTACTGGTTATAAGAGACAAAACCATTTTCATCTCGAGGGCGAAGATTGTAAAAGTGAGTGCGAGGCAGGGACGAGACAGAAGCTGAATCCCTAGATAAATTAAGCGATAGAGCTGGGGATGAACAACCCGATGATGGAAGAAATGAAACAGGAGATCCCTGGGATGTGCCGTTGGTGCTCTTCCGACCAAGGCGCCAATTTGGCTAACCCCTCAAGAGTCTCAAAAAATTGGGAAATGTTCGACTCATTTAGAGCCGGCAAAGTTAACAAAAGCTGTGGGCAGGGAAAACCTGCAGTTACCGCTGTGGCTAAGGCCATGCTGGCAAAGTTAGCAAAATCTTAATATATATATAAAAAAAAAATTTAACCACACCTAAGATAAGATCAAGCAACACAAAAAAAAAACTATCTGTGATTAATCCAATGGCCAACCCCTAACCAAACATGCACAAGAAATATAACATTGGGCTTTGAAGCATTGTCTTAAAGTATTGCCTATTAGCAGACAGGAAACCAAAGGAGAGTCACGGCACCAATTTGTCGTGGTGGTAAATCGTGTTGCAAATATTGTGATATAACATTAAGATTTAAAATTTGAGAGATCAGGCCGCAATAACCCCAGAGACTACTCCGTGGTTTCACCGCAATGCTGTAAGGCAAAATCCAAGACAATACTCCAATAAGCATGACAAAACACAAGATTTGGCCCCCAAAGAAATTAAGTTTAATTTAGTCATATTATAAAGGAACAAGAAAACTTAAAAGAGAACATTAAACACAACTCAAGTAGACGTCATATAAATCGGTATTCGCTAGATACAGAAAAAAAAAACAATTTAACTGCTACATGAGCATAATAATAATGAAAGAAGGATAAAAGGGAATGTCAAGGAAAAAAGGGTGTAAAACAAAGTAGATATTTAAGCTATACTCTTATCTGGCTGGACATCTTGGCCTCTAGCGGCTTTCGGTGGACTGCACAATGAAGAGTTCAACGTCGTGAGGAGATTTTTGGCAGGGTGCGACGACCCATAGCTATTAGATCTTAAGATGTTGTAGCACGGCACTCGGCGGACAGCTTGGACGAAACATCAATGGTGCAGCACAATGGAGAGATTTCACGTGGTGTTGAGACTTTTGGCTCACTACTGGATTATCACAATGTTGAAGCTCGGCACTCGGCGGACAGCTCAGACAAAACATCAATGGGACAGCACAAATGGAGAAATTACACGTGGTGATGCGACTTTTGTCTCACTACTGGATCATCAAGATGTTGTAGCTCGGCACTCGGTGGACAGCTCGGACGAAACATCAATGGGACAGCACAAATGGAGAAATCACACGTGGTGAGGAGACTTTTGGCTCACTACTGGATCATCAAGACGACGAAGCACAGGGCACTCGGCGGACAGCTCGCTACCTTCTTCCATTACTGCTGAGAAGCCTCCAAAACAACGTCTTACTTCTACCACAGCTAACCCGCGACTGACCATCTCCTCTCTCCCCCTCTGAAGAAAACCTGCTCCAAAAGTGACCGGTGGCAGCATCTGACGTCACCAGAACTCTTTTCATTGGCCCTGACCACGCACGCGACCTCACGTGATCAGCTGAAGCTCCACCTTTCTTCATGAACGGCCCGATTTCGGATGCCGGGAAAATTGGAACAAGATGGCTAAAACGTATATTTTGCGAAACAAAAACTGACCACGTGGGAGAAATAAAAAAAAAAAACTTTAGCGGCTAGAAACCAGATGTCTGAGGTGCATAAGATGGAAATACATTACTTATTTCTAATATTTCGTCAGGAGGGCATAGATTTAATCACAGATAGTAACTTCACACCACATAAGCAAAAATTAACTCAATACCATTACCACAGTACTATCTCGTCCTAACAATTGTTGTTTTATAATAGGCTTTTAACTAACTAACTAGCCAATGGCACAACAGTCCATTGTGGACCAAAGCCTGTGGTGCCCATCTCTGCTTTCTTGACTGTGGACTTGGGGTGCAATACAGTATATGTTTCAGGCAGGTGGTCAGCTTGCCGCGTGACCCCCAGAGTTAGTTCCCAAGCATGCTTGGTCCTCATTTTATCGACCCACTCAAGGGATGAGTCTCAAGGGACTCATGAGGTCAACCTTGCTCAGACGCAAGGTCGAACCCAGGTCCTGTGGTATGACAGCTTGAAGCTTTTAACCACTACACCACTGGGCATCATAATATGCTTCTATCTTCACTTATATCTGCTGAATTTGGATTATCCTAAATATTTGTTTTAGTTATTTTCATGAATGTAGTATGTTCAATGTAATAATTTTTTTTCCTTTTAGATGAGTGATGTTGATGCTGGAGGTGCGACTGTATTTCCTTCTATTGGAGCACGAGTCAAGCCAGTTAAGGTACTTAATTATTGTGTCATAGAGGCTGTTTACAAATTAATTTTATATGCAAGTTACATAATTTGTTATTATCTAAAACTGTTGAACTTGAGTATCCTTGAAAATGAATTTCTGCAACTATACATGAATTCTTAAGAGTAATTTATTTTATATTTCTTCAAGGTGTGCCTCCTTATTTGAAAAGTATTGCAGTTATATTGTTCTCACATATATTTAACTTTATTTCAGCAACACTATAATTACTATAAGGTAGGTGTCCCAAATATTGCCTACTCTAACTTTTTTTCAACATTTCATCCACTTTTTAGTTTCTGACTAGGCTGGAAACTCAAAGAACATCCTAAGAACTATTTCTTTTGGTATCCTGAGATCAACCAGCTTCAAAACCAGTGCCAGTTTAAGTTATGTAGCTAAATTGAAAAAATTGAAATTTCCAGTGAACTCCAGAGCAGTTCGTAATATTGCTTACCTCTGTTCCTCTTACCGCCTACCAGGCAAGCCTATTAAAAGGTGTTGCTAGCAAAGTCTCTGTTTAATGCACTTTCAACTGGTATAAGCCAAATTAGAATTTGGATGCACCTACCTGGTCATTCACTGGATTCTGATTCTTTGGAGCCAAAGTTTACGAAGACAACAGCCAAAACAACTACAGACGCCAAATAGTTTCTGTTGTCAGTGATAAGAGCATTGTCACTGTTAGTATAAACCCAAAACTAAGAAGTTACTGCATTTCCTCATACATAGTGCGAATCATACTTTGGAAACACGAGTAGGCGATATTTGGGACACTCACCCTAATAGGAGGCAGTAAATTGTAATTATCTAAAAGTGTTGAACTTAAAAGCCATGAAAAGTATGACTTTCTGCAAATGTACATGAACTCTTAAGAGTTTTGAAACATAAACCTTGAACCTTTTAATTTTATGTCTGTTCAAAGTGTGCCTCCTTATGTTAAAAGTAATACAGTTATATTGTTTTGACATATATTTTTATTTATTTATCCAAAATTTTGTATAATAGGAAGCAGTAAATTGATAAATCTGAAGTTTATTTGTTAACAAACATACGTTTTAAGAAAATAGTGATAAAACTGAAATTTACTAAATTGATGAAAGCAAATAAATCAGTATTAAACTTGCATGAAAAAGGCACTTTTGTTGGTTCACTCTAAGACAGAGATTCCCAACCTTTTTATATTTTCATTACCCTTGGGAATGAGATTAGAAATTAGGGGCACCCTTGTAAGAATTTTAGTTTTTTTCATTATTAAATTAAGGCAAAATATATTTTAGGAGCATGTTAAATTTAAGTTCAAATAAATACTTACTCCATTGCTGAATTTATTCATTTATTGAAAGATAGGTAACAAATGCTTGAATAGGATATATTAATACAGTTTCAAAAATATCCATGGATTCAATATAGTATTGCACTAAAGAAATACAATGGAAATCACTGAAAAGAGTTTAGTTTTATTAATCGGAAGCTTGTGATGGATTTTTAGAGTTCAAATGTTTGATATCAAGCCTAACAGTTATGGGTATAAGGGTAGCTAATTCATCCTTATGAATAAATGCATCAATTTGTGTCACAATCTGTCAATTGGAGAGTCATTAAATCAACTTGTGGATTTAATTCAACTTAATATTTATTTTAAGTGGGCCACACAAGTATTTTTTTTTATTACTATCCAAAATAATTCTTGTTGCATCCCTGGTTAATCTCATGGCACCCTAAAGTGCTGTGACACACTGATTGGGAATGTACTGACATACAGACAACCTGACATCGTCAGAGTCATAAAAAGCAACACGATTTTAAAGGTAAGTCATTTACCTAGAACTGAGAACACAAATCCAATAAAAAAACTCGCATTTACTAAACCGATGGGAGCTAGAAAGCAAGGAAGACCACTAATTTGGTGGCTCTAGAGTAACATAAAAATCATATATAAGGGAGACTGGAAAAGTATTGCTTCGGATAGGACCAGATGGCGGAAACTGATTGGGATGCCCTTGACCTGCAACAGGCTGCAGTGCCTCAAAAGAAGATATATATATATATATATATATATATATATATATATATATATATATATATATATATAAGGAATCCATTGTTCAACACCTTTGACAATATACAGAAACAGAAAATAGGCATTTACAGCTTTTAGTGACTTCTTGGGTTCTTAGCACCTGCTTTTTCTGAGGATGATGATGAGGAATCACCAGTGGAAGACTGCAAAATCAAAGATTATTTGGAAGCACTGAAATACAGTGTACCATTAAAGCATTTCTTTTGAAAAATAAAGATTCGGACGGACTAGCAAAGCTAAATCCTATGAAGATTCACATTGAAAAACAGGTTTGCTGTGTAAAAAAGAGAAATCAAACTTTGTTAACAGATTTTTTCAGTAGTAATAAATGTAATTTAGCTCCTATACATTGTATTTTGGGATTATTTAATGCAAGATAAAAGGATTAGCACACAATTAAAAGGTAAAATAGTAAATAGTTATTCTTTTCTTACCTAATTAATTTTTCCTTTTTAATTAAAATTACAGCCGTAATTTTCAATCAAATGTCAAACAGAGGTCCAAAAACTTTTTTTATAAAAAGCTTGACCTCCCCAATAGCAGACACCTCCTAATAACAGACAAAATTTTGGTCCTGTGACTGTCCGCTTTTCAGAGGTACCACTGTATATATATAATAAATAAGGTTATAGAACCAATTAGGTTTGTTCTAGAGCTATTTGACTTTAGTTGTATGCGAGTGTATGTAATTATGATAAATTTTCTATTTCTTTTCAATGTTTTATTTTTTTCTTCATTGTTATCTAGGGTTCTGCTGCTTTTTGGTTCAATTTATTTCGAAATGGAGAAGGTGATATAGATACAAGGCATGCTGCTTGTCCTGTCTTAGCAGGCTCTAAATGGGGTAATCATCTGCTTACAAGATGTTTTCTCTCATATCTGCATATCAAATAATTTTTTTCTGGATATTACTTTCATTTAATTATATTTTACATTTTTATTTATTAAGATATATACAAGCTGTCAGCAATATAGTCAAAATGTAGGTTTATATTGAGTGTAACTTATAATTTGATGAGAGAATTTGAGGGCATATGGTTTTGGATAAGTTCTCAATTTTTATCTATTATGAATTAAAAGCTTGCTGCTTATTTCATATTATTATGCTTTTAATTTAATTTGACTAAGTTTTTTGCTTTTTGTTAGTGACAGACATTGAAACTACAATTCAAACATGGTCTGGTACTTTGTTTTTTAAATTGAAAGTGCAAATATACTTTTTTTCTCTTTTTAAAGGTCCTTGAATTTCTACAGTGAATAATGAAGAATTTTATTTTTGAAATGCTCTTAATATTGTACCTTGAGACTTTTTATATTTCTTGTAAGGTCTATCAGGAAAGTTTGCAAATTTCTTCATTGAGTATCAAAATGGTAGACTACAAATTCATACTATTAAATTTCGTCAATCCTTCTGCCAATGGTTTTATATTATTACTTGCCTGGCTTCACCTGGCTATGCTCGGGCTTTGCCCAGCTATTGAATCATTTGACACTCGAATCACAGTTCACTTGAATTTAAATTTTTTTTCACTTTTAATTGCCAAAAAATCAGTACATCTTCAAATGATCTATTTATGATTAAAAAGTGTGAAAAGTAGAAAAATAATTAAAAATTAGACACACAATGAAACATTTCTTTTCAGTGATTCATTTTTTAGTGAGAATCATGTTGTGTTTACATCACAAAACATGGCGGTTACGTTTTGTTCGGTAGAGTATGTATGTAGAATTGAAATATCTCTAAAACTATTAAAGTAACAGAATAAGTGTATGCAGAAAATATTATCATATTTTTAAGCTCTTTCTAAATATGTAAAATTTATGTACTTTCTTTTTTAAAACAATACATCGATTTTAACTTTTTTCTGTCAGATGGCTATTAGTTCCCTTCTAGAAGAGGGTCGTCAAATCGTGCTGCAGTGGATACCCAGCCACTGTGGCATCGCTGGTAATGACTCAGCTGACAAATTGGCCAAGGCTGGCTCGAACTTACAACAGCCTTGTCCACCTTTGGAATATCATACTGTTAAAAAGCTTGTAAAGATAAATATTGCTTCCTTTCGTAAAAATATTTACAAAGATTCCACGAGAGGGAAAGCTTGGGCCTCTTTGCTAACTAAGCCTGTTACGTGCAACCTCCACAGGGCTGTGGGCGTTGCAAATTTCCGTCTCAAGATGGGGCATGACTATTTGCAAAAACACCTTCACCGTTTTGGTTTGACAGACTCTCCAACTTGCCCCTTGTGTGGACTTGACGACATGACTGGTAACCACCTCTACTCTTGCCCTGGACTTATTGACATTGCAGTTAGAAATTCTGCTGAAGATGACTTTTCGTTTTATTCGAGATTGTATTGGGCTGCTCGACAGAGACTAATGGCTGAAAAGCCAAGGTCGGCGTAGGTTTAAAAAAAAAAAAAAAAAAACTTTTAAAACATGGCGGTTGCGTTTTGTATCGGTGGAGTATACATTTAGAATTGAAGTTTCTCTAAAACTTTTAAAGTAACAGAATAAGTGTACACAGAAAAAATTATGAGTTTTTAAATCTCTTTCCAAATATGTAACATTTATGTACTTTCATGAAATTTAAAACATCGATTTTGACATTTTCAAACATGGCCGAATTTCATAACGAATGCCATACCAGAAACGGTCTACCTGGAATTGTTCCCCATTTCCGGCCGACAGACAAAGTTTTCCTTTTATTTCTATAGATATATTTTTTAAGTTTCTTGTTTAAGTTTCTTGTTATAGATATATTTTTTAAGTTTCTTGTTTCTTGTAAAGTTTAAAAGAATTAAAAATAAGTAAGAATCTCTATAATGTAATAATTGACTACTTGCAAGATAGGAAGATTAAACTAAGAAATAATGATCTAATGGATTATAATATTGGGGTTCCTCAGGGGTCTTCCCTGGGACCTATTCTTTGGCTACTGGTAATTAACCCGCTGTTACAGAAGGAATGGGAAGAGGCAAACATTAAAATGCAAGTATTTGCTGACGATCTGATTATTACAATTAGCAGTAAGGTATCTTATAAATTTACTCAATATGCGACTAAGATCTTAGACTTGTGTCTAGAATGGGCAAATAATAATAAATTAAAATTTAACACGGATAAATGTTTCTACACGATAATAGCTTTTAAAAAGCAAATCAAACGCAAACCTACAATCAAATTGGGTATGCATGGGATTAAATATTGTAAAGCAGTAAAGTATTTGGGTATACTCTTGGATAAAGACCTAAATTTTATGCAACATCTGGTGGAAGTACAGGATAAGGCTCTTAGAGTGATGTATGGTCTGGCAAGGTACAGTAAGAAGACTTGGGGCTTCAGGCCCAGTATATTGAAAGAAATATATAAAGTAATAATAGAAAAAATTATCCTTTATGGGGCCCCATTCTGGTTCAAGAATACAGTAAGACAAAACAATTTATTAAATAAAATTCAAAGACCTTTCTTACTGAGCATTACAAAATGCTATAAAACAGTTTCAACGAACGCATTGGCCGTACTGGCAGGTTGTATGCCTTTAGATCTCAGAGCTGAAATTGACTACAAAATGTTTGAAATATATTACAAGGAACAAGGAATAAAAGTTATGGATATAAATTTTAGCAAAAATAATTGCGAATTGGCGAACAGACCTATAAAACGTGAGACTGATTTATGGACAATAAACTGGACATTTGATTTAATTCCAATTACTGATATTAATTATTACACGGATGGCTCCCGCATGAATGGAAAAACTGGGGCAGGTATTAATAAATATATTAAGGATTTAAAAGTATTGGAAATAAAACAAAGGCTATCTGATAATGCGAGTTCCTTCAGTGCTGAATTGTATGCAATACAACTGGCTATTGAAGATGCTATTGGACAAGGTCATAAAGCAATTGATATTTATTCAGACTCACGTAGTGCGTTACAGGCATTAAATACACTCAGTTTTAAAAGTGAGATGGTGGATAACATAAAAAAATTAGTTCAAACTTCGGGACTTAATGTCGCACTACATTGGATAAAAGCGCATATTGGGATTGATAAAAATGAAGCAGTTGATCAGACTGCAAAAGAAGCAACTAAATTGGAAGTAATAAATAAAGAAATTAAATGGACTAGGAATCAAGTAAAAGCAAAATTATTTCAAATGGCGGAACACGTCTGGCAAGATAGGTGGAACAATACAACTGCTGGAACTAGAGTAAGAGAAATTTTTCCTCAAGTTAAAACTGACAGGCTAAGTGCAGATTTTTACATAAACCAAGCAATCACTGGACATGGATCATTTGGTAGTTATCAAAGCAGGTTTCACGGAAAAAGTAGCACTTGCTCTTGTGGTGCTGAACAATCGGTGGAGCACTGTATGATAGTATGCAGTCAATTTAATAATATACGCAGAAGCTTACCTACCAATATTGATATCTGGAATAAGAATAGGTTTTATAATGATTATTACTGTAGAAGAGCCATAAGAAAAATAGTTATGGCCCTTATGGCTGTTCATTATCCGATTTCATAGATATTCTATTTCGTTGTGTGTTACACAATTAGCATAAGTCCCCCCCCCCCCCCCCCCAGTTTTTTTTTTTTTTTTTTTAAACGCATAACCAAAAGGTTGGGTCATTTATATTTGTATCTTTAAGTTTCTTGTATTGATTGCTTTTCATGGTTAACAAACCATTGAAATTTAAAATCGTGCTAGTACATTGTTTTTTTTTTAAATATGGCAAACATACTTTTTCCAAAAGGCTTCTTGAATGAAACAAAAAAAAATTCATTATTAAAATGCTCTTTATATTTTACTTTGAGGATTTTTATATATCTTGTAATAAAAAAACTGTATAAAAAACTTGTCATAAAAAAACTGTAAACAATACAAGACATTATTCTTCATTGAGCATCAAAATGGCTTACATCTACACTGCACTATTAAATTTTATAGATCCTTATTAAATGTTAGAATATGAATTAAGTCTTTAAAGGTACTTTGCTGTATGATATAATTTACTTTGAGGTTTTTTATATTTCCTGTGAGGATTATCATGGGAAAAAAAATTGTAAACAATGCATGAGGTCTTTCATAACTGAGCATCAAAATGGCTGACAGCTAATATGTACTATTGAATTTTTTAGATCCTTTTTAAATGTTAGAATATAAATTTTTCTTTAAAGGTTTATGGTATATTTTACTTTTGAGTTTCTTTATATTTCTTCTAAGGACTGTCAGAAAAAAAAAAGACTGTAAACAATACAAGACATCATTCTTCATTGAGCATCAAAATGGCTTACATCTAAGCTGTACTATTAAATTTTATAGATGTTTTTAAATGTTAAAATAGGAATTAAGTATTTAAAGGTTTATGGTATATTTTAGTTTGAGGATTTTATATTTCGTGTAAGAATTGCTTTAAAAAAATGTTAACAGTACATGAGGTCATTCTTCATTGCACATTAAAATGGCTGACAGCTAATCTGTACAATTATATTTTGTAGATTCGTCTTAAATGGTAGAATATAAATTAAGTTTTTAAAGTACTTGATGGAGGGAAAATTTCTGCTGCCTTAGACATCTGGAATAATTACACTACTGGCCACTGTAAATGCAATACCCTGAACGAAACATGCAAATAACATGAAATTTACAACATGCATTAGCGGAGGTGAGATATGCAAATGATTAGAATTTCAGCGCAGACACACATCACGCGCGCCTGTGGCGCCACTTCAAAGAGCTATTTAAGGCTTGGAGATTTCGACGATTTCAAGTTCGGCAATTGTGCTTTTCTTGTGGTTTTTCAAAAAAACGATCAATTATGCCTCTTTGAAAACAGCGATCATCTTTTGATCAAGTATCCGAGTTCGACAGAGGAAGGATAGTGGCCTACCGAGATTGTGGATTATCTTTCAGGGAAATCGGTAGTCGTGTCGGACGAAACTGTTGGGCAACGGGCAAGTTTGCCGTTTGTTAAAGCCCGGCAATTAAATTAAAAGCAGTATATCCTGTAAAGCATAGGAAGCGTGAAAAAAAGGTAAATTGAGGTAACTATGTCTCTTTAACTTTACAATAAAAAAACAACTATACTGAAGCTAGAAATGTATTAAGTTAAAAATATATTGCAACAAAATAAAGATAACTGAAAGGGTTTAAGATTTAACAATAATTACTTTATTCGTAATGCACAACGTAAGTAACAAAAAAAACAAATGCAAGTTATAACACACAAATAATAAATGAAGTACGTTACCAGTACTATTGCTGTCTGTACAGATCTTTATAATTTTTACAGAAGAAATAAACTGGTCAGTCTGAAAACAAGATAGGTGTAGAAAACATGCAAGCGATGATGAATAAGCCGGTAAATGAAAAAAAAAAAACCGTTCTTAAAAGCGGAATAGCGAAGATGTCGCTTTAAAAGGGATGCTAAATAATGGCGGCGGCAGGCTCCTGTTAATGTATATAAAAAGACTGTATTTGCATGGCAATAAAAGCCAAAAATAAAAAACAGTGGCAGACTAGTAATACGCTCGTATCGAGCTCAAACCGAGCAACAAGTGTCGAAAGAAACAGCACCAATCTCATCCAGGCCGACTACACACGCGAGCTATTTATAGCCAGTCGCATACGTCACGACGCTGACGTTACGTGACGGCAGATAACAGGCTCGCGCTCAACGACGCGAGCTTTGAATAATTAAAGAAACATTACGTAGTATAAATTATCGCAAGTGATGTGATCAAGGAAAGAAAGGGGTAGCAAACACACGTTTTGCTAACATTTTGCCCCCCCTCAGATCACTTGCTAAAAAAAAAACTGCTTCAAAAAAAAAACCTAGCCAAAGAACTTCCGACCATGTTATGCTAACACCCATTCTCTAACTAAACCAAAAAAATCTTGTACAACAAAATTGCGTACAGCAAGCTAAGTATATTTCCTCTATACATTGCATTTTCAAAAAAAAACCATTATAAGAGCATACAATTACAAATTCGCATTACAAATGTAGTTGAGGACAGGAGTTTCAGTGGTTCATTCAAATAGCACAAGTTTTTACACTCTTTTACACAAACATTTTACATAAAAGTAAATAATTCCTTTAAAATAAATACTACAGTGAAGAAGTAGGTGGATTATAAGAATTGACATGTAAACATATAGGATTAAAATCACACAATATATACAAATATATACATAACAAGATACATCATTCACACTGCATTGGCCAATGACTTCATTCACACATACACATTAAAAACAATGTCAATTATACGGAAAATGGTTATATTTTGCAGAACAAAAATTAGGAACATATTGGTAACTATTTCAGAGTGTATAGACATAATCACTGATACTATAATAATTATATATACATACATATTAAAGATGAGTAAAAGAGATGTTACAAATAAATGAGCTAAATGATTTCTACCAAAAACTCCCCCATAAGAAAAATCTTTATGTTTGAACCATATATAATTGCATTGTATACATCTATTAACAAAAATAAAACAATGCAAAGAGATACCAGTCTCAGTATAAAAAAACAATGTTTTAAAATAAGGAGAAAAATTCTTTTATTATGCGTTGAAGCTCTTGTTTGGTCAGGGGTTTAGTAAAGATGTCAGCTAAGTTATCTTTACTTTTAACATAAGTAACCCCAAAAACATTTCTTTGGATCAAGTCCCTTATGAAGAAAAGTTTAACGTCGATATGTTTTGATCTTTGGTTCTCGACTGGAGATTTAATAAAATCTATTGCAGCTCTATTATCTACAAAAAGACGGGACTCAAGTTTACCCACAGTTAAAATACCGGAATTATTGCATTCCTCCAAAATCCGATCTAACCAGACAACCTCTTTGGCGGCTTCGGTCATCGCGACAAACTCAGCCTCCATCGTTGATAAACTGACACACTTTTCTTTAAACGTACGCCAACTGACGGGGCTTTTGTCTAGCAAGACCACTTGACCACCTAAGGAGGTGCGGTCATCACGGTTTGCAGCGAAGTCTGCATCCGAAAAACAAATAACCTGGGGCTTACCCTGAGTTAAGTTAAGCCGTAGTTTACGGGTACTGCTTACATACCCTAGCAAACGTAATAGTCCATTCCAATGAGTCATACCTGGGTTTGACTGGAACTGACTAAATATATTCACGGCATAAGCTATGTCGGGTCTCGTCCTACTAGATAAAAAGGATAAACATCCTAGAACACTGCGATAGGGAATATGAGCCATTTCTTCAATTTCTGTATAAGTTTGAGGGCAGTTCATTTTTGTATATATACAGCCTTTACTTATTGGGAGTGATGAAACTGGAAAATTAAAAGACTTAAAACGGTCACAAATTTCATCAATATATGATTCTTGATGCATCGTCATAAAGTTTTCTTCTTCAACAAACTCTACACCCAATAATTTTCTTGTCTTACCTAGGATTTTTAAATCAAAATAAGACTGTAGTTTATTAAATGCCTCATCTACAATTTTAGGGTTCTGTCCAAAAATTACTAAGTCGTCTACATATAAAAGTAATACCAGCTTCGATTTATAAATATAGACACAGTTGCAACTCGTAAGTTTAGTAAAGCCTATGGAAAGTAACACCTTATCAATTTCAAAATACCAAGCTCTTCCGCTTTGGTGTAAACCATAAATAGCCTTTTGTAGTTTACATACCAAGTTTTCCTTTCCTGGTTCAACAAAACCTGGTGGCTGGGTCATAAAAATATCTTCCTCTAAGGGCGCATAGAGGTAAGCACTTGTAATGTCGCATTGTACATGCGACCATTTTTGGGAAACTACAAGTAGGGAGAAAAAGAAACGGACTAAGCTGAAATTTATAACTGGACTAAATGTCTCGTCGTAGCTCTCTCCCCGTACTTGCTTAAAACCTTGGGCGACGAGTCTAGCCTTAAACCGGGCTATGCGACCAAATTCGTCCCTCTTGATGGTATAAACCCAGCGGCAACCTACAGCCTGTAAATTACTAGGTAACAAAGTTAGATGCCAAACTTTGCGAGTTTTCATGACGGCAATTTCCCTTTCCATAGCTTTTTGCCATTCAGCCTTCTGATCAGACTTCAAGGCCTGTTTAAAAGTTCGTGGGATAATAACATCCTCTAGTCAGGAGGAGGTCTTACAGTAGCTGGCTGAGGGAGTATTGTAAACATCTCCACTCGTCAGATCAGATCCTTGAAATGAAAATAAAGTGGGGTTATACTTAATATTATGTTTTAAACAGTACCTTTCAATTTCTTGATGAGACCGTAGTCTGATGTTACTGTCTTTGGGGTAATAATAAATATCTACACGAGATCCGACCTTTCTTGGACACGGTATTCTCGTCCAGATCACATCAGTGCTTTGGACCGGTGGGTCTTCGTCAGGAGTACTACTATCATCCGAGTCGGAGGCACTACTATCATCCGAGTCGGAGGTTGATTCGGTTGGTTCACTGGAATGGCTCGGACCTGGTCTTCCTTCATCAGGTATGGAATGGCTTGGCCCTGGCCGGCCTTCAGTGTCTTCTACTTCCGAATCTTTCCACCATTTGGGATAGAATTCGACGTACTCACCTTGGCCCAGTGCTGCTCCACTGCTTGCACTTTGGTCATCTTTAAACATTATATCTTCCCTGAACGAAACGTTAATTGTTTCTACCACTTTATTATTTTCAGGAATCCAAATTCGGAATCCTTTAGTTTGTAAGGCATATCCCACTAAGTATCCTTTTCGGGCTTTTGAATCTAACTTTTTACGAGTTTGCCTTGGTACCCCTATATAAGCCAGGCAGCCGAAAGGTTTGAGGTGACGTACCGATGGTCTGAAGCCTCCATAAAGTTCGAACGGAGTCTTCTTTTGATTCTTATGACATATACGGTTCCAGACGTAGGTGAAATGAAGCATTGCTTCAGGCCAGAAACTAGGACTTAAACCACTTTCGTGCAGTAATGCACGTGTACCATTTAGGACAGTCTGGTTATATCTTTCGACGACCCCATTCTGCTCCGGTGTAAAAGTATTGGTTTTCTCGTGAAAAACCCCTGAATCAGCACAAAAATTCTGAAAATAAGAATTAACAAATTCTGAACCGTTATCGGTTCTGACTGCTTTCACAGATCTTTCGAGGAATTTCTCTGCACGAATAATATGGCGAGATAGAATTTCCGCGACCTCTGATTTTTCTCTGATAGGGTACAAGGAGGTACGTTTAGAGAAGTCGTCAATTATTGAGAGAAAGTATCTCTCACCGTTTTTACCTAAAACTGGGCTTGGGCCCCAGACGTCGGCATATAAAAGTTCAAGTGGATTTTTCCGTCTAGTTTCAAAATTTGATTTAAATGAGACTCTCCTGTACTTACTTAACTTGCATGTCTCACAGTTGAGTCGTTCATTTTTAATTTCTGGAAGACCGCGGACACCCTTTTCACGGCTAGTTTGAGCAATTAAAGTAGGGCTTATGTGTGCGAGGTTCTGATGCCATCGCTCCAAATCCCCCTTCTTTTTAATGGCGGTAGAAGCTTCTAATGTCAAATGACGTTGTTGTGATTTGGGTACCCGGGCGTGAATGCCATAGATTCCATTTTTAAGGTGGGCTTTGAATAGAATTTTTCCACGATAGGAAATAGTAACCACACCATTTTCACCCGTAAATGTCATACCATCGGCATCCAATTTCGGTCCTGATATTAAATTGCGCCTTAACTTAGGCGAGAACATCACGTTCCTAAGGACGAAATTTCTTTGGCCGATTTTTAAATTAACATCGCCTTTACCCTCAATTTCAAACGTTATCCCCTCAATAGCCACAGCCATTTTCTCATTAACTAAAGGTACAAATGAAGAGAATAGCTCTCGGTTACGGCAAAAGTGATGAGAAGCTGCTGAGTCAAAAGTCCAATCAGACAGTTCAGTGACCTCTGTGAAATTAGCTTCGACGTGGACGGCTAAATTTGATTGCTTCCGATTCCTATTCTTTCCGAACCGTTTCTTTGGGCCTAGAGGTTTAGATTGCTTAGTTTTATTGGGGCTGTTATCCCTTTCGGGACTATTATCTCTAGAGCGAGTTTTTAAATTTTGTCTTTCAGGCGAGTAACTAATTTTTCTTTGGTTACGAGATGGAGATCGATACCTGTACTTTTCTTTCTTGAGACGATAACAGTTAGGTCTTATATGTCCCGGTTGCTGGCAGAAATGGCAAATAACCTTAGAAGGTTCTTTCCTCTCAGTAACCTGCGCAACTGTAATTAACCTTTCCCGGTGGTCAGACTCACGCAAATTTAAGTGAGTCTCCTCAGCAATCAGATTCGTTAAAACTTTCTGAAACGTGAATTCCTCTTTAGGCCACCGTAAAATAGCTTGCACTATGCCATCAAACTTTGGGGGTAAATATCTCAATAGCTGAAAAGATGCATAGATCTCGCTAAAGGTCTTATCAAGTTCTAGGAGCTGATTAAAAATACGCATTAACCTTGAAGCGTAAAGATTGATGCTTTCCCCTGGATTTATTTTGCAGTTACATAAGTCAGTAAAAATTGACATGTGCTGTGCCCTCGAATCTGGAATGAAGTTAGCTTTCAGTGACTTCCATGCAAGAACTGGGTCCTCGATCTGTTCAATTATCTTTCTATAATTTTGCTCAATGCTTAAATACAGTACCGAGAGGGCAACTTGTGAACGCGTTTTAAATTCTTTAAGTTCCTTTTCCGTTACAACCCCCGTTCCTGTTCCTGCAACTTCATCCTTAGTACCGACCTTGGGAGCAACTTCCGTGCCATTGACTATATCCCACAGGCCTCTTTCAATAAGTACAAATTTAATATCGCTAGCCCATTGCTCATAGTTTTGTGAGCTAAGTTTTTCTATACCATAAACATTTGAGCTGGCCATACTGGTAAAAAAAACAGGCAGGAGATACAAAATTCAAATACAGTTTAAAAAAAAAATTCAATAAAAACTGCAAAGCATCTCAAAGCTACCTTTAAATTTACAGCTCGGTATTTAACCTAACTTTTCAAGTATATATATATATATAAAAAAAATTTGCAAGTTTTTCGTAATAAAAACTGGTACTCAGTCTGCCCCCCCCTCTCTTATTCTGGGAGGTGGTATAAACTTTACAAGGGTAAATGCGTTATATATAACAAGCAATATAAAAAAACACATATATTTATCAATAAGCCTTACTCATCTCTTTTACTCAAGTCAAAGAAACATATACACCAGATAAAAACAATATCGCAAAAACAAATTTCAGAATAGTTATGGCCTTAAATAAACAAAGTTAAACACTTATATCTATTGCAATTTACACTAAGCTGGCCCATAACCTTAAAGTATTGTTGGGCAACGGGCAAGTTTGCCGTTTGTTAAAGCCCGGCAATTAAATTAAAAGCAGTATATCCTGTAAAGCATAGGAAGCGTGAAAAAAAGGTAAATTGAGGTAACTATGTCTCTTTAACTTTACAATAAAAAAACAACTATACTGAAGCTAGAAATGTATTAAGTTAAAAATATATTGCAACAAAATAAAGATAACTGAAAGGGTTTAAGATTTAACAATAATTACTTTATTCGTAATGCACAACGTAAGTAACAAAAAAAACAAATGCAAGTTATAACACACAAATAATAAATGAAGTACGTTACCAGTACTATTGCTGTCTGTACAGATCTTTATAATTTTTACAGAAGAAATAAACTGGTCAGTCTGAAAACAAGATAGGTGTAGAAAACATGCAAGCGATGATGAATAAGCCGGTAAATGAAAAAAAAAAAAAACCGTTCTTAAAAGCGGAATAGCGAAGATGTCGCTTTAAAAGGGATGCTAAATAATGGCGGCGGCAGGCTCCTGTTAATGTATATAAAAAGACTGTATTTGCATGGCAATAAAAGCCAAAAATAAAAAACAGTGGCAGACTAGTAATACGCTCGTATCGAGCTCAAACCGAGCAACAAGTGTCGAAAGAAACAGCACCAATCTCATCCAGGCCGACTACACACGCGAGCTATTTATAGCCAGTCGCATACGTCACGACGCTGACGTTACGTGACGGCAGATAACAGGCTCGCGCTCAACGACGCGAGCTTTGAATAATTAAAGAAACATTACGTAGTATAAATTATCGCAAGTGATGTGATCAAGGAAAGAAAGGGGTAGCAAACACACGTTTTGCTAACAGAAACCAAACAACTGTAATGCGGATATGTGACCGTTGGATGCAGGAGGGTACGACGGACCGCCGAGTTCGATCGCATCCACCTCAGCGCACCACTTCACGTGATGATAGGCAAAATGTGCGCATGGCAGTGACGGATCGCTCAGTCACATCACGAACCATAGCACAGCACATGCAGTCTGTAACGCATCATCCAGTGTCTGCGCGTACCATTCGACGCCGTTTACAGCAGAGTGGTCTGTCCGCAAGACGTCCATTGCTTTGTCTACCCTTGACGCAGAACCACAGACGTCTCCGCCGCCAATGGTGCGATGACAGAAGGATGTGGACGGCAGAATGGAATGAAATTGTCTTTACTGACGAGTCACGCTTCTGTCTGCACAACCACGATGGTCGCATTCGAGTCTGGAGACACCGTGAAGAGAGCATGCTGAACATCTGCGTTATGCACCGCCACACTGGTCCTGCACCAGGTATTAATGTATGGGGCGGTATTGGATATCACTCTCGCAAACCTCTAGTACGCATTGCCGGTACTTTAAACAGCCAGCGCTACATCTCCGAGGTGTTGGAGCCAGTTGTCCTTCCTTACCTTCAGGGCTTGCCCACAGCCATATTTCAACAGGATAATGCGTGACCACACGTGGCACGCATTGTCCAACGGTTCTTCGTCAATCGCCAGATTGAATTGCTTCCCTGGCCGCCTCGCTCTCCGGATCTTTCGCCGATAGAAAACATGTGGTCCATGGTTGCTCTACGATTGACCCAGATTCCATCCCCAGCTGCCACAGCAGATCAACTTTGGCAACGTGTGGAAGCTGCTTGGTCTGCTGTACCCCAAGAACTCATCCAAAGTCTCTTTGAATCAATGCCGAGGCGTGTGGCAGCCGTGATCTCCAACAATGGCAGCTACTCTGGCTACTGATTTTGGCAGGAACCACACTTCACAGAAGTCTATAAATTTAATCATTTGATACTTGGTCAACATGTTATGTAGAAAATATATTTTGTTGTGATATCTCTTGTCTTTCTTGGTGTTGCAATTTGGGTGGCCAGCAGTGTAGTTAGTTTCTAAACTTCTTCAAATCATTAAGATTTTAATGTTGTTGTTGTTGTGACATATGCCCCCCCTCACCCTGGTGTCCCACTGGCCAGAATATGCCATACCAAGTCCCAACTCCAGACAGAGGATTACAGCTCCAGTTTACATTGGCATCACAAGGGTTGCAGTTTGACTTTAGCCAGGTGCCACCAGGTGACATCTGCAGGCCTCATACCTTATCCCACCCACTGACTTCATAAAAGGACTTTACAGACAATCATTACAGTACAAACAAAGCAATTGCACTGGAATTAGGTAAGACTGAAATGAGATGTAAACATCAAAGAATTTGCTTGAAGTACAACATCTTGTGAAATATGACGTTTTCTGAATTTAATTAGACATTATTTTTTGATAGATGTAAGGAAAGATGAATTCGATGAATGCAGTTTTATAATAAACTTATACCTGTTTGTTTGTGTGTTTGCCAATCAGGGGCACTAGTCCATTAACCCTTTCAGGGGCAACAACTTCCATCGTTTGTACAGTGCAGTTTTCCCGATTTTTTTTAACCTAAAGAATCTTGACAATTTTACAATTAAAGGTTGCATAAGGCTTTTACTTTTTTATACTGATAACAGATAGCAGTACTAAGCATTTTTCTGCTCATCTAACTGTAATACATTGAATGCAAGTGAAAAAGTGACTAGATTTAGACGTTTGCATTGTGCAAATGGCACCCCTCAAAGGGTTAAGACATTCTCACTTAATCAGAGAGAATCATTGGTTGCTTTCAATGGGAACACTGTATAGGGGAACCAACACCACCCACTTATGCCACCTCAATTTTGGCCAGCATCTGGTGTGATCATACATTCACCCACCCTCTCTGACCTCATAGAAGGAGTTTCTGGTCTACAGATTGAACATGCCTCTATCCAGCTTAAACACAAAGGTATTTAATTGTGTTCATTGGGAATTGAACGGAGCACCCAAAGCCCAACTTACTACCATTAGGCTACCTTGGGCCCCTAAGATTTTATATATATAGTATTTTTGCTAGTGATTCTTTATTTTAAACTAAGAAGCTAGACTTTTCTCTGATGAGAATTATTATTAAATCTTCTGTTTTTTTTGTCATTTACAGTATCAAATAAATGGTTTCATGAAAGAGGGCAAGAATTTAGAAGACCATGTAGCCTGGATCCTGATGAATAGATGAATGTCTCACCTAAATTAGTCCTTTAAATATTTTTGTACTTATAATTTGACTCCTAAAATACTAATTAAGTTCCTATTCATAATATCTGTTCCTGATCCAAAGAAACTTTATTCTTACTCTTTATAAATGGAATTGATATATTTTAATAGTCTTTTTATCTTAGTGTCTTGCATATTAATTAAACTGATGTGTAGTACAGATTAAATATGTGAGAATATATTTCTTCCAAATATGCTTTATTGTCTTTTGAAAAGCAAAGTTCGAATAATGTACTTAGAATTATGATGAAAGGACTGAATTATTTTTTAAGAGTACTTAAATTTGTACTTATTGAAAACAAGGACTATGAAAAGTCAGTCATTTCCATAATTTTCTACAACACTTTGATTTACTGTAAACTTGGCAATTAATTTCAAATATGATTTATATGATTAAAGTTCTTATCACTTGTAATCAATGTAGATATTAATTATTAACATTTGTATAAATGTCTGTATGTAGAGTGATTCTCAAACTGAGCGACCAGATGAAACAGCACTAGTACTGTGCAGTGACACAATGAAGGTGATATTTTTATTTGTATTTTCATTGGGTTTTCTTAACTGTATATGGTGATATGAATATGAAAAAATAGTTAAGGTATCTGCCTTCATTCAGAGAACTTTTTTGGAAAAAATATACAATTTTGATTAAATATGTAAATGTGATATGTTGGCTCTTAGGGTTATATATATATATATATATATATGATATAAACATCATCTCATTTTAAATTTAAACTCATTTAGTATTAGGTCTACGACTATATAATTTTAGGCTATGAAAAAAAAATAGGTGGGGCTTTTTTTTTTGGGGGGGGGGCAATTGCCCCTACTGCCCCCCCCCCCTTTGGAGCCGCCATTGTTTTAAGCATCAATTCTGCTTTATTAGATTGGCCATATCTTCTCTTCCAATAATCATATGAATATTAGTCAAGCAGTTTTAGTATCCTAAAAGATTGCCTTTCAAAAAATAAAATAAAAAATAAATAAATAAATAAATAAATTTCACCAAAACAGTCATTTTTATGAAGGCAGATACCTTATAAGAATTTAGATAGCTCTCTAAGTTTCAAATATTATAATAGATTTAGGCGTTAAAAATGACGGGCAAAAACTAGGTCTAATGACTGTCATAAATGAAGGTGCAGAAGATATTTTATGGTAGGGAGAGGAGATACATTTAATTAAAAATAATTTTAAATATAAAGTTTAACCCTTCAGCGGGTGCGCCAATTTTCGGAACACCAGCAGGCGCACGTGGCACAAATTGCAATGTCTCTTTCAACCTTGATTATTCCTTTTGTAATAAACTTTTTTTTTTCAAATTGAAGACAATAATTCTGTGTTTTATGACAAGATATAAAATGTTGATAATATTGAGATATATTTATAATTAAAGGCCAAAGAATGCAGATACAATCGCCTTATTTCAAAACTGTCTGGTTTATTGGATCTAAAGACAACTTGCGAATGGATTCCTATTATGTCCCAAAACCTAAAAAAAATGAGATTGTCCATCTTCGTGATATGCAGGATACCGTGTAATAGCTGCACATTGGATCGACTCTATTAACTCCTGTTTTTTTGTCGTGTTGTAACCCAGTTTAATCGCCGGTTTGCCACGGTTAAATCATGACTAACAATGAATGGAAAGGAATATAGGGGTCAGAAAATCATACCTGTATTAGAAAGGGTGTAGCTATAAATAGAAACTGCTTAGAACATTCAAACCTTACATGTGAAAACAAACCAATCAAAATTGCAAAAATGTTGCACTTAGTACACGGGTGCATCTGCTGAAGGGTTAATAAGCAGGGAATAGAGGTAAAATTGTACAAAGTACTCCTAAAGTAAATGCAGTTTAATATGAATAAAAAAATCAATAAAATTGTGCAATGGTCATGAAGAAAATTTAAAGTTTTGTATGAATTAACAAGCTGCAAAGCTGTACAAAATATTCACGAAGCTTTTTACTCTGTCTCATTTTGGCACCTGAGGTGGTCGCCTTGCCACCTCACCTATGGGCCGGCCCTTTATGTACATTAATATACTTTGAACTTTTTTTTTTACTCATTTGGAGAGTAATTCCAGTACAAGGTAATTTTCCTTCCTGTATAAAATGTTCAAATTTTTTTCATCAATATTATATACAGTTTGAGAATCTCTCTTTTAGTGTTATGTATTAAAATTATTACTGATGATCATTACCTCCATTTTATGTATATAAATTATGATGAATGAAATATTTTCAATTTTGTTGTGTTTTAAATATATAAATATGGCATTTAGTATATTTTTGCACTTTTCAACTACAGAGACTGGTATTTTTATAGGATTTAATTGCAAGTAATGCAAATAATATTTTGAAGTTATTCCCAAGATAAAAGAAAATTTCTTTCATTTAATGTTACTGCACAAAGTAAACTATTTTTGATAGAAAATATATTATAGATAGTTATACTAGTGACATTTTTCTAGTCTTGAGTTGTTGTTTGTGCCATTATTGAAATGAATAAAGTGCCATACAATAATTTGTACTGTGTTCAAGTGCATTTTGTTACATAGTTATCTGTTGCATTTATAGTTTGACTGGTACTTATAAAAATCTGATTTATGCATTATTGATTTGAGATGTATTGGGTCATCCCATAAATAATGCAGTATTTTAAAGGTATTTTTGAAATGAATCGAAAAAATTGACTTTAATTTACATGTTTCTATTAACTTGCTTTCTTGTTTGTTTGTTCAGTACAAATCTTGCAATCGATTTTTAACTAACTTCCCGAATAGCTAGACATTTGAAACTTTTAGAATAGCTCAGAACATGATGACAGTGCAATCTTTTGATAATTTTAGCCATCTTTAAGCAGAAATTAATTCATTTTCAGTTAATTTTGTTTTATAGACTGGTGCAGCCATCTATCGGTCAGGACAGGAATGAAAAGTTAAACGCAAGTTAATTTACTATTAACTTCATTTTCTGTCAAGTTGATGGGATAATTCATCTAAAAAATTTTAAAAAAGTATTTATTAATACATAGAATTGTCAAGTTTATATGATTCAACAGAAAATTTAAAAACGTGGTATATAAAAAGTTTTTTATCTTGTAGTTATTATTTTAATCCTTTATTTATAATAATATATTTATCATTATTATTGACTATTACTTCTCAACTTAATTTAAAATTTTGGATTCTCTGGCAATAAGAATCTTTAGGTTTCAAGCTAAGGAATGAATCTATTGGGACATTATCTTCTGTAAAAGATTGTTTCACATTAATATGGTTTTGGAAACTCCGAAAAAGATGGTAGTCTGAAGGTATCAGATTAGGATAATAATTACCCAAATATCCGGATTGGGATAATATGGAAGGTGCATCATATCTTCCCATTCAAACTGCCTCAGTTTTTGGAGTGTTTCTCTTGCAGTATGAGGTCTGGTGTTGTAATAAAGATGACACCTTCTTTTAATCAGTGCTGGCCTTTTATCTTCCATTGATTACTTTAGCCAGCCAAGTTGTTGACAATACAGCTCCATCATAATGATTTGGTTACCTCGAAGTTTTGACTCTTTCACTATAAGGGGTTAATAATTTTGTCAAACTCACTTCTGCACTGCATGAATCTTACTCCGATATTAACCCTTCAGCAGGCACACCAATTTTTGGAACACCAGCAGGCATGCATGGCACAAAGTGCAACATCTCTTTCAACCTTGATTATTCCTTTTGTAATAAACTTTTTTTTTCAAATTGAAAATAATAATTCTGCATTTTATGACATGATATATAATGATGATAATATTGAGATATATTTTTAATTAAAGGCCAAAGAATGCAGATACAATTGCCTTATTTCAAAACTGTCCAGTTTATTGGATTTAAGGACGACTTGCGAATGTATTCCTATTATGCCCAAAAACCTAAAAAAACAATGAGATTGTCATATTCCTGATATGCAGGATACCTTGTAATAGCTGATCATTTGATCAACTACATCGATTCCTGCTTTTGTTGTATTATAACCCAGTATAATCGCTGGTTTACCACGGTTAAATCACGACTAACAATGAATGGAAAGGAATACAAGGGTCAGAAAAATCAGACCTGCATTAGAAAGGATGTAGCTATAAATAGAAACTGCTTAGAACATTCAAACCTTACATGTAAAAACAAACCATTCAAAATTACGAAAATGTTGCACTTTGTACACGGGTGTGCCCGCTGAAGGTTTAAGAAAACAACAGATCAGTGGGAGCAGTTAACATGCCTCCTACCTTTCTATCACGTGACACAATATTGTGTGATTCATTTTAGTCAAATCAAAAATACTGCATTATTTATGGGATGACCTATTAGAAGCTTTTTTTAAAGACTGATGAAAATAGTATATATGTATGGATTGTTACACTCTTTGATGTTTCTTAACTGTAATTGTTTCATAGGCCCGGGCCTGATTACAAGTTTTGCATGACTAAGGGATTTGACCAATTTGGCAAATGAAAAAAAATTAATTGCATCCAATTCAGTCTTCAAATGTTTTTTTTACTACAAAAAAAATTGAAATAATTGTTTAATAATTCACAAGTACTTACTTCTGCAGCAGTTAGGCTGTCATTTATTTTACTTTTTGTGTGATGAAACAACACTACACGATTGACTATTATCATCAAGTACTTGCTTCTGCATTTGAATTGCATTATTACAGCTATTTACAATAGAATATCGACTTAACTTGATTGGCTTGTGAAAAAATTTACTTATTATTTGATGGCCAAAAAGTTTTTTGTCATTGAGTGGTGTTAATTCTTATTCAGGAAATTTATTATGAATTTAAAAATTTAAGAATTAATCAAGTGCTTTGACACTAAAATTTCAAAAAGTGGACTTAACTGATTTTGCTTGTGAAGGGTTCATATAAGAGTGATGCAGTATCAAAACTAGCAACCTTCACTGGATTTTTTTTAAAATTCAGTAAAGGACAAAGAACTATATCTTATGCATTTTTGAAGATACAAATTTGAAATGACCTTTAAAAAAATTCCAACTTTATTTTTTACTAGCTGAATACCCATGCTTTGCTATGGAGTACATTCAAATTAAATACAACTGTCAATGTATGCAATTAATGCTAAAAATAAATAAATATAGATATGGTTACTTATAATAAATTCAACAGTCAATGTATGCAATTAATGCCCAAAAAAAATTATAAAAAAAGTCATAACAAATATTTTTATAGACAAAATAATGTAGCAGAAAATATTCAAATTAAATCCAATAGAACATACTAAAGAATATAGTACAGTTTGAAGAACATTTCTTCTGTATTTTAAAATTTTTTGGATAATGTCCAATCATCTGCCACATTAGCAAGAAAAAATAAAATTCTGTCAATTTATTCCGTTAATATGCACGCGACACAAAATCAGTTTAAAGTATCACAAAAAGAAAGGAAACCATGTTATCAGCATTTAATAAATTAAATTCTGAAAATTAACCTTTAAAAGTTCACCAAAAATCAGAAAATAGAGGTAAAGATTCGAAAAAAATTTCATTTTAAAGGAATTTTTAGGATCTTTCTTGTGATATAAATTTTATAAACCTCAGATTATTATTTTAAATGCAAACTTAAAAAAAGTTACAAAAACAACTTAAAAATTTAATTTTAAAAATCTAAGAAGAATGTTTCAAAAATCTTTCTTAGTGCACCCTTACACTATAAGAAGAATCACCATGGAAAATTTCAACCCTTTAGGTCCAGCAGTTTGGTCTGTGCATTATCTGTCAGTCAGTCAGTTATGGAACTGTTATATATAAATATAGATTACAGGTCATTTTACAAAAAATTTCATTTTTAACTGATTGAAATACTAAAAGAAAGTATCTGTAACTCAATTTTGAAAAAGAAATAGAAATTGCTAGTTTTGATTCTACAATAGTTCATATACAGAAAAGACTTTTTTTAGGGAAAGAGTTATCTATTATAGTATAGTATTTTTAATCATTGTTGAAATTTGATACCTTACCTGTTGCTTATCAAAAAGTAATTTTTGTGTGTTTTATGACTTTAATTCTCGGATAGACATTTATTTGCATATGAAAGTATTATCTCTTTCAAAGATCAAAAATATTAAATGTTTTATTGATTAAATTTTTAAACCCTAGAAAAATTATCTTACCACTAATTCTTAAACCTTTGTTGTTGGAAATTTTACATATACTTATTTTCAGTCATTTTACGAAATATAAATATACAAAAGGAAGAAAGAATATTATTTTAATTATTATTATTCACATACATAATATTTAATGTTTTTTTTTAGTCATCATTCAGCTGTAGACACCTATGTAAACTGAATTTTCAGTTAGGTTAACATAATCAAACATCAAAACATTAATCATAATATTCATTTACACTATATTTTTATTTTATTTTTATGCTTGTTAAAAAATTTGTTATTTTAACAATATATATTGCTTCTTTTAGTATCTTTTGATTTATTTGATTAATTTCCACTTACAATAACAACTACTTTGGATATAAAGTGAAACCTCTATTTGTCTTTTTAAAGGGACCTATTGTACTAAACAATAAATGCAGAAACATAACAACGAAATGTTATCATCTGGACTGGGTGAAATAAACGACCCATACAGGAAAACAAATATTCAGGGAATGATCGATCAAGGTTCCACTGTATATTTCATGCTGTTTAATTTTGAGGTCGGTATCAATAATGATATCTGTTAGCTTTAATGTCAATTTTTAGAAGTTAAATTACATATATCAAGACAGGAAGTTTGATGTCAATGTATTTATACTACTAGAAGTGACATGCAAGAAATGTATGATTTATTGGCTAAATATGTTTTAGTATATGCGAATTTTAACTTACAGTGCACGGAGGTTTGTTTATTTTATTTTAATAAATAAAAGTCTTATAAGAAAATATTTCTTAAAGTCTTGTAGGGAAATGCTGTAAAAGTTTTATTTTATGAGCTTGAAAGTGCTCAAAATGTAAGGAATGTAAATGTAAATTAAAAGCCAGCATGTAAATATAAGACAAAATGGTGAATGTAACAAATTTTAAAATTAAAGCAGGGTTATGTAGTCAAACCCCATTATAGCAAACCTAGTATATAACAAACGAAAATTTTGGTCCCACCATTTTCCTATTGTATGTAATTTAATTAGTATTATGTTAGTTTAATGTAATCGATTTTAGTCGATTTAATTCATTAATGATCATTTTAAATAGATTTTATCATTTTTTTAATACATCATTATTGAATACACATTGCAACTAATGAGTTATACATTTTGTGAATTCTAGCATTTTTCTGAACGGTTTGGATATAGCGAACCACCAGATAAAGTGAATAAAACCTTTGGCCCCTTGAAGTTCGTTATAACGGGTTTCGACTGTATTTGGTATTGAGGGTATAGCTGCATCTGGCACTTTAAATTCCTTTTCTGAAATTTAACTGCTTTAAATATCATTTCCAATGTGTAATAAAAATTCAGAGGTAGCTTATTTTGAACATTGATGTCATTCTGAAATTGAAATCATTTGTTTTATGTGCTGCATTAATTATAAATTGTTTTTTTATTATATGGCAATTATAGATCTATTATACCTCAAAAAGAAAATATTTCTTTTAAGTCTGTCTTTAAAAAAAAATTTTAAACAGAGGTTGTACAAAATATCAAAGTAGAGTCAGATTTTGAACTACTAAGTTAATAAAAAATATGAGCAATAATCAATCACCTTGTGTAAATATACATAATCAGTTGGAGATTGTTAATGGCATTTTATATTGACATGACTAAAATGTAAAGTTTTTATTATTACAGATTTATATTGTGTGGTTTGTGCTATAAGTGTTTTAAGCTGAAAAAGGCATAATTTATAACATTGAAAAGCTTTACTGTATTTATAAGTTAAAATTCTCTTTCTTTTATGAGCACTTATTAATGCTATAAGCACATTTTAATCTTATAACCATGTAATAAATTTCAGCTGCAGATATTTTTGCTACCTTATGGTATTACAATGTTTGGTAATTGTAAAAAAAGCATCACTACTATTTTTGTGATATTTCTGTACATTTCTTCATCATCTGATTTTAAGTGCCTTTCAAGTAAGATGTGTGTTTCCTTTTTCGTGAAAATTTTTCTACTGTGTATGACACACAATAAATCTACACGAATATTCCTGATTTATTATTTTTTAGAGTTTTACTAACACAGACAATATCTAAGTGTTTTAGTGCTTAGTAAATCTGCTTTAATATACAGGGTTTCCACCTATATTCTTTACACCCCCCTTAACCAGAGCCTGACTAAGGCAGGGGCATACGGGGCAGTTGCGCCGGGCCCCTACATCAGAGGGGGGCCCCAAATCGAATAGAAAGTTTAGTATTAAGTATTAAGTTCTTCATTACTGAAGTAGTGAAGCAGAGGGGGTCCCCAAAGAAGTTTTTGCCCCGGGCCCCAATTAGGCTAAGTCAGGCTCTGGCAGAGCCTGACTAAGGCAGGGGCATACAGGGCAGTTGCCCCGGGCCCCCACATCAGAGGGGGCCCCCAAATCGAATAGAAAGTTTATTCTACGTTTCCTTCTTTAATGAACTTTTTTAAAACAAAATATCAGTACAGTGTAAAATCCGTCAGATTTATGTTAGCTTCTTCATTAATCTATCGTATGAACACAAAAAATCTATATTTCGTAAATCCATGGCTTTCTAGGGCGGAATTTAGCTGAATTTCGCCCTAATGTCAGCAAGGATATGAATTTTTCGCAGCTAGATGACAAAGTTAACAATCAGAAAACTGCATTTCGGAAACTTGTGAAAAGTTCACAAACTGCAGCGATATGATTGTTAACTAGGTTTTCTAGTTATAAATTTAAACAGCATTTTTGTCAAATTTTGGCTCTTCAGATGTGCTATATCCCTTTTAATGATGGACATAGAATTGTCAGAAAATCAATAAAATGGACAGAACGATATTTTGTCTGACCATTGGAGGGGGGGGGGGACTTTATAGCTATTTTAGGTTCTAGTCAATTTTCTTGTTATATATCTATAATGAGGTGAAAAATTTAAATACCTTGAAGTTCGGTTCTTCATTACTGAAGTAGTGAAGCAGAGGGGGGTGGGCCCAAAGAAGTTTTTGCCCTGGGCCCCAATTAGGCTAAGTCGGGCCCTGTTTATTTTCGTCTCAACGTCATCTTTTCTTTAACGCTCCGCTACCGGACTCCTAAAACAAGCGGGCCTTTGGCTGTGTATACAGGAATTACGCCAGCGACTGGTTAGTTTGAGTATATGGTCGTTGATGGCTTGCACGCCGGGTAACGGAAACGTTTTGAATACCTGACTCCTAAGCATCGCTCAGGGCCGCTAAAATCCTAAGCACGTCCCTGTGTTCGGGAACAAAGAGAAGCTTGCTGTTGATTTCAGTTTCATAGCTCCTACACTTGTATATCCGATTTTCCACAATGACATCAGTAGAAAAACATGCAATAAAAAAATTTCAGTTCTTTATTTTGATTCTTTAAAATTGCCACCGAGCCACCCACATAGTATAATGGTTATGTCTTGAGCTTACACGCAGTGGACTTGGGTTAAAATCCGGAGTAAGGCTTGGATGTTCTATGTTGGCTCACCTAAATAGTGCTCCCATAATAAAGTAGCCAACAAGATCTCTCAGTATATTATGCGACAAGTGTCTCTGCATTAGAAAAAATTAGTTACCAATGACTTTGGTTTGTTCCCATCATGAGGAGCGAGATATATTGTAAACGGGATCGCAGTGACCCGATGTATAAGCAATTCATAATATTAATGTAGACACGGATAAATGCTCTATTTACATCTCGTTTAATATATGATATATACAATAATAATTCTGTACATGAGTTTGTTCCGAAGAACTCTGGTAACAACGATTAGTGAGAGCGGGGTTCATAATTACAGTTCAATCCAGACTTCATGTCTGCTCTCATTTTCCCGCGCTCTCCCAGTCCCTCAATATCTCATTACGGTCCAGTCTGAAAAAAAGCCCTGTCTAATATTATTTCGTTCATTTATACCTTTTTCTTTGGAAAGTTCTGGAAACATCTCGGAAGTTCCATCGCCTCATGTGTAATACAAGAACCCTTACAGCTTTTCGTCACACCTGGCCACTTCCGGGGTCTGCGGTTCCTTTTGTCAGCTCGGCTCTCCGAGGACTTGCATCGCCTCTTTTTTCGCTGTTGGTCTTTTCCTAACGACTTCTGATGATCTACCGATCTTCTTTAGGAATGACACTTTTTTCCATTTAGGGAAGTCGGCAACGCACCACTGTATGTTTAACGGTTTGTCCGATTCATTTAAAAAATAGTCACATCTGTACCGCCTTTTTTAAATTAAGGGTGAGCCTAGCTCCACTATATTGTGCAAGCCTGACATACATGATTGTACAGAGATTCATACATTATTATATAGGGTTCCCATGATCCCTAAAAGTCCTTAAACTTTTTAATAATATTTTAGATTCTTATAAGCCTTTAATTTTGGTAAAAGATTAAAAAAGGGGCTTAAATTTTTTACTTTTGAAAACATTAATAAAAACTACCTCTAACTATTTTCCATAGGGGTGACTGAGAAAAGCTTGCTGTAGTTTCTGTTGCATAGCTCCTACAGATATGTGTCATATTTTTTACAATGACATCAATAGAAAAATATACAATAAAAATTTCAGTTCTTTGTGTTCAGTTCTTATAAACGGTTACCAATGATTTTGGCTTGTTCTCATAAAGAGAAGACAGATACATGATTATACAGGGTTCCCATGATCCTCTAAAGTCCTTAAAACTTTTTTAGTTTCTCCTAAGCCATTAATTTTGGCTAAAGATTAACAAATTAGATTAAGTTTTTACCCCTGAAAACATATTAATAAAAACAACTTTTTTTTCTTTTTTTTTGGGGGGGGGGGGAGTGTTTTTGTCATTGAGGGACTAAGACAAGCTTGATGTTAGTTTCAGCTTCAAAGCCTCCACAATTGTATATGAGATTTACAATAACACGAGTAGAAATATACACAGTAAAAAATTTCGGTTCTTTATTTTAATTTTTTTAAACAGCAACCAATTACTTTAGTTTGTTCTCATTATGAGGAGAGAGGAAAAAAATAGGTGACAGATTATATGTATTTTTTACAAATTTTATTTTAGACAAATAAGTAACCTGGATGGAGAAATTCATCAAGAATCATTTATTGTAGACTATGAACGAAATACCAATTAGGTGGAGGAAAGTACTGAATTAAATGCATGCATTGTAAAAGCAGGCTTTACAGAAACTCCTCCAAATAAAGATTATTCTTCAGTCAGAGAAGAAATCGGTGATGTGTAAGGAGTTTAAGAAAAAAGATCTTTTGAGGAAGTTGACCATCCATATAAAAATCCACATTCAGCCCAGGGGGCATTAAAAACAACAACAACAAGCTAAATTGAATATGTTGCCATTAGCAGTCTAGTTTCTAAGTGTAAGCCTACTTTAGTTAGACTGTCAAAGTCGGAATGCAAAATTGGTGGTAAACATGCTCTCAACTTGGACGTTATGATGGATAAAAATATCCATGAAGAATTGATCCAATATACTATAATGTAACATATTCATGACGCTTTGTTGAAAATAATAAACTCACTCGAAGAATTTACCCTAAGCAAATTCGGTTGGACTCTTGAGAATATAAAAAAAATGGATTTGTGCACCACCAAATATCACCCTATAGCTCCCAGCAGTTATATTCCTCGTCCAAAATATTTAGAAGTGAAGAAAGCAATTTTAAATATACAAAATAATGATCAAAAGTGTTTCTTCTGCTCTGTATTTGCTTACAAATTAAATATCAATCAAGATCATCCTCATTGTGTTGGTCATTATTTACCCTATGAAAAATATTCATTATCCAATGGCAGTATCTAAAATCCCCCTCACAGAAAAAATGAATAATTTGAGAATTAATGTATTTGGATATAAACATAGGTGTTTCCTTTACATATTTCAAAAAATGAAGATGCTGATAGTATCAATAACAGATATGGATTTCACCCACTAATGTGATTGTTACAAACAGTTATCTTCATCATTGCAAACATTTAGGCTCTAGTGATATTCTTCTCATTTCCACAACCCTCTAGAATAACAATGGGTTTTTTGACTGTATATAAACCTCACTGCCTACTGTCAATCAGCAGCCTACTTGAATCAAAGATTTTTTTTTTGTGTTGTAGCTAGGGATGGGATATCGAAAGCTAAATATCGATATGAGTTTCAATAATATATCGGCACAAAAATATCGATATTTCAAAATATCAACGATGTTTTAATATTCACTATGTTAAAAATATTGACGATATTTCAAAATATAAACAAAATTTCAAAATATCGGCAACACATTTTCCTTTTAATATGCAACACTGAGCAACAGTTGCTTTCAATATGCAACGCTGAGTGTATGTAAAGTGGAAATAGATATTGGAGATAACTGGTTTCCTCGATATCTATTGTTAGTATTCTTTCTTTTATTCTTTTCATTGTAGTAATTGCATTTTAGCGAGTTTTTCATAAATTTCAGTTTGTTTTTCAACATTAAAATAAGTTCAATAATGCCTCCAAAATCAAAATGGTGGTGTCATTTCTCTTTTATTGAGGAGAAAAGTGCAACATGCAAAACTTTTATTCATATTTTGTTCTTTCTAGAATTTATATATTGAACAATTTTTAATTTTTTCACACTTTTTTGATTGCTTATATTAAAAATCACTTTGTATATATTAGAAATTATTTGTATCACTCATTTTTTTTATTCTCTTTGGTTTTGAGATTTTCAACCCAAATTTTTATAAATTATAATTATTTCAAATAAATTCTTTTGAAAATATGTGTAATCGATAATATCGACATTATCAGAAATCAAATATTGATATTGTAATATCTAATATTGAAGGGAAAATATTGATATCAATATCCCATGCCTAGTTGTAGCATGTTTTTTTTTTTTGTGTGATGATATGGAATCTTTCAACCAATTAGGGCCTGTTCACATAGAATCTGTCAGCATCACTCGTATTCACATATTTCAAACCAATCACAGACCATTACAATTTCGTGACTAATCGTTTGGAGGTTTGTAATTGGTTAGATATATTTCAACACTAGTAACGCTGATGTTGATGGATTCTATGTGAACAGGCCCTTAGTTTGTTAACTTTATTGCTGTAGCAGACTTGGAGGAAAATTTTTCCTTTGGTGGCAGTGTTAATGATAGTATAACGGTTATGCTTGAGTTGATCAGTCGCGAAAGTAAAATTGTACACATCGAAAACTGGGCAGCAGAGAGCAGCAAATATGTGCAACCTCACCTGAAACTACTGGATGAAAATGGTCATGGTCATGTCGTTAGTGTGTGGGTATATCAACAGTATGAATATTTTCTAAGTGCAACATCCCCGTTGCGGATCTTGTGGGTATAATACCTGCTATCAACCAGCTTGATGGAGGTGGCCAAAGTCATGTCATTGGTGTGTGAGGGCATCAACAGTATGAAAACTTTCTGTATAAGAGTAAGATCCCTGTTGTGAATACAATACATGCAACTGACCAGCTTGATCAGCCAGAGTTGGCTAGTATGCCAGTCGTGAAGATGAGTGTTTGGATACAGGCGAAAAGACTTGGTATTTTGAAAGTTATCTTCAAAAATCTTTTTTAAAACAAATTTTTCTCTAGACAACAGTTTACTATTATCTCCTAAGATTCAGAGACAACAGTTTAAAATCTCACTGTGCTAGGCACCATGACGTACATGCGTACGTCATGAAATTCCCATGACCCAAAACCATGACGGACATGTGTACGTCATTATTCTATTTCAGCACATTCACTGTAATTGTTGCTTGGTTATTACACTATGTGTGAAAATTGTGGTTTGGTAATGTGAGCTGTATGATGTTCTCATTCATAATTTATTTTCCATTATGTATTTACTATATAATTTTGCTTCTATATTTTTTACTGAAACGTAATTTTTCAGATCTTTGTAAACAAGATAATTATAGTGTAATAATAGCTTTGAAGTACAAATAATGTATCATTTTCCTAATTTACATATTACTCATATTCTGAATTCAAATACATCCAAAACTTCAGTTTCAAGAAAATCAAAGAAATCTGGTTTTCAGTGTATAATTGCAAAGTCAACGTGGTGCGCAAGGGGTTAAAGGCATATATTTTAAAGAACACTTTGCAACAGAAAAGTAGATCATATTTATATTAAATTATGGAATACATACACAAAATATCAATGTATAAACTGATGTAAAACAAGCAAACTAAAACTGTTTTCTTCAGCACTTAAAACTATGCCTAATATGTAATCTCTCTTTACCGGTGGTTCTCAACATTGAGGGGGGGGGGGGGGGCCCAGCCATTAGGGGAGGCATGAGTGAAGATCTTCCAAAGAGGGATCAAGACTAAAAAGGATGAGAATCACTGCTCTATACCCAGAAAATTAAATTTAACAAATGACTTTAAACAGTAATACATCGTACAGCATTTTATTAAACTCGCAGAACATTCTATATTTAAAGAAAACTGAATTATTTGAAAATTTTTTTTAAAAACTTCAGTATCAAATAATTTTTATACTGTTTTAATTCCATACAAAAAATATACTGAGATTAAATACATTTATTTATAACTTAGGCAGTCTTTAATACTGTATTTACATACAAACATACATGGATATATTAAGTAAAAAAGAATGCATGGTCTGTAAGATGGTATTATTTTTTCTTCTTGGACTTAGCAGCTTCTGGATTTTCATCTCTTGGTTTTTGCCAATTCAAAGGTTTTCTTCTGTACATTGGCCAAGGTGGTAAAGTAAGCTAAAAAGATACACAACTTAAGAATCTTACATGTTCATTTATATATCATCAAGGCCATTCAAGTATTATACTATTTACTATTTGATTATAAGTATTATACTATTTGATTTATACTATTTACTATCTGGTTACAAGTATTATACTATTTGATTTAAAAGAATTTACAAAACCTTTAAAAATACAGTTGTTTTCCTTTTTTCATTTATTGCTCAATGGTATTTACCGTTAATGATTTAATATCTAAACTCTTATACTTAGAAAATATACAGTAAAATTAATGATTGGTTTGGCCTAGAAGTAGCTACAAGAAATACGCAAATCTTACATCAGCAAAAGGGGGGGACATCTGCTTACTTTTGCTTACAAGGGGAGGAAGGGGTCTAAAATAACTAAAAATGTGCTTACATAATACTTGAATGGCCCCCATCTGTCAGTACACAGTACATCAGGCTTCAAATATATTCAACACGTATTCAAGAATTTTTTTAAAGTTAAGTAGAATCTTGATAATCCCAGAATTGATTATTTGTAGGTTTGGAATTAATAATTGAATAAGAGGTTTCCCAGAGTTTTAACAACTTACAGTTTCTTTACTAATAATAAAATTTATAAAATGCAATACTACACTATATTGAAATATAAAATATATAATGCCTATATTATACACTTAGATGAATTTAACTTATCATACTGCTATCTAAATACAGCACATGCATTGCATCCCATACTGTAGGTATATTGTATTGTCTCACTCAATGTGTATGTTTACATACAACACATGGTGTTGACATTCAGTATCAATACAGTCGAACCCTGTTATAGAAAACCCGGTATATAACGAACAAAAACTTTGGTTCCACCATTTTCCTATTGTATTTAAGGCTAATTTATCCTTTTATAGCAAATCTCTGAAATCTTCAGAATCGGCTATAACGAACCTTTTTTCAGAAGATTACTGAATTTTTTTTTTTTTAAACTTTTTAAGATCGTTGAAGCAAAGAACGTTGAAGAAGAAAAAGATTTACCTATCACAATGTGGATAGAAAAAGCACAAAATTTCATCATTCTCAGATTGTGACATGCAATTAATTGTTAGAAATATGTAATGATGAAGTCATTACATGTGAAAATCCGACTGATGTGGAAGAAATTACAATGAATCATTCTGAAATCGAAGATTCTGCATATGATGCTGATGAAGATGAGCACATAAATGACAAAATCCCCACCATCTCAGATGCTACAGCAGCGATGCATGTCATTAATAATAATTTTTTGTCTACACAAACAGTGGAAGAAATAGTGTTGGAGTCATTTGATGTATTGGACAAAGAAATTCATAAAAATGTTTTTGAAATCAGCATCACGTCAGCAGAATGTTGCAGATTATTCCTGTACCAAAACAGTGAGCAACAATTGAAGGTAAAATGAATTTATTTCTATTTGTCTTCATTTTTAGTTAATTTAATTAGTATTGTGCTAGTTTAATGTAATAAATTTTATCATTTTTTAATACATCATTATTGAATATACATAGCAACTAATGAGTTATACATTTTGGGAACTCAAAATTTTTCTTAACGGTTTGGATATAGTGAACAAAACCTTTAGTCCCTTAAAGTTTGTTATAACGGGGTTCAACTGTGCTGTATTGTCAAAAATTATCAAACATACTGAGGCAATACAGTGAGTTGTTTTCCTTTTTTTTGTGTGTTGAATATGGTCAACTGAATTGAGAGTTAGGATCCATTTGCAGATTTTCAATTTTTATCAGAATTCAGTTCACCTGAACACTGGAAATGTGCAGGTCCAACTTCTACCCAAGAGTTCAGTAAAGTTTAGCCATTTTTACATGATAAAAAATAGATATATTAGCAATTTCTTTATGATTAACTATCTTTTGTTCATATTCAATATTATCCTAGTACCAGAAATTTTTATACAAGCTAGAATTCCTAATAACATCTAAAAGAGTGGATAGGTTTAAAAAGATCGTTTTGAAAAGATAATCAAGGGGAGGGTTTCCATTCGACTCCTCACAATTACTAGTGGCTTAAAAATCCCAATTCTTATTTCAAGGACACTCTACAGAGTATATGCAGCTTAGTACTTAGACATTTACACAAAAAAAAAAATGAAATGAGAGAAAACAACATATATCAGTTGCCAACATTTGAAACATATGTCTTCATCAGCACATAACATGTACCTATTATAATGTACGTATATAACTTGGTAAGAATTTATGTTGTTCAATTGGCTTGGTTTGGAGTACTATGGTCAACGTTTGATACACAAGGGCTAATTAAACCGGGACCTACTGCTTAAAGCCAATTCCAAATGGCTATAAATATCCATGCCAAGAGTGGGATTCAAACCCACAGACTCTGGTATCGAATGCCAGTACCCAGCTTCTGTTGTTTAAAGAAGAAATGGGTATCATTACATATACTAAGCAGAAAACAGGCAGAGACTGGCATGTCACATGCTAAGAAATAACAGCAACAAGATTACAAGCCCTAGCCATTCGACCAACATCTGGCTTCTGTTGTTTAAAGAAGAAATAAATATCATTACATATACTAAGCAGAAAACAGGCAGAGACTGACATGTGACAAGCTAAGAAATAGCAGATACAAGAGAACACAATGAGATGACAAAGTAGACTACAGATAATGAGCAATAAAACTAATTTTACAATATACTTCTGGAAACATTAAATGTGTTAAAAACAAAATAGTATTTTATGAGAATAAAATCAATATCTTATGGAGTCTTTTTAGGGGAATAAAGCATATAGCATATTTTTACAATTTTCTTTAATGTATTACATACATGTAAAATTCAGTTTTAAGACTGAAAATCTTGTTAGTCTATAAACAAGATTAAAAATATACAACGTACAACTAAAACCTTAATATTTATCAGTTTAACAGCTTCAGAAAAATTGAAATTGAATAACTTATCAAAACAAGCATATAGATAGTCTTTTCTAGAAAATTCAAAGCAACTTAGTATTCCTATAAAATAACTTTTAGAGGAGAAATTCAAGGCAACTTTGTATCCCTGTAAAATAATCTTTAGGGGAATTTTACCGCCATTGAAGACGCAAGAGGCATCTAAAATATAGAGCCATTACTTTGTATGCAAAAGTAAATTACAAAACTTATTTATACTATTATACATAAACTTCCAAAACCATTATTTGGTCTTATCCCAAGAGATCCCAGAATTACAACTGGACAGTGTTTCTGTCTGTACTGGAGTTGCCCTTCACTAAAAAACACACCTGGAGAGCATCCTTGTTCATACTGGAGTTCCCATCCATAAATACACTGAACATGTAGACCGTGGGCCGTAGCTACGTATCGTTCAAGTCCGTTTCAATCATCGAGGGGCAATTTCAAATCAATGTTATAATTAAAAGAATATTCTATTATCTACAAATTTGCAATGTTCTGGTCTGGAGATGTGCACATTATTTTACAATCGATTAAATTAATTTTACAAATTTAACGTTTCTGCGGACTTGCTATTCTACGCACACTTAGAGACAGTCATATTCCCTACTCATTCTCCAATCAAAACCGGTTATTTTCTGCCAGCTGCAATTTCGATCCAATGACGACTGCTATATAGTACGCACGCTAACGCTCCGTTTACATTCGATGTTATCGCTTATGTTTACATTCGCTTTCGTGTTGTTGACAGTTTGATCTAATTCTTGTTATTGCTCTAATTTTCTATAATTTTAATTAGAATCTTTACAGTTCATAATGTCAGAAGCAATGATATGTTGTGTGCATATCGGGAATGAGACAGATTCAAAAATAACATGTTTTTCTCAAGTAAGCTGGGCTAAAGTGAGATTGTGTGCTGACAGATGGAGAGTTTTAAATGTTCCTGAAACAAAAATATCTGCCGATTTGCTTCTTTTTTCAATAGATGAACTATCTAAACTGCCTTTAGACAAGAGCATAGGTTACCATAGAAAGTGCTATAGTAAATTTACCGACAAAAACAGAATCACTGCTGCAGAAAAAAAGAATTTGAAAACACCTGATGAAGATATAAAAATATCAGATCAACCGGAAAGTTTAGATGACCCGAATTCTAAGCGTATAATGCGAAGTGACTGTGGATTTTTGGCGCAAGGAAATCGGAATTCTTCAGTACTACCTGCTGTTTGTTTAATCTGCAAAACTGAAAAATATGTTCTTGATAAACCCACCGGTAAGAGAAAAAAGGAAAGGCTTGCTCAATGTGAGACTAAAGAAAATTTATTAATTCAAGCTGCAACAGCCAAAAATGATGAAATGATGCTATTGCAAATTCGTGATAAGGATTTAGTGGCTATTGAAATGCGTTACCATAGATCTTGTTACAAAAGATATGTTAAGTTTTTAACTGTAGATAAATGTGCACAGCCAGTGGATACACTGTATAAAAAATCATTTGACATTTTTTGCAGAGATGTAGTGGAAGACAAAATCATCAAACAAAGTACAATCATGCGATTAAACAAACTGGTAGAATTGTTTGTAAAAATTGTTAATGAAAATGAAAGTGCTGATATTACTGGATACAGAAATTTTTTACTCAAACGAAGGATTCAAAACCGATATCCACAAATTAATTTTATTAAGCGTTCTCGTTCCAATCAATGTGAACTTGTTTTGTGTGACATAATGCCAAGAAATTTATATCGTGAAATCAGTGCAGTCAGTACTACAGAATCTGAAGATTCGGATACAGAAATAGAACACACTATTTCTAGCTCAAGGCCTCATGCATCTGGACTTAGGGACTTATATCTTTCTGCAAAATTTTTAAAGCAAGTATTGATCAATACACCTTCATTTACATCTTGTTGGCCACCTAAAGAGAGTGAACTTACCACAGAAGCAGCTTCCAAAATGGTACCACCAGAGTTGTTTAACTTCATTGCATGGTGTGTAGGTGCTTCTGATGAAGTTTTAGAAAAAGATTGTGTTGCTGTAAATGAGGATGTAAGAAGAAAAATTTTATCAATCTCCCAAGATTTAATATATTTATCTTCCAGTGGAAAACGCCAAACACCAAAACATTTAGCTTTAGGTATGACAATCAGACATTTGACTGGATCATCTTCTTTAATTGGTCTATTAAATGGATTAGGGCACTGTGTATCTCATACTAGTGTACTACAACATGATACAGCTTTAGCTTTGCAGCAATTGCATAACAATAATTTGTTACCCAATGGGTTTTCCAAAAAGATTTTTACAACATTAGTTTGGGATAACAATGATTTTGGCGAAGAAACTCTAAGTGGCTCTGGAACGACTCATAATACAAATGGTATTATTCTTCAATGGGAAAATGATTCATCGTCATTAACTGAGATACTTCATGAAAATGAAATAACATTTTCGCACATAAAAAAAGGCAGAAAACGAACTCTGGATACTAACATTCCACTTATCGAAATTTTCACTGGAAAGAAAAAACATTGTCCTCCCTGCTATGATAGCCTTCCTATTACAGATAGCGATAAATATATACCTGTCCAAAATGTACCACGCATAACTGACAATTTCTTTTTTTTATGCAAATATTTTTGTGTTGAAGGCCAAAGTCTTCCTGGCTGGACTGGATTTAATACTTTACTTAAAAATGTAGAGAATCAAGATTTCCCAAAGACAAAAATAGGATATTTACCTGTTTTAGATGCAAATCCTACAGATATGTCAACAGTAAATTGTATCCTGAAACACAGCATACAAATTGCTAATGATCTTGAAATCGATAGCATTGTTCTTGTAATGGACCAGGCAATATATTCTAAAGCTCAACAAATCAGATGGCAAAATGATCAGTTTCAGAAACGCTTGGTGATTAGACTAGGTGAATTTCATACTGCTATGGCCTTTATAGCTGTAATTGGAAAGAGATTTTGTGATGCTGGGCTGCGAGATCTTTTCATTGAGTCTGGTATAGTTGCTGAAGGCTCAATCCAAGGAGTATTTAGTGGGCATCACTATAACAGAAGTGTTCGTGCTAATAAATTAATGTGTGAGGCATTACACAGATTGTGTTTCCAATCTTTTCTTCATGAAATGGAAGAAAAAGAAAAACTGACTATTAAAGAGCTAATTACAGAGTTCCAGTCCACATTTCCATCAGAATCATCAAAAACATATATTTTTGAAGAGAATGTGTCAAATGTCGTTAAAAAATATTCAGATTTTATTGTTAAAAAATCGATTGATAGTCCAACATTTGCTTTTTGGAGTAGTTATTTTGAAATGATTGAGGTTTTGCTTATTTTCATTCGTGCAACTCGAGAGGGAAATTGGGAGCTACATTTATCTGCCGTTCGCTCTATGCTTCCATGGTTCTTTGCTTATGATAGGGTAAATTATTCACGATATTTATCAATATACTGGTGTGAAATGCAGAAGTTAGGTGAAACACATCCAGATATCAAGGAAGAATTTATAGCAGGAAATTTTTCTGTTCAACAGCAGGGGAAATATGGATTTTCCAAAACTCCTTGTGATCAGGTGATCGAACAAACTTGCAATCGTGATTCGAAGACAAAAGGAGGTTTGACAGGTATCACACGCAATAAAGGAGCAGTTAACAGGTGGATACTTTCACACCATTCTAGGGCCATAATCTCCCATTATTGCAAAGTCATGGCAGGTAAGGATGAATACGTTCGTAATAGGAAAGAACTTGATACTTCACGAATCAAGCAGGATGAAGAAGATGTGCATAAAATTATTGAAATAATTCAGTCAATGATTAATCCATTTGAATTAAATTGTAAAGAACTGATTAATATTGTAACTGGTGGTGTTACATCTTTGGAAATTCAACAGGATTTAATAACAGCACATAAAATTGGTGAAGAATGTTTTAAAACTTTTCTAAGTGAAAGATTGAGTGATCATAAAACAACTTTAGATTTTTTTTCTCCTCTAAAATGTTTAAAACTAAAAACATTCAGTAATATAGGTAAAACAATTAACATGAAAGTTAAAGATAAAATGCTTGCTTTAAAATCCAGTAAAGATTTATTAAATCGTCTCCTTGTCATTGCTAAGGTAAAGGACATGAATCTCTGTGATATAATGAAATTTAGTCTTAATCCCATACCTCTGTCTCTTGGAAGTCACGATGGAATCATAAATAAAACAAATAAAGCCTCACTATTTCATCATATAGAAAAAAACTATGGTTGTGGAATTGCATCAATTGAAGAAATCCCATCTGATAATGAATCAGTACTGTTGATTGATGGAATGGCACTCATTCATCAGGTAAACAACACTCCTCTCACATTTGGAGACTTTGCTTATAATATCCTGAAATCTGTACTGAAATTAGCAGAGAAGTTCAAGTGCAAGCGTGTAGATTTTATTACTGATAGGTATCCCAAAATAAGTATAAAAGGAATGGAGAGAGAACGCAGAGCATCAACAGGCATTCAAGTAATAAAAATTAGTCACTCAAATCAGAAAATGCCAAAACAGTTTAAGCAGTTTTTAGGATGTGGTGCAAATAAAGAAGCATTAGTTGAATTTTTTTTTCAAGTTTGGAAAAATTCAAGTCCTAGTTTATTTGGTGATGTTATACTATTTATTACGCATGGTGATAAATGCCACAGTATAGAAAGCACTGACGGTAAAGAACTCACAGTTCTCGAATTTACTCCACTTAAAAGCGATCATGAGGAAGCTGATACAAGACTTTTATTGCATGCAGCCCAAGCCTCACAAATTTTTAAGAGTATTATAATTTTGAGTCCTGATACGGATGTATTTATGTTATCTCTGTCTTTCGCTCAGCATCTAAAAGCACCAATTTATTTTGTTCAAATGACAAAAGAGAGAAAAGTATTAGATGCCCAAGCTATCAACCGTACTCTTGGCGATAATATTTGTAAGGCTTTACTTGGATTGCATGTATACACTGGCTGTGATTCTGTCAGTTGTTTTAAGGGGAAAAGTAAAACTAAGGCTTTTAAAATTATGCTTGAATCTGAACTTTTTATTTCAACATTTCAAGATCTTGGGAAATTGTGGACAATGGATAAAGTTGTTATAGAAAACTTGGAAATGTTCACTTGTGAGCTGTATGGAAGAAAAAACTCTAAAAATATTGATGACTGCAGACATGATTGGTTGCGGCTTGGATGCAGAAATGATACCATGCTTCCTCCAAATAAAGACTCCTTATTAAAACACATATTGCGTGCAAACTACCAAACATCAATTTATAGAAACAGTCTGATAGCCAAAATAGCCATGCCCTCCCCAATTCATCATGGATGGAAAATTTCTGATGACCACTTAGAAATTGATTGGATGGCAAATGAACCCGTCCCAAAAACTCTGATGCAACATGTTCACTGTAAATGTAAAAAGACAGCTTGTGAAACATTCATGTGTTCCTGTCGGGCTGCTAATCTTCACTGCACTGAACTATGCTGCTGTCACAATTGTAATAATTGTACAACGTCTGACACAGAAGACTATTGAACATTTTATGATGTTAATTTATTTTTAGGGAGGCACAGAACCATTAAAATTTCCCCAAAAAATTTTTCTATTTTTATTTATTCTTTAAATACAATTATTTATTTTATTCTTTTATATATTTTAATATAAAACTTCAGGAAACGTTTTGCATCTGAGTGTCTATAAACATGTGAAAGATGTGAATGTTCGAGCTTCTTAAGCAAGTTATGAAGCTCGAAAACCCCGTAAAATGAAGAAAACTTTAAATTGATAAAGACAGGAAGTAAAGGTAGGTGTTATTTATGAACCAGGTGTATTTTAAGATGCAAAATTTAAGACTGAACTGTAGCCCAATTGTAGTTGTTACATTTTTTAACTTTAGAGCTGTTTTTCTCAGTTATGTGATTTTAGTGCTTGCTAGCAATATATTTTAAAATTTATTCAACCAATTACTTTCAGATTTCTTACTCTTACTAATACCATTCATTTACACAAATTATGGATAAAAAAATCCTCATAAATTAAAAAATGTGTTTTTTTTAAAAAAAAATTTAGCCTTTTTTGCATCAAAAATTTAAATTGTATTTTGTGTAATTTTAAACTATATTAAATTTAGTTCCAATTTTTAAAAGGTGACTATAATTTAGAGATACATTGGTTATAAACACATTGTTATTAAATTTAAGTCCATAAGTATAATATATTGTGAAATATATTGTGCACGGCTGTTGCAGGCATCCTAAATGTAAACCCAATTCCTTCAAATTGGAATCAATTTTCCAAATTTATGTGCAAAGTTTACTCCCAGAACATTTGATATTTTCATTATCCATCTTAAAGAGAATATGTTAGCTACATTTTCAGATTGCCCCCGAGAAGTTGAAACGAAATTTGTTTTTAAATGATGTTTACAGCATACGGCCCACGGCCTAATGGTGTTTACACTGGCTCTCTCTGTCTGCCTCCTGTGTCCCTCCCTCAGAGGATAAATTTTACTCTCCCCACTCCCATGCTTGAACTCCCTGTGGTGTCTAGGGGTTGGAGTGCAGCTATGTCGAAAAGGAGTGCAAGCCACCCCCCTCTAATGAGGTAACCAGTCGGTTACCTGAATTTCTGGTTTAGTTCCGGCACTACTACAGAATCTTGCCTTTGGTGCGTGGAGCCCTAAGTGCTTGTTTTCTGTTTTTTTTTTTTTTGTCTACATTCTTCCTATAATTATCTAGCTCTGTTGGATTATTTAATTTTAGTTATATTTGTCCATTTTCAATACGTAGATTAGCTGCAACTGCACAATCTTTTATTGAAAAGTTATAAGTTTTCAAAGCTAGGACAGGTTTTAAGTTAATTTGTTTGGCAGTGTATACCCGTTTAATTTTTTTTTGTTCATGTTGAATTGTTTATATTATTTTACTTTACCATTCCCATCTAAGTAATAGTTCCAAAGAGAGTTGGGAAATCTGGTGACATTAACCATTAAAACTTATAAATCTGACTTTACCTTACATCACCTCGTAAGCCATTTATCTCCCTCTCCCCTCATACAGGCTTGGAACTCAAAACCTGGTAATTTTGGCATCAACTTTTGATAATTTTGACCAATTATCAAAGCCCCCCAGGGGTCTTTTTATAATCCTTAGTTTATGAATAATGAAATTATTTAAAGCTATTTGTACATAATTTCTACCATTTTACATTTGTTGTGTCACAGAAAACCAACAAAACAGATAATCCAACTAAAGATAACCAGTGCAACTCATCAGATTCCCATTTTTTAATGGGCCCAAGGTAGCCTAGTGATAGCATGTTGTGCTTCAGATTGGGGGTGCACAGTTCAAATCCTGATGAAGGGTATTAAACACCTTCGTGTCTAGGCCAGATAAGAGGACATTAAATCCATACACTGCAGAGTCCTATGAGGTCAATGGATAGGAGAAGGTATGAACCCCCAAATACTGGCCCTGAGGGAGCACAGTCAAAATTATGGTGGCACCTGGGTAAGTCAAACTTCGACTTAAACGTCAAACTTAATTACACTAATTAAAAGTCATAGCATTATAATTTTTAATTAGTCAATACTGTTACACAAAAAAGGAACTTAAAAAGAAAAATTGGCTGTGCCCTTTTAAAAATGGGCAAGTTATTACATAGCTGCATTTCTAAATATAACATCATACAATATTAAAAACAGAAGCCACATCCTTCAGCCAAATATGGACCTAGTCTTGAATACTTACAGTCAGGGGGCATAAGTCACAACACATATTTTTTTAACTCTGTTTGGTATATCAAGCAAGTTAAAACTAATGCATTTATTAAAAATTTATATAATTTTTAATAACTAATGTTTTAATTACACTAATTAAAAGTCATAGCATTATAATTTTTAATTAGTCAATACTGTTACACAAAAAAGGAACTTAAAAAGAAAAATTGGCTGTGCCCTTTTAAAAATGGGCAAGTTATTACATAGCTGCATTTCTAAATATAACATCATACAATAACTCAGAGAGGAGTCTGATTGTTTCTGAAAATATTTCAGTAAAAGAGTTACAAAGTTCAATCCAGTATTACAGGCAGAGAATATTATTATTAGATGTAATGCAGAATGATTATAAATGTTAAAGAATTATTTAAAATATCAGCACTCTTAAATCTTGTGAATGGTAAAAAGTAAAAACTGGTACAGGTGAAATAAATGAACAATTCTTCTAATACTGAAAATTAGTTCCTAGGCAATGCATGACTCAAAATTTATTGATGAATAAATGCATACTTACAATACAAGACAAAATAAATCCAGCTCCTAATGTATATACAGTGTAAGAAAACTGCTGGAATACATATCCAACTACAAGACCAAGTGACTAGAAAGAGAAAAAATACATTCAAAGAAACAGATATATAGTAAATATGAACGAATTATAATACAATGACTGACAAAGTGAGAAATTAAAAAGCACAGCCATTAAATAATATATATATATATATATATATATATATATATAAAAGTTCCGTAACTGACTGACTGACATACAACGCACAGACCAAATTGCTGGAGCTAAAGGCCTGAAATTTTGCATGGTGTTTCTTCTTATAGTGTAGGGGTGCACTAAGATTTTTTTTAAATTTTTAGATTTTTTAAAATTAAATTTTTAAGCTGTTTTTGTAACATTCTTTAAAGTTTGTATTTAAAATAATAATATGAGGGTTATAAAATTTATATCACGAGAAAAAACATAAAAATTCCTTTAAAATGAAATCTCTTTCGAATCTTTACCACCATTTTCTGATTTTTGGTGAATTTTTAAAGATTAATTTTTAGAATTTAATTTATTAAATGCTGATCACGTGGGTTTTTTTTTTTTGTGATACTTAAATTAATTTTGCGTCATCTGCATAACAACGAAATAAATTGACAAAATTTTTTTTTTTTCCTTTCTAATGCGGCAGACAATTGGACATTATCCAAAAAATATTTAAATACAGTAAAAGAAATGTCCCTCAAACTGTACTATATTCTTTATGTTCTATTAGATTTAATTTCAATATTTTCTTCTATATTATTTTGTCTATAAAAATATCAATTATGATTTTTTTATAATTTTTTTTTTGGCATTAATTGCATACATTGACCATTGTATTTATTATAAATATATATTTTTTTTGGCACTAACTACATGCATTGACCGTTGTATTTAATTTGAATGTACTCCATAGCGAAGCAACAGTATTCAGCTAGTATATAATATAAATACATATACATACACACATATATATATTAATGTAAAACCTATTTATAATTTGGAAGAGCAATCATACTAAAGTGCACACCCATTATAATCACTGGTAAAAAGATGTCTGAAAAATGGAGTAACACTTAGGTGGATTATGTCAGACAAGGACGTCAGTATTAAAATATACAAGTATCCTGCAGTGACTTGAATTATATGTATGCTACGAAGAAAACATGAGCTTCACCTAATAAAAAATTAAATACACATAATTTGTCATAAAAGTCTTAACTTTTAGTCAGTATATAAAATAAATTATTACTATTTTATCATCAATAATTAAGAACCAGTCAGTGATTGCTACTCATGGTAAGAAATAATTTTCACAATTTCATTTTAAGTTTTCTCTTTAGTCTAATAAGTACATAACAAAGAGCATTATCAAGTGTTTTTCTTCAACTTTTATTCATAGTCGAGCTCTATTTAATCCCTTTATTTTAGAACCTAGAGGCAGTTCATGGCCCCATGATCAAAGAATACACAAAGATTACTAAATAACTGAATTTTAATATTACTCAGGGAACACCCCACTGCATAGAGATATATTTATAACATATCACAGCTGAATGTATACAAAATATGATGGAACAGAGTTACATCATGACTTCAGAGACTTCAAGAAATTTTTATATGTATAATAAATTACTACATTAGACAGTTCAAAAATGGGAAACAACATAAGAAGTAAAAGTATACGATTATTGTAGTTTCAGTGAGTTCCTTAACAAAAATCTTTTAAGCATGTTGTAAAATGGGTAAATGTATCAAATGAAAGGTAAAAATTTAGAGGACAAGGAAAATATAGAAATTAAAAGGAGAATTTAAAGTTTCGACCAAATACATATATTTTTATACTCACAGCAAATACAAGAATAATAGTTTGGAAAATTCTTTCAGCTCTTCTTTGCCCATCAAAATCCTGAAGGAAAAGATAGAATAAACTATAACTGTTAAGTAATAATATAACTATATATAAAAAAAAAAAATGAAATGATCTAAAATGTTCAACATGCCAGAGTTATACATATAATTCAGATATCATAATCATCTTTCCAATGATTCTATAAACAGAGCTGGTTGCCAGTATTCTGTTTCTCTCTTTTGCTGTTGCCAGGGAGAACAAAAAAAGCTAAAAGAAAGTTTTTTCCTTAAATTATAGAGTTTATATAACCTTGCTGACATATTCAAGTATAAAAAGATTGTTATCTATAGTATGAGGTTGCTATATATGAGATGTAAACTTTATCGAAGAACAATTCAAATGTCTAAATTAAAAAAGTGAAAGTGTTCTTAATGTTTGGTTCGATACTACATTTTCATTCCTGAATTTTAAAAAAGGACTTATTCAGTTTGTATACAAAACTTATATGCCTAAACATAAGAATAATACACGATATGATGAAGTCAAAGGGCCTGTTCACATAGGAGTCCGTTGCGTTGCGTTAAGAAAAAGATGACGTTGAGACGAAAATAAACCAATCATAGGCCTCCAAACGATTAGCAATGAAATTTTTAACGCCTATGATTGGTTTATTTTCGTCTCAACGTCATCTTTTCCTTAACGCTACGCAACGGACTCCTATGTGAACAGGCCCTAACAGTCAAATATGCATGTCTGAGAATCTGTCCCTAATAATTTTTCCATAGAAATCTATCTAAAAGAGAGAACTAAAATTAAGGAAGAAGAGGAAGGAATTAGGGTCAATTTGTAAACTAAAGCAGCCCCCCCCCCCCAAAAAAAAATAAATAAATAAATAAATAAATAACTCCAACATTAATTTTTATCTTAATCCCTGCCTGGAATACGAAAAACCAAGATTAAGTTATTCTTTTATTCTGACTGCTTCCCAAATTAGGCCATATATATTTTAGTCTAGGAACTACTTTTTTTAAGGGCTATGGTCCTTTCAATATGCTGGAAGTGTGTTTTTCAAACAATTTTTATTTTCAACTTTCTCTTTATAAAACCTTTTTTAGATATTTAATTGATGATTGCGGTATAAACTTTAAAATCTTTACTCCATTTACATTTATTAAATGAATAAACATTTTAGAATACATGCAGAGAATTTTTTTCCTTCACTTAATAAGTTTAACAAATTTACATTGTTAAATTTTACCCTGATTACGTTTCCAAATTATATTTTTAATGAATAATTATTAACTATTTTTCAACTATTCCTTTTAAAAAAATTGTGTTTTGATCTGCACCAAATATTTTAAAACCTAAAACAATTTTTATTTTGGCTCAATAAGACTCTACAATGAATTTCCAAGTTTTTTTTTTATTTTTTACAAAATTACAGCTTTATAAAAAAGTGTTTAAAAAATTTTTCACAAAAAAATCATGTAGTTATATTTTCAGGTTAATTATTACACATCAAATTAGTAACCTAAATTGATAACTTCATTTCAGAAACAAACATTTTCCCCCTAAAAAGAAATTATTAACATTTTAGATAACTAATTATCTACAAGTTTTAAAAATGTATAAATACTGTATATCGCAACTGACTGCTCAGCCTAAGGGCTGATACTGCATAGAAAAGAATGGGTCAAAGTACTGTTACATATAAAAGTATTTCTTCACTTATTCTCGTCTAATATGACTAATTAACTAAATTACATATTTAGATGTGCAGTAACTACATATAGTTACTTAAAATGTAAATTAATATTATAAGATTGTACACACAGTGTCAGCAAAACAGTGCAATGCATGAAGTGGATGTGGCTTTATAAGGAAACAAAATGACACAAGGAATACTTTGCAGAGCAATTATAATTAATTTCCGAATTCTAAAATACTATAAGAAATCTAACACTTTTCCATGGTAGTTCATGCGTAATAACCGTAAGCAATTTCTTTTTTACCCTTTATAATTTAATCCAAGAGACAAGAGATATGAATAAGCTTGTAGCCTGAGTAAACATATAATTAACTGCTATAATATAGCAAAATCATTTACCAATAATCACTTTCATATTTAATTTATTCATATTCAATAGAATAACTATAGAGCTAAGGATACCGGTACTGAATACTTCTAACTGCAAGTTATAAAAAGAAAGATATATTATAAAAATATTATAGCTGTTCTGTTGCAGTGCATTCGCAACACATTCGCTTTTACTTTTGCATCAAACACAGTAGTAACCCAAACAAAACCAATAACTCGTATCAATGGTATTTTTGACATTTATATGAAAGGGAATGAATTTTACCATATGCACAGGTACATTTCGGATTCTCTCAATCAATGAGGCCATACTATAAAATACAAAAGTATAAAATTTGACAGAAGTAAACAGGAGAGTCAATATTCTATTAGATCACTTCTGTTTTGAAATAAACAATCGTAACATCAAAGCGAATATACGTTCTGTCAACAGTGCCTTAAGAACACGTCACTAGTCGCGAATCACAATTCACGATGACACAAAACGCGAGGCCTGGACAAGCAGCGCGCGCAGTGCAATCTTCATCTATGCAATTCTCTCAGAACCAATCACGATTTTTCATGGTTCACGGTATGTAATCGTATTCACGCCTACTTGTGAATAGTATCAAAAATGAGCATAAACAAGACTTTATTTATTATTATTTTATGAAAACAAATGAAGATAGTTATATAAAATTAAGCAATTAAGCAGTCAATTCATTTCAATTTATGATTTATAGATACGGTTAGTTTGGAGCTTACAGAATATTTTTTAGGTTTATATGATCTTTGGAAAATTATGTTTCCCATTCATTTCAGTGAAATTTAAGGTAAGATCTATGTGCACTTTAGAAAGGACAGCTTCAGATTGTTATAATGGGCAGAGATAGTGCAGCGATTAGCCAAATACATCAATCGCTATGGAGTATCTCACAAAGCAAGGTTTCTTAAATTACGCAATTTATATTTTCTCTTTTTAGGAGTTGGCAACAGTCCTTCTACTAGATAAAGAAATTACGCGGTAAAAGTGTTACTCGTATCCGTTGTTAAATGCTGTTGTTTTGAATTTGCGTGCATAAAACTTCAGTGTTAAAATAAAAGTGAGTTTTTATTCAACTTATTCTTCTTCCAATCGTATTAAATAATGTAATACGTTTTTTAATCTTCACAAGTTTGCTTGTTGGATAGAGTTTGTGTATAACTTTCTTAACTGATTATAGAATCGATAAATTTGTGTTTTGTGTCAAAAATTTTTTCCACTATCAGAAATTGATCCTTATTATTTAATTGGATTCGTTATTTGATTATACGGAAAGTATTTGATTATACCGATTATACTCTTATCGTTTAATTATATTTTAAATATCGAAATGTATTGCGCAGCATAATATGAATTATTGGTTATTGTTTTAATCATTTTGTCAAATGTGTTTGGGTTCAACATAAGAACCTAATTTTTATTTTGAACGTCGGCTATGTTTCCGGAATGACACATATCTGAATTATAACAGCTTGGTTTTACCAAATAAAGAAATTAGTCGATGAATTGTTTGTTATTTTGTAGTTAATTTGTTAAACTGTAGTTTCCGATTTTCTCACTCCATCGAAACTCCATTATCGTATTTCCAATTCAACAAACAAAATATGACCATATGGATGATTTCCCTGTCAAACTGATGTGTTGTCTTGTGTCATTTTCAGATATGCCAGGTGATGGCCGATGGCTAGAGTTCAGATTCTGTGGGTTCGAGTCCCACTATTAGCATTGATGTTTGTACCTTTAAACTGTAGGTCCTAGTCTTATTAGCCCTCGTGTAGCAAAAAGTTGATTGTAGTGTTCCAAACCAAACCAAACCACTCTTAGATGTACTTTAATAATATTTAGTAGAAAGTTGTTCTGGTTGATGACTGTGAATAAATCTTACGTAATGCTGATAAGCCAAGAATGATTTGGAAGAAACCATTTACTGAATTCCAGATTCTATATCAGACCTTCACATCTTACAAATTCTAACTAGGAAGAAGGCACACATTGAACTTAAATTTTGGGCTGGCAATTATTTCTCTTTAAATGCCAACAGGAGGTTAGGACTTTGATGTCCCCCTCTTACCCCATTAAAGTAAGTGAAGTTGCCAGATAGGAACAAAGACATAGGTGAATGATGGTATGTTATAATTTTTCAAATATATTTTTTTTAATGGATTTAGATGTTTTGTGTCTGTTTTTCAGATAGCATCATTGAATATCTACTAAAAAATATTGGAAACCATTATACTTATTAGATAATCAATGTTGTTATATGAGAAATAGACACCTTCATTTCTAAAAAAAAAAGCTTTTGAAAAGTAGTTACATAACACTATCTACTTGTGTCATCAGTTTTCAGTAGAACAAGTGAAAAAGATATAGCTTATTAAAGTTGGCTACATTGTTCCAAAAATGTGTTTCCATGATAATTCGTTAATAATTTAAAAAGATGTTTATTTTTCTGCTTGGAGGGAGCTGATAAAAGCATGTCAGAAGCTACTGCTAATAGATGTAACCATATGACAAGGATAGATGATTAAATATTCCATAACAGTTTGTGAGAGACAGCAGTTTACTCTAGTAATTCTGCTGTAAAAAAATGTAATAGGTCTGCAGGATTTAATTTTTTTTTTATTGATATACAATCAAATTTCATCTATATCCTAATTTAAACATTTTTGTTGTTCAGCAGTTTTTATGAAAATTAGTTTGCATATGCAAGAATAATTCAGGCTTATTGTAACTTATTCAGGGTGGCCCAAAAGTCATGAGACCATTTTAAAATAGAATAATTCCTTTATTTGTTAAACATTCGTATTTATTCTTTTATTATCAAAAATTGCACTTTTTGGAAATCATTTAGTTTTGTAAATGACATCCTTCAAATAACCATCATTTTGTTCTTTATAATGGCAGGCTCTTTCTGTGGAGTTCTCCATCACTTGTCATAACATTTCTTGGCTTTTTCCTTCAATTTCTTCATGGATGCTGGTCTTTAACTGCTGGATAGCTTGCGATTTTTTACAGTATACTCTCTGTTTCATATATCCCTACAGGTAAAAATCTGGAGCTGTGAAGGCCAAATGAATTCTGAGTTTCGCAAAATTATCCTCCTTCCAAAAATCAGCCCTAAGAGCTCCATCGTTGGGCAAGCTGTATGGGCTGTAGCCCTATCTTGCTACCACCATACCACTGGTGTGTTCCCAACTGCGGGTTATACAAAATGTTCCATCATGTCCCAATGCCTTTCTCCTATGATGTTCAATGTTTTTCTGCCTCATCTTGAAGAAGGGAAGACCAAGAATTTTTTCCCCACTCACAGCACATTAAATCGTAACTTTTACTGGGTGCAACTGACATTGAAGTATTCTTGCATTTTCTGTCCCCCCAAAATCGGCATTTTGTTTGTCGAATAAATGACTCGGTTTTGATCGTTTATTTTATGTATAAAATCGATTATTTTTTTCTCTTTGCTCTGTCATGAATTTCTCCATTATTTTCCACAGTTTAAAGATGAAAAATCTGAAAATATTTAGAAAAAATTAACTGTAAAAAAGTTACATTATAGAATGGTTTAGTGACTTTTCTTCCACCCTGTATATTGAATAGCAACTCAGCATATCTTATCACAGCTGATTTTCTGAGGTTGGGAATCATACTCTCTCAGTAAACGAATAAATCCGACAATGTGGATTAAAAAAAATTTTGTACAAAGTTTGCTTTAGAGTGTTACATCTGACTTTAAGTGTTCATGCCGTATTGAAAAGAATGAAGATTCCTCAGCTATATAAGTTTTAATATTAAATGTATTTGATATGACCAAAAATGAGTTTTATCCAAAGAATTTGAGACCTAAACCCTGTTTCAAGAAAATGCCATATCATCATCTGCAGGAGCCATTAAAAGTTCATCATAGGTATTTTAAACGTTTCAGAATATAATATTCCATATTATGCATTTATATGAATAAAATAGGCAGAAAATAAGTCATCTGTCAAATACTTCAATAAAATTTCTGAGTGAAAAAGGAGGGACGTATGAAATGATTTATGAATTTATTCGTCACTATTAAATTAAGGAAAACAGGTGAAAAACTTATTTCAGTGTCCATAACATCCTTAAAGCTGCATAAAAATTGCTAATATTTAATAATGCATTTTTAAGGCTATTAAAAGTATTTTTTCATCAATTTGGAAAAGTACTTAAGCTAAATGTTTAAAATGTCTTTTAAATTTTCGAAACTGGAAATAATTTGATGCACAAGACAATATCATGTGTAGGATTAAACACAATGCAGTAAACAGGGTAATCATAGGTCACAAAATCAGGAATAAAAATATTGAGAATTTAGAAACTGTTCACAAAAATAATTCTTGTACTAGAGAAAGGTCATGGATGTTCCTCCATATAAAATCTAAATGTTTCTTCGTGTACCCCAGACCTCCCATAACTTCTTGCAGGCCTTCATTTTCAGAATGCAAAAGAAGGGTAGCAAACCATGGTATATATGTTTGTTATTTTCTTTTTACATAATTAAAAAGAACCTATTTTCACCTACCTTATATACTAGATATTTCAATGATATTTCATCCAATCTTTAATAAGCTTTAAAAAATGTCATATTTTGGAGAACTTGAAACAATTGGTGAGGAAATGTTTTTATTACAATTGCCAAAAGTGATATTTAATTAGAATGCCTATGAAAATGTCTACATCAAATCTTGGATGGGCCTTGTTTATTCCTCGGTATTTTTCTTTTAATTTGAAAAGATATTAAATGAATATAAATTGACTTGCATAGAGAAAGCAAAAGTTTAAGTTTTTATGTTTGTGTGAAACCTCCAAAGTGTATTTTTCTGAGCTAGATCTGTTAGCTTTATTTTTTAATATGAAATGTGAACAATTTTCATGGTATATATTGTTGGACAGACATATTTTAAAATTGATGCCATTAGAAAATGAGTTTTATTTTTAAAAATTGATGTTTGATAAATTATTTATTCTGATTGATTTAATATTTTGTGATTAAATGATTTTAGAGCTTTTCTTTAAACTACTTATATCTGAATTAATTTTGTAGTAATATAATTGAGTAAGTCATATCCATTTTTATCCCATGAGGCAGTGATCTAACTTTTTTGATCGCAGTACCCTTGGAACATTTTTCAAAGTTCTTTTAACCTGCTATATTTTTTTATCACTAGACCCCTTCCTCCCCTAAATTTAATGTGATATTGAATGAAACAAGTAATTTTTAATACTTAGATCTTATTGAATTAAACAAAAATCATAAAACAAATAATTGTGATATAAAAACAAAAATATGAAGGTACAGAAAATAAGTTAAAAGACTTCAATGAGAAGCATTCTGGTGCTTCTTCGATTCCATGATCCTTTTAAAATTAGTGCTACTTTCAATAATTGAATTCGCATCAATTCTGTTTCTATATTTTGTTTTTGTGACATCTTGAAAATCGAGTTTCACACAAATAAGTGATTGCAAAGGGCAATAGGAATATGAATGCCTGTTTTGGTTAGTTTGGATATTCATCAAATAAATCTGACTAGAATATTGTTAACAAAACTATCTTAAATTTTGCTTTCAATTGACCATTTGAACTCATTTCAATTAAATTTTCATAATCTGTGGACATAGTCCTTTTGGCTTTTCTCTTATATTTAAAGTATTTTGCACCAAAAAATTGTCTTGGTTCTTCAAGTTCGGAAAGTAATCATTTATTGATTCCAGTAGACTTGTCAGATGTATTTTTATATCATCATGGACTTCTATGTTCAAATCTACTTTGTCTCATGAATCCCCTAAATTTTTTAGCAGAAGCACGGGGTTCTGTATAACACACTTTGGGAAACTTTGCCGTAAGAGATTGATTATAAGTCAAAATAATGTAATTTTTTCTTAATCCTCAACATTGTATAATTAATCAAGTGTTCTTGAACATTAAAGTTAGTATGTTATACATTGCACAGTTTACAAAACTAAGATTGACGATTTTCACTTTAAATTAATGAAATAATTAGAATTGGGCTCTAAAAGACTTGTCAGTGTATTAATAAAATTAAAAGTTTAATTTATTAAATTAGCTGAAAATTTAATATTTCATGAATTTTTAAAATATATTTGCACTTTAAAAAAAAATGTTTGGAAGAAAGAAGAAAAAAAGAGTTAATTTGACTTCTAGATATGCTAGTCTTTTGGGACCTTAGGGTATTAAATTTCAAGATTTAAAAAAAAAAAGAAAGCATGTTGAATATCTCCTTTTTTCAAATCTTTAGAATATCACATAATATAAAAGAAAATTATTTGCTTTTTGAATTTTATAAAAATGTGTATATTAAGGATGGTTTTTCATATAAATTAATATTTATAGTATAAATTGTACATTTTAATATTTTTATGACAATAATTGTTAAGTTAAAATTTCATTTTCTTGCCATCAACTGCATTAGTTTTGTAAAGCTTGAAAGTTTAATGTACCACTAATCAAGTTCACAACCCAGCCTGTCTGTTTGTATTATATCAAATAAAAATGATGTATGCCATTGTGAATTTAGAAAATATTGTATATTACTTTCTTGTAGCATTATAGTTTAATATTAACTGCACATTATTTTTATATCATGTTTCTGTGTAATTTTGCTTTTATCTTTATGAAATTCATAATGTATATTTTCAGATCATGTTGCCGACTCTGAGTGCAGGTTCAATTAACAGGATATTGAACGGGGAAGATGTATCAGGAGCTGTGATGCAAATTCTTGGTTGTAAGAAGATTCCTGGTTCTGGAAATGATCGCTATCGATTGTTGATATCAGATGGTGTTACAGGTTGTCCTTTTGCTATGCTTGGGACCCAGCTCAACAGCCTGGTCACTAATAAAGAGTTGGAAAAGTTTACTATTGTTCAAGTTGATAAGTGTGTCTGTAACCAAGTACAACCAGACCGTAAAGTCATCATTTTGTTGAATCTTACTGTCTTAACTCCTGGTGCTGATGTTGGAGAGAAAATAGGAAATCCTGTAAATTCATCAAGTTCAACAACCACTCATGCTAACACTACAAATGAAACTAATAATAATACTGCACCTAAATCTGCCTTTATGGTTGAGCCCAAAGCAGTTCCAACCTCTCAGCTGAATGGATCTTCCCAGTCTATTCATCCTATTTCAAGTTTGACTCCATACCAAAACAAATGGACTATAAAAGCTCGTGTTACCAGTAAAACTCCTATTAGAACTTGGAGTAATTCTCGTGGGGAAGGAAAACTGTTCTCTGTCAATTTCTTAGATGAAAGTGGGGAAATCAGAGCAACTGGTTTCAATGATGCAGTTGATAAGTTTTATAATACCCTTGAGGTCAACAAAGTCTTCTATGTTAGCAGAGCTACTTTGAAAACTGCTAACAAGAATTATAGCACTGTGAATAATGACTATGAAATGACTTTCTCGCCTGACACATCAATAACACCATGTGAAGATAGTTCCTCGGCGATTCCAATGCTTCAGTTTGACTTTGTGCCCATTGCCAGTATTGAAAATATTGAAAAAGATACGTGCATTGATATCATTGGTGTTTGCAAATCTGCATCTGATGTTCAGACTTTTGTAGCTCGTACAACAAATAAAGAGCTTGTAAAACGAGATATTAAACTTGTTGATCGAAGTAATAAAGAAGTAAATCTTACTCTTTGGGGAAATGAAGCTGAGAAATTTGAGGCTAGTTTAAATCCTGTTGTGGCTGTTAAAGCTGCAAAAGTGTCAGATTTCAATGGCCGTTCATTATCAGCCACTATGTCAAGTACTCTACAAATTAACCCTGATATAAAAGAAGCCCATCTGCTGAAAGGATGGTATGATAGAGAAGGATGTAATATGACAGTTGAATCCATTTCTGGTAAAGGTGGAGGTAGTGTAGGAAATATGAGTGGCCAGTGGAAAACGTTTGCTCAGGTTAACTCTGAACAGCTTGGCATGGGTGATAAACCAGATTATTATGTTACGAAAGCTACTGTTGTGATGCTCAGGAAAGAAAATTGCATGTACATGGCTTGTCCATCGGAAGAATGCAATAAGAAGGTTGTTGATATGAATAATGGTCTCTATCGCTGTGAAAAATGTAATCGGGAATATACTGAATTTAAATGGCGCCTATTATTGTCTGTAAGTCTTGCAGATTTCACAGAGAACCAGTGGGTTACCTGTTTCCAAGAGGCTGCTGAATCCATTTTGGGAATAACTGCCCAAGAGCTTGGTTCATTAAAAGAAGTTGATGAGGAAAGATTCGGTCAAGTTTTAGCTAATGCTAACTTTAAAGCCTACTTATTCAAGCTGAGAACAAAAATGGAAACTTATAATGAAGAAAGTCGTCTTAAAACTATTGTTGTATCAGCTACTCCTGTAGACCCTATTTCTTATACCAAAAAAATACTGTCAGATATGAAGCAGATGAATAATAAACTGTGAATTTTCAAATGCTGTCTGTCTTTTGTCAGGAATATTTGTTTGTCACCTTAGTACTAATTTTAGTTATCTCTTGATTTTACATTAAAATTTGTCAGAAGTCAGTATGTTATACTTGTTATTTTATGTATTAAATTTACTAAATCAAATTTTTATAATGTAATTTTACCGCATGTGTTATTAAAAGAGTACTTTAAGTTCTCTTTGTACTTTTCAAGCTAAAAGTTAATGATGGGTAAATGTGGATCTATTTTTCAACTTGTGTATATATATATATGCTGCATTTATTGTATAAACATTATTCCCTTTTATCCATGTGTATTTTTTTGGGAGGGAGGTACAAATATTGTAATCTGCCACATTTAAATATTAAATTTGTAGTGTAAATTTTATTTTAGTATTTCATTAATATGTTTTTAATTGGCATGGTAGTTCACGTGTCCTTAAATTTGGAACTCTGTTAAAAGATAATTTTGCTGAATAAATTTAGAAAGTTTAAATTTTTTTTCCTGTTTCAGTGTTATATTATATTTAGTTACTTAATTTTTTAAAAGTCTGCATAACTTCAGTCATCTTTAAGAATTTGTCTCATATTGCTTTTAAACATACCTATACATCTCAGAAAACATAAATGTATATTTTTTTCTTTCAGGGTTAAAGTTACTATTTGTTTTTGATCATGATAAACTGCTATATTTTTAATATTAAATATTGTCCCTACAGATGCTTATTTGTTACCGAAATATTGATTAAAGCTTTAAGTACTTAAAATTCTTGAATGTTCATTTCATTGAGAGAGATCTATTATTTTTCAGAAATAAAAATCATGTGTTATCTAAATTTCTTTAAAAAAATTCTAAAATTTATATTTATTTAATATTGGCTATGTTCCTAACATTTTTATACCTCACACAAAGTTTTTGCAAAGTTACAGTAGAGTCAAGTGAAATATCAGTTACAGTATCTTTAGTTTAGTTTCCTTTCAAAATGTTTGTTTTAGGATTTTCTTTAAACTGTCCGAGATGAATCATTAAGAGTAATGGACTAGCTCAAAATTCTAGTGGAAAGGAAAGTTAGATTATACAAAAGAAATTTATTATTCATGAATTCATTATGATAAACATTTACAAACTTGATTAAAATATGTTACAAATATATATATACATACATACATATATATATATATGTATGTATGCATATATATGTTTATATATATATATATATATATAATCTGTAAAAAGGGCGAATATGTATGTGAATCTCTATGGGTATTCGCCCTTTTTACAGAACACCGACGATATATGAGGCATTCATCTGGCAGACACTATAATGGTATTTACAAACAGGAAGAATAGGCATTAATGGCTGGCAGTGGCTTGGGTTAAAAAGTTGTCGTCGAGCTTGAGCAGTATCAAATCCAGTCAAACAATCCAATTGATGGAAATAATACGTTTATTAAATTGTTCCTATTATCTACACTACTGATGCTTAGTTGGGTAACATTTAAAAGAAGTATAAAGAGGAAAGTTATTTACATAGTTACAACAAATACAGGAGAGAGTGTTTAGCGTCCTGTTTACCTTATATCCACTACATTAAGACGGGAAGTTCTACTCTCGCACTAGCTCAAGGGGAAATTAGTTTTGTTTGCCCTCAGGATCGACTATGGTGCAATATGCCCAGTAACAGTTAGTTCTATACAGAAATGCAAGTAGTTACATAAGGGGAAAGACAATATTTTCAGCAGAGAATTGAAGGAATAGAATTTATTACTGGTGGGGCATTATTATTACATATAAATTGGATATATATATTTATATCGTGACTTGTAGGATTGTCATTTAATATTACTATTGGATTCATGAACCTATAGTAGTTTTATCTTCAGCAGTCTTACATGCCTGTGTTGAAAAGTATAACTTTAATATGCATTTATTTTTACCGTAAAAAAAAAAAAAAAACTGCAGTGGTTTTTTTTTCTTTCTTTTTTTTTTTCTTTTTCTTTTGGTGTGTGTGTGTGTTCAGTCCCAAGGGCCTGTTTACATAGAATCCATCAACGTCAGCATAAACATTTTTAACACTCTAACACAGTGATATCCAAACTTTTTTTACCGCGTACCCTTATGACGAAAATAATCATAAATTGTACCACCTAATTATATGTATATATTGCCTGTGTATGTCAAAAATGAATTTTTTTTCAGGAAATAAACGGGAAAAAAATGCAGAAAATAAAGTTATTTTTTAAAATTTATTTATTTTAAATGAAACAATCAATATACATGCTGTTGATAAATTACGAGAAATTTTAAATTATAATTTTTTGAGAACAATGTGATTGAATTTGTTGACTAATTTTGGAAAATTCTGGCTTGATTCCCTCTGTTAATGCAATTTGAAGCTCTGGTTCTAATTCTAATTTATTTCTGTATATGGTTTTAATTGTTATCATTGCAGAAAATGTTACTTCACACAGGTACGTGGAACCAAATGGTAAGATAGCATTCGACGCTGTGCATACTGAATCTGGATATTCGATTTTCAAACCCATCCACCAATTATGAACTTTTTGTTTAAATTTGTATTGTAGCATTGTCCATTCTCTTATGTCAATTAACTGTTCTTGAGCTGTAATCGGATGATGGTCTATTTTTACCATGTTTTTATTAACTCGTTTTATTGTTTGTGTGTTTGTCCAGTACAAATCTTGCAATCGATTTTTAACTAACTTCCCGACTAGCTAGACATTTGAAACTTTTAGAATTGCTCAGAACACGATGGCATTGCATTCTTTTAATACTTATAGCCATCTTTAAGCAGATTTGAATTCATTTTCAGTTAATTTTATTTTTTAGAATGGTGCAGCCATCTATCGGCCGGGACGGGTACGAAAAGTTAAACGCTAGTTAACTTCCAATTCCCGAGCTAAACGATTGATAATTCATCAAAAAAATTTTAAAAAGTATTTACAAATACTTAGAATTGTTAAGTTTATATGATTCAACAGAAAATTTAGAAACATGGTATATAAAAAGTTATTTTTATCTTGTAATTATTACATCTTCACCAAACGGATTTATGACCCGTTTAAACTGTCATTATATTAGGAAGATCTGCGAATCAATTACAAAATTCTTCCTCCAAATTTTTTAAACGTGTAACTATATGTTCTTTAATTTGTTCTGCATTTACTTCATTTTCCGAAGCAAAATCACGTAATGATGGAAATATTTCTAAGGATCCTTTTTCTAAATTCTGCCTCCACATCACAATTTTGTTTCTAAATGCAGTTACTTTTTCAACCTTTGTTATAACGTCGCCTTTGCCTTGAAGTGATAAATTCAACATGTTCACTTTTTCAAAAATATCCGCCAAGTAACATACTACCAAAACCATGTATCATTATTGTATAGGCCGGAAAACTTTAAACTTTTATCATTGTCCAAAAGAAAAATGCGCAATTCATCCTTCAATTCAACAACGTTTTGTAGGACTTTACCTTGAGATAACGAACGAACTTCGGTGTGATATAATTTGTATGGTTACTCCCCATTTCGTTGCATGATATTGCAAATATTCTATTCAGGGGTCTCATCTCTACAAAATTAACTACGCTGACCAGTGGCGTAGCTACATATTCAGCTCCCTGGAGCAAGTAAAATCGGTGCTCCCACTTGTTTCTTGGAAGAGTTCTAGCGAAATATGGTTTTTATCTACTCTTCGATTAAAAACCTTACTTAATAACAATTTATTTGAAATTCATGACATTTCAACAATAAGAAATTTAATTTAATAAATATGAATACAATAATAAATTATAATTCTTTCAGTATGGAGTACCCACTAATATTTTCTACATATTTTATAAACTCTATTGACAGAATTTACTTGAGCATGTTTACTTTGCACATAACCCCCCCCCCCCTTCAAAATTGTTTTCTCGTTTACAAGTCGGTCAATCATTTTCTCCAGATCAAGTTGACAAGCTATTGTTCTTTCAATTGATATCGTGGGCAAAGAGCTAAAGTGATGATGTGACATGTTGCTTCTTAAATATGTTTTGATTAATTTCAGCTTTGAAAAACTTCGTTCTGGTGTGGCTGTCGTCACCGGTAAAGTTAAAAAAATTGTGCATGCTGTAATAATGTCAGAGAAGCTACTTGAGGCTGCGGTGTGAATTGAAAGTAGTTCAGCAACTTCGCGTTTAGAGGTAATTTGTTTTAATTGAATATAAAAGCACATTTTAAATCGAAGCAGACCCAAACTAAGTGAAATGTCGGAAAGATATGCCGATTGTAACAATTCAGATCCTTCCAGAATACTTTTATCAGGTGACGCGACGAGATATGCAGGTGATAGACATTTAAAAAGTGTAAATAATTGTCGAACGGATTTAAATTTAATAGTTAATTGATTAATTATTAAATCCATTACATTATAAAACACCTCGACTTTGAACACATTATTCACGGTTTTCAATCCGTTCATGTACTTGTTATTATTCATCAAAGAATTTTTGCACACGACGCAATCTTTTTTGGGGAAAACAAGGTTCAATATTCCATAGAGCTGATAACTCAAGGGCATCATTTTTAACAAACTCCCAATTATTCCTTAAGTTATGGAATTGGGTGAAGAGTGATGGAAGCATCTTAACGGATTTCTTTATATTTTCACGAGACCCTTGCAGCCATGAAGCTAAAAGATCTATAGCTTCATGTAAATTATCTTTCCGTACCACGGTTTTGGTACTATATATATATATATATATATATATATATATATATATACATGCATACATACATACATACATACATACATATATATATATATATATATATATATATATATATATATATATATACACATACATACATACAGATATATATATATATGTAATAACAGCGCCCCATCCTTATAAACTGTTCCGCCCCACCTTTTTTACTTAACGCGTATTCTAAATTATCCTTGTTTCTTCTCAATAAAGTACAGTCTCTTTCTTCAAATTGCGACCTAGGAATTGACCAACTAACCATCCAGATTACCCCTTAGTACACGCGCGTTACAGATAGTTGTAAACATGATTCAGCACCACGTGATGTTTTCGCCTCGGAGCGCTTTTCGGAACATCATGCGGTCCTTATGTAATCAAGGCACATGCTCAATTCTAGCCAATAAAATTATTTCCCCGCGGTCAGTACCCCTACACTTTATAACCTTCTGTAAAAGTATACGGCGTGCTTTTTACTGTCTGTCGATGTCTTGTTCTGTTTACGCGCTGCTCCGCTGCTGTCCAATATGATTTAAAATCTGCGTTCGGAATGCGTCCCGGCAGGGACCGGTCGCGTTGCTATTGTGTGTGTCAAGTTGTCAAGATACCTGTGTTTTTTCTGAATATTTGTCTACATTAGAATCCGGAATAAATTAATATGCGTCGCATATCTGTTGTGTGCGTTCTTCCAATGCCTCTCCAGTGTGTGGTTTTCCTCCCCGATGTGTCAACAGCTCTCGTGAAATGGTCTTCATCTCCTGACCCTCTGGCTACGTCTACAACATGTTTGTGTTTCATCTCCTCTACATAGTTTAAGTTAAAGTTTACCGTGCGCGTTAGCCGATATCATTATATATATATATATATATACTAGCTGAGTGGCAACCCGATGTGTTGCTTTTTCGATTTAAAATGAAATAGTTTCATTTCTTAATGATTAAAAACCGTTTAATCACTTTTAAAAATATATTAGAATTTTTAAAAAAGGAAATAATTTAAAATTTTCTTTCTCACATTTCGGTTTTAGGCTTTTGAAATAATTCTTTCAAATTTCCGTTTTCAAATTTTGCTTTTTAGACAAAAAAGAAATTTATTCAATTAGTAAAAATTCTAAAGGTTTTAACTTCTCATTTCCTAAAACTAAAATTATTTCTGGATTTCAATTATTAAATGACTCAATCTCAACTAATAATTTTTCCTTTTGGCAACTGAGCAGAATTTCTTTTGAAGAGTAGGAGTCTGCTACAAGTAAGGAATTGATGTTGACGGTGAGGATTCAACCGTATGGCAACCCTATTAGTGTGGGTTACTAGATAATAGAATTGATCAATGTATTGGCATGAAAAAGAGTTTCTTTTTAAATTTCATAATTCAAATAGCGTCAAGCGATACGTGGTGATGTTTATGTACGTAACAAATGATGAGTGATGTACGTAACAAACGTGGTGATGTTGATGTACTTAAATAAAATTTATACAGAATGTTAAGTGATCAAAACAGTATTTTCAGGTTTAATGTTAGAATAGATCACTTATAAGAACATGTGTATCACATTTAAAGTTTTATTTTTAATAAAGGATAAAAATGTAAACTTTTAAAAAGTAACTTACAAAAAATTTGTTTTCAAAGTATCAACGATTAATTTTTAAGTAGCTATTTATGTTTAAAAAATTGATAATTTTTACGTAAGTTTTGCTCATATTGTAACTGATGTACCACAAATTTTTCTTCGGTGAAAATCCATGTGAACGAACTAAAATTACGTTTTTATTTTGTTATAATGGTTATTGTCCAGAATTTACAAGACTTACAAATTTAGTTTTTGTATGTTGGGCATAGTTAAGGTTGAGTATCTTTCTGCAGTATGGAACAGAATATATTTAATTGTTGATTATCAAATAAATTATGAATGCCATTATCGTATCGTGCACTTTGTACAAACCATCCAATTCATATTTTATAAAACGTTTTACTGTTTATGGTATCTCTCATTATGGTTTCTCTCAGTTTGTAAAATTTGAAATGCCACTTTTACTTGATTTTATGTATAATATATAAAGTATCTAATTAGAGAGTTTAATTAAAAAATTTTTAAGTGTAAGAAATTACATTATTCTTGCAGTTTGATAATTTAATGCTACTAATTTAAAATATATTTACATATTTATATTTGAATTCTAAAGGTTACTTGATAGTATGATCTGATAAGATTTATTTGACTTTTAGAGAAAAATAAAAAAATTCTCTTTTCACCTTTCTGTATTTTATAAACTGAACTAGCCTAAGTTATCAAAGGTTAAAGGGAAAACATTGAATTTTGAAAATGTAATATGTGTTTAAAGTACTTGCTTCTAAAACATGTCATTGTTAATAATAATTGAAATCCTATATATAATAGCCGTTGTCTCTGTATGACACTTCCGGGCTGTACTCATCTTTCAATTGAAGCCCTCGGTAAACAAACCGCCGGTCAGGCTTAATTTCAATTTCAGATGTGGATCAGAATTTTTTCTTACCTAAAAACAAATATCTTCTCCATCAAATCACGTTTGTTCAGCCTATTTTTCTATAAAACATTCAGAACTAAAAAAAAATTGGATGTTTTAAGCTGTATATTTAACAGTTTTTAAAAATCTGTTTACTTTTGCGATGAATTCTGAAAGTAAACAAACTTGAACGTGAATGAATCGCGTAGTGAACTGTAAAAAAATTTTTTAACTTTCATATACTTTTTCCATTATGACGTCATTTTTAGTATTATGACGTCAAAATGACGGGTTGGATGGCAGTCTACTACTCCAATCGCATGAAAAACTAAATAAATAAAAAATAATGAAAGTGTTTGCTTTTACAAGGTGTGGATTAAATGCAATATTTTAGATAATTCGGGATATTTTTTAACTTTCATATACTTTTTCCATTATGACGTCAAAATGGCGGGTTACTTACTAGTACAAAATAGTTTTACTAATTTTAAACTGTTGAGAAACACTGTTTATATATATATATATTTTACATAATAAAAAAAAAGTGTCATGATGGAAGAATGTAAGTAAACTAATACACGAAAAGTAATCAAAATCAAGAAAACCAGAATTAGATTGTTTAATGATACCATCTTTTTGTTTACAGTTATGACATCATTAAATTAAGCACTGTTCCTATAAAATAATGACAGAAATGCTGAAAAAGAGATGTTATGAAAGAGTAAAATTCTGGTTTTCTTGATTTGGTTTTTTTGTTTCAACTTTAAATACACACACACACACACACACACATACAATATTAAATGGTATTTTACACCATTTAATTACAAGGAAATTATTAACTGAACACAGTAAAACAATAATTCATATGTCTCATTTATATTCAAAATTTTATGGTATAGAAATAAGTATATACCTTTAGCATTTGTGGACTTTGATTTAGATAGCAAACAGACATAACTGTTAGTGGGGTTATGCAGTCATAACCTCCTGATTTTTAAACTATTAATTAAAAAGATCTGGGAAACTAACACTTTCTATATTTTAATAGGTATTCTGCCTATACATTTGCAATTGACTACTCAGTGGGGAAATAGATGATTGTGATTTGTTGAATTTCAACAATTCAAAAAATAACTTGAAAATTTGCTATTAGAATTTTTTCTTACAAATAGATGTATATGTACTCTATATGTACTCCATGTCTGTGTATAATGTTGTTGTTGTTGTTGTGTACTATTCCAATAACTTTAGCTTTCTTTTGGGAGGAGTTGCAAACGTTATAGGCTTCCAGGTCTAGTTTAAATTTAGTACCTTTACACTTATACAACTGTGTTGGAATATTTGTTTTTCATAATATATGAAAAAAGTATGGAGGAATGATGATTTTTTTTGTCTTATAATATGGAAATTTAATATAATATGTTAAGTCATGAGTAGTTGACGAAGTATTTATTGTTCAGGGGGTACTGAATAAAAAATAAATATGTAAAATTAATCATCATCGTCATCATCAGGTGCACAGCCTGGTTTAGGCCTAGGTTTTCTGCAGGAGCTCCAAAGAATAATCTTAATGTCTAGTTTGATTAAATTTTACTGGGAGGGAGGGATGAGTATATTGTACATTTTGCTTTTAAGTAGGTTTGCAATTTATTTTATTTTATTCTTCTTCTCCTTAGTTGACATTACAGCCCGTTATGGGCCTTAGCCTGCCGCACAATCCCTTTCCAGACGACTCTGTCTCCAGTCTTCCCCTTCCAGTTGGTTATCTTCAGACAATTTAGGTCATTCACCACATCATCTAACCATCTTTTTTTTTTGGTCTTCCCCTTGGTCTGTTGCACATTGGCTTCCAGTATAAGAATTTTGCCACTCGCTTATCAGTTTGTCTCTCGATGTGTTCGAGCCAAGATATTCGTTGTGCTTTAATAAATTTTACTATGTCTTTGCATTTTATGAGTGCTTCTATTTCCTTATTAGTTCTTATTCTCCATAGATTACTATTTACCTGAATTAGTCCATATATCTTCCTCAAAATTTTACGTTCAAATATTCTTAAGTTATTAATATCTTTTAATGTCAGGGTCCAAGTCTCACAACCATATGTTACCACAGGCCGGATAATTGTTTTGTATATCTTTAATTTGATTACTTTAGGGATTAGTTTATTTCTTAAAAGATATCGATATGAAAAATAGCATTTGTTCCCTTTTAGGATTCTGCAATTAATCTCTTCTGAAGTAGTATTTGAAACGTTAATGAAAGACCTAGATAGGTAAAACTATTAACTGTTTCAAATTTATAGTCATCAACAATCAGACAATCTCTGTAGTCACTGGCGAATTTGGTCGTCTCCATATATTTTGTCTTATTTTCATTAAGTGAGAGACCGACAGCGCTTTCTGATTCTATTTTATTTTATTAACATAATTTATTGTTTACATGACAGCAACCACACATTAGCCAGCATTGTTTGTCATTTCCATTTCAGTAAGTCAGTAAATGATGGGAGTAAACATACATTTGTTAAAATGTGAAAAAAAATGCTGTTTATTGGGTTGTATTTTACAAGATGTAGGAGTGGTTAGTTGGAAATTATTTATCAATATAAGGTCTGTGAGATTGAGACTTTCCATATATCAAATTCTCTAATGATATTTAGGAAGAGAACTGCTAGTCAAGATTTATGTGTACTGATAGGAGGACTGTGGAAATTTATGTAGTAATATGGTAAATTTGAGAGGTGGTACCATGGATTAAACCATCTTTATTAGTTTTTCCATCATTTGTGGGGAAATAAATAAGAATTGATAATGATTTTACATGGGAGAGAGTTATAAATTTAAACTTTTACTAATGGGAGGATTAATAATTAAGTTGCTGAGATAATATCTTCAAACTTAGCTCCTTTTCAAAATTTGTTTATTATTTTTATTTAAGAGATTTTTGTTGTCAGTTAAAATTTGTAAGCAATTAGTATGTAATATGTATCAATTAGAATTGGAGATATAAAGCGAGAGCTTGAACTACCATTTAAGTGTATTTGATATCCCAGTTTTATGCACAGTGGTGTGTATTTAAGATATAACTTTCATACAGAGCTACTTATTTGTGAAATAAGAAATTAACTTAAAATCTAATACATCTTTAAGAAATCAGAAAGTATTACAAAATGGCATATCTCACTGGCCCCTCTTAAAAGGCGCTCAAACGACTAGTGGAATCTCAGCTATTGGTATGACTAATCTCTTTGCTTTTAGTACAGAGTATTTCCTGAGATTTTTTTGGATTTCAATGAATGTACTGTGAAAGGGGGGAAAATGGGATCTAATCCGTACAATCTTCACATAAATGTTTTGTTTCATAAATTATGGAGGCACCAGAAAAGAATTTCTGAAGCTAAATCCCGAAGGCTAGCTCCAAGAATAATCCCTTTTACAAATAACGTCCAGAGGTTGTCCAAAATAATGGAAACACCTTGTAGTATTACGCTCTTAATACGGTGCTGGAGTACATTTGGCATTTAAAACTGCTTGAATTCTCCTTGAAACGTACGAAAGTTTTGAATGGTGGTAAGTTGTATGTTACACCATTCTTCAGGGAAAAACTGCTCTATTTCCTTGAGAGATGCAGGAGGAAAACGAGATTTCATTCTATTTTCTTATTCAGTCCACAGTGGCTCAATGTTGTTTAAATATGGTGATTGTTAAAGACCAGGGAAGGTGTCCAACTTTATCATCATGATTACTCAAACCATGATCTACCAATTCCAGCTCTGTCAATCAGGGCGCTATTATCTTGAAAGATGTAATCTACAGGAAACAATGTGAGCGCCACTGAATAGACATATTTATCTAAAATGTTTAAATAGTCCCTGCTAGTTATCTTTCGTCCTAAAGTGATAATGATACCTGCTGAAAACCACGATATGATCGCCCAAAGCATGACGGAACCTCAACTATGCTTTACAGTTGGAAGCAGATATTTTCAGTTGTGATGTTCTGCCGGTAAACACGTCCTGGGGTAGGGAATAGAGTGAAGGTTGATTCATCTGAAAAAAAAATCATGTTTCCATTGACCTGTCCCACGGCACCAAGTGAGACCCACCATGGCATGGAAGGAGACCTTCTAGGTTTCGATTCCCACCGGTGGGTCTGGGTATAGACCGCAAACGGCAGCTACTCCGCGGGCGCACCTAAACAAGCCCCTGGTGCCCCCACTCCAGGGCCACAGAGATAGCAAGGGAAAAACGTGTATCGCTCCAATCCGCCGGCTAAAAAGGCCATTTAAAGATGGCTAAAAGGAGAATTTTTAATAGAACTAATTTAGTAGAAACATGCCGAAAATGGATGCTTGAGAGGCCTGAAAAAGAAAAACCCAACGGTGCGCAATTCCTTGTCTTTATGTTACTGGCATCACTGTAGTCTACGTTTTTTATTCATCTGTGACACGGGATTTTAGAAAAGCAGTTCTGTTGTAAATATTTTGATTATACAGTTCCCACCTCACTGTATGAGTCAAGACTGTATGGGTTCTGTGCATGCATATTAAGCACAGCATTCATCTTTGTCTCGGTGATCTTTTTGTTTGAGAAAACAGTCACCTTTAATGTCATCCCGTCTCTAAACGATTAGCTAAACCAGCGGTTCCCAACCGGTGGGTCGCGACTCTATCCTAAAACTATTAAAATGGTCTTTGTGCACTTTTATAATTGTAGTTTTTATCTTCACCTAGGAACACTTGTTAGTGAGTATGAAACCACTTGTTGCATATATTGCAAACATATATCTATTGTTAAATAAATAATTGTTTTGCTACAAAGTGCTTATATGTTGTCAACCATTTTCAAATCAGAACACAAGTTGTTTATCAATAATCAATATGTATCTTCAAAAAAGCAGATATATATATATATATATATATATATATATATATATTTGCAATATTTGATGGTAAATTATATATGCATAAGGAAGGGATACGATACAAATAAGGTTTTTACACCACCATGGACCGATGGGCCGTGGAGGTATTCCGATAAGGAAAGGTGGGTCGCCAGCTGAAAAAGGTTGGGAACCACTGAGCTAAACGATTCCACGAAAATAAAAATAAAAAAGTAGTGACGATTTGTGCAATTAGCTCTTTAATCAGCAGGAATGAAATTCACTGTTTTAAGCTTAGTGTTATTTTGGACATTATTTTGTACAACCCCTGTATTTAAGAATTTTATGGGAAACTAAAAGATTTTGTGTAAAATGACCAATTAATAACTGTAAGTCGTTTGACACCTCGCGTATTGGCCCATGAAATATCTGAAGACCGGCGCTGCGTAGCAATTCCTGCAAACTCAGCCGAGGGTTGATTTCCCATTTTCAGTTTAAGTTTCATATAGGCCTGGGCGCCGGACGGACAGTACAGATCTGCCGACCAGTTTGGGCAACCCTAATTAATAACGGTAAAAAGAAAATTGTTTGAATTTCAAAATTGATATATGAGTTGGAAGGGGGAACTCAGGAAATTTAAATCATATTCAGGGGTTGGTCAACAAAATTGGAAATCTAGTCCCCCCCCCTCCTAAATTTTATTACCGTTTCACATTCCCTGTGGTGTAACTCCTTTGTAGAGCCTCAATTATAAGGCAAGAATTATATAAAGTAAATATCTTAAAACTATAAAAACGTTGATTTCTGAGCCTTCTGCTGTGCTCCCCTTAAATGTGCCTTATTTCACGGAACTGCAATGGTGCAACAAAGCAGAGGGAATCAGGATCAAAATCATCGTAGACGTAGCCAGACAGTGGCCTAGCGAGAGGGGGGCAAGGGGGTCTGTCATGCCCCGGGAGCTAAACGGTCCCAAAGTAACTAATTCTATATATTTATTACTATATGTTTTTCTGAGGGGGAGAGTGCCAAAAAGGTATCGTGCCCCGGGCGCCAATTATGCTCGCTACGTCACTGTAGCCAGATGAAACTTTCGGGGTTCTTGGTCTTTGCCTCCCCCCCCCCCTCACCCGGCCTATACGTATATGTCTGCCATAGGTTTAAAAATAAACTAAATCTTCTAGGTAACTATACTGTACATACCTTTTAGTGAAGAAAAAAATGAATGGATGTGATAATAATGGCCCTCCCCGGGCCACGAGGACTGTTTACGTTTGACTTTTCCAGAGAAAAACCAATCAATTACTCAACCATATAGAAATCCATAAGCCTATAGAAATCTAATGACAATAAATGTAGAGAGAACACTATGTAAACTTTAAACAGTCTACGAAGACACCTATCAATTTAACTCGCAAGGGAGTTATATTAACAGAGGATGACTGCCCGATCTTGGTGTTCATCTTTATAAACAGACAAATCTGCTAAAGATGGAATATGACGAAATCGATTGCTAAAAACGACTAACTGCCTCTACTTGGACAGCTATACAGGATATCCTGAAAGCTGAATATAGATCTTATAAGACATGTCTGCTAAAGAAGGAATATGACGAAATCGATTGCTAAAAACGACTAACTGCCTCTATTTAGACAGCTATACGGGATGTTCTGAAAGCTGAATATAGATCTTATATCCGCTTTGTGATGTTATATGGCAAGCGAAGTAATTAGCCTAGTAAGTAAACACTATTTGATTGAGCTAGATCGTGTCCAGAATGCACTCTTAAGGGTCGATTTATACAGGCACGTAAAGGGAACGTAACGGGAACGAGCCGAGCCCGAGCGCCGGATGCATGTGTTTATACAGAGACGGGAGTAGAAAGTGGCGGGAACGTGTTTCATTAGTTGTGAAAGATTTGTAACGTCATGGCGCGGTTTCATTTTTCAGTTAAAAGATTTAGCCATTATTACACTTTTGTTAGAGGAGGAGGAAGAGGAGAGCCAGGGCCGTGCTTAGGGGTGGGCGAACTGGGCAACCGCCCAGGGCCGCCATTTTTATTTCTCATAGCAACACTTTTCTAAATGTTACGAGTTTTTAAAGAAATCCCCCATTTTTCGCGGTTTCTATAATTCAACTTATAAAAATAACTTATATATGTTTCGATTTTTTCTAAAGAATCGCAGAAAGAATCTTAATTGACAAACTACCCTTTTGGTTCGAAAAATTTCTCGGTTAAAAAAACGTGATTTATCTTCAATTCAGTTATAGTTAACCCTTGATTATCAATCCTTTTTTTCAATATCAGTTTCTACTATCTGTCAGTCACTACATATAGTCATTTGAAGAATTATAAACCGTTTTGTCGGAGTTTGTTCGTTTTCACGGAATAGTTGCAAACTGAGAAAAACGTGAACATATCTTTGTGAACGAAAACTAATACCATTTGGTCCAATGTTTGGTCTATTCAAAGCAAACAATAGACAAGACATTTCTCCAGGGAGTGTAAGACAAATAAGTAAATGCGCTGCAAACCTGTTGGGAAGAAAGGGGTCTGAAGGCTGAAGGAGTGAGGTAAACAAAAAATGGCTTTGTTCTCTCTATCATTATAATGGATTTTATTTCCCACTTTTCCCACAAGAATTGAAAATATTACAAAGCAGGTACAATCAGAATGCTTTGAATACGGATTGTACGCCTGTCCTCCTTGGCACTTATTTCTAATGAAAATGATCTCTCATCATCTTTGGACTTTTCACTTTTAATATACAGATTTGCTGCTCAGAAAGCAAGAAAAATTGCTTTATAACCAACAAATCCATACATGTAAGTATTTGTTTATAACAATTTACATTTTCTAAATCGTGTAAATAATTTTTCCTTTGTTTCATTATTCATACAAATTGATAAATTTTATATTTTAGCGGACCAATTGTAATTTCAAGTATAATTTTCTCCTATTGCCTTCCGAATTGTCATTTTGAACTTTGGATCCATGTATTTTGATGGGCCAAATCGTACAAAACCTCTCACCAGCTCAATGAGTTTTTCATCATCCATATCAAATATCAAACATAAATAACAGTATGTAAATTATATCTTGAATAGCCACTTTTTACTTTCTGCCATGTACGAGAGACGGCCGAGCGGTGAACGACTTCCTGCTCCGAATCGTTGGTGCCGATTCTCGGCCGAGAATCGGCCGTGTCACGGCGCAGTATAAACAGTTCCATTGAAACACAGGGAGGAAATGATTACGACGACTCGTCGCGCGCTCGGCTCGTTCCTGTTACGTTCCCTTTACGTGCCTGTATAAATCGACCCTTAGAAGTACTATTTCAGTGTTAATTTTTATCACCTTCCTCCCAGAAAGAAATTCTGTTTGTGCGACTAAATTGAGGCGTCAAAATTATATGAGCATATCCCGCTAGTATATGTGAAGAAGCTGTCGAGTTTTTCTTTTAATCAAGAGCCACGGTATCCAGGGTCATGTCAGCATATTACCTAGAGGATGAAACAAATTCAATGCGAAAAATATGCTAATGGGCTAAATAATAATGATGAGAATGCTAGAGATGGAATTAGAATAATGAAAGTATAATAAAATTTCTTAATAAATGCAACCCGAATAAATATTAATTTTATTTTTTAATGTAGTGAATTATTAAAAAATAAATTTTGTATTACATTATACAAATCGTTCAAATTTCTGGATATAGATGGCAGCATCAGAGATCTTACGTATTAGATGTTCGCAAATTGCGTATGCGCTATTGTAAGGTGGTGGGATTAGCCACTGCGGTCAGATGGCGACTTTTTGAAAGAATCTTTCCTAGTGTGCTAGGACAGCCTATTTGACGATTTTGAAAATAAGGACTCGATAATTAAACGTATCCAAGAATGCCGTCAAGTAGGAATACAGTAAAAGATAGAATCTTGTCACTGAACAAGGATGTTTCCTATGAACTTTCACCCAATTTAAAAAATGCAGAAATGTATTTTATATCTTTGGACGAGAGCACAGATTTCAAGGACTTACCCGACTTGCAATTAGGGTCAGATACACTTCTGGAAATATGATGGTGATGGAGGAATTGATTAAATTGATGACATTAAGAGGAAGAACTTCTGGTATTGATATTAGGAGTGAAGTTAAGAAAGAGTTCACTGAATTCAATGTTGACCGAAAAAAGATCGTATCCGTAACGTCTGATGGAGTCCCAAGCATGATAGGAAAGCATGTTGGTTTCGTTGAGCTTCTAGCAAAAGAAATAGGACACTCTTTAGTCGAATTTCACTGCATTGTGCACCAAGAGGCACTTTGAGAAAAAGACATTTAAATTGTTTTGAAAATGTGTTTTCCGGTGTAACGAAAGCCGTTTCTTTTATTGCAGCACATGCTCTTGCTAAACGGCAATTTTCAAATTTATTGGAGGAAGTGGATGCTCAGTATCCGGATTTGGTTACAATAACGTTCAATAACGTTCGATGGCTAAGTCGAGGTCAAGTTTTGGAACGTTTCGTTTAATTAGTTTATTAAACGAAATTAGGTTATTTTCAGATGAAGAGGGTAAACTTTTTCCAGAACTCACAAATTTGAATTGATTGAATGATCTCGTGTTATTTTGTGATTTCTCAGGGCACTTTAATAAGCTAAATGCGAAACTTCAAGGCCGTGGTCAAATCACCTTAACAATGTACGAAATTCTCAAAGCATTTGTAACAAAGCTAGACATATATTCAAATGACCTGGTTCCTGGAAAATTGAAGTATTTTCAATTATCAAAATAACATTTTCTAACATCATCCTATTTTGCCAGCAATGTCGAAAACAAAACAGAAATTTTAAAACACTAGTCTTCAGTGTTGAGAATCGAGCCTTCAATTAATATTACGTGCTATTGAGTGGCATCTCTTATTTTGTGTTATTATGTTTTATGCATCTGGCATCACCTTTTTTGTATTCCATTGTAATTTTATGTAAACAGTAAGACGTACTGTGTTTCTCTTCCTACTTTCTATTAATTAAAGTCCTGAATTCAACTAGCCATCATTTTATTTCGTTAATATTACAACAGGTTATGGGTTTTAGCGACGTTTAATTGCGCAGATGAAGTAACGATGGCTATGACGACGTATTTGAGTAACGGATTTTGACTTCGAGTTTCGATTTCGGATTTTGACTTTTGATTTCACCATATTTGCTGGACTGTGTGTAGGTAGACGACTGTGTACCGATAGATTTTTTTTTGCACACTTGTAATAACCATAATAAACCTGGGTGAATATGGAAGGTGAATATACGTAATAATATGGAAGCTAAAAATTTTGTTCAGTACACCAAATTGGATGGTTTATCCAACTGGACTGACTGGAAATTTGAAGTAAACTCTTTGTTCGTGCTCAACGATTGTGCGGGCATCATCGTTGATTCTCTTGTCGAACCAACAGCACCGGCAGCAGACGCAAATGAAAAGACGATACGCGACTACAACCAAGCGATAAAAGGGTTTGCAAAGACGAATGCGAAAGCTGCTGTGATCATCCGCACAAATGTATCAGCGAATGTGTTAAATCGGATTCGTATGCATGGTAATTCTGTACGAGCGATATGGACCGAGTTGTACAACAATTTTGAGAAAGTGTCAAGCGTCAAATTGGACACTCTTCTGCAACAATTTTTCACTTTTCGGATCGAGAAAGACGAAGATGTAATGCATTCACTCACACGTTTGCGTACACTGTGGGTGGATCTTCAACGTGAGCAAGAGTTGAGCGGTGAAGAGAAGTTGCCGCAAAACCTGCTAGTACCACGCATCTTGTCTATTCTTCCTGATGATGAATATCGTGAGTTCAAGTCACAGTGGGACTCAACGCCAAGGACAGAAAAGTCACCTGAAAAACTAATCGAACAGATCAATATGAGGCTGCAAAGACGAAATCAGGAGCTTAGAGACGATAATACGACAGCATTCATGGCAAATGCTAAATATGGTGCAAAACATAATGGAAAGAAATGGAAGAAAGATGGGAAAAGGCTCCAAATGGTGAACCAACCCCAACCCTTGACCACAAATAATACCAAAACGATGAATAGACTTAGTAGGACCAGTGATGGTGTGAAAGGTTTCAATGGTATCTGTTTTCGTTGTAATAAACCTGGGCACATTGGAAAATTTTGTCCAGATTTCCCTGACAAGCCAACCACGACGGGTGGAAGAACAGAAACCTTCTTTGCAAATACTCAACAAGCCTTCTTGCAAATACAAGTATATACCTTCTTGCAAATACTTTGCAGTGCATTTGCTTGTCAAGAGGATGATAGTGGCCGAAATGTGTGGCTTAAGGACGACGGAGCTACAGCACACATTACAAATTTAGCAGAGTACTTCAAGACGTACCGCCATTTTGACAAACAAGCAGAAATCACAGTCGGTAACAAGAAAACAATACCGGCTTATGGCTGCGGGGACATTGACATGTGCGCGACGGTTAGAACCGTACAAAAATGTATTGAACTCGGTGATGTATTGTATGCACCAGACATCGGCAAAAATTTGTTATCAGCTTCAAAGGCAATGAAGCGAGGAATCTCGAACTTCGGAGATTCAGATGACATGATTTGCCGTTTCTTCCGCAAGGAGACCCCAGATAATGTACTTTTAGAGGCTCCATGCTCATCAAATGGACTCTTTTAACTGCGTGCAAAACCGGTCAAGCCCCAAGGGGGCTCTGCTGCTTCAGCCTACTTGGTTGATGTAGAGACAGGCGAGTCACTATAATAAGGAATAACGCCCCCTATCGTAGGGGAAGGGGTACTACGCAGAACGCTGGGGGTAATTGCAGACTCCAGACGTATCTGATAGGCTGTCACGAAGAACGACGGAGGTGATTGCAGACTCCGGTCGTGTCTTAGAGATTTTTTTAGAGAGAAAAGTTCGGAGGTGATTGTAGACTCCGAACGTAGTTGGTATTTGCTTTAGAGTGTTGAGATTACGTTAATAATTTGTTCTGTAAATATTGTTCTTCTACCTGTTATATATATCGTCTCCTGTACCTGTCCGTGCTGTGCTCGTCTCATAATAAACTGTATTTTTAAAAAGGAGCTGGTTCTAGTTTGAAACAAAAAAAAGGACTTTCAACTCGACATCCGTCACAACACGCTCTCTTTCGAGAACCAGAGCTTAATCAGAGTGAACCAGAGCAAAGGACTGTTGACAGAGCTAATGAAAACGACATTCAGATGTCATGGAAATCAGGTAGGAGATATTTGATATGATTTTAATTGAAGCATAATTTCATCGGAGATATATAGATATATATAAGGAAGATATATAAATATATATAAAGCCAAAATGTATAACAATTCGAGAAAAGAAGATTTGATAGAACTTCTTGGTGAAATAGATGATGCACCAACTGTTGGTTTAACAGTGATGCAATTAAAAAATAGAATTGAGGAATGTCAATCTTTTAAAGATGAACCAGAGTTTGTAGCAGATTTACTGATCTCAATAGTTGAGGATAGAAGAAGAAAGAAAAAAAATGAAATTAATGCTAGGAATACGAACTTAGCACTTGAAGCTTACAAAATTGAATTGGAGAAAATTAAATTAGCGCAGCGGGAAAAAGAAATTGAATTGGAAACAATTAGAAGTCAGAACACGAATAAAAGTAGATATCCGCCCAAAGACTGTTACGTATATGAAGAAAATACCCACCTTGCCAGATTTTGTTCGCAACTGGGTACACAGGAAAAACACTTCGATCTCTCAAAGAATGAGACAACAGAGAAAAATGGTGGCGACAACATGATAGCGAAGATCGGATTTGCACGTTTAGAATCCGACAAAATAATAAAGCAACCATTGCAAAGTGGCAATATTAGCCTGATTTCTGCTTTTGGAGAAACAATTAAAGCCGGAGTGGCGAGAATTCCAATTTCTCTTAGCAACCCCGAAAAACCGCCCGTTTTCAGGCCTGCCGAGACTTTCGTAGCAACAGAAGAGCTACACGGCCCCGGGTTGTTGAACCCACAGGCGCACAATTTATTGCTTTTGGGAGAGTCATGCCCCACTGCAGCAGATCTTGAGCCGGACAGTAGAATCCCCACGAAAGGGTCTGAGGGGAGTGAAATATGTGTAAACCACAGTACTTCTGTAAACTCACGGTCGCGGCGAGAGACGAAAAGGTGTAACCTGATATTAGGTACTGATAAGCGAAAAGGAGAAAATCGGAGTTGTGAATCGTTAAAAGCGGTTCTTGATCATGTTAAACGGAAAATGGAGAAAAATAAGATTGTGGAAAAAGAACTGTCTATTTCTAATTTGAAGTCGGGTGTGAAACCTGAAATGCGGATATTCCGAGCAGCGAAACCATGAACAAATAAGTAATTCGCACGACTTCCATACGTTTGAAAATAAGAAAGATGTGCATGAACTAGGAAGTGAAAGTGGTGTTTCGAAAAGTCATGTTATCGAAGTAGAGAAATCGAAAAGTGATTCGCGCTTTTTCATGGGTGGTAAAATTAGGAGTGATATGCATGATGTGGAAAATGTAATGGGTGCTTCAGAACTGCATGTTTGTGAGACGGAGAAGTCAAAACCGTCAAAGGCCAACTCATCTGCTTTTAGCAACGTGCTAGATAAGTTCAATGTTCCCAACGTTACGTACAATAAATGTGCGACTTCACTCCGTGAGTGTGTGAAAACCGCTGCGGAAACCGGTGACGAATCACAAAATTTAAAGACTCTGTGCGGTGAATTACATGCTAAAGTAGAGGAGAAAAATGCTACGATTTTGTTGCTGAAGGAAGAAGTGGCAAAATCAAATGCAGTTGTGAATTATGTGTCTAAGGAAAGTGATGCGGTCCTACAGAATGGGTCACGAGCGCAAAATGACCGCAATGAATGCGTAGTGTTTGAGAGGAACTACAATAAAAGAAAAAAAAACTGTGTAAAATATTGCACCAGAGACTGTTCCTGATTATAAACTGTGCCCTTATAAACTGTTCCTGAACACTGACTTTTCATTGAACATTTTTTTAAATTAATTGTTTTATTATTATTGCTAAGCATTTTAGATATGAAAGTCAATATTTGGGTATACTAAGTTAATTCTTTTAACTTATTTATCTAGCTATAATTATTTCTTTCGTATATGTTTTGAGTTTTTTTTTTGCATGAAGTAAGATTAGATGAATATCTAGCTAAGTATATGTTTTTTTTTGTCAACATTATATAATCGAGTAGGTAAAAGTGATTTGTTGGTAAAAGTGAATAGTAGTAAAGATGTGGTTCGCCTGTCACTTAAGTTTCAGATTAAGATTATTTCAGGTATAATCCCAATCTTGAGGGGAGGGTGTAGAGACAGGCGAGTCACTATAATAAGGAATAACGCCCCCTATCGTAGGGGAAGGGGTACTACGCAGAACGCTGGGGGTAATTGCAGACTCCAGACGTATCTGATAGGCTGTCACGAAGAACGACGGAGGTGATTGCAGACTCCGGTCGTGTCTTAGAGATTTTTTTAGAGAGAAAAGTTCGGAGGTGATTGTAGACTCCGAACGTAGTTGGTATTTGCTTTAGAGTGTTGAGATTACGTTAATAATTTGTTCTGTAAATATTGTTCTTCTACCTGTTATATATATCGTCTCCTGTACCTGTCCGTGCTGTGCTCGTCTCATAATAAACTGTATGTTTAAAAAGGAGCTGGTTCTAGTTTGAAACAAAAAAAAGGACTTTCAACTCGACATCCGTCACAGTTGACAAAGAAATGACAATTCCTTTTCCTGAAACGGCAATGACGACGACGACAAAGTTGCCGTTATCACTTTGGCATCGACGGCTTGGGCACCAGGGAATACAGTATGTGAAGCAGTACCTGCGTCAGAATTGTATCGATTTCATTGACGATGGAGTGTTTTGCGAGCCATGCACTTATGGTAAACAAAGTCGATGAACATTCAAATCAAAACGATTCAAGACGAAAAAGTCTGGTGAAATCATACATACAGACTTGCTCGAATCGCCAGTCTTGTCAAGAGGTGGAAAGTAATACATGTTAGTGCTTAAGGACGATTATTCAAAGTTTCGAAGTGTAGAATTTCTCAGACATAAAGACGAAGCTGTGGATTAAATCAGGCAGTTTCTTGCTCGGGCCAACAAGGATCGTATAAATGTAAAAGAACTAGTCACAGATGGTGGTCTTGAGTTCGACAATACTATATTGGTAAAACTGACTGATGATGCAGGCATCAAGTTGCGAATCACTATGCCGTAACCGCCAGAGCAAAACGGTTTGGTTGAAAGAGAGAATGGTACAATAATGGATGCAGTTAGCACTATGCTCAAGGATACAGATCTACCACAGTTCCTATGGGCAGAAGCAGCATCTACAGATGTTTACATTCTGAATCGAACTGGGCCAAGTAAGACCATAGGAAAATCTCCATTTGAGGAATGGTTTGGACGCAAGCCGGCAATCAACAGGATTCGAGTTTTTGGATCAACTGCATTTGTACATGTACCAGATGTCAACAGAAGTAAACTTGACGACAAGGCTATAAAGGGCTATTTGGTTGGTTATTGTGATTACGATGGGTATCGTGTTTTCATACCATCAAAGAATGACACGATAAAGAGTGCCAACGTAGTGTTCAATGAACAGCAAATCGTTCCTACTTCCCAGCCTTTAGAAGCGACATCTAATACCGGTCCATCAAGCGGTATAGAGTATGAAATTTTGGATACTCCCGATGATGCAGATACGCAGGAGGCTGGTGATCTTTGCAATGATGAAGACGAACCAACACAGCTGATGGAGAATGCATTGTGAGACCGTTCGACTATCCAACGTCCTGTCCGATTTAACGATTACGACGTGTACAGCAGCATTCTGAAGTTGAATGAGCCCAAAACATATGACGAAGCAACAAAGTCTCCTGAATATGCCGACTGGAGACGAGCCATGGATGACGAAATGACTTCGCATGCCAAGCACGGGACGTGGCAGCTTGTTGAGCCATCTAGAGAACGTAAAATGCTCGACAATCGCTGGGTTTACAGGGTAAAGACAAATTCTGATGGTTCAATCGAGAGATTCAAGGCTCGTCTAGTAGCAAAGGGGTATACGCAGACGACGGATATCGACTACAGAGAAACATTTAGCCCGGTGTGCCGCTACGACACTATCCGAGCTGTAATTGCAACGGCAGCCAAGGAGAATCTAAAGTTATTTCAAATTGACATGGAGACGGCATTCCTTTACGGCGACCTGACTGAGGAGATCTACATGCATCAACCCGGCGGATACGATGACGGAAGTGGGCGTATATGCAAGATGCTCCGACCTCTATACGACTTGAAACAAGCTGGACGATGTTGGAATGTCAAGTTTACTGACGTGCTAAAGAAACATGGCATGACCCAAAGTAAATCCGACCACTGCCTATTCATACGCAATGATTACGGACACACACAAGATGCTGATGGCGATTTATGTTGATGATGGCATTGTCACTGTTCAGGACGAAGCGACATTCTTCACATTTATGGACGAGCTCAAGCAACATTTCAACATTAAAGTGACGACGTTGAATTGTTTTCTTGGTCTGCAAGTTGAACGGTTGAAATACGGTTCACTCTTCTTGCACCGAGAAGCATTTACAAGAAAGATGTTAGAGCGATGTGGAGATGCCAAGACATCACGAATCCCAGTGAAGAAGTCGAGTCTCAAGGTCGACTATGGTCAGCCAAATGACGATGGCATGATCATGATCAAGGAGGCGAAGCCTCTCAGCAGTGAAATTCCATACCGATCAGCAGTTGGCAGTTTTCTCTATTTGGCGATGGGGACTTGACCAGATATTGCTTACGCAGTGAGTTTGGTGTCTCGTAAGTTGGACAACCCCACAGAGACTGATTGGGAAATCGTGCAGACAACATTAAGATCCCTTTACAATACCATTGGACACGGCATTGTGTACAATAATGAAGAGGGCAGAAGCCTGCTGTTGTTTAGTGATGCAGATAACAACAGCTGTGCAGAAACACGCAGGTCTCGCACAGGTTTAGTTTCTTTCTATGGTGGAGGTGCAATTACGTGGCGAAGCAAGCTACAGGAGGCCATATCCAATTCAACGACAGAGGCAGAGTTCATGGCAGCAGCTGATGCCACAAAAGACCTTATATGGTTGAAGCGCTTGTTTAACGAGATAGCCAACAAGGTCTCATTACCAATCCTGCAGATTGATAATCAGAGTGCTATCAATTACATCCAAAATCCGATGTTCCACGCACGCACAAAGCATATCGACCAAAGATACAAGTTTGTCCAAGACGAGTTCTCAAAGGGACACTTTGAATTAGGCTACGTCAGAAGTGAGCAGACATTCTGACGAAGGCACTTCCAGCACCTCAGTTTCATTCTCAAAAGAAGTTGCTCGGTGTGAAAGCAGTCAATATGTATAAGTGACAGTTTAACCCATATTAACAATGACTAATTTCATGCTCGAAGGAGGCTGTTGAGAATCGAGCCTTCAATTAATATTACGTGCTATTGAGTGGCATCTCTTATTTTGTGTTATTATGTTTTATGCATCTGGCATCACCTTTTTTGTATTCCTTTGTAATTTTGTGTAAACAGTAAGACGTACTGTGTTTCTCTTCCTACTTTCTATTAATTAAAGTCCTAAATTCAACTAGCCATCATTTTATTTCGTTAATATTACAACATTCAGTATTAGCGAATGCAAAAGAAATATTTGACGAAAGATTCTCCCAATTTCGTGAAATGGAGAAAACTTTACAATTTGTAATTATACCACACAAACTTAAATTTGAAGATCTTAAATTATCTTCTTTCGATTGGTTTCAAATTGATAACTTAGAAATAGAAATGTTGAATTTCAAAACAGTGTTGTATGGACGAATAAATTTGCAGAACTAAACGTAAAAACTACAAGATCTGGAAAATTGTGACGAATATATTTCAACAACAAACACTGAAAATATTATTTTTACTGAATGGAACTCGTTGCCTAATTCGCTAATGTCGATGAAAAAGTTAGCAAGAGCTCTTTTGACAATGCTTGGATCAACCTACGTTTTCGAACAATTGTTTTCGACAATGAATTTTATTAAAAGCATGAAGCAATAAGAATCGTGAAGCTGTAGCTTCATGATTAAAAGTAAGAATAGAAATCGACTTGTTCGCTGCGCGCGTACGATTAAAAGTTTCAAATATCGAACCACGTATAAATAAATTATCGTCCGAAATACAACAACAAGTGTCACTTTAAATTCGATAATTCTGTACTTATTGTCTTCCTGATATTGATAGTTTTAAATAAACTATAATAAAAAGTTAAATTTGTTTTAAATATATATCGTATAATTTTTTGAATATCCGAAAGTCTTCCAAAGGCCGAAAAAATTTTTTTCAAGTGACACGCGGTGGTAATTTCTACGGTTTCAAGACATTTTTTGACACGCGTTAGACAAAGGTTCGCCATCCCTGGTATAGGGTTTAAATGCTATTTTCTAAAGCTTGCAGTAGTCTGATGAAAGGTGGATCCCTGAGAAAAACTCTCAATTGTTTTATAATTTTATTATGTTATCCAAGGTAAGGAAAATATAGACATGGTACATTAACGAGGCACCAGAGAGCAGGGCTCAATATCCTCGGTATGGATACTTTTTTGTGGCTATATTTCCGTTCTCAGGATTCAAAGAAAAGTGTTGACTTAAAAGTTAGAATAATAATAATAAAAATTATAATAATAATAATAATAAAAATAATAAAAATAATAATAATAAATAAATAAATAAAAATAAATATTAATACTAGCAAAATATAAATAAGTGAATATATATAAATAGACAACAATTTAATGTGTCAGGTTTAAGAAGAAAAAAAATAAAATAATAATAATAATAATAATAATAATAATAATAATAATAATAATAATAATAATAATAATAATAATTTACGGTAGCAGACGATAAAGCAAAAATCAGTAAGGATAGTCTTGAGGTCGATCCATAAAAAAAAACACAGGTCTGAAACAGAAGCAACGGCAAATATAAATTAGAATTTAGAAGAGGTTGGAGGGAGAGTTAAGAAAGGGGAAGGAGACCAGGGTGAATAATCAAAGTGGCCTTAGGAAGCCTACAGCATCGCCTTGGGTCGTAGTCGGGGAGGTTAGCTAATTCTTCGTTATCTATTGAATATAATCTATTGTAGAACTTAGATGCGAGATCTTTAATGTGTTGACGAATGGGTTCGATTCTCAGATCCCTGTGGATAAGTACTTTTTAAGGTACCAGGGCGCCTTCCTAATACCACGGAGAGTTTTATTTTGAATTGCCTGCAATCGCTGGATATGGGTGTCAGCCGCTGAGCCCCAAACAGGAACGACGTACAGCAGGATGGGACGCAGTACGGTTTTATACAAGAGTAGTTTATCATCTATTCTAAAACCATTTGATTCTGGTACAGGAGGTGGGCAATATCCTTACGGGCTTTAAAAAAATTTCTAATGTAATGTTTTTCTTCCACGTCAGTCGACTATCGAGGTAAATACCTAGGTATTTGCCCTCTCTCTCAAAGTGAACCAGGTGATCGCATACTGTGACCAGAGGAGGTGGAATTCTATTGTAACTGAAAAAAATAGCTTTAGTCTTTGAAGGACTTAACTTGAGCCTCCACCGTTCGAACCAACGTTCAAGAATTCCAATATGTCTCTGTAGGAACTTGTGCATGTATTTAATATTATGATGCTTAGCTAGTATTGCCGTGTCATCCGCAAACATGGCTAGTGTAGTGAATGGTGAGTGAGGAATGTCATTAATAAAAATATTAATAAGGATAGGTGCTAACTTAGAGCCCTGAGGGACTCCTGCATTGATTTCGCTCAGACTAATGATAGTGCTTGGCGAACTTTAAAAGATCTGCCGAGGAGGTAGGAGTGTATTAAGTGGATAATTGAGGCTGGCATTTTAAGCTTAATAAGTTTGTAAATGAGAGTACTGTGCCAGACTCGGTCAAAAGCCTTCTCCAGATCGAGTAAAATTATTCCAGAATGCATCCGATTCTGGAAACCATCATGGATGAATTCCGTGATTCGAAGCAACTGGTGTGTTGTTGAGTGGTGGGCTCGGAAGCGGAACTGCACATTAATAATAACATTATTTTCGTCCAGGAACTTTTTGATTCTGTGACACAGTATGTGTTCCACTAGCTTGCTAAGAGAGGAGAGCAGGCTGAATGGTCTATAGTTTTTTGGCAGAGACTGATCCTCACCAGATTTTTTAATAGGGATGACAACAGCGGTTTACCAAGCAACGGGAAAGTATTTATGTTCAAAGATTTTATTAGTTAATTAAGAGAGGTAGCAAATATAATTTAGAGGTAAGTTTTTGATAGCTGAGTTAGATATATTGTCAAGGCCGGGAGCTTTTTTATTGGGGAGCGAGGTAACAGCATTCTGAATTTCTTCTGGGGTGGTAGGTTCGAGAGGGCCATTATTGATGATAGAGAGTCTATTGCTGAAAAATTTTCCAAGAATATCGTTAACTTCAACAAATGTATCGGGACAGAAAACGTCGGGGTGGGGAGTGAACTGATTTTCGTAATAGTTTGCCAAGGCCTCAATTTTGTCGGAGTCACTCGTGAGAATGTCAGATGGTGTGTTGAGTGGTGGGAGGGGGGGGTAAAAGGTTTTTTGACGCGTTTAAGATATGTCCACAGGCTATTGTCAGTTGGTGCAAGTGACTCGATAAAATCAGTCCATTTTTTATTTTTGTGTTTTCTAATTTCAAGTTTTATTTTAGCATTTAGCCTATAGAACTTGCTTCGTACAGACGGATCGCCTGAACGCTGCCAAATTTTCCTAACATTATTCCTATTTTTAATTAAGTGCTTGATATGAAGGGGGAGCTTATTGTAATTATTAGGTGTGAGTCTTGGCAGAGCTGAGGGCACTATTGATAATATCAGTGACGGACGTAACAGCATTATCAATGTCAAATTTACTATTAATGTACTCAAAGGGTGGGGGAGAATTAAATATATTACTAGTGTAAATATTCCAATTAATAAAATGAGGGGTGAGAATGGAAGGCAGGGGGATATTGGTGTGCAAATTTAATATTATTTAAGAGGGCGAAATCAATAACTGATTGGGAGCCAAATGGGCGAAAACGGATAGCAGAAGAAGGAAAAACAATATCAATAGCGTTATCAATACAAAAATCATGAATCTCCCTGCCGTAGAGACAGGTATAGTTATAATTATTGGAGCAGTTCCATCGAGGATGGTGGTCATTAAAATCCCCAGGCAAGATAACCTTATCGCCAAGGGAAAATAAATTTTGGAGGTCTAGACCAACAGAATGAGTGAACGCTGCTCTAATTTAAATACTGGCTCTGTAAATTGGATTAGAGGTGGTGGGGTAGATTTTAATTATAGTATTTCCTAAAATGTTGAGATTGAGGCTGGGGATATGATCATATTTAATATTCCTTTTGACAAAGATGGCTGTACGTCCATAAGAGGAGTTACTGTTATTGCTGTCAACTCGAGGTGTCTGGATTAAATTGTAGTCAAAAGTGATAAGGACAGGGAGGTGGTCAGAGACAAAAATATCAAGGGTATCAATAGTGAAAGGGTAGGGAATATTTTTAGTAAGTGCGCGTCGATCGTAGATGATCCTCCATAAGAGGAGGCTCATCTACCTCCATAAGAGGAGTTACTATTATTGCTGTCAACTCGAGGAGTATGGATTAAATTGTAGTTTTGAATTTTCAGATACCGTACATTAAAAGTTTTAACTTCCTGTACAAGAATAAAATCTACAGGATTATCAATAACAAAGTCTCTAAGTTCGTCGATTTTACTGTGGAGCCCGTTGGCATTCCAACTCAGTATCCGGACTGCAGACCGAGAAATTAAAGTGAAAAAGGCGAACCAGCAGACCCAGCCACGGGTGGGAAATTGAGTTTTTCGAGAATGGGGCAACGCTTTTGCTTCAGAAGATTTTAGCTTGGTGAAGAGTTGATCAATGTTAGTGAGGACTTGCTCTATTTCCTTGAGTTTAGAGAGATACCTGTCCAGCTCCTCAAGTGAGTTCGGAGCTGGTGTTTGGTTGGGAAGTATTGTGGTATTGTTAGACCCGGCCGCAATTGCGGAAGGGGGAGGGGGGTGAGTTACTTTCTTTTTGTTGAGTCTTGAAAAGGCCTGCATAAGATTTTTTGGGAGCATTTTCTTTTGCCGCGAACGTGTTCCCTCCGGAGGTTTGAACAATGATTCTATTATTATCGATTTCAATTTTGCCTGCTTGTCTAAAAGTTTTGATTTGTTGGCATCGTTTTTTGATGGAAATAGGGTGGTTAATACAACCTCTATAATTTGCAGGGTGGTCTCCATCGTAGTTAGCGCACGTTGCCTTTTCAGTACTTGGCTTTTCGCAGGATTTGGTGTTATGATTTCCTGCACACTTAAGACAGAGAGTGTCCATTTGGCAAGTGTCGCTGCTGTGGTGGAAATTCAAGCAATTATAGCATTGCTTAACACCCCCTTTGAAATTGTAGGTTTCAACTCTGACGATGTTTGAAACCTAGAAAATCCCGCATGTCGTATATAGTTTTAGTGAAATCATTTGGGAAAAGATTGCACAAGAATATAGGAAGCTTTGTCTTATCTTTAAATCTTTTAAACAGTGCAACTCTCTGCATAGAGAAGCCTAAATTTACTAACTCATCGCGAACTGCCTCCACTGGGATATCTGCAGGTACACCCTTAATTAGGATTTTTAGAGGTCTTTCCTCTCTAGGATTCATTGCGGAAAATTTAATTTTATTTTTCATAAGTAATTCTTGTATAAGTCTAAATTGATCTGCGTTGGCTGGAAAGACTTTAACGAATTTTCCAGCTTCCTGTAATGGGAGTTTAGCATTGGTTATTGTTTGAATTTCATTAGTTATTAATTTCCATTTGGTTGGTTTATCTTTAACGATCCAAAAGGGATCCGGTTTCCTAATCGGTAGTGTTCGCACAGTAGTTACGGGGGTATTATTATTGTCTTCTTGATCTTTAAATATAGCATCACCCTCGTCCTCAAGACTATCGAAAGGATTTTTTAGTTCGAGAGAATCCTCTCTAGCTTCTTCGATTTGTGACCTCTTTGCCATTTTCTTATTTCTTGGCTTACTTTTTACAAAGGTCATATCGTCGCCAATTTCGTTATCAGAATTACTCTTTTCTCTTTCACTTAATTTCCGAATTCTTTTACTTTTTTTAGGCCACACATTATTTTTATCGAGATATAAACAGCATAACTGAATATCGTCAACACTGATCTTAACCCTAAAAACGGATATAAAATACCACATACCTGCTAATGTCAAGGTGGCTCTAAGTTTTGATTCATCATTATCGTCATTTAAGTCACTTCTGATATCTTTCAAAATGTCAACTATTCGAAGAATCAAGTCACTGAAGGACTAAAACTCCGGGAAAGCTGTTTTCGCTTCAAGTAGGTTGATGAGTTCGTTGATATTATCCACAGATGCCGGCACCACACGTTCATCCACTGTAGAACAAATCGTAAAATCCATAGAATTCGCCATTTTGTTTTCCGTCGATCCAAGTTGATCCTTCGCAGAAATATGTGTGATTGCCGTCCCAAGAACAGCACTGTCACACATACGCAGGATCAAGATTCTCGTAGAACCACAGTACAATAATTGTTGAAAAAGACAATCTCAAAGAAGTAGAAAAAAAAGATGCAGAGCAAAAGAACTATTTATAAAATGTAGCAGTAGATTTTGCACATACAATTTCGCCAGAACAAAACGCTATGCAGGGAATAAAACTCTCAGGCACGAGAAAATATTAAACAACTTGGCGCTCTTGAAAAGTAATCACCATGACAACGGACTTAAAAAAAAAACATTCTCTAGCAAAAATTTCTCCAACCAGTGATCACACAACTTGACCGTTAAAGCTCCTGCTCACGAATTCCTCGGATGAATAATATTTCAATGCAGAATAACAAATTTAATATAACTATTTACAAAATGTGGTGGCAGTAGATGATGGAAATACAAATTCAGCAAAAATACGCCAAGCAAAGAAAAACCTCGCAAGCACGAGATATTTTTAAACAACTTGGCGATATCGGAAAAGCACGAGCAGCGAAACAAAATTCACAAAGCAAATTTCAAGAGTAAGTCAGAAAGGTCGCAAAAATATTCTTCAAGGAGTAAGGCCAGAGCATATCGCCAAAAGAATATTTATGAATAATTTTAATTTTGAAGACAATTATTTTTTATAGTATAATTATTTGGATAACTTTGCAAAGTAAATTGAATTTTTGAAAATAGCGTTATTGGATCAGCTGATATATTAGAAACTAATCATTCTTTAAATTTTGGGTTTGAAATTTAAAAAGTTTGTTTTTTGGTGTATTTATGTGCATAATAATTTTTATGTAATAACATAGTTGAGGGGAAATTTTTGGAAAGCATGCTGTTTTTTAATGTTTAAGTAGCCCCTTCAATGAAAGCTCATTATTTGTCCATATAAACCTTTCAAAATTTAAAACAAAATGTTTTGTAGCATATAATTTTTGAATAGATTCCCTAATAGATTTTTTTTTCTGGCTTATGGTTTCTTTAAAGCTGAACCCAAGGGAAACAAACACGTTAAGATAATTTTCGGAATAAAAATAAACTTTTCCCATACCACTCGTAAATCGTTGGTCACTTATTGTTCGTATGTTATGAAGAACTTAACCAAGTTTTGACATTCTACTGAAAGGAAGATTATTGTTGAGAAAAACTTAATTTGATATCTCTATTGAATCGTTTTTAAATTGGAAATTGGGATGAATTATTCCTCATTATTATAAGAATTAAACTTTCCAAGGCCATCATGGCATTTCATGACGGAATTTTTGTTTCATTTCCCATTTAGCAAAGACGCTCGTAAATTCAAAAAGATGGTCTTAAAGAAATATGAAATGAGCTTTCCATTTTACGTCTAAATTTAATAATGAGTAGGCTATAAAACATAATTAATAATAAATTTTACCTTGGTACCCAGCGGTTCAGTTTCAGCTAATCAAGTCTTATTCGGTTTATATTTATTTTAAGGGAATAGTGTTGTTGAAAATGTGTTTCGATTTTTCGCAGTTTTATATTTGATGAATAACAAACCTGAAATTACATAGTTTTAGCATAATTATACAAGTGTTAATACTCAAAGAAATTCAAATCGTTGAAATTTTACATCATTTATTACAATGCTAACAAAATGCTATTTATAACAACAAAAAAATTCTAAACGTGCTCCAATGGATTATAACAACTCAGGAGTTGTTAGACATTTACATTTTTCTTAAAATCTAGCAATCTCCAGTTATGCACACTTCGTAAATTCAACTTTTACCTGTTGGTAAGGGGGTTACTAAAGTAATCATTAGGGGAGATCCGTGTATTATGGACCATTGTGTAATATGGACCATGTGGAAATTTATCTGTTCACCACTAGATAGCAGAACCATCCCGTTGCCTTTAGTGAATATTGGTGTTATCCAAAGCAGGAGGTGACTTGTACATGTGTGCTTGCATTTGGACGATTATGAAATTGTGTTTTTGGTTTATATGATCATTGATGTAACAGGTATGTTAAAATGAAAGTATTACTTTCCGCTGTTAGGTAATTTTAATATAATTTTCCCGTTAATAGTAGCAAATGTACTTATTTTCTTAACAATCCATACACGTTTTTTATGCGCACCAATTTGCATAGCGATATGTGATTGGAAACAACGTTGCTCCGACCATGCGTGTAATATGAACCATGCGCTGTTGTGTAATATGGACCACTGGTCCATATTACACAACCACTGGCCAGAGAAGCAGGGGGATCATACTATCAATTCCTTTGCATACGACCAATCGAATACAGCCTTTGAACCTCGCTTTCTTTCGTCCATTAAGCGCCTACTATTCCCAAGAGATGGACAAGTGGATGAGGGAACATGCTGGACTGGCCGTTTCACAATTCCAAGTATGTGAACTATTCGGGAAGACTTATGCACAGTCGGCATCTCTTGAAACCGCTGCCGATGGTTTCAAGAGATGTCCCGTGCAAACGAGGTAACAGCATTCCAAGTCCCGTGCAGGTGGGATTTGTCCTGTCAATCGCCATGTATTTCATGATTTCGACTGCGCTCCATCCGAAGTTTCTTATAAAGCCCCACCACAAGTGACATAAGAGGACGAGACCAATGACCACTTGCCAGACAATGTAGTTCCCATCGACCCAACACTTAACGCTACAGTCCAGCAGAACACGTCTGGTTTCCGAAGAACCAAATTCAGAAGATGTAGTCCAGGAGAACATCCCGGTTCCCGTTAGTCATAAAACTACATTTTGTAGTTTGTGGAGTGTAGTTTTTTCGCAGTGGAAGACATCGGTCCCCCTTCCTCATTGCGTACAAAGAAGCCTCAGAAAGAGAAAGGGAAACACTTCAGAGGCCACTGTTCTGACTTCATCTCGTTTCAAGAAGGTCGTTGCAGAAAATCAAAAAAAAAAAAGGAAGCGACCAAAGCTGGACATCCAACAACTTCGGAAAGAGGAAAGAATAGCAAAGAAAACTCAAAAAGAGATGCTTGCACAGAACAAGACGGCAGAGCGAAAACGTCCGGCAGTTCCAAGGGTCTCAGTAGGGACATCCCCAGGAACCTCCGGCCAGGAGACAGCTGGGAATCAAGTTACTGAACCGTTTATTTTCAGCGCCTTCTGCGGGGAGAGTACGGAGGAAGACTGGATCAGATGCGGGAAATGCTGCTCATGGGTGCAAGACGATTCCTCCAACATGACCAAACAGATACACTATTATTGTGATGATTGCTGTACTTGAAATGAATTTACTAAAAGCACAGCTTTGTGCGTCCGTCTTTCATTCTACGAGGTACGATCCAAAAGTTCGGGGAATGCGGTAATCTATGACAACAAATGCATGCATTTGAAGTGACAGCGTATGGAATGGATTCTACCAAACAACCCCTATCTGTTCAGGCTGGTTCCGCTTATGTCCAGTGATTTAACTGCGCGCGCTGCTACATAGACATAGACATGGTACATTAAGGAGGCACCAGAGAGCAGGGATCCATATCCTCGGTATAAATAATTTTTTGTGGCTATATTTCCGTTCTCAGGATAAAAAGAAAAGTGTTGACTTGAAAGTTATAATAATAATAATAATAATAATAATAATAATTAAAATAATAATATTAAAATAAATAAATAAATAAATAAAAATAAATAATACTAATACTAGCAAAAAATAAATAAGCAAATATATATAAATGGACAGCTATTTAATGTGGCAGGTTCAAGGGGGAAACAAATTACGGTAGCAGACGATTAAGCAAAAATCAGTAAGCATAGTCTTGAGGTCGATCCATAACAAAAACACAGGTCAGAACCAGAAGCAACGGCAAATGTAAATTAGAATTTAGAAGAGGTTGGACGTAGAGTTAAGAATGGGGAAGGAGACTAGGGTGAATAATCAAAGTGGCCTTAGGACGCCTATAGCATTCACTTGGGTCGTAGTCGAGGAGGTTAGCTATTTCTTCGTTGTCTATTGAATATAAAGTATTGTAGAACTTAGATGCGAGATCTTTAATATGTTGCCGAATGGGTTCGATTCTCAGATCCCTGTGAATAAGTACGTTTCTAAGGTACCAGGGCGCTTTCCTAATACTGCGGTGTGTTTTATTTTGAATTGTCTGCCATCGCTGGATATGGGTGTCAGCCGCTGAGCCCCAAACAGGCACCGCGTACAACAGGACGGGACGCAGTACTGTTTTATACAAGAGTAGTTTATCATCTAAACCGATTTGATTCTGGTACAGGAGGTGGGCGATATCCTTACGGGCTTTAAAAAAATTTCTAATGTAATGTTTTTCTTCCACGTCAGTCGACTATCGAGGTAAATACCTAGGTATTTCCCCTCTCTCTCAAAGTGAACTAGGTGATCGCAAACTGTGACCGGAGGAGATGGAATTCTATGGTAACTGAAAAAAATAGCTTTAGTTTTTGAAGGACTTAACTTAGCGAGGTAACAGCGTTCTGGATTTCTGCTGGGGTGGTAGGTTCGAGAGGGTCATTATTGATGATAGAAAGTCTATTATTGAAAATTTTTCGAAGAATATCGTTAACTTCAACAATTGTATCGGGACAGAAAACGTCGGGGTGGGGAGAGAACTGATTTTCGTAATTGTCTGCCAAGGCCTCAATTTTGTCGGACTCACTCGTGAGAACGTCAGATGGTGTGTTGAGGGGTGGGAGGGGGGGTTGTAAAAGGTTTTTTGACGCGTTTAAGATATGTCCAGAGGCTATTGTCAGTTGGTGCGAGTGACTCGATAAAATTGGTCCATTTTTTTTTTGTGTTTTCTGATTTCAAGTTTTATTTTAGCATTTAGTCTATAGAACTCACTACGTACAGACGAATTGCCTGTACGCTGCCAAATTTTTCTAATATTATTCCTATTTTTAATTAAGTGCTTGATGTGAAGGGGGAGCTTATTGTAATTATTAGGTGGGGTGTGAGTGTTGGCAGAGCTGAGGGCATTATTGATGATTTCAGTGACGGAGGTAACAGCATTATCAATGTCAAATTTGCTATTAATGTACTCAAAGGGTGGGGGAGAATAAATATATTACTAGTGTAAATAGTCCAATTAATAAAATGAGGGATGAGAATGGAAGGCAGGGAGATATTGGTGTGCAAATTTAGAATAATGGGGTTATGGTCGGATGATAAGTCGTGAACAGAATTAATATCGTAGGGAAAGTTAATATTATTCAAGAGGGCGAAATCAATAACTGATTGGGAGCCAGAAGGGCCAAAACGGGTAGCAGAAGAAGGAAAAGCAATATCAATAGCGTTATCAATACAAAAATCATTAATCTCCCTGCCGTAGAGACAGGTATAGTTATAATTATGGGAGCAGTTCCATCGAGGATGGTGGTCATTAAAATCCCCAGCCAAGATAACCTTATAGCCGAGGGAAAATAAATTTTGGAGGTCTAGACCAACAGAATGAGTGAACGCTGCTCTAATTTAAATACTGGCTTTGTAAATTGGATTAGAGGTGGTTGGGTAGATTTTAATTATGGTATTTTCTAAAATGTTGATATTGAGGCTGGGGATGTGATCATATTCAATATTCCTTTTGACAAAGATGGCTGTACCTCCATAAGAGGAGTTACTGTTATTGCTGTCAACTCGAGGTGTCTGGATTAAATTGTAGTCAAAAGTGATAAGGACAGGGAGGTGGTCAGAGACAAAAATATCAAGGGTATCAATAGTGAAAGGGTAGGGAATATTTTTAGTAAGTGCGAGGTCGATCGTAGATGAGCCATTGTTGTAAAAGTGCCTAGGGGAAGTTGGTATTATTATTTTAATGTTAGTATTGTCAGCATGAAGCTACAGAAGGAGGAGCAGCTCCGTATTAGAAAAGTGTCTCCCATTTGGTCGCCACCACTAGGTGTCGCGCGCGCCTGTACTGATGCCGCTATAACACGGAAACCATACGCTTTAATATGGATTTTTCGAATTTTTCAAAAGAAATAAGTTTTTTAAGTCCGTTTTTAATATGAATTTATTTATTCAACTTAACAATTGTTTATATTCATTCAAAATGTCTATTTGAACTGCTTTTTTTTTGCTAAACTTCATTAAAATTCTTAAGGGGGAGATCACCTTTGCATGCACAAAAATACACTGATTTTACTACCAAGCTTAATGTGTTGTCGAACAGTTAATTTGTAATTAATTTAAACCAATTTTTAAACAACAGAATTCTTGGGAGATTATTAGAAATTATTTTAAGAAAAAAATGTTTTATGAATAGTGAATCTTAGATCAATGCAATGTGCAGATTTTAAAAAAAAACTATAAGAGATATATATTAAATTATTTGTACATATATTATCCATAGGTTATAATTTAATCTACACCTAAAAGAGTTACCATATTTCACATTAAAATATTTTTTCAGGCAAATGTATTGTAATGTACAAAAAAGTATAAATTAAAAAAAAAATTCTGCGAAAAAATACCTAAATTTAGGTAGAAATTGCAGAAACATGCAAGATATACATGTATACAAAAAATTTTAGCAATTTGTGATGATTAGTTTTGAAGAAATAGTGCTCACAACTTTCAAAATAACAAGTTTTAGAAAAAGCAATTTAAAGCTTAAATTCTCTATAAATTACTTTACTATTAGCTTTATACATTTGGCCATAAAATCGGTTCTAATTATAGTATCGACTTAAATTTTTTTATAAGATTCCTTATATTCCATTCTTCAAATTTAAATCATAATAAAAAATTGAGTTTTTTTGAAGGGTTTAAGGTGATCTTCCTCCTTAAAAGGGGAGTGGTCACTTTTACGTACCTTTAAAAGTATCATTTTTAGACCTATGCTGGATTGTATATACTACTCATGATTTTTGCTTGATTTACATGAAATTTTTTGAGTAACTGCCTATAATACTGTTTATTATATATGCAATACTTCAAGGTAATTAATAAAAAAAATAAAATGATTTTTTATGCATAAAAAGTGAATATTTTTTTAAATCCAGCATTTTGCAGTCAACTACTGTGCGCATTCTGTCAAAATAAATTATTAAGGTACATTAATAATTGCTTACTAAATGTGATTACAATACTTTAGACAACAAAATCCACCAAAATTTTTGAACCTTAATATATTTACATTTTTTTATAAGCTTTTACTCAGTCATTTTTGAAATTTCTAATTAAAAATAGCACGTACTAAAATGTTTTAATATATTTTAGAATAATGTTGCTGGATATTGTTACCTGAAGTATTGTAATCACATATAGTAAAAAATTATTAATGTACCTTAATAATTTATTTTGACAGAATGCGTACAGTAGTTGATTACAAAATGTTCGATATAAAAAAAAAATATTCACTTTTTATGCATAAAAAGTCATTTTTATTATTTTATTAATTACCTTGAAAAATTGCATCTATAATAAAAAGTATTATAGGCAGTTACTCAAAAAATTTCATGTAAATCAAGCAAAAATCATGAGTAGTACATACAATCGAACATAGGTCTAAAAATGATACTTTTAAAGGTACGGAAAAGTGACCACTCCCCTTAAAGGAAATGAGTAAATAATGATCCATTATTTTCTAGAGCGAGCTAGTTACACAAAGTATGGGTTTTATTGCACTCACAGTAAAAAGATCGGAAAATATTAATTTTTTTTAATTACACACAACAGATTTTGCATAAGCATTTATAGTGACAACATAGTTTATCATACAATGAAAACTTCTTTACTTATCAAAACTAACTTAACAGTAATTAAATTCTATATTAAGGTTTCAGCATATTCACCAGTTTTATGAAGTTTTCATAGTGGAAATATTTTATTTATGTGAACAATTTAAAAAATAATGATGACTTTAGCTCAGACGTTTATCTAATTTGCCATAACCACAAAATATGTTGAATAGAAGAAAAATATTTCATATTTATAAAGAATTGAAACTAACAACATACACTATTAATACATTATTATAAAATAAAAAATTAATGCTCGATATACAGTTTACTATAGATAAATTTGAACAAAAAATTATACATGACAGGTTTTACAGATATTTATAACATTATTTATTGATATTCAATTCAAAAGTAATATAAAATAAGTAATATAAAATACTCGTATTTAACATTATGATGCTTAGCTAGTATTACCGTGTCATCCGCAAACATGGCTAGTGTAGTGAATGGTGAGTGAGGAATGTCATTAATAAAAATGATAGGTGCTAACTTGTCGAAGGACTTGCAGAGTCCTGAGGGGCACCTGCATTGATTTCGCGCAGACTAGAATATGATAGTGCATGGCGGACTTTAAACAGGAAAATCCTATATATATATACTTAATATTATAAATATATTTTTTTTAATTACGGTAGGAAGCAGTGATTACTACTTAAATAAAACCTCGCCTACATATGGCCCGTTGTTGATGATAATTTCAACATCCCTCACAGAGTTCCCCAGCAGAATTAACGTCTGTGAAGTTGGCCCCCCGACATTGAGATATCCAAATTTTAAAAACGGCATTCGTTTGAGCGTCGTTTGAGCGTGTTTGAGCGCCAAAAATTTTCGTTTGAGCGCAATTTTTAAAAAAGTTATGAGCATTTCATTTTTTGGCGGGAAAAACACCTAGCCCCCCCGACATTGAGATATTTAAATTTTGAAAACGGCATTCGTTTGAGCCTCGTTTGAGCGTGTTTGAGCGCCAAAAATTTTCGTTTGAGCGCAATTTTTAAAAAAGTTATGAGCATTTCATTTTTTGGCGGGAAAAACACCTAGCCCCCCCGACATTGAGATATTTAAATTTTGAAAACGGCATTCGTTTGAGCGTCGTTTGAGCGTGTTTGAGCGCCAAAAATTTTCGTTTGAGCGCAATTTTTAAAAAAGTTATTAGCATTTCATTTTTTGGCGGGAAAAACACCTAGCCCCCCCGACATTGAGATATTTAAATTTTGAAAACGGCATTCGTTTGAGCGTCGTTTGAGCGTGTTTGAGCGCCAAAAATTTTCGTTTGAGCGCAATTTTTAAAAAAGTTATGAGCATTTCATTTTTTGGCGGGAAAAACACCTAGCCCCCCCGACATTGAGATATTTAAATTTTGAAAACGGCATTCGTTTGAGCGTCGTTTGAGCGTGTTTGAGCGCCAAAAATTTTCGTTTGAGCGCAATTTTTAAAAAAGTTATTAGCATTTCATTTTTTGGCGGGAAAAACACCTAGCCCCCCCGACATTGAGATATTTAAATTTTGAAAACGGCATTCGTTTGAGCGTCGTTTGAGCGTGTTTGAGCGCCAAAAATTTTCGTTTGAGCGCAATTTTTAAAAGAGTTATGAGCATTTCATTTTTTGGCGGGAAAAACACCTAGCCCCCCCCCGACATTGAGATATTTAAATTTTGAAAACGGCATTCGTTTGAGCGTCGTTTGAGCGTGTTTGAGCGCCAAAAACTTTCGTCTGAGCGCAATTTTTAAAAGAGTTATGAGCATTTCTTTTTTTGGCGGGAAAAACACCTAGCCCTCCCCTCCCCTCACATTGAGATATTCAGAGAACGGGAAAAACAGAGCGGCATGAAATTTCGTGTCGGGGAAATGGCGAAAAAAAGGGGGGGGGGGGAAATTAGGTGTCTGCGAAACGGAAGGGACACCTCCAAATATGGCGGGTCCCATGGATAAGACATTGAAAGAGGCGCCAAAATGAGGCAGAGTAAAAATGCGAAATTATCAACAAATAACGATAAAATATAATAGTAACTAATAATAGCAAATAGTTTCAAACTTGTTGATATAGTTTAGGCCTCAGACAACAGTGTTTAATGCATTTATGAAATTTTTCAATACATTCAAAAATCCATTGATTCGTTCTTAATATTTCTTATACTTTAAAAAAGATGAACTTGAAAGAAAGTTTTCGTATCTCTGTCCTGTATATATTTACTTACCTTTTTCTTTTTCAATATATATATACCTAAAATTAAATACCCGTGCTTCACAACAGAATACATTACTACCACCAATCATGTAATCGGGTTCCATTAATTTAAATTAACTTCAGTAGTAAAGTGTTGTCATTTCTTTTGAGGAGTTAACCCTATAATTTAATGACGATCCAACATTAAATAAGGGTTTTTAGATTTATATTTATTTCTTAATTTTGGGGGCCTTATGGCCCTTCTGGATTTTTTAGCTTTCTTAGTACCTAGGGCTTTAGATGAGCCACTATGCAAAATTTCAGCTTCTTAGGTCTTATGGTTCCAGAGATACAGTGATCAGTAAGTCCGTGTTTAATTTTGAGAGTCCCTTTTCACATACTAAAAGTGTAGATTTTTTAAAAAATATTTCTTAAATGTTATTGTTAGGGAGAGCGGAAGTGCATCCACTATACAAATTTTCAACTTCCTAGAACTCATGGTTCGAGAGATACGGTGATCAGTGAGTGAGTGGTATTTGGATTTTATATACAGGGTGTCCGGGCTAAAAGTATTTTTTATATAGAGAATGAAAAACGCTACCCAAGGACGTTTTAAATCTTCAAATTCCAATAAATACATCAAGAAAAATATAGGAGCAGTAAAATTACGGCAAGAATTCTGTCAGCTGTAAATTACTTTCAACTACGTAATGCAATTGCTTGATGCACTTTCATAATTTGAACTTTTACAACTTTCTAACACTGTAACACAATTATTGTAAATATGGTAAAAGCAAAGATTATTTTAATGAGGAAGGATATGTCAAACTGTCTGCCAGACCATAAATGTAGTGCCAGTGACGTCTAGTTAACTGTACCTTTTCTAAACACTATATAAACGCCGGTAAGTTTATCGCAATATTCTGTTGAATACATTTCTTTTCTTATATCGACTATTTTTATTTAGCAACTGATTGCACTCACATAGTTATCTTATACAATGTTTGACCAGAAATCTTATGGTATATTTTGGATTTTAAAATTATATTTTTTTCCTTCGATATATATACATATCGAACTATTAGATTTATGAATCTAAACTATACAAATATCAAAATATTAACTTTATTTACCTAAAATATATAAATATAAAAATATTACAATTTAAGATAGAAGATGATTAATGTAAAATAAATTAGCCACTTTTGAACAAAAATGACTGACTATCAGCAGTGCTGAAATGCATCAATTTACAAAATTCCTCATAACCAATTCTGAATATATATACATAAATAAATTGCTTAAAACACAAAAACAATAATCGTAACCATCTCTACTTTATAAACACATTATGAAAGTGCTATACGCACATAAATGATTAGAAAAATAAAACTGTGATTGCCGTGACACTCAAAATATGTATTTACAAAAATTAAGTATAAAACTTGATGCACACTTGAATACTACAATAAAATATAACTGCATTAAGAATCCCAATTTCAGAATTATAATATACAATAAATAAAATGTTTTGTTTCTCGTATAGAACGGAGCAAAAGATTAACATTATAATAGAATTATTAAGAGTTTGCATAAGTTGCATATCCTGAATTATCGTAAAAAGTTAAATATGGTAATTACAGTGGCGTAGCGAGCATAACTGGCGCCCGGGGCACATTACCTTTTTGGCGCCCCTCGTGGTCTTGGGGACCAAAGGGTCCAATGGTCTTAGGTTGCATTTGGCGTCCCTCTGCAAGTGGCGCCCGGGGCATGATAGACCACCTTGCCCCCCACTCGCTACGCCACTGGGTAATTAAAATATTCCACATTGAAGTCAGGTAATTAAAAACAAATGGTTCCAATAGTTAGTTGATCGTTAAAACGTTTCCAATTTTAAGATTATGTTGACAGCAAATATAGCTCAAACACGCTCAAACGAATGCCGTTTTCAAAAATCGAATATCTCAATGTTGGGGGAGGGGGGGGGCTAGGAGTTTCTGCCCGCTAAAAATTAAAATGCTCGTAACTCTTTTACAAATGCCACTCAAACGAAAATTTTTGGCGCTCAAACACGCTCAAATGAATGCCGTTCTCAAAATTTGAATATCTCTTAGGCCTTAGGTACTAAGAAAGCTAAAAAATCCAGAAGGGTCATAAGGCTCCCAAAATTAAGAAATAAATATAAATCTAAAAACCCTTATTTAATGTTGGATCGTCGTTAAATTATAGGGTTAACTCCTCAAAAGAAATGACAACACTTTACTACTGAAGTTAATTTAAATTAATGGAACCCGATTACATGATTGGTGGTAGTAATGTATTCTGTTGTGAAGCACGGGTATTTAGTTTTAGGTATATATATAGGGAAAGAGAAAAAGGTAAGTAAATATATACAGGACAGAGATACGAAAACTTTCTTTCAAGTTCATCTTTTTTAAAGTATAAGAAATATTAAGAACGAATCAATGGATTTTTGAATGTATTGAAAAATTTCATAAATGCATTAAACACTGTTGTCTGAGGCCTGCCTAAACTATATCAACTAGTTTGAAACTATTTGCTATTATTAGTTACTATTATATTTTATCGTTATTTGTTGATAATTTCGTATTTTTACTCTGCCTCATTTTGGCGCCTCTTTCAATGTCTTATCCATGGGACCCGCCATATTTGGAGGTGTCCCTTCCGTTTCGCAGACACCTAATTTCCCCCCCCCCTTTTTTTCGCCATTTCCCCGACACGAAATTTCATGCCGCTCTGTTTTTCCCGTTCTCTGAATATCTCAATGTGAGGGGAGGGCAGGGCTAGGTGTTTTTCCCTCCAAAAAAAGAAATGCTCATAACTCTTTTAAAAATGGCGCTCAAACGAAAATTTTTGGCGCTCAAACACGCTCAAACGACGCTCAAACGACTGCCGTTTTCAAAATTTAAATATCTCAATGTCGGGGGGGCTAGGTGTTTTTCCCGCCAAAAAATGAAATGCTCATAACTTTTTAAAAAATTGCGCTCAAACGAAAATTTTTGGCGCTCAAACACGCTCAAACGACGCTCAAACGAATGCCGTTTTCAAAATTTAAATATCTCAATGTCGGGGGGGCTAGGTGTTTTTCCCGCCAAAAAATGAAATGCTCATAACTTTTTTAAAAATTGCGCTCAAACGAAAATTTTTGGCGCTCAAACACGCTCAAACGACGCTCAAACGAATGCCGTTTTCAAAATTTAAATATCTCAATGTCGGGGGGGCTAGGTGTTTTTCCCGCCAAAAAATGAAATGCTCATAACTTTTTTTAAAATTGCGCTCAAACGAAAATTTTTGGCGCTCAAACACGCTCAAACGACGCTCAAACGAATGCAATTTTCAAAATTTGGATATCTCAATGTCGGGGGGCCAACTTCACAGACGTGCAGAACGTATATCATTTTAGATGTGATGACTGTTTTTAACATCATCGACTATATCCAACTTTTAAAATTCTTTCCCAATGTAATGAAACAGTTGAAAATATCGAAAAATTAATGGCTTTTTCTGATAAAATTGGCCAGTATTTAAACCCGCCCTCATTAATGAGTAGTTCTTTTTCTTCCTTGAAAGTTTTATTCTGGAATGCTAATTGTTTGTCTGGCAACATTTAACAAATTTAGAAATTTTATGGAAACGTTAAATTGATCTTTAGAAATATCGAAATTGAAGTAGCAAGTGGATTTAAATAAACTAAAAACTAGATTTTAAAAAATTCTGAGGGTATACAAAAGTCCACGAGGGATGATTATGGTATGATAATGCATTTATAACACTCAAGTTGTAAGTGCACAGATTTATTCAAAGTAAAACTAAACTTTAAAGCCTAAGCTTTAAATTTTCTCGAAGTTCTTAGAGATGTATGTCGTTACTCATTTGCAATCGAATGTGATGCATTGTCGACATAGAGATCTTGATGTCAGAATCCATTATACCTGAAAATGAAGAGAAAGTTTTTAATCCTTCCATAAGTAACCCAATAATAATTTACAACGTAATAGGATCCATTTTTCAGTTTACCAACTGATGCCCTAAAATTTATCATTGAATAATTAAAAAAAATATTTTAAAAATGAATTTATTGTAAAACTTCCTAACCCTATCACTTTCTTTTTATAGCAATTTATTATAAATAAAATCATCTGATTTACTAACCGTTCTACTATATCAACGATGTCCTGCTCATGTATGTCAGCTTGAGTGTACGAGAGCTGAATTTTAATAAATGTGGCGCTTAGCCATCAAAGAACGACCCAAATTCGATGGACAAGCGTATGAATCTGAATCACAACACCTCACGCTATGAGTGGAACAGAGTTTATTCAATGAAGGGTTGAAATAGATTTCAGGTTGGCACCACCTATTCGCTATCCTATTGTTATCACTTTCCTGTTACGAAGAGGTTACGATCCATGCGTCGCTAGCTAAGTGAAAAGGCATCGAGTCTTGTTACACCGTCCACATAGGCCACGGCTCTCGGCATTTTTCTGCACGTATTTTTATTCTTAATTCAAGTCCTGTGCAATTGGGCACGCGATAGTTGACCCTTCTCATCGTGAAACTAGTGTCTATTGTTTTTCCTCTTCTGGATACATTTCTGTCTAAAACTTAATATTCGAGGTGTTTTTCCTCGATATTAGCAAAAAACCTCCCATTTTGAGAAAACGTTTGAGGTTATCAGTTCTGTAGCTTCATGATTGTCAGTTAGGAATTTTTGAAGAGTCCTACCAGAAGGATTAATGTTGCGGCAATTCCAAGCAGTATGGTGCGCATATAAATCTCCAGCGACCATACAGAAATTATTAGAATTAAATATTTTTGAAAAATCGGAAACCAGATATTTTTTACTGGGGAGATATAGACAAATGAGATTAATAGTTTGTATTTCTATCAAGCAAAATCATGATAGATGCATATTCAGCATTTATAGTGTATCAATATTTTTATAGGGGTAATGTTTTATTCCTCTACGGACATAGATAGCAGTACCACCACCGGGATGCGAAAGTGAATTAAGCAAGGGAGGGCGGTCATTTCGAAACAGTTTTGTTATTGGAAATATATCTCGAGGGCGGTAAAAATTTGGTTTCTTGAATTAGCGCGAGGTCAATATTAGAGTTTTCCATGAAGTCTCTAAACTAGTTAATTTTATTAGAAAGGCTGTTTGCATTCCAAAACAAAACCCGAAATGAGGATAGCGAAGTTGTATTATACATTGTCAGAGGCGGGGTTTAAGTATTCTGCTAATTCTAACAGAATATTAAGAAGTCTTTGAACAGGATCTTCCCTGTTTTCTTTTAATGCCTTAGAGATGGTTTTAAAAAGTCCCATAATTTCACTAATATGAAATTCTGCCACAAATACTTTGATTTCTTTAATAGTTTTAAAAAAACGCCGAAAGTAGAAGTAGATTCACTCCCAGAGAAGGGTGTGGCAGTAGGTGTACCTATAGTATTATTTGCCTGCGAGGGCGTGTCAGTCGTCTCTTGACGAGGGGTAGTGGTATTTTCTTTCAAGTTTATCTGCGATGCGGGATTTTTTAATTTTGTTGGGGGTATCCCTTATTTTTTATGTAGATGCGTGCGGGGGGACACTAGCATCCTGAGAAACTTCTTTGGATGTTGACGCAACATTCATATTTTTGGAATATAATTGTTTAGAGTTTAGTTGCACCTTCCATTACGAAGCTTTCAGGGTGTTGTCACTCCGCCCAACTTTCAAATTAAATATTTGGAAGTGACACTGAACCTATAGGGTAAGCAAAATTCCTACCTCCATTGTCCCGGGGGAGCTCCTTTAAAATGAAATAGATCCTGTGATGTTATTCTTTAGGCACTCATATAATGTTACATGTATCAGCATGCTCAAGTTCTATGTGCTTTTCCATAATTAACTTTTTCACTAATTGGTGTTCACTTGGCAGTAATATCGGAAATCTGAATGTTTGTAAATCTTTTCTTGAAGCAACTCTAGTTTCAACTCTTAACAATCGTTCATCGTCTTTTATAACATGCAAATTCAGCTGTTTCTCTATTGAAACTTTCTAGTTGTATTTCTTTCAAAATTAACTTTTCTGCTTCTTCGAGTTCGGCAACTTCCAGTTTTCCTTTCTTTCGGTCGTTTTGACCTATCTTTAAATTTCCAGAAAATCGTGGAACATAGGCCATGATTCTTGTAATTTTACCAAAGGATGATATATCCTCGAAGAATTTAAATTTATTTATTTCTGAATTCATGGCAGAAGTAACAGTCTTCCTCTTTTTAGAATTAACAACTTCAGTGTTCGGAACAACTTCAGATACTGGCGATTCTTTAGGGGGTAATGCCAACCAACTAGGTCCCTCCCACCAACGAGATTTCAACAGTTCGTCTGTACTACATTCCCGGGATGGAAGGTCTGCTGGATTCAGGGGTCAGGCAATATGTCGCCAATCTTCCGATTTAGTTAACTTTCTGATTTCTCGAACTCGATTGTAAACAAATGTGGCCCAGTTGTCATTTTTTGTTATCCAACACAACGCGTTCATAGAATCTGTCCAGTATGTCGTAGGCACATCCTCAAGATTCATATCGGTTTTAACAGTGTCAACTAATCAAGCTCCAATTGAACACGCTAAGAGCTCCAATCTAGGGATAGATATCTGTTTTAGTGGAGCTACTCGGCTTCTAGCTTGAATTAGCTGGCATGTTGTGCCTTTATCTGTTTGACATCTTAAGAAAACACAGGTTGCGTATGCTAATTTACTAGCATCGCAAAAGATGTGCAAGGACAGGTCAGCTTCTTGTTGAAAGTCTGTTAAAAGATATCTTGTTATTCTGAGTTTCGGCAAATTTATCAACTCGATTTTCCATCGCTCGAACTTTTTCTTCGTTGACATAGGGAGTTCTGCATCCCACGTAACTTTGTTCTTCCAACATTCTTGCAAAAGTATTTTAGGCTGCAACGTTACGGGACAGGTAAAGCCTATCGGGTCGAAAATTCGATGGACAGCTGAAAAAATTTTCCTCTTAGTTACCACTGTTTCTTCATCGGAAAAGGGTTTCAGATCGATGGCTAGAGAATCTTCATTCAGTATCTAATTCAATCCTAACACAGGAACAATCTTTTGGTTGACCGTAACTTGCTCGGAGGAAGTCGGAGTGTGCTCCCACCCTCGGAGTTCGAATTTGCCCTCACTCAAAATAGCTTGCGATTCAACAATCAATTTATTCAGTTCTTCTTTGCTGTTAACACTGCATACCAAATTATCTACATAAAATGACTTTAAGAGAGTATGTGCAGTTTCCCAATAATGGTTTGGAACATTCTTTAAGTGGCCCCTAAAAGAAATGGGCTAAATGATATCCCGAATACTATTCTTTTGTGTTGATAAACAGTCAGGTTTTCGTTTTTTCCCTCTTCGTTCCAAAGAAATCTTAAAAATGGTCTGTCACGTTCTTGTAGCCCAATCTGCAGGAACGCTTTCATTATATCCGCAATTACCCCAAATCTACCGTATCGAAACCTATTTATTATAGAGGGTATAAGCTCAATGAGATTCGGGCCTTTTTTCAAACATTCGTTGATCGATGGAGAATTTTTTTCCTTCGCAGATCCATCAAAAACTGGGCGAACCTTAGTGGTCGAGTTTTCCTTAAATACCGGTCTGTGTGGTAAATAATGTTCTTCGGCTATTTCTAGACAGGATTCAACTTTTTCAATTATATCTTCTTTCACCCACTCATTAAACACTTCTTCGTAGTCGCGTAATTTTTGGATCCTTTCTAATGATTTGACGCAATTCACGTCTTTTTTCTGCTATCTTTCTGCAGCTAGTAAGAGGAGGGTGATCTTTTATCCACGGTAAATTTACCACGTAACGGCTTTCGTGATCTCTTTTAACATTTTGGAAAAAATGTAATTTCTCTGCCTCTTCTAATTCCTTTTTAGACTGATTTTCCCCAGAATCTCGAATACCTATTGTATCTAACTGCCATAACTCTGGGATATTCAAATCACTAACATGTAGAGAGAGCAGAGTCTCACAGCATCTAGTTTTTCCTCCAGAATCTCCCATCAGCGTCCAGCCTAAACGAGTATGCATGGCAACCAGTCCCACAGATATTTGCTTGATTTTACCGGTGAACAATCTTCCTGCAAAGTCAGCGCCAACTAATATATGTATTTCGTTTGGATCTCTTTCATACATGCAAGTATTTTCGTTAGTAGAAATATCACTTACTAAAATGCCAGATTGTTTAATTTTATCGATAATCCCAGAATTACTGATTTTGGGTATCGCAACACAAATTCTTTCTTGATCCATAACATCTAACTCGCACGAGAAACTCTTATCAATATTACTTATATTCACGCAATATTTTTTGTGATCTTCCTTTTTCTCAAATAGACCATGAACAACAGTTTCTTCTCCTAAACATCCTAATTTTAAAGCTACTGCCAGGAATTTACTGATATAAGATTTTACAGATCCACTGTCGAGTAATATTCTAACGTAATAATCTAAACCATTTACACTTACACACACAACTAAGGTCTGCAAAAACACTTGCTTCGAAAATGATTTATTAGCAAGTACGCTATCATCAGTTTCACCATTAAGCATATTACTATTTAAAGGTTCACTTTTAGCCATTTTATTTTCATTTGCATAACATAAAATGTCAGAATGGTTTTTTGAACTCAATTTACAGGTTATTCGGGCTCTACACATTTTCGATAAATGATTACCGTGCCTTATGCAACGAAAACAATAACCCTTTTTCATTAAAGTATCTTTTTTTTTGCAAAGGCAGTAAAAAAACAAATTTACATTTCGACGATTCATGTGAAGATTCATTACAAAATATGCACGGATAGCAACTTTCTTTCTTTTCAACGGTTAGTAGATCTGTCGCTGTAAATACTGTTCTATTTATTTTTTTTATTCTCTTCCGCCAAAAATTTCGGTTTGTGCGACTCATAGTCTCGTCGCCAACTCCTGTTTGCTTTGCTCTCGATGTGGTAATTTACATGGGACCTTTCCGTTGCGTTCAGTTGCTGAGATAAAAACTCAATCATCTGCTTTAAATCATAATCGGATTCTCCAATTTCTTTATTTAACTCAAAAATTAAATGTGGAGGTAAGAATTTTATTAACATAGGCGTTAAAAGGTTCCCATACGTATCAGAAATAATTCCAAGCGATTCGAGACTTCTAATTTCAGTTTGGACTTGATCGAAAAATTTCCTAAATGATATAGGATCTCTTGCATTTTTCAATGGTGGAATTTGTAATAAACTGTTTAAATGAGTATTTATTAAGATATTCTTTTTTCCAAACCGAGATGACAGAATATCTATGGCAGTATCATAATTTGCTGGTGTTATTGCCAGACCTTCTATTGATTCAAGTGCGGATCCTTTTAAATAGGTTCTTAAATAACTAAACTTAGTAATTTTATCTAATGATTCATTTTTATGTATCGCGGTCTCAAGTATTCCAAAACGTGAGCCACTGATTCTTCTCTCCATAAAAATGATTAATACTAAGCTTCGGTAATTTAACACTAGCCCTTTCCGTTACAAAAGTGTTGTTTTTAGTTCAGACGAACTTGATGTAGAAATTTCCATTGAATTACTTTTTGACAACTCACGTATTTTCTTTTTTGCGCGAAATGTCCATGTTATTATCTTATCTTGGTAATCTGTCGCGCTTTTTAATTCATTATCTAAATCCTTGAGATCTGCAGCAGATTCTATTTCTATATTTATAGCTTTTAGTTCATCAGAATAAATTCTTATACGTTCTAAAAGTTCTTCTAAAACGTCTATAGAAACTTCAGAATTATTAACTTCAGTTTCAATACTTTTAATATTCTTAGCGACTGATGATCTAATACTAGTACGTTTCTTTTTTAACTTAGTCAAAACGTCGTCAGCCATATTAATGGTTATGTGTGTCACACTATTTTTTTTAATATCAAACTTCAGTTTTAAACCAAATCTATACAAATCTGTTCTTTCTTATATATCTATCTCAAAGAGCTTTCGTCCCGGCAGGTATGCCAAAAAATGTTGTCACTCCGCCCAACTTTCAAATTAAATATTTGGAAGTGACACCGAACTTATAGGGTAAGCAAAATTCCTACCTGCATTGTCCCGGGGGAGCTCCTTTAAAATGAAACAGATCCTGTGATGTTATTTTTTAGGTACTCATATAATATCGAGAAATATTAGTTTAATTCAGATTACTAATGACACACATACAACTTTATGTATATATTAAATTAGACCAAAGTTACATACTTTCCGCCGTAAAAAACGGGACCGAAAAATATATCACCAACAGGCGCCGTATCTTAACATAACAATAATAAAAGAAAAGAATAAAACTCAAAATTTAATTGCGTGTTGCAAAACATCAAAAAGTTATCTCGCGAAATGTGGCAGGAGTCAACAAAGGTAAATCAAACAATTAGTGAAAAACCATGGTAAACCATGGAGTCTGCGACACAGGGGTAGACATAGACATGATACATTAACGAGGCACCAGAGAGCAGGGCTCCATATCCTCGGTATGGATACTTTTTTGTGGCTATATTTCCGTTCACAGGATGAAAAGAAAAGTGTTGACTTGAAAGTTAGAATAATAATAATAATAATAAAATAATAATAATAATAATTAATAAATAAATAAATAAAAATAAATAATACTAATACTAGCAAAAAATAAATAAGTGAAAAAATATAAATTGACAACTATTTAATATGTCAGGCTTAAGAAAAAAAAATAATAATAACAATAATAATTTACGGTAGCAGACGATTAAGCAAAAATCAGTAAGGATAGTCTTGAGGTCGATCCATCAAAAAAACACAGTTCAGAAACAGAAGCAGCTTTCAGGGATAGACATAGACATAGACATGGTACATTAACGAGGCACCAGAGAGCAGGGCTCCATATCCTCGGTATGGATAATTTTTTGTGGCTATATTTCCGTTCTCAGGATTAAAAGATAAGTGTTGACTTGAAAGTTAGAATAATAATAATAATAATAAAAAAAATAATAATAATTTAAATAATAATAATAAAAATAAATAAATAAAAATAAATAAGTGAATATATATAATTTGACAACAATTAAATGTGTCAGGTTAAAGGAAAAAAAAATAATAAAAAAAATAATAATAATAATAAAAATAAAAATAATAATAATTTAAAGTAGCAGATGATTAAGCAAAAATCAGTAAGGATAGTCTTGAGGTCGATCCATCAAAAAAAAAAACACAATTCAGAAACAGAAGCAGCTTTCAGGGATAGACATAGACATGGTACATTAACGAGGCACCAGAGAGCAGGGCTCCATATCCTCGGTATGGATAATTTTTTGTGGCTATATTTCCGTTCTCAGGATTAAAAGATAAGTGTTGACTTGAAAGTTAGAATAATAATAATAATAATAAAAATAATAATAATAATTTAAATAATAATAATAAAAATAAATTAAAAAAAATAAATAAGTGAATATATAAAATTTGACAACAATTAAATGTGTCAGGTTAAAGGAAAAAAAAATAATAATAATAAAAATAAAAATAATAATAATTTAAAGTAGCAGATGATTAAGCAAAAATCAGTAAGGATAGTCTTGAGGTCGATCCATCAAAAAAATAAAAATAAATACACAGACAGACACAGACATGGTACATTAACGAGGCACCAGAGAGCAGGGCTCCATATCCTCGGTATGGATAATTTTTTGTGGCTATATTTCCGTTCTCAGGATTAAAAGAAAAGTGTTGACTTGGAAGTTAGAATAATAATAATAAAAAAAATAATAATAATAAATAAAATAATAATAAATAAATAAATAAAAATAAATAATATTAATACTAGCAAAAAATAAATAAGTGAATATATATAAATTGACAGCAATTTAATGTATCAGGTTTAAGAAAAAAAAATAAAAAAATAAAATAAAATAAAAAAATAATAATAATTTACGGTAGCAGATGATTAAGCAAAAATCAGTAAGGATAGTCTTGAGGTCGATCCATCAAAAAACACAGGTCAGAACCAGAAGCAACGGCAAATGTAAATTAGAATTTTGAAGAGGTTGGAGGGAGCGTTAAGAAAGGGGAAGGAGACCAGGGTGAATAATCAAAGTGGCCTTAGGACGCCTATAGCATTTCCCTTGGGTCGTAGATGGGAGGTTAGCAATTTCTTCGTTGTCTATTGAATATAATCTATTGTAGAACTTAGATGCGAGATCTTTAATGTGTTGCCGGATGGGTTCGATTCTGAGATCCCTGTGGAGAAGTACGTTATTTTTAATCTTTCAGGGATTTTGAAGGAATAAATTCATCACTGATAATTTTGCTACTATTTTCTGATGGATCTTTACTGGAATTGTTATCTGCTTGTGGGATAATTTTTACCGTTACTTTTTTATTGTTTTTTCTTTATTTTTAGGGTTAGAGGGGCAGCTACCGTAGGATAAACAACCGAGGCAAAGTTGAGTTTTATGATTGGGGTTCCTTGACCAGTTGGTTTTATCTCCTGTCGCAAGATAGTAAGTACTCAATGTAAATATGCTCAGTATTTAAAATCATTAAGATAGTTAAAGTTTAAAGTTACAAGTTACTTCAAAGAATAATAAAAATTAATTTAAAACCTTCAAGATTTGAAGGTTAAAATTAATTAATAATTAATATAATTAAGATTAAGTAAATTAAGTTTAAAGAGTAATAATAATTAATAAGAAGATAATACAATGAAAAAATTAACAAGTTAAGGTAAAGGTGGCCCTCAGCAAACTAGATGTTAAGTTTGCAAACAAAAGAAAAAAAAATTGTGCGGTCGGGAGACCTCCGTCAAGAACGAGGTTCCTTACGTTATTTTGTACGCAAAATTGTAAAATCGTTTTGTGTTCTAAGATAAAGTTCTAAGATTGTTGTTCATTTGAGTTCTCCATCAAATCTAATTCAAGTTTATAGAGTAGTTGTATCGGTCTTTCAATCAGTTCAGTTGGAGTTTTCAGGACACATGACCTTATTTTAGAGTCTCGTCCGGGCAAAAGTTCTTTTACGTATCCACACTTCCAAAGATGCTTTGGCAACTTTTCATCATGAATCAGGACTATATCACCAACTTTGAAGGCTGAAGATTTGACGGGATCTAGTTTATTCGCTGATCGTAGCTACAGAAGATATTCTTTTCTCCACCTTTTCCAAAAATGATCAATTATTTGTTGGCGATATTTTAATTTGTTCAATAACGTGGATTTATCGGATTTAGTTTGGAAGATAATTGGAATTCCAAGGGGCAACGATGTTAACCTCTTTCCTATCAAAAAATGAGCTGGAGTTAGAGGTTCCGGTTCTGAAGGCTCTTCGTAAACATACGATAAGGGTCTAGAATTAATTACTGCCTCCACTTCGGTAAGCATAGTTTCAGTTTCTTCATAAGTAAGGCAAGTTCTACCGAGTATCTTCTTTAATGGTGTTTTCACAGATCTAACTATTCTCTCCCAGAAATCTCCCCACCAGGCTGCTTTTGGGATGATAAATTTCCATATTATTTTGTAGATAGTTAAATAGTTTTTAACTTCTTTTGAAATTCTTTTTCAAATCTCTTTTAAAAGTAAGTCGGTCTTGACAAATGTTTTGGCATTGTCACTGTATATTACCTTACAGAGTCCTCTTCGAGCAAAGAATCGCTTAAGAGCTAAAATGAAATTAGCCGTGCTCAAATTCGTTACCAGCTCTAAATGAATAGCTCTTGTAACCGCACAGGTAAACAGCACAATGTAAGCCTTTTCTGATCCCAAGGATCCTTTAGTGTATATTGGCCCTGCAAAATCTATACCGATGCTTTCAAAAGGTGGTGTTTCGATAATTCTATCTCTAGGTAGGGGTGCGGTAATTTCTTTTCCAGAGGTGGTATTGAACTTTTTACATAGCATGCAGGTTTTCAGGACAGATTTTATTATTCTTCTGCCCTTCATGATGAAATATCGCTCTCGTAGATGAGCTAGGGTAGCAGCTACACCAAAATGATACATTCTTGCATGTGCATCGATAATAAGTAGGTTTACAGACCTTCCTTTATTGGGAAGCACCCACGGATGTTTTTCCCTCTCACATAAATCAGAAAATTGTAGTCTGCCTTTAATCACAAGTAGATCATTCTCGTCGAGTTCGGGATTAAGGTGGTACAATTTCGATTCCTTAAAAATTGATTTTCCCCTCTGTAGTTGCTCAATTTCCTCCGAGAAAGCAGATCTTTGAATTTGCTTGATCCAATAAATCTAGGCCCTTTCTACTTCTGTGGCTGTTAATGGACCGGATATTTTACAATTTTTCGGATTTGAATTATGAAGGAAACGCAGGATCCACCCCGTGACATTAAACAATTGAGAGAGCTTACTGAACCGGTCTACATTTAAAGGGGCTTCAGATCGTACATTTACGGTACATCATAGCTGAGTCATTTTTGTCTTAGATTTTCTTTCAATTGCTGCTTCTTCGTCTTCTTTAACTCCTACCTTAGGAGGCCACATAGATTCAGGGAGGGATAACCATACAGGATCTTGCCACCAAAGATTACTGTCTATTAAACAGCTTAAGTGTAAGTAAATCAGCTGGGTTATCTTGACCGCTACAATAGTTCCAACTTTCCGGATCCGATAAAGATTGAATTTCAGTAACCCGATTGGAAACAAAGGGTTTCCAGTTTGCTGCAGATCCTTTAATCCAATATAAGGTAGAGTCGGTTCATAGCTGAAATTCCAAATTTCGTAAATCTAATACCCCTTTTAAATATTTAGACATTCTGGCAGCAATTAATGCACCTAACAACTCTAATCGGGGAATGGTCACTCGTTTTAAAGGGGATACTCTGACTTTAGACCAGAGAAATGCAGTCTTAATCTGGTTAGCTTCATTTCTATATCTAAGATAAGCTACCGCACCGTAGGCCTTAGGACTGGAATAACAATAAAATGAATTTCTATACAATCATAGGACGAATTTAATCCATCAGGGAAATATATCCTAGGAATCTCCAGTTTCCTTAAGTGTTTAGTTTCAGAATACCAACTATCCCATTTATTCTTTAAATTCAAAGGTAATTCATTGTCCCAGTCAAAACCTCCTTCCCAAGTTTCCTGTAATAAAATTTTCATGCGGATAACATACGGTGAAATAAAACCTAAGGGATCAAACAATTTCAGCATGGTCTTTAGTATGTATCGTTTCGTAATTTTAGTGTCAAAATTTTCAGTAAGAGGTTGCATATCTAACTGTAAGTGGTCTGAATCTGTATCCCATATTAATCCCAAAAGCTTCACGACATTTTTAGGATTATCCTGATTCTCGATGAGATTATTTACCACCCATTTTTCCTTTAGAATTTTAGAATTAGAATTAAATTTTCTCAAATGCATACCAGCTTCTTTAAGAATTTCTGTAGCAACTGATGTAAAATAAAAGGCTTCTTCACCACAATTTGATCCGTCGATCAAGTAATCTGCGTATAATGAGGAATCTAACATTTTAACTACTATAGGGTGTTTTTCTTTGAAATTTTGAATATGATGTTTAATTGTTGCGGCCAAAATAAACGGACTTCAAGTAACACCGAAAGGAACGCGCTTAAATCTAAGAATTTTGAAGGAATTGTCAACGGTATCATCAAACCACAGAAATTTTACATAATTTCGGTCTTCCTCTGCAATGCCAATTTGGAGAAACGCCTTTTCTATATCTGTGCAGAAGGCAACTTTATTTTTCCTGAAGCTAATAAGTGTATCTAATATATTGGGATTTAAATTGGGTCCACTCCACAAACAATCATTTAGGGATTTATTATTGCAGTCTTTTGAGGAGGAATCAAAAACCATCCTAACCTGCGTTGAAGATTTGTCATTTCTTACAACAGGCCTATGGGGCATAAAGTATCCATTTTCTATTTCATTGTCGGGGCATTCTTCAACTATGTCATTTCTCAATTGCTCTGAAACAATACCCTTATACTTATCAAATAAAACGCCATCCCCTTTTAGTTTTCGTTTTAGACGTACAAAACGATCCTTTGCAATATTAAAGTTATTTCCTAACTCGTCCCTATTATCCTTCCAAAGTAATCTCGTTTCATATATATTATTTGTAAAGCTTAACCCGCTTTCAAATTTATCCATAATTTCTCTATCAGATTCAGAAAATGCATCATTATTATTTTTTATTCCTATAGCTTCAAGCTCCCATAATTTTCTTAAATCCTCGCGTTCACTATCATTAGCTTGTACAGCTATTTTCAAAACTGATGCACATTCATTTTTTCTCCTTTCGTCAATGCTCAACGCTCCGCAAAGCGAAAACCCAAATAAACTCTCGCATACAAACAGAGATTTTGTGATTCGTTCAACTTTTCCCCCTCCTGTACTTTGGTATAGATAGTCAGCTCCCACAAGTAGTTGAATTCGCGAATCATCCCCTTCCCTACTCCAATTCGACAACTCGAATCTGGCTAACTTCCGCGAAACATTCTTATCTACCCGTGGCTTCGAAATCAACACGTTAGAGATTTCTTCAACTACCAACGCTTTAATGCAGACTTTTACCGGAATCTTCAACCTGGCTGAGTTTAACGCTAACCACATCGTAAATTTTCTGCTTCCCCTCACGGGACGCGAAGGAGCAGACAAGGAGCCTTTCCTTGCCAATCACGGGGGGTTTCAAGGCCATTGCAATATCCTTTGTGATAAACGTTCTTTGACTTCCACTATCATACAAACACACGGCTTCTGCCGTCCTTTTGTCAGTTGAAATTCGTACACAAGTATTACTTTGTTACTCGATTGGGGGACTTTTACTTTACATTGGGAAACAGTAGTAACAAGTGCTTCCGCTTTATTTTTTGGCTCTACCGGATTTTCATTAGCTTTCAGGCATACTGACGTATTATGGAATTTACTTTGACAATTTTTACAACTTTCTTTTACGGCTCTACATTTAGAAGCAATATGGAATTTTCGGAAACATAAAAAGCATCGCCCTTCTCTTTTAAGTTTTTCACATTTTTGGGGAATCGAAAAATATTTACATTTATCAGAAAAATGGTTAGAATTTTCACAAAATATACAGTTATTTTTAACAGAGGTTGTTAAAGCATATGCCGTTGAAATATTTTGTTTGACATTACGATAAGTTTCGGTTCTATCACTGAAGTATTTTTCTGAACTACTAAAATGTTGAGTAGCTTCGCGAGACTCAATTTCCTCTTTTAAAAAAGTAATTAATTCATGTATATCAAAATCCATTTTTTTCTTTCGTTTTCTAGTATATTCCAACGCGATATCTGAGGGTATTAGTTTAAGTAAAATAGGGCATAATAAGAGTCCATAACTGCCAGATGCTACACCTAGGGATTTTAGATTACGAATTTGAATTTCACAGCTATCATACAGGTCTCTCAAGGCCTTTACATTGGAAGAATTTTTAACTGGATTCAAATTCAAAAGTTTTCTAACGTGTGAATTAATCTTCAAGTCAGGTCGTCCAAATCTGTTTTACAAAAGCTCAATAGCTGATTTATAATTTTCACGTGTTAATGAAAATCCAGTCACAACATTAGCAGCAGAACCTCCCAACAAAGATTTCAAATAACAAAATTTATCAATAGTTGTCAAATTTTCATTTTCATCGATAGCATTAGAAAATTGACTCCAAAATTCGAGCCAAGTAGATGAATCACCATAAAAATTTTCAATACACAATTTTGGAAGTTTCACTAAATTTGAACAAGAACTAAGTTGTGTAACTGCTGAAGCAGCAATTTCATTTCTTCGAATTTCGGTTACAATCGGTTGGGATCTAACATTAATATTCTGATTTAAAAATTTTGAAATTTTGTATTTCCATTCTATAATTTTTTCATCAATGATCTCAACTCCTTCAATTTCATCTTCGATTTCAGTATCAGGAATTTTTTCAAAAATTTCAGAATTTGAAGCTTTAAGTTTTTCAACTTTTTCCATTAACTGATCTTTTAGGACTCCCAGCGCATCTACCTTATCATCATATATCATTTCAGAATCATCAAATATATTTGAGATTTTCGTTAAAATCTTCGTTGTAGCGGAGCGCAAAACAGCACGCTACCGCTTCAGTTTTTCTACATTATCTTTACTCATTATGACAAATATAAATTAAGTAAGCATGCGCTTACCTTCAGTTTCAAATGAGTCCTGTCACGCGGACGCCAGATGCTAATTCTGCGCTGGAAGATGCTCAACGGAATTAGTCTTCAATGATGATACTGCACACTACTCTTCAATTACGACGATCAGGTTAAATTAATATACTTTATTTACAAATTAAGATTAGTTTACAGTATTTACATTAAAGATTACTAAGAAATTACTCTCTAACGAGAGTTCCATTATTACCGAACTGATCGGTTCTTATGCACAATGCATTCTGATTCAAACATTTGAAATGGGAAATGATTCGCGGTATGGCGCTCGAAGCGCCACCAAAGATGAACTGCAACATGAGTCAACTTTTCTAGCAGGGTAAAAAGTCGCCAAAATACGTTGATTACATGAAAATGGAAATCAAAACATGCGATGGTTTTCTTAAAGCCTAAATAGTTAAAACCTTCATAATTTTCTTAATACCTAAAGAGTGATAAATACTTTCCGCGGGAAATGGTACTGGGGTGTTGATTTTCCCCGACCCCTCATTTTGAGAATCGACCTCCCCGAGGCAGCAACCTTAACCCTCTGACGGTCACACACGTGATATCACGTTCAGATTTAGTGTCGCCTGAACGGTCACGGACGTGAAATTACGTTTAGTTTTGAGTGCTTCTGAATGGTCACGAACGTGATCTCACGTTCAGCTTGGGGTGCGTCTGAATGGTCACAGCCGTGAAAAGACGATTGTGCTTTTCCCCCTTAGCTGCAGATAGGAGAGTCTGGGGGCATTGTTGAGAGTACAATGGATAATGGTGTCCATTCAGGGCTGTAAATGGACTCGAGACGTTCCCTTAGGGAGATTCACACGCACTTTTTACATGTTTGTTAAACTACCAGCAGCTTGATTATCTACGGGAATATCAGTTTGTGCCTTTTAACCTAAATTTTTATCTATTCTTGTTTTGGATATTGTTTGCAACTTAGCGTATATTAAAATCATTTTATAAAGCTCAAAAAATTTTAAATTATAAAGTAATGATGTACCTTTAAAATGACCTACTTTGGTGTTGAAATTATAAAATTAAGAGACTGAAACAAAAACTTTTTCAGATAAGTTTCGAAATTTTTATATTTAATCATATAAACTGAGTCATGATTAAAAATTTAATTATTGTTAGGATACAAAAGTAAATCATTTTAAACACGTAGCACATAATAATTAAATAGGCACAGCATTTTTTGGGCAGTTCTACATGAAACTTGCAAATATTTGCAAACAATACATGAAAATATTTTACTGAAATCAAAGGTCTAAAAAATAATTATTTGAAAGTTCATATTTAAACGTTGCCGTTCTTGTCTAATTTAACTTTTCTGATTTCTATTTAATCTTTTCTGATTTATTTCTGTTCCGGTTTGAATTTTTTCAATGGGGTATGTCTTCTTAGGTTATTTATTCTAAATTTTAATCAAACCATGTGGTTAAAATATTCATTCTGTAAAATGCTTTGTAACTACTGAGAATTAAAATATAATATAATTTTCCTAGAAGTAAATAAAATTAAAGAATTTTTTTTTTTAAAGTATCATGTTCATCTAATTTATATTTACTTTAACAAGGTCCGTAGAATTATGTCTACTAACAGAAATACCTTCTTAGTCTTTATCTTAGTCTTTATATGAATCATATTCTGTTATTTTATATACAATATCAACGCTAAGTTGCAAAAAATAAAAAACGACTGTATACTTGGGAAGCAAAACTAAGGGGAAGTAATATTCAACAAGTGATTGATTTGAAAATTGATCGTTCTTATTATGGTAAGATCAATGAGAATTCTGGGATGATAGGGGAGGAGATTTTTTTGCATTTTGTGACATCAAAATAGAACCTAAAATGACACCTTGACAATGTCCATTTGTTAAAGGTTATCAAATCTTTTGTTTTAGTAAGATTAATTTTCAAACATCCATTTAAAATAATTGAATCACTTATTGCAGAAACCCCATAAGTGACAAAAATTTCAAAATCTACTTCTTTCTGGTTTCTTGTATTTGACTGAGAGACGCTTCGACTACTGGGGAAAAAAACAAAACAGAAAAAAACCTATGTTTTTATTTTTTAAACGTCCAGTTCGAGGCTTTGAAATATATGTAAATATACATATCCATATATATATATATACATATATATATATAAATATATATATATATATATATACATACATATATATATATATATATTTATATACATACATACATACATACATATATATATTATATATTATATATATATATATATATATATATATATATATATATATATATATATATATATATATATATATATATATATATATATATATATATATATATACAGGTGGTTATCGAAATAATGGAAACA
>OU015490.1:121943001-122080501 GCA_907164885.2 Dolomedes plantarius | reverse complement strand
GTTTACATTTTTGCTCAAACTTTCCTAGGGATCTCAAAAGAACTATTTTATCTTCGCATAAATTGTAATGCATCATAAAATTTCGGAAAATATATATATATGCATTGTTTAGATTAAGTATTTTTGATAAAACATGTCAATATATCTTTGAGTCCGTAGTGTCTCATTAAGAAGTTTAATTCGTGTGAAAATTATATAAGGTAACAAAATCCTTATATAATTTTCACTTGTCCTTACTCACTTATCTTTAATCCTTATGTAAGTTCCAATCAATTATATAAATGTTTTAAAAGAACAAATATCACTCTCTTTACTCAAAGGGAAAAAAGTGGAAATGACCTTGTTTTTACATAAACAAAGAGTGTTTTATAATAACTTACCGGTATGCTTTGAACTGGGGTGATTATTAAATTATATTAACACACACACTATTACATACATTACATACATTAAAATACCAATTTGAAAACATCGTTTTAAATTCTAATCATATCAACTGTTAGTGACATGGAATCATGGGAAATTGTTTGAATTGTCTGGTTTGTCAAACTGATCATTTATATTTTTTATTTTGAAACTACTGTATTCTTCAAAAATTATAAAGACACATAAAAGCAAACTGGTGGAACTTTACTAGAAATTCTCCCAAACAAAATTACCATTGGAATGAAAGGAACATTTGCCTATGCATTGTTAACGAGTTATGCTGTAGTGCCGAAAAATAGCTGCAAAAAGTGATCTATCTCTTCCATTGACATCTGCTCTGTTTTCTTAAGCCTATACATGAAAATATTAAGGTTAGGTCATATTTCTAAGGTGTATTTACAGTGCGGTATATCACAAGGAGTGAAATACCTCACTGTAAAGTGACAGTATATCACTCAGTATATACCTCACTGTAAAGTATTACAGTGAGGTATACACCAAACCAAAATAAAATAAATAAATTGACCAAAAAAAAAATAAATAAATGACCAAAATAAATAAATTTTGCTATGCACCCGTCATACGATGGACATTTAGCCTAGTAACTAATAAAGCACTATCTTTAAAAATAATACAATCATAGTTAAAACACGAAAAAAAGTTTATTTTAATCCCCAAATAATGAAATAATGGAGTTATACATTAAAGGGAAACAATTTTATACATTTATAAAATAAAAAGGACCAGCCTGGTTTAGTTTTCATAAGATTATAAATGTGCACTTTTCTGAAGTACAGAACTATGCATAACTTTATAATTACTAATAACTATATTACATGTACTGTGTGATAGATTTTAAAACAAGGGACGACACACAGACCAACATTACACTGTTCACATTCATATCTAGTCTCTCGACGAACTCTTTTACCATTGTCAAGGGTTTTATTGGCACACACGACACACTTTCGAACGGGATGCTTCTTATTTGAGGAAGAGTTTGTTATGTACGAGGGGAAGTGCCTTTCAGACAACCTAGCTATATTTTGTGATGGTTTTATAGCTAAGCTACTATTCGGGATTTGTTTGATTTGTCCTGAATCTTCAATTAATTTTTCGACCAGTCTCATTCTGAAATCCGCATGTCTTAGATTTCCACCACTCTTTTTAAAGATTACAAAGGAGTTCCACACAGCCTGATCCAGCAGATAGCGAAATATTTTTTTATAATATTTACGCTGTTGATGTCTCGTTATTCTGTAATAAGATAAACACTGATCAGCCAAATCCACTCCACCCATTGATAAATTATAGTCAATAACCACGGCTGGTTTTTTTTTCATATCTCTGTTTGAAGGGATATCCACGAGATCTGCGTTGTGAATAGTGCTTAGCATGCAAAGCGGTTTCTTGTCTTGCCACTTCGAAACGCAAATCTTTCCTTTTTGAAAGGCAATAATTTCTCCTTTCTTCAATTTTTTATTCTTTATTGGCAGAGGTAAACCTTTTCTATTTGCCTTCATAGTTCCGTAGAGGTCTGTTTTTTCTTTTAAGAGCAAATTTGCTAGTTCTGGAGATGTAAAAAAATTATCTGTTGTCAAGGTGTAACCTTTGCTTAACAAATCGTGAACTAGAGTCATGACAGTTTTCGTAGAAAGACCATACATATTGTATTTGTCGTGGAAAACTGTCCCTTTGCCAGTGTAAACGAGGGAGTTCCAAATGTATCCACTTTGGGATTCGCACAACTGATACATTTTGATTCCAAATCGTGCACGTTTAGTTGGAATGTACTGTTTCCATCCCAGTAGTCCTTTGTATCCCAACAAAGATTCATCAACAGTTATTTCTTGTGCTGGATGGTAAACATTTTGGAAATTTTTTATCAGCCTGCGATGCACATCATAAATTTTCCTTAACTTTGGATGGGGATGAGTTTCAGCATCAAAGGTTTCGGAATTTTCAAAGTGCAGGAATTTCATTATCAAGGAGAATCGTTGAATGCTCATCACCTGGCTGAAGAAAGGAGTTGACAGTATTGGTCTCTTGGACCAAAACCATCTCTCGACTGGTTTCTGGACTAGTCCTTGTAACAGCAAAAGAGCAATAAATTTATACATCTCTTCTTTGCTAGTGTCTTGCCACTTTAAAGAACGAGATGATGGCGTCAGATGGGCAGTTCCAATATAATTATTTGCATATCGGTTCGTCTCAACGACTATGTGAGAAATAATTTCCTCATCAAAAAATAAGCCAAAAAATTCTGAAGGATCCTCTGTGTCTCTTATAGAAACTTTAATTCCAGAATCTCCGGTAAAAGGAAATTTTGGTGGAGGCGGTACTTTAGCATCAATTTCACACCAATTTCTCGCTTCCTCTAAATTGTCATCAAAATCAGATTCGGAATCTGATGATAGAAATTCTTCATCGGTAGACCCAATAAGGCTTTCTTGATCAGATTCAAAATCCATTTTATACAAAATTGAAATATTAAAAATTTAAACTTCCTCTGACGACCGACTCCAAATTTGGGCTAGTAATACGCTAAGCTTCCAAGATAGCCAAAATGCGGGAGTCGTTTACTAGACGGAAATAAATATGTTCCGTATATGGCCTCAGGCAAAAGGGTCTTTTCTTCAGATATTTGCCGCTGAATGCGTGTGAAAGTTTCAAGCGGAAATAGTATGGGGGTCGAATTGTATCTTTCAAACGATGTGAGATGTTTTCTATGAAATGAAGTAGCCTCAAAGTTTATGTTTCAGTGGAATGAAAATTGCAGTATTATCTTTATATCGATTAGATTGCTTGTACAATTTATTAGTAGTGTATACAAGAATTTTCACTTTTTGTTTATGCAGATTTTATTTTATTTTTATTTTTATTTATTCTTTGGTGTGATTTATTTATCTAAGAGAGGGGGGGGGGAGACAGAAACAAAAAATAAATTATAAAAAGGATATTGTATGAAAGAAAGGTAGTAATCAGAAAACTAAATAGTTAACATGCATTTGAAATTCAACAAAATCGACAATGCATGCAAGTAATTAACATCTAATTTATAAAACTATTTTAGGGTAGGTGGGGTCAAAGGTTGGCATGGGGCAAAGGTTCGCAGGTACATTTAAAAATGACCAGGAACAGTTTTAGGGGGAATCAGGTAGGCAGTGCATTCATATACTTCCAGCCAGTTGCCTCGTGAAAGCTATTGGAGTTACGACCTTCTCTAGCAGAGAAAAATGAGATAAGCTTATTTTCGTCATTTTTAATGTAATTTTTTGCAACTTTTGAGTAATTTTGAGCATCACTCAAACTCTCGAACTGTTTTATGCTTATTCTCACGTGTTAGGGTGGTAAATAACCTTTTAAATCAGGGGTGTCAAACTCAAAGGCTAACTTGGGCCAAACAAACAAGGTTTAACTATAGGTGGGCCGCAAAAAAAATCAATATTAATACAAACGTATGTTTATTTACCTAATTACAGTATATTCAACATAAATATACGCATTTTGTTTAATAATAGCAAAAAAAGAGTATAATTAAGAAAGCATTTAGCGAATTCTTCCTATCTTATTATAATTCTGCGTCGGTATTTTAATATATATTGTGTGCCAATATATTGACCAGGCCACAAAAATGTTCGTCACGGGCCGTGAGTTTGACACCCCTGTTTTAAATCATACCTTAAGTTTTGGATTAACTCAAATACAACGGCGTCCATTCTGCCAAAACAGAACCAGCACAAAATGGGGTAAAAGTTTGCGGGAGTCATGGGGTAAAGGTTTGCAGTGCAAACCTTTACCCCATGACTCCCGCAAAAAATAAATAAATATAAAATGACTCCCGCAAAAAATAAATGTTAATAGTATGAGGGGTAAAGGTTTGCAGTGCAAACCTTGCAAACCTTTACCCCTCATACTATTAACATTTGTTTCATGTTCTATTTTCATTAGGAACCCTTATTTACAACGTCTTTTAGTTCTTGGTTTTCAGTTTACGGTAAACATCCATCTTGAAACATGGTTTCTAGCGTGCGGGAATTATACGGGAGCTTTTGTCGTCGGGAAAAATGCGCGAATTATACGGAATTTAGCATTTTGACCTAAAATTGCGGGAATTTTATTCAACCTTTTCCTTATAATATTTTCAAATAAACAAAAATTACTACAAAATAAACGAGAATAAAATGATCTAATACTCGTATGTGCGGCAGAGGGGAAACGTTCCGAAATCCTTTTTCTTTTTTTTTTATTTATTTAATTTTCTTTTTATTATAGCCAAATATTTACTGGAATAAGTTGTTCTACTATTATTTTAAATTCAAGTTTGTTTCCATTGTTCCCGTCATTCACCTTTCATTTACAACCCTTTTTACCTGGAATTAACTAGTTAACTAATCCTCCAAAGCCTTGTATAGGTACCTTTATTTTAAACCCCATTATTTCACAAATTATTCATCCAATTGGGATTTATGTGGGATTTTCATTTACACGAGACTATGAAATTTAGATGGTGAACCGGGAGAAAAAAAAAACAAGTTTTCAATTCTTAAAGGAAACTTCAAATTTCACTTGGAAATTATTAATGGGCATTCACATTTTTGTAATTTGAAAATAAATTAAGGTTTTTGAAAAAAAACTGTTTGTTTTTAATTATAATTTTTTTTTGTAAAATGCTTGAAAATCCATAAATTAAAAATAAAATAAATTAGTACAACACAAAAAATAAAATAGTTCTGAACAAAGACCTATTTTACAAGATAAAAGAATTAAATGTTGTTATAAGACATTATAGGCTTCGAAGGTCTGGTCAGAGAAATTAGTTCTCCCTCATTGATGGACGAGTTTCGGCTAATTTGCTACATAGATAGCAAAGGAAAAATGGGGGGGGGGGGGGAGGATTTTGCGACCCAGTACTGCTAGACACCCTGTTTCGTTACCTATGCTAAAAGTTTTTTTTTCTTTTCCGGAGTTTGAATAATAAGATACCTAAGTGATATTTAATAATATTTAATTCATAGAATCAAAAATCAATCAATAAATAGGATTAATGCATGTAGTCAAGTGTACTAAGTCAATTTTTTGTCTACCTTAATTTGCTTAATTTTTACGGATTTTAAAAGACTGAGTATAGCCTAAGATATGATATAACGATAGTGTTAATAGTTGATATTTTAGTTGGAGGTTCTTTAGTTTAAGAAAAAAAATATTGAGATTAACCCTGTTTAATTTGTCAATTCCTTTATTAGATTCAACTTTCATTAAGAATTCTGAAATATCAACTATTAAGATGTGTTAATAGTTGATATTACAGTTTCAAGTTATTTAGTTTAAGAAAAAATTTATTGAGATTAACCTGTTCAATTTGTGATTTTCTATATTTATAACACCTTTAAAAAGATTACAAAATGTGACATAAAATTATTTGAGGCAAAGATTCGCAAACAAACAACACTCCCTGAACTAAAGTCAGATGTTGCAATTGCTTTTGTCAGCTGACCCCAAGTGGGGAGAACCTGAGAATTCTATTTCCCCCTCCGAGGAGGGAGGAGGGTAAATTCGTTCCGCAGCATAGTAGAGGGGGGAAAGCAATTTTTGAGGAAACCGTTTGTAAAGAAATTGCATTGGAAATTGTGGACCATTGGGGAGAAAATTCATAGTGGAGGCTTCGGCCATTCATAGAAAGAAAAAGAAGTTTGGCCTGACCGTCAGAGGGTTAAAACCGGTCTCAGGTCTCTTCTGAAGGGAGGTCTGCAGTACTCTGTTTCGAGAATAAGTCACAGATGGCCATTGACATGATTTTTTTCGATCATGAACATTGGTGGTATCTACAGCCAAATTATATATACTGCAAATACAAATTATACGATGGCTAGACGAGCATTCTTGAAGGAATTAGCATTAGAACTCATGAAACCTGACCCGTTATTCAGTTCCAAACTTGTCACCCGCATTGCGAAGTGCAATTAGCCAAATAACAGGAGTTGAAGGCTCCCCAAGAATCAAACGAAATGTTGAAACCGCCAGATTTTGTGCATTCTGTCCTCGATGAAAAAATAGGAAGTCAAAAAAGGGTTGTGTTACCTGTGCGCGACCTATTTGTACCGAATATTCAACTTACGTGTACCCCGAATTCTGTGTTAATAAAGACTTCTAGTATAATATTTTATTTACCAGGTCTATGTCGTCTAATTTATAAGACTTGCAGTTGGCGTTCTAATAAAGTATAAATAATATGCCTTTTATAAATTTAATTCATAAAGTAGGTATGATTTTTAAAAATTTTCGCTATTACTTTTCCTGAATAATAGCTGTAAAATATTTATTTTAATTGTAATTTCCTTGTTCGTGATTGCTAAATATTAATGCAATTCCTTGAAAGAAACAATTTTGAAGAGTTATTGAGTAGACAACTTAAAACAGCGGAAAAGGGTAGTGTGAGACAAACTCTCACGCGCGACCACTGGCGTTACTGAAATTGGTGCGACCTAGGGATGGATCGGAAATACTGGACCTGTTACTTTGTAACAGGTATGTGCTAACTGAACTTTGGACCTGTTACCGATTTTCAAAAGTAACAGGTACGGCGTACGTGTTAAACGATAGAATACTCCCGCCAGGCGGGGAGCGGGGACGAAATAAGTACACGAGTATTTTTCCGTACCTGTTACCAGAAAATACTCCCTTGCCTAGGCGGGGAGCGGGGACGAAATAAGTATACGAGTATTTTTCCGTACCTGTTACCAGATAATACTCCCTTGCCTAGGCGGGGAGCGGGGACGAAATAAGTATACGAGTATTTTTCCGTACCTGTTACCAGATAATACTCCCTTGCCTAGGCGGGGAGCGGGGACGAAATAAGTATACGAGTATTTTTCCGTACCTGTTACCAGAAAATAATCTCTTGCCTAAACGAGTATTTCCACACTCGTTTATACTTTATACTTCTACGTACTACGTAGTACGTAGGAAGGGTCGTCGTGCGCATACAAAACAAATAGACGGGTATTTCTACTTGTCTTGTGACCTTCCCCACTTCCTGTTTACCAGGAAATATTCGCTTACCTAAACATTTTCACGTTCGTTTATAACCATTATTTTCCAATAAAATTGACATTTGATCTGAATTTCGTTGGACATATTCTTACTTTCTTCTTCATTTTAATTCATGACTATTATTAAATACTAATACACTCAAATACCTTTATAAAAATATTTACTTTCATTGGTTTTGAAATAAAATAACATTTTTGGGTTAATGTTGTTGATAAAATTCACTGATTATTCATTATATTATTGGTAATCATTTATGTGTTTTATGACAGGTGAAAAAATTGTATCTGCTCACTTGTCAGGATTTTGTGAATTGAATTGTTGATGATAATAAAAACGACTTCTTATGAAAAAAAAAATTATTTTATAGTAAACAAGATTATCATTAGCAAAACATAAATATTTTTTAGAAAAAAGAACTTGGTATATATGTATTTATTGTACAATAGGTATACAGATTTTATAAAATTCACTGATTATTCATTATGTTATTGGTAATCATTTATGTGTTTTATGACAGATGAAAAAATTGTATTTGCTCACTTGTCAGGATTTTGTGAATTAAATTGTTGATGATAATAAAAACAACGTCTTATGAAAAAAAATTATTTTATAGTAAACATGATTATCATTAGCAAAACATAAATATTTTTTAGAAAAAATAACTTGGTATATATGTATTTATTGTACAATAGGTATACAGATAGGTATACAGTTTAATTAATATTTACATAATTATCCCTTTATGTAAATATTAATTAAACTGTACCTAATACAATTATATTAATATTACAGAAAAGCTAATTACTAAAATTTTATTGAATAAAAAAAATTAGAATATTATTTAATGTTCTAAAAATTAACTCTATTAACAGCTACCTTAATAGAAATACTAACTTTTTGTGTCCAAATCAAAAAACAAAACTGAATAGGTATTTAAATATAAACGCATTGCATTAATTATTACGCATTATTGTTAAAATGTACATGGCATTTGTAAAAATCTTACATTAATCATTAAAAAAGTTGTTACACTTAAATTTTTGTTTTCGTTACTTCTTTGTTTATTAATTTTATTTATTTTTAGTCTTAAAAAAATTGCTCACGATAGACGGTCAATCACCACAGAATTGGTCTATTAGTTTCTATTTTTTTTAATCAATACAAAATCGCTTAATAACTATCAATAAATAAAACAATGAAGAATAATGACAGTAAGTGATAAAAAGATTGGTAGTTAATTACTAATGATAATTGCCAAATTTCGAAGCCCTTTATGTGCAAAATTGAGCGTTCGTGTTTAAAAATAAAAGTTGATTGACTTTTTCGCGATCTAACCGAGAACGGCGATCGGATATTATATATCCAGACTTGGAAAATATTCTCTTGCACGGGACAGAAGTTGCGAGGGCACAAAGCTTCATTTTTGCCAATTGGCTAAGAAACGGGTAATTAAATTTTTGTTCCGCCCACCACTTCACAGGGTCGCCATTTCTGTATTGTTCTGGTTTATCCAGATATCTTTGTGGGATAACTGTGGGGGTTGTCCCCCCTCCCCCCCAATTGCGGGGGGGATGACAGCCATTTGGCCGTCGGCCAGTACAGCTGGTTCAGACTAGGCACTAGGCGAAGCGGTAACAAGTACGGGGTATAGACCTCGTTAAATGAGTATGGAGGGTAGAGAGGGTGACGGGATCACGGGAATGAAACTGGAAGACGAGGTTAGAGTAACAGGTATTTTGTAAGAGGTATTTGTAACAGGTATTATTTAGGAACTGGATCTGTTGTACCTGTTACTGAAAAATACTCGTTTTTGGCATCTCTAGTGCGACCAACGACGGGTTAAGAATGACGCGCTCTGCCACTTTACTGAGGGAGCACAGCAAGCTGATTGGACGATAACTCAAGCCATAGATTATTCTTATATAATTAGTAGGGTGTGTTCGTTGATGTTTTGTGAGCTCCTGAAATTTCAGTGTTTATTGGTGTTTTTGCGCTATTAATTCAGCTTGTAGTGTTATTTATGTTAACGTTACGTTACTATACCTAAGTAGGTCCTTTTTTCATCTTCAAAAAGTGTGTTTTTATTTATTTCTAAGTTAGAAATAATTGGGGCCGTAGGCCTAACGTGTCGGCTACCGGAGCGTAGCTTCGCTCGCCTGCTTGGGCCTAACAGTGAATGAAGTTTGCCATAAAATGTTTATAAATTGATGGTAACCCTGTCTTTGGATTTACCTGTGGATGTTTTTCAAGAGTGGAACTGTTCCTACCCCAACGTAGGTTACTCTTGTACTGTTTGTTGTTATTTTCGGCACTCGGGTCTGCAGGAGTGACCTGAGTGCAATTGATGAGAAGTACTCATATTATCGTTGAACTATAATTTTTTTCATTGTATTAAAATCATACAATTTTTCTTTTCAACTTTATTGAAGTGTGTTACGGCATTCACAGCGTTGGTCTAAGCTGTTGAATACAGAAATTTGTTAAATTATGTCGGAGTCTGATTCCATTGGAATTGATATCGATGATGACCGCGTGTATGAGAATCTGACCAAACTTGAGGAAAAAGTAAAAGAAGCGGTATCACAATTTCATAGTAGAATAAGCGCTGAGAAATGTAAATTGTCCAAACCAGAGAAGGAAAAGATTGTCAAAGACACAAAGAAATTATTAGAAGTAGTTAATTCGCAGAGATTGTTTATAACGGACCTTAAGGGACAAAATAAAGCGCTAGAGAGGCAATTAAAAAAATTATTCACAGAAACAAGAACAGAAGAAACAAGAGTCGAGAATACTTATGCCGATGTTGCTAGAGCCTCGGTAAATAGGCAGCGATCAAGATCTAGAGGGAGAAAAGAAAATAATTTGCATACACTGACTATTATTCCAAAGGAGGAACAGACCTCGGATACCACCAGGAAGGACTTACAGAATAATATTAGACTTGAAAATCTGAGTGTTGGAATAAATTCGGTTAGAAAAATCAATAGAGGGGGCGTCATAGTTAGTGTTGACAAAGAGGAGGACGTTGAAAATTTATTGAAGGAGATACAGCAAGTAGAGAATCTACAAGATAAATATATTCTTAATAAACCAAGAAAAGAGACCCACATATTGTGATATACGGTGTTGAGGAGGACCTGGACAGAGAAGAATTGAAGAAAAGAATAATTCTTCAGAACGAGGAATTGAGCGAGGAAAGGACAAGAGCTGTCTTTAAGTTTAGAGCAAGAACGGGATTCAATTGGGTAATTAGCACGGATGCTAATTCATTCAATAAGATTATTAAAAACAATAGGGTAAAACTGGGTTGGAGGAAGTACAATATAAGGGAATTTCTGAAACCAAAAATCTGTTATAATTGCTATAGAACTGGCCACATATCAAAATATTGTAGCAGTGCAAACATTTGTAAACACTGTGGAGAGGGCAAACACGGTGAATGTAAAAAAAATATTTGTTGCCATAATTGTGCCTATACTAACTTAAAGTTTAATACTAATCTTGATACCAAGCATCTACCATACGACCTCAGGTGTGTTAATTACAATAAGGCCATTGATAAACTTCGGGATAGGACTGATTATGGCATTGACTAATGTCGCGGCGTCCCCTGCGGGGGCCGGTGCTTCTGTGGGCTTCTCCCAAGGGGCTCCTTTTCGCTCTTTAACTTGTTTACACCTTAACCTCAATAATTCCGTACACGCTAACTATGAGTTAGCGGCCGATCTCAATTATGATGAAATATCACTTAATGAGCCATACTTCACTAGAAGCGAAAAGCAGGACATTATTGGTTTAAACTCTACTTATCAAAAGAATTTTTATGAAATAAACCCAAAAGTTGCGTTCATCATTCAAGGACAATACAAGATAATTAGACTTATGATTACAGACCATTTAATAGCTATTAAACTGTACTATGAAAAAGATGAAATTATATTAATTACAACTTATATTCCACCCGCGGGCGGTACCACCGACAGGATGGAACCTCAATGATCCCAATTAAAATACATCATTAATCAAAATTTTAATAAAAAGATAATAATTTTTGGTGATTTCAATGCAAGATCAATAATCATTTGCGGACAAAGACCTACAGATAAAAGAGGGGAGGAGATCCTAAATTTCATTATAGAACAAGATGCCCATATTAGGAATAATCCAAATAGCATACCCACTTATAAAGATCTGTTCGGCGAAGGGTGGCCCGATTTAACAATTACTAAGGGTCTTGAGGAGGAACAAATCAGAGGATGGAAGGTAGAAGATAAATACATTAATACTGACCATAATGCAATCTATTTTGAAGTTATTTTACAAACATGTAGTATGGGTCAAGCCAAAAGGGAGAGGTGGAAGATAAAGAGGTGGAAGTTTATTGGCTTGATTTCAGAATTGAATTAAAACAGAAAATGGAGGAATTGTTTAATAAAGTGCAGCAATTAACTATTGATGAAATTGTGGAGATAATTAACAGGATTACTCTGTATCTTTGTAAAAAGCACAGATAGAAAAGGAAAATAAGACGCTTTGTTAATGCACCTTGGTGGAACCAAGACCTCGAAATCAAAAGAAGAAAATTAAGAGCTCTTAGAAAAAGATCACAAAAAGAAGAGAACTTACAGAGTAGAAATCACTACAAAATAGAGTTTAAAAAAGAGAAGGCCTTATATAAAAGGGCTATTAAAAACGCTAGAGCTGAAACATTCAGAAAATTCATAGAAAAATTCACAATTGAGGATACTTTTGGTAAGGTCAAGGGTATTATTAACGACAAAAAAACCGAACATTCAAGCAGGAATTCAGACAGCAGTGGCATTATCTTGGAAAACATCGATGATATAGAGAGTGAGCTTGTTAATATCCACTTCGGATATGAGCCGGAAATCGAGAAAATTGAAATAATTGAGACAAATGAAGAAATCACGATAAACGAAATACAGTTCATTTTGGATAGGATACCTAAAGACAAAGCCCCGGGATTTGATGGTCTTACCATTAGCATTATTACTGAGATATACAAAAGCAATAAACAACTGATTCTATACTTGTTTAACAGATGCTTACGGGAGAGGTATTTTAATACAGAAGGGAAAAAGGCCATAGTCGTTTTCTTTCCGAAAGACAATAAAGACCTAAGCAGAGCGAATTCTTATAGACCGATTTGTCTCCTACCTGTTTTGGGTAAAATATTTGACAAAATCCTAATGATTTTTGTATTGATAATGCTATTGCTTTTCCTTCTTCTGCTACCCGTTTTGGCCCTTCTGGCTCCCAATCAGTTATTGATTTCGCCCTCTTAAATAATATTAACTTTACCTACGATATTATATCTGTTGACGACTTATCATCCGACCATAACCCCATTATTCTAAATTTGCACACCAACATCCCCCTGCCTTCCATTCTCACCCCTCATTTTATTAATTTGAATATTTACACTAGTAATATATTTAATTCTCCCCCACCCTTTGAGCATATTAATAGTAAATTTGACATTGATAATGCTGTTACCTCTGTCACTGATATCATCAATAGTGCCCTCAGCTCTGCCATGACTCGCACCCCACCTAATAATTACAATAAGCTCCCCCTTTATATCAAGCACTTAATTAAAAATAGGAATAATGTTAGGAAAATTTGGCATCGTATAGGCGATCCGTCTGTACGAAGCGAGTTCTATACACTAAATGCTAAAATAAAAGTTGAAATTAGAAAACACAAAAATAAAATATGGACTGATTTTATGGAGTCACTCGCACCAACTGACCTCTGGACATATCTTAAACGTGTCAAAAAACCTTTTACCCCCCTCCCACCCTCAACACACCATCTGGCATTCTCACGAGTGACTCCGACAAAATTGAGGCCTTGGCAGACAATTACGAAAATCAGTTCTCTCCCCACCCCGACGTTTTCTGTCCCGATACAATTGTTGAAGTTAACAATATTCTTGGAAAATTTTTCAATAATAGACTCTCTATCATCAATAATGACCCTCTCGAACCTACCACCCCAGAAGAAATTCAGAATGCTGTTACCTCGCTCCCCAATAAAAAAGCTCCCGGCCTTGACAATATATCTAACTCAGCTATCAAAAACTTACCTCTTAATTATATTTACTACCTCTCTGAATTAACTAATAAAATCCTTGAACATAAATACTTTCCGGTTGCTTGGAAAACCGCTGTTGTCATCCCTATTAAAAAACCTGGTGAGGATCAGTCTCTGCCAAAAAACTACACATCAATCAGCCTGCTCTCCTCTCTTAGCAAGCTAGTGGAACACATACTGTGTCACAGAATAAAAAATTTCCTGGACGAAAATAATGTTATTATTATTGCGCAGTTCGGCTTCCGAGCCCACCACTCCACAACACACCAGTTGCTTCGAGTCACGGAATTCCCCCATGATGGTTTCCAGAATCGGATGCATTCTGGAATAATTTTACTCGATCTGGAGAAGGCTTTTGACCGAGTCTGGCACAGTGCTCTCATTTACAAACTTATTAAGCTTAAAATGCCAGCCTCAATTATCCACTAAATACAATCATACCTTCTCGGCAGATCCTTTAAAGTCCGCCATGCACTATCATATTCTAGTCTGCGCGAAATCAATGCAGGAGTCCCTCAGGGCTCTAAGTTAGCACCTATCCTTTTTAATATTTTTATTAATGACATTCCTCACTCACCATTCACTACACTAGCCATGTTTGCGGATGACACGGCAATACTAGCTAAGCATCATAATGTTAAATACATGCACAAGTTCCTACAGAGACATATTGGAATTCTTGAGCGTTGGTTCAAACGGTGGAGGCTCAAGTTAAGTCCTTCAAAAACTAAAGCTATTTTTTTGAGTTACAATAGCATTCTACCTCCTCCGGTCACAGTATGCGATCACCTGGTTCACTTTGAGAGTGAGGGCAAATACCTAGGTATTTACCTCGATAGTCGACTGACGTGGAAGAAAAATATAGAACATAATATTAGAAAATTTTTTAAAGCCCATAAGGATATCGCCCACCTCCTGTACCAGAATCAAATGGGTTTAGATAACAAACTACTCTTGTATAAAACCGTACTGCGTCCCATCCAGTTGTACGCCGTTCCTGTTTGGGGCTCACCGGCTGACACCCATATCCAGCGATTGCAGACAATTCAAAATAAAACTCTCCGCGGTATTAGGAAGGCGCCCTGGTACCTTAGAAACATACTTATCCACAGGGATCTGAGAATCGAACCCATTCGTCAACACATTAAAGATCTCGCATCTAAGTTCTACAATAGATTATATTCAATAGACAACGAAGAAATAGCTAACCTCCCCGACTACGACCCAAGGGAATGCTATAGGCGTCCTAAGGCCACTTTGGTTATTCACCCTGGTCTCCTTCCCCTTTCTTAACTCTCCCTCAAACTTCTTCTAAATTCTAATTTACATTTGCCGTTTCTTCTGTTTCTGACCTGTGTTTTTTTGATGGATCGATCTCAAGACTGTCCTTACTGATTTTTGCTTAATCATCTGCTACCGTAAATTATTATTATTATTATTATTATTATTTTTATTTATTTAGTTTTTCCTTATACCTGACACATTAAATTGTTGTCAATTTATATATATTCACTTATTAATTTTTTGCTAGTATTAATATTATTTATTTATTATTATTATTTTATTATTATTATTATTTTATTAATATTCTAATTTTGAAGTGAACACTTTTCTTTGAATCCTGAGAACGGAAATATAGCCACAAAAAAATTATCCATACCGAGGATATGAAGCCCTGCTCTCTGGTGCCTCGTTAATATACCATGTCTATGTCTATGTCTAAAGCTTTTAAGTGTTGTATGTCGAAAACTTAACAGTCAAATGAAATCGGTGATCCCAAGCACTGTATAATCCGGTGTGCAGCACTCTCCTTTGATTACATTGCAGACGATGCGTTGGATGCAGAATGCTAGCAATAGAAAAGTTGCGCCTCCCCCCATTGAATTCGGTGTGCGCCCGGGCTTATTGTATGTCAATACTACCAAGAAGAGAGAGACAAACAACTTACTATCGCAAGTGTTATAGTCAATGGATATTAGCTAGAGTTCTTATGATTCGACTAGGTGAAAATTCGCGCTTCGCTACGGAGTACACTTAAATTAAATACAACGGTGAATGTATGCAATTAATGCTAAAGAAATAAATATATATATTTATAATAAATGCGCCGATCAATGTACACAGTTGATGTAAATATATATATATATATATATATATATATATAAATCGTAAGGGATATTTATTTTTTTAGATAATATTCAATCGTCTGCTGCATTAGAAGGAAAAAAAAATTATTTGTCTATTTAGTTGTTATACACGTGACGATAAATTTATTCAAAGTACCAGAAAAAGAAATCACGTGATCAGCATTTAATAAATTAAATTCCAAAACTTAATCTTTAAAAATTCACCAAAAATCAAAAAATCGAGGTGACTATTCGAAAAAGATGTCATTTTAAAGGAATTATTATGATACTTCTCGTGATGTTAATTTTATAACCCTCAAATTATTATTTTAAATGTAAACTTTAAAAAAGTTACTAAAACAGCTTAAAAATTTAATTTAAATAAAATCGAAGAAGAATTTTTCAAAAAATCTTCCTTATCCCCCCCCTTCACCATAAGAAAAATCGCCATGCAAAATTTCAGCCCTTTAGGTCCAACGGTTTAATCTGTACGTTGTATGTCAGTCAGTAACGGAACTGTTTTATATAGTATATAATTTTCAGATTAATTTGAATTTTATTTAATATTCAACTCACATGACAAGTCACTTGAGCTGACTTTAACGACCGAATGAGAATTTAGACACCAGATCGACATAGATTATTTTTATATAATAAGTAGCTTTCAAAATAAAGTGATAGCTTTAAGGTAGTTTTACAATAAATACATTTCTAAAGTAATTTTTTTTTTAAATTAACGACTGATAAATTTTAGGCCATCAATTGATAAACTAAAATTTTTTATCTCATTACGTCGTAAATTATTGGGTTTCTTTTGGAATGAAGAAAAACTTTCTTTTAGTTTTCGGGTATGATGGATTCTGACATGACGATCTCTTTTTCGACAATGTATCACTTTCGATTGCAAATGAGTAACGATATACATCTCTAGGTAATTCGAGAAAATTTAAAACTTAAAATTTAAAGTTAAGTTTTTCTTTGAAAAAATGTTTGAACTTACAACCTGAACGCTATAAATGCATCATTATACCATAATCAACGCTCGTGGACTTTCTACACCACCCTAAATTCTTTTAAATCCAGTTTTTAGTGTATTAAAATCCACTTACTACGCCATTTCAATCGCCATTTCAATATTTCTCAAGATCAATATTGGACGTTCCCATTAAATTTTTTAACTCGTCAATGCTGCCAATCAAAATATTAGCATACCAGAACAAAATTTTCAAGAAAAAACTTCACATTAATGAGGGCGGGGTTTAAATACTGGGCAATTTTATCAAAAATAGCCATTAATTTTTCGATAGGGTGAACCGTATCATTACATTTCATTCAGATGGGAATGGATATAAAGAACTGGATTAAGTCAATTATGGTAAAAACAGTCATCACTTCTATAAATATATTAATAATGCTGGGGAACTCAGAGAGAGATGTTAAAATCGTCATCAACGACGGGTCAAATGTTGTAGGCGTGGTTTTATGTGAGTAGTATTCACTGCTTTCTACTGATAAGAAAAAAAATGTATATATGATTACGTAAACCTGGATTTCCCAAAGTGTGCGATTTCTCTCCCCCGGGAGAAGGATGATCAAGAGGGGCGGCAAATTTAAATTCAAACCAAGCTACCAACAATTCTGGCTGCAAAAACAGTTATCAATACTTTATACTGGATTATAGGCTGTATTATAAAAGTTTTTAATTGCAGTATAGGTGCGGGTAATAAGCCGGAAAATCCGGTATTTAGTGGAACATTGGTTCACTGTAGTCACAAATCTGCTTATTAAGAACAGAAACCGACTACAAATATCTGTTTGCGATTCTTACTAGAAATTGCTAATCGCGATACAAAAATGTTGCTGACAAAAATAGAGCCGAATGTTAAGGGGATGGTGGACATTAAATTTTTTTAGTTTTTTTTTTGGAACGAAGTTCTTTTACGCGGCTTACAGTAGAGTGAAGTGGCAGAAATCGTCACTTAAGGAAAAAGCGTTATGCCCCTTCCAGGCGACTTTTTTTAGCTTGCTATTGCTGGCTTGTGGCGTTCGCTTTTGGCTCCCACTTTATCAGTGGCGCACCCAGGGGGCCCTGCCCCCCCCCCCCCTACCCAAAGAAGTAGAAATATTGATTTTGCATTATAAATTGTTTTATTCGTTCATGTCGGCCCACCCCATGCATTATAAATATTTTTACCCATTATTTAGCCCCCCCCCAAGATAAAATCCTGGGTGCGCCACTGCACCCTGTCACCGTGAGTTCGATCCTCACTGGTGAGTTGTTTCACCTCCTGCACTCGCTGATGTTCCAACTCCGGCTTTTCTGCTATTTAAAATCTCAACTTTGTCTTTACTTAATGTTTTCTCCTAGTTTATTAATTCTTAATATTTATTCAATCTGTTTTTATTTGGTGATAATATGAATACAGTTAGTTGTAATTTTAACTCTAAGCTTTAGCTTTGTGGCAAAGTTTTCACTCGTCATTTCAATTTGAAAAGGCATTTGAAAGAAAATCGTAACCTGTGTGTAATAAATGAGATTTTAAGGTATGTGCCTATCTTTTGGGCACTTTTTTTGAAAAATGTGAAATTTTTATTAGACACATGTTTTTAGTTAAAACAGGGAACAAAACTATGGATTGCCAAATCTTCTATAGCAAAATCTAACCAATATATTTCCCTTTTTTTCAACAATATATTAGTAAATCACTTATCTGTGTTATGAAGTAAACGATTACCAATACCTCTTAAATTTACTAAAATATACCAAATTTTGTGTACACAACATGGTTTTCTTTAAAAAAATTGATAAAATTTTCAATAAAAATAACTCTTAAATTAATAAATACATAATTACAACCTATATTTTGCTTAATAACATACCATTAAATAAACAGAACCTTGTGACATAATTTTATTATGGATGTTTTTTGGGTTAAAGTCTCCTAACGAATCTCGTAACGATGATCAGAAAAGAAGAAAATGATAGAAGATTGTAATGGAAGCTAGTTGTATTTGTTAATACGAGAAGGCGTCCCTATCTGTCATATTTGAACAAGAGATGGCGCCACGAAAAATATAGAGCAAACGAGCTGTCTTGATCCATTCCTCTCGAGGCGACCTTTCCCGCTCTTTCTCTTTGTCTCTTTCTATTATATACGGTTGTATGTGTGTGTGTTCGTGCGAGTATCGAGATTCGAGCAGCAAGCATTGTGCACGGTCAGCTGTATAACCTCAATTCTAAACACGTGTAAATATTATTTAAACTTATTTTTTGTTTGTTATTGTTTTAATTCAAACGGAATTTATATTGTGTCATTATTGCAATTTTATAGTGGAAAGTCGAGAAACAGAAACTGCAGCAAGTGTAGATAATGTAGACTTAGGAAAGTAAGTTAATAAATCATAAAATTGAATCTCAAACATATGCATCTTATTATAGTTACCATACGCCAATAATTACCATAATACAATATAATGATAAAATTTAAAAAGAATTTTTTCTTATTTAGAATTTTTTATATATAATTTATAATTCACTATTTTATATTTAATTTCTAATAAATGACTATTTTTCCTAAAATATTAAATGAAATTTATTGATTTAAATCCTTACTTTACATTTTCACTTTGAAAAAATGATAAAAAATAAAAATTAAATACCGGTTGCGTCATAAATTCGTGCAAAGTTCAAAAATTCATAATAAAAGAACTAATTCTCGGAAAATTTTTCTGTTTGCACCAATAAGATCAGAGGGACATTGGATTTTTTTTCCATGTAAAAAATAAAAGTTTCCAAAAGTAACCGAAAGAGGGCGCTAACACGTCATACGGAGACGTTTTATACAAATGAGGCAAACTCAAACAGAAAATCAAACAGATCACAATAACAAGAGAATGTGCATTTATTTTAAAGTAACATATGTTCAACATTACTACCAGCACAAGATAACAGGCAAGTGAGGCGCGTTACTAAGCCCATTACAGTGAATTCTAGCATCGATGGCTGCGACTGTCTGTCGAATGACATTTTTCAGTTCCACCAAATTGGATGGGGAGCCCAGGTACACATGAGACTTACGTATCCCCCCAACTAAAAATTTCCCGGGGTCAAGTCTGGTGATCATGAGGGCCACTGAACCTTATAACCGCGACTTATAGAACTCGGTCTTCAGTGAAAGATTCCAAAAGGAAGTCTTGATATCACGTGAAATGTGGGGCGGAGCAACATCCTGCATGAAGGTGACGACAGGTAACGCATGTCTTTCCTGCAATACAGGCTTAACGTGGTCACTCAAAAGCGCCCTCTTTCGGTTACATTTGGAAACCAGCGGGACCGGACCCCCCCCCCCCCCTCTCCCGATCTAAAGTAAATTTTTAAAACTTACAAAATAATGCAAAAATATTTCGTAAAGGCCTAATAGTAATTGTGCTACAGAGGCTGTTCACACATTTTTTAGACGATGTATATTGTACTCACAAAACTAAATTACATAAAATTCTTGTGTTTTAAATGTTCTATTTGACATCCCTTATTCTGAACTATCTTTCGACACTGCAATTTCCAGGATAATAATACCTTTTGAAGTGTCAAAAGAGGTATTCTATCCCATTCCTCCTGAACAGCTTTCCAGAGTCCTGTAAGGGTTTTGGGACGACGTTTGGATAATGCAGATTTTAAAAGTCCGAAAGCACAAAAATCCATAGGTGATACATCGGGAGATTTAGTAGGGATATCAGTGAAGGGTATGGCCTTGATACCAGTTTTTTGTTCCATTTCTTTTAGGAAATGTACAGTGGATTTTGATGTGTGACTGCTAGCTTTGTCCTGATGGAGTCTCATAGATTGATGGCACTGTGGGTAAAGCGATAGTATTTCATTCAGAAAAATTGGCGATAAAATATGTTCCTGATAGTATTTGGAGTTAATCTTGACATTTTTTCCACTCTCTTTATTTTTAACTTGCCATTATAAGAAAAACCATCAACAATCATGAATCCCTTAGAAAAACTTTCTTTCGATTCTTTGAACCATGTACTTAAATTTTTTTCTTCCCTTTTATGATAATAAATGGCTCGTTTTTTGTTGCAATCATTTAAATACACCCATGATTCATCTATTGTGACAATTGTTTTCAATTTTTCTTTGGATAAGTGTTTCTCATATAGAATTCTGCAGCGTGTCCTGCGTTCAGTGATATGATTTGGAAGAAGACGATGCACATTGCGTTTTTTCGCTTTCTTAAGATTTAAATCAACGTTTATCATTTTGTTTACAGTGGACACCGAGCATTTTAATGATTTTGCAACTGTCCTTTGACTAGGGGAATTTTCTTTTAACATTAAACAACGTACGTTTGCAATAGTCGAAGATGTCCTTTTTTCCCTTGGATACTTGTTTGGAATTTTTGTCCCACTTGAGGCTCCAATTTGACGTTTTTTTCCTTTCATGTTGACGATATTACCTATCGACGCTTTAGATATCACAAAATCATGACTCTCACATCGTTTTGGATAACGGAGTATGCATATTTCTCTTCGGAAAGAGCATAAATGTAGCCTTCGAACCACTGCTTTGTTAAAAACGCCATTTTGAATAAAAACAAAACTTTCAAGCCGCAGACGATAATTTTGACTTTTAAAAACATAGTACAATTGCAATTATTTCTTTTGCAGCAAACGATTTTTTATTGCCGCTTACCAAAATCGTCTAAAAAATGCGCGAACAGCCTCTGTATTTATTCTTTACCATTATGATCTTTATTGCACTTACATTTTTAGCGATTTTTATTGTTGCAATTTTAGCGTTATACAGTGCCAGAAACAGTATTTCTAAAGCCAAGTGGCGAGCGCTGTTTATACACTTCTACAGTACTATCCGCGAACGGCGAGAGTGAACCGAACCCTTGCCTATCAAAGTATTGAAGGCGTCTTTTTTCAAGAGACATTAAGCATTCGGGAAGATTTTCTTCAGTTTGTTCCTGTTTCTGACTTGACTGGTAAGGGCTTGAGCGATGTCATTTTAAGGAAACTAAGAAGTGTTGGAATTGCTACAGAGGCCAAGGTTATGACGGGGCGTCCGCGATGAGTGGCGCTTTTAAAGGTGTGCAGGCGTTTGTAAAAAAAGTTCAAAGTGCATTGTATGTTCATTGCAGCAGCCATACACTGAACTTGGCTATATCATATGCTTGTGACTGCAAAATGATAAGAAACTGTATGGGTACAGTTTACAAAACTTATGACTTTTTTAACACTCCGAAAAGACAAGATGTGTTAAATAAACACCGTGAGGAAAAATCAAAAACGTTGATGCAATGTAGCTCTACTCGATGGATTCAGCGCCATAAAGCTGTAATAGTATTTGCAGAAAATTATGAAGCAATACTGAGGAGGTTAGAAGACATATCTAACTGGGATGATCGTGAAACTAGCTCAAATGCAAATATATTGCACTGTGCCTTGGCAAAGGTTGAGTTCATCGTGTCACTGCTTGCAATAAAGAAGATGTTTACGGTAAGGCTCGGTGCACACGAGCGATGCGGCGCCGGTGCGGCACCGCAGTTGCGATTAGAAGTACATAGAGTTGAACTAACCGACTCACACGGACGATGGCGTCGCTGCGGCCTCGCAACGACCGGTTTTTCTACCCCGTGTACTGCTTCATCGCACGAACGACAACGGCTTAGAAGTACCTTCATTTCAACTGCGCTATTCACACGGACGACATTTTGCCGCAGAAACAAAATGGCTGAAAGTGTAGACACAGAACTTTTAATAGAGGAAGTTAAAAAGTTTAGTGAATTGTGGGATATTAAATGTGAAAAGTACAATATATTTACAATATATTAAATATATTAAATTGTACACAAATTAATTACACAAATTAAATACACAATTTAATATATTTACAATATATTAAATTGTGTACAATATATTTACATTATTCTAATTTTTTGAACCATGTTGAATTTTTTTTCCCTTGCTGTTTTAAATATATTTTCTATTTCATTGTAATATGTTCATATTTTTATAATCTACAAAATATGCAGATTTGTATTATGATAATTTATATTTGATATCATTGATTATTTATTTGATAAATTAGATTTGCAATTCCCTTGACCATATTTTCTTTCATTATTCTAATTTTTTGAATCTGAGCTGTAGTCTGAAAACTACTCAATCCTACCTTTGGAAAATTCAGTACAGATGTGACTTTTCGTTAAAGGAATCTAGCAGACCGATAAATACATAATGGTGGGCCACTTCCCTAAGTGGAAAAAGGGGTCAATTTTTAGGAAAAGACCACAAAGAGACAATTCAAGGCCTGGGGTGTCAGGCAGACAAAAAGGAACGCATGCCTGGAGGTGCCAGGTGACATTTATTTAACGGATCACGACGATCAGGTTTACAATATTTCAGATAAATTTACATTAGTCATATTTCAGTCTCGTATTAATTTTTGATGTTTTCTCAAATGTAATTAGATAAAAACAGCAGAGCATAGCAGTATATAACTTAATTAAAAATTAAACACAAATCTAAACAATATGCTAGAAAGTAAAAATTAAAAATATTTTTCGATTTATTGAACTTTTATTAATTTCCATTTATTAAATTTTTAAATATTTATTGTTATTTTTAAATATCGCATTTTCCATTCGCATTTATTGTTAAATGCAGTCATTTTGCCATGGCAGTTTCCGACATCACTAATGAAATAGTCCGCCCATGTATTTCTGATCTGATTTAAATTGATCCCTCCTTGATTTTGATGGGATCCTTGATTTTGGCCGCTGTCATAAAATCCTTCGATACATAATGTATCTTCAAATTTATATCAATCTCTTTTGAGAACATAATTATGAAGGACACAACACGTTTTGATGATGCTTATAACAAAATCAGGTTTCGCGTTTAGAGGCCTATGTAGTATTCGACATTTGTTGCTCAAAATTCCAAACAAACATTCGACATATCTTCGAGCTCGAGATAGTCGGTAGTTAATTTTTTTTTAATTTTTTTTTTTTTTTTTGGGGGGGGGGGGAAAAAAATTTACCGCTGTACGGTCTCAAAACATTTCTTGACAAGAAAAATGCTTCATCTCCAACAAACATTTAGGGCAGGACTGGGTGATCCATCCCAGGCAGGGGTTTACCTGTTAGTATTTTCACGCCTCCGCTTTCTAATTTTTTATTAAAAGAGCTATTTTGGAAAATTAAACTATCCGAATCTTTGCCATAGGAGCCAATATCTACATACAAAAAGTTATATTGTGAATCAGCAATTGCTAATAACACCACAGAAAAATAATGTTTGTAGTTGAAGTATAATGAACCACTTCTTCAAAAGAGTGTTTGCTCATTCGGAAGTAATTAAAAAACTTTGCTTCGTCATGAGACAAATCTTCATATAATAAGGAAAATGTCCCTTTTAACAACCTCGAACTCACCAGTGGGTGGACCCAATAATTTCTTTTTCTGTATTTTAAATACTTTAAGTACGAAAACACAACTCTTTGTCTTGAGTACGCTTCTAATTCTCGTGTCCTCAATGTTACAGCTCGCGTTCTCTAATTGTTCGCTCGTGTACACCACCTGTCTGTCACGTGAATTTCACAGAACAGCCAAAACCGCAACGGGATCGCCTCTCGTGTGAATTGAAGCCTGCGGCACCGATGCGAATTCACACCGGCACCGGATCGCTCGTGTGCACCGAGCCTAAGAGTTCCGTTAACGAAGTATTTGGAGACAGAAAAAATCGATTTTACTAGTGTTGTAGATTATGCAGAATCCACAGTGAATGCATTAAAGGAGGCAAAGGGAAAGGCAGACGAAGAATTTTCTGTAATTTTTGAAAATGTTGTAGACACATGCAAGAGAGAGGGTATACTAATAACCATCTCTAGAACAACGGCAAGGCAGACATGCAGAGAAAATGTTGAAAATGGTGGTCCCGAATATTACTATCGGAGGTCCTTGTTCATCCCTTTTGCTGACCACTATATTAGTCAGTTCACAGAAAGGTTCGTCTCCCACAAAGATGTTCTATCATCTTTTGATGTTTTAATTAACTCAAAAATGGAAAATAAAATCATTCAGGCATCATGTGCAACCCTTTTTGAGCAGTATGAGGGTGATCTGGTGCCATTCATTAAGTTTCTTTGATATATAAGTTGACTGGTTCATATAAAAGATTCCATCATTAGTTATTTAAATTGATTCCTAAGTAGTATTGAAGATTGCCTAAATTTTTCATCACGAAAAAGTCACTGAATTCTTTTTCAAATTTGTCCAGTAATATCTCAGTTGTTCCGGAAATAACTATATCATCCACATGGGCAGTGAAGTATATCTGGCCTTCTGTTTCCAGTCTTGAGTACAAGCATGGGTCATTTGGACTTCTTTGAAATCCACTTTCTAAGAGTACTTTATTGAGTTTTCTGTTCCACTCATTTGCTCCTTGTTTTAATCCATACAAATTCTTTATAAGTTTACAAACTTTGTCCTTATCGCCTTCAAATCCAGGTGGCTACTTCATGTATACTTCATGGCATATATCACCGTTCAGATACGCTGATTGTATATCATAATGGCGTACAGCCATTTTCTGCTTTCCTGCCATGGTCAGTAACAGTCTCAAAGTAGTTGGTTTTGCAAAACGTATAGCTAACTGGTTAATGTTGTGGAAAATAATCAACAAATATTAAAATAAAAACATTTTTATTAATAAAAGCATTGCTTAAGACCGTATTTATAAGAAAAACAAAATATATAAAATGTTAATACAATGATCAATATGTGGTTAATGCAATAAAAATCGAGAAATGCAAATAAAATGCTATATGTAAGCTACACAAGTGATTGTAAAACCTACACAAGTGATTTAAAAAGTGGAAATACTAATGATTACAATAAAATATAAATACAGAATGCACATGTAGGTTACTAACAAAATGCTGCTTGCAAACTATACACATGATTCTGGAACTTCGAATACTATATTTAAAAACACTATAAATATTCACAAAAGTTATACTAAAATTGGAAAACAGTAATGATCACCAAATAGATTTTCACCGAAGGAGCAGAAATGGGTTTCGCGCCTAAACGGCCGCGCCGAATAGTCCCATTTCGTTGCCGAGTCAGCTCCTTCAACCTAAAACCTGAATAAAAACAACATTTTTAGTTTCCCCTCCAGGCGCAAGAATAAATAAATTCTTGGGTGAACTCACCCTTGAGCAAGAAATGTAAAGTTGTCCGTGGGAGAAACAGGGCAATCTCAAATACACTCCGCAGTACTTAATGGACTGCCCCTGTGACTTGTTGATCGTGATCGAGAATGCAAGTCTCACTGGAAATTGCAATCTCTTAAAGTTAAAAGGGAGATCAGTCGGAATGAGTGGTATTCGTGGGAAAAAACTGTTTCACCCTCTCCCTTTCCTGTTAAGATTGTCGCTTCAATAACATTTCCCAGCATCTTCTTTACACACAGCCTTGTGCCATTGCAAAGTTTTGGCGGGTCGAGGTTCCGTAGTAAAATAATTGGAGATCCTACTTTAAGTAAAAGACGATGTGGTGGCAATCCAGCTGGATCAAGTGAGTTTAGGAACTCTGTTGGGAAATTGGCAACCTCATCGGCATATACTACGGTATCAATAGATTTGTATTTAGTGACTACGCCTGGTAACATGGAAAGTATGCGATTGTTTATTTCTTGTAAATCTTCATTTTTAGCAGCAAGAATGGCCCTCTCTCGCAACCACTTCAGATTGGGATAGTTTTGAAAAACAGCCGGATAGACTGCGTCGATTAGCCCTGCAACGGACGACACCAGATTACAAAAATCGGATGGTAAATTAATCTTGCCAGATGACTCCACTGCTATTCTACCTTCTCTTATCTTCAGTAGTTTTTTAGAGAAATTTTTAGCACTCTCATCCCCCAGATGTACTCTCATGTTTAGCTTTAGATTTATCTTTCTCACATGTCTCCACAAAAATGAATATTTTAAACATGCATGGATCTCATCGGCCAGTGTTGACTTTGGGATGACTGGCAGAGTTTGACGAAAGTCTCCACAGAGGAATACCAGAGCCCCTCCCATCAAGTTGTTATTTCCTCTCAGATCTCTCAGAGTGACGTCAAGCGCCTCGAGAGTTTTCTTGTGAGCCATGGTGCATTCATCCCATACTATTAATTTACATGTCTGAAGCACCTGCGCCCGACTGCGCGCTGCGACCACTTGCCTTTTTTATGCTGCAGGTAGGATTTTCCTGTCTAGCGATGTCAAGTGGCAACTTAAGTGCGGAATGGGCTGTTCTTCCTCCTTCTATTAATGTAGCAGCAATTCCTGAAGAGGCGATGGCAAGAGCAACTTCTCCCTGAGGCCTGATTTCGGCCAGAATTAAATTAGTTAAAAACGTTTTCCCTGTGCCCCCAGAAGCATCAAGAAAAATGATACCCCCTTGTTGTTTTGCTTCCCGATCCATGATTATTTGGTATGCATTTTTTTATCTTGATTTAAAAGTGGCTTCTTGTCCGCGACGTATGCACTCAGCTCTTCAACGTTGTAGTTTTTTCTCGTAAGTAATCTGCTTGAAGTACGTCTTTTCGATCTCGTAGTGGTGCAGGCAGGCCTAGTTGCAGTAAAGTTTTATTCGTCATGGCCACACATTTGTCCTCAAGAATAACCAAAGCCTTGTTGAAAATGTCCGAACCAAACGTAATTTCTAACGTCGGATTTTCCCTGCGGACTTTGACGAGTATATCCTCACTTAGGGCCTCCTTATATTTTTCCCATAAACTGTTTGGATTCGATAGACTACATGTAGTTAATATTATAGCAAACAGGTTTCTGATTTGCTCTGGGAGGGAGATCAATTCGGCTTCTCGCAATGTGTCATCCCAGTGGTGGTCTCCTTCCAGTAAACCCAACTTCTGGCAAGCATCTCTAAATGTCTGACATACTTCGCCGTTTACTGTTCTTAGTTTCGCGAAAGATCTTGGTCCTTGAATTGAGTGAAGAAGCATCCTAAGGAAATAGCATTCGTCGTTATTGAGGTGAACTGTGTATACTCGACTCAAGGCGTCACTTGCGACTGCATTGTGTCCAGGGACAGGCTGGCCATCTTTTCTTCTACAGAAAATGTTCCTCGATGCATTCCATGTGTAATATCCAGGTATCTCAGGATACAACAAAGTCCTTGCGAAAGGATCCTGCTGACACAGTTGAAAGAATGTGAAGTCGTGTTAAGGTCGTGTTTGGTGGCTGATGAACCACTGTAGGGGCGCTCTCTGTTGTAAAATAAACTCTCTGACCATTTTCTAAATGGACGCTAAGGTGAACCACAGTAGGGTGTCTTTCGTGAATTGGAAATCCTAGAATTCGCCAAACTGCCTCGTTACTGCTAATGTACCTTCCACACTGATACCGCATAACTTCATTGTTTGTTCTCTCGTTGCTTATTCCGAAAACAGCCATATAACTACCTTTTTTAATATATTTGCACACATATTTAATCGGTTTCACACTGTTACAGTACTCTACGTTGATGTGTGCCTGAAACATTTTTGACAGCAGTGGCGAAAATGGCACAACACATCTATTGTCAATTTCCATTTTTGTGTTGCTGCGTATCTTTAGTTTTGCGATGAACCCTCCATCTTCTGGAGCTCGCCGTCTATATAGAGGATAACCGTCCGTTCCGGTTTGTGTCTCTTTAATGAATTTCGTTGGGTATTTCTTGGTACACTTTCCGTCCTTCATAGAGGGAGAGTTGGGATTGAGATTTCCACATGGTCCGTGGATCATGCTTTTTGTTACCACTGCAAAAAGTTCAGGATCTTGTGCTGCGTCAGGCAACTCAGCAGATATAACTTCATCGATTTGTGTCGGCTGAATTTTGTCCGCCAACCAGATTAAATTGTGTGAGTGTGGCAGTCCTCGCTTTTGCCATTCAATCGTGTACATCCAGCATCTTGGCACTCCAAAGACATGGCCCTTTGTTATGACATCAGTTAGTTTCAACTGCTTCTGTTTAAATACTCTCGCAATGAAGTCGTGGCGCTCATTGGATAGTTGCCCATTGGAAAACAACTCTTTTATCTCTGTCCAAGTAGGATTGCAGGTGAAGGTGATAAATTAGTCTGGTCTCCCGTACATCCTCACGTACGTCATGGCATCTTTCGTGTATTCCTGCATGTGTCGGGGACTGCCTGTAAACGTAGCTGGTAGTATAACTAAAGCACCAAGGTTTTCAACGTTCCCATCATTTGCCACAGCATCTCTCAGGTGAATATATTCTTCAACTCTCAGTTTACGTTGATTTAGACGAATGTAAAGAAGACTCTCACTCTCAATTTTTGCGTACATATCAACGATGAATTGATGAACTAATTGTCTGCAGTTTAATATGTGGTTAGGTTCAGTATCTCGAACCATTAGTCTGTATGCATAGAAATCCATCGCTGATACTTTCTTGCTGGTTGTTTGACCTGTTGTTAGGTTGACTTGTCTCAGATTAAAATGATATCCATCTTCACCACTGAGGAATATCACTGGGTACTGTAGACCATCATAAGATCGATGTGTTTCTGAAATGCGCTGCAATGATTTGCCTCGTCGTTGAATTACGATGTCCCGTCTATCAAACTCATCGCCTGATGTTACCACCGCGACTTCATCTATCTGAGGAGCATTGAAGCGGCGCTCGCGTTCGCCTGCTGGCCTTCGGTCTGCTCTTATTACTACTTTATACTCATCCGTTGGCATACGTTCCAATGCTGTTTTAAACGTATTAATACGATCATTGTACTCATGAAACATCCTTTGTAAGTTTAACACTATCTGACGTCTTGTTCCTGAGATATGGGCCAGTGGCGTACGCAAGGGGGTTGATGGGGGTTATTAACCCCCCCCCCCCATTGGTTCTGATTACATATATTATTTAATTAGGTTTACGCTTTGCACTGATTGCTCAAAATTACTCTTTCATAGTAATAGTTCTGTCAAATTAGATCAAAATGGCGGCGAATCATGCATTAAATGAAGGGGTTGAGATTTTATCAGGAATGTGTAGGGGATGGTCCCCTGAGCAATGCCTAATAAAGGTCCCCTCGATTTCAGGTGCCGCGGGAAGTGGGGGGGTGTCCAGAGGTCACTTTTTGGCGTTTATCTCGATAACGGTGCGTCGCAAAGAAAAATGTCAGCCCAAAAATTAAAGCTTATAAAATTCCCTTCCTAATGGTATATCCATGTTTATACCCAAGTGTTACCGTTTTCGAGATATGAGCCGTTGAATATGAAAATTTTTCAAAAAAAGTGGTAGCGGTTCAGGTATCTCGTCAAACTTCCTCTTCTAACTCTTTCCTCTTCCATTTCTCAGAAAACTCGTGATAGAGAAAGTTGTAGAGGGAAAAATTTCATTCAAAAATGTATGTGTTATGCTAATTTATCTTCAAAAGGTAAATAGTTAGAGCGTTTTGAAGTTTAGGAGTTCTTTTCAACATTTTGCTTGTAAAATGCTCATCACTCAAGTTTCGTTTCCATGGTCTGTAACTCTCTTAATCACTTTGTATGCTGTTTAATTAGATACGTATAGTATTCATAACCCATATAAATAATAAATTATGTATACCTGTAAGTATAATGCCCATAATATACAGAAGAACACTCGTAGTACAAAGGAGGAAGTAAGAAAACAAACCAAAATGTATAAAAGTTGTTCATATAATCAAAAAATGGTTATCAAAAGTAAGTTCAAACAACAGTTAATTACATTAAATATATTATATACAATTTATGTCATCAACTGCTTTCCTATATATTAAAAGCCGTCAATCTGATACTTTGGAAAAAGTTTCAAACGAGTCAAAGTCTTCACTATCATTTTAGCTTCTGTAGAATGTCCGAATTTTCATGAACTGATTTCCCATAAAGGTGGCATCCCACTATAATGCCATGATCAAAGTCACTAAGCTCCTTTGACTTACTCATCGTCTCACAAACGCATAAATATAACCTGACATACCACTACCAATACTTTTGTAGCTTTCGGTTACACATCAAATTACGTCACCGGCTAGATCCACTTCTTTAGGGGGGTGTCCGGATACTTTTGGCCGGATAGTGTATAATGTATTATGGAATATTAATGAATTATATAAATTATTAAATTTACTTAATGGGGTCAGTACGAGCAAAGAACAATGAAAGGTACCTGTGGTGATTGAGATCATGCTCATTTGGCGGGGCCTGGAACATGAGCAGGAACATTGGTTCCTCAGCTCCAGCAATGTCTCCTGGTGAAGATTTGGAGTCATAAAACACTTTGGCGATGTTTGTTGTTTCATTGGCATACCGCTGGAAACATTGTACTACTGCTGCTTTGCTTTTACCATAAATCACTGACGTAGTGTCACATCCTGAGAAACTATGGATGCAGAGAATGTACTGGCTGAATGATAAGACCTGAAGATGTTGGGAAGAGTAGAGCCTGTCTTCTGTGTTGCCCCGTCCGGCCTTCATGAAAAACACATTCGTGTCTCGTGGGGTGAGTGCCACAAGTAAGACGAGCAGGTCTTACCTATCTACTATCACCACAGTTGAATGAGAGGTGTTTTGCCACTCACCTCTGACAATACTGCAGTCAGCATCTCCTTTGGCTGTAGTAGACTGTATACCTCTTGCATCCACGGCTTGAACTAACATAGTAATGAGCTTGGTTTTGTTCCTTTCATTGGAAAGGAAGTTTTCCTGATGAACAGCAGCCACCATGTTCTTATTGAAGTCAATATCCACTGATGTTTTACTTTATGCTCTCCGATGTTGTTCGTCTCTTTCCGTGGAGTTCGTGTCTTCATAACCATCAAAAACCACAGCTGAACTGCTGCCGTAATGGTTGATTATGTACGATACATATTGATCGCAGATGGAGGCGAAGGTGGTGTTGGTGTTCCACTTTACTCTATGAAGCAGGAAGTCGCCATCGATTACCGTGAAACTGTTCTTCACATTGATCAGTTGATTAAATTTTGGGAAATCATCAGACAGTGCTGACCTTTTGATTTTTCTCATTATCCCCTCGGCGAATAGAGACTTAGGGTATGGGACTAACTCGTACGTTAGCAACTCCTCTACATACCCTTCTTTCTTCTTGGTGATCAGAGTTCTTTGAAATTTCATCAGAGGCACTACCACCACTACCTCATCATTAAATTTGATCATATTGCTCATCGCAGATAAAGGAACGACTGAGTCCTTCTTGGATTGTTTCACTTCTGAGAAATTCATTCCAAACAAAAGTGCTCACTGTACGGGTTCCAAGGACTGCTAGCAGTTGACGTTACTTGTTCCAATCACTCCCGTTGAAAGTTACATCAAACAATTACGTTCAGCAAAAGGCGGGTGAGCAGCCAACCATTGAGTAAGCTTCCTCCTGTCTAGATCATCTGTGGTTATGCGTGATGCTCGAAACTCAACATGTTGTTCTCCTCTTGCAGTATGAACGCCACAAAACATCTCAAGTGAACTACATATTGCTGTAGCTGTGCTAGCTCCCCCCAACCCATTTCGCCAACACCGAATCACTAAAGCCTCGTCCACGTGTTAATTCTCCTTCACTCTTCCTGTCACACATGAGTGTCAACTCAATTGCCATGTCAGACCACACACCAGCCATTGGTGTTCCAGTTCTGTTGACAGTGAAGTATCCACGATCTATAAAATCCTGTTTAAGTTGAAGGTAGCGAGTTGTTAGTCCCAGCATGTGTTGTACATATAGGTGAGTACACTTTGCATAATGAAAATGGCCGCTGGCGTGGAAGTAAGGTATCATCAGTTGGGCACATGTGATGTGATCTTCCCAGTTGCGCTGTGCTGCAATAAATTTTTTCATCAACACCACCATTTCAAAGTACTGGACCCAGAAAGCTGCTGTTGGCCCATAACCTTTGAGACGCGACAATTCGTTGCTCAATTTCCACTGAATGCTGGCAAGGGAGGTATTTGTGGAAATGTGTTGTGGAGTAATTTCTACTGAGGTCAGAAGTAACTGAACTACTTCTTCTTTTTCATATGGTGTGGTATCTAAATTTTCCAAAATGATCTGAGTTAAAGTGACACTTTTATACATTTTGGTTTGTTTTCTTACTTCCTCCTTTGTACTACAAGCGATCTTCTGTATATTATGAGATATACATTATACGTACAGGTATACATAATTTATTATTTATATGGGTTATGAATACTATACGTATCTAATTAAACAGCATACAAAGTGATTAAGAGAGTTACTGACCTTGGAAACGAAACTTGAGTGACGAGCATTTTACTAGCAAAATGTTGAAAAGTACCCCTAAACTTCAATACGCTCTAACTATATACCTTGTGAAGATAAATTAGCATAACTATACATTTTTGAAGGAAATATTTCGCTCTACAACTTTCTATATCACGAGTTTTCTGAGAAATGGAAGGGGAAAGAGTTAGAAGAGGAAGTTTGACGAGATACCTGAACCGCTACCACTTTTTTTGAAAACATTTCATATTCAACGGCTCATATCTCGAAAACGGCTCTAAGTTAGCACCTATCCTTTTTAATATTTTTATTAATGATATTCCTAACTCTCCATTCACTACACTAGCCATGTTTGCGGATGACACGGCAATACTAGTTAAGCATCAAAATGTTAAATATATGCACAAGTTCCTACAGAGACATATTGGAATTCTTGAACGATGGTTCGAACGGTGGAGGCTCAAGTTAAATCCTTCAAAATCTAAAGCTTTTTTCAGTTACAATAGAATTCCACCTCCTCCGGTCACAGTATGCGATCAACTGGTTCACTTTGAGAGAGAGGGCAAATACCTAGGAATTTACCTCGATAGTCGACTGACGTGGAAGAAAAATATTGAACATAACATTAGAAAATTTTTTAAAGCCCGTAAGGATATCAGTATGCGGTCACAGTATGCGATCAACTGGTTCACTTTGAGAGAGAGGGCAAATACCTAGGAATTTACCTCAATAGTCGACTGACGTGGAAGAAAAATATTGAACATAACATTAGAAAATTTTTTAAAGCCCGTAAGGATATCTCCCACCTGCTGCACCAGAATCAAAAGGGTTTAGATAACAAAGTACTCTTGTATAAAACCGTACTGCGTCCCATCCTGTTGTACGCCATTCCTGTTTGGGGCTCAGCGGCTGACACCCATATGCAGCGATTGCAGACAATTCAAAATAAACACTCCGCGGTATTAGGAAGGCGCCCTGGTACCTTAAAAACGTACTTATTCACAGGGATCTGAGAATCGAACCCATACGGAAACACATTAAAGATCTCGCATCTAACTTCTACAATAGATTATATTCAATAGACAACGAAGAAATAGCTAACCTCCCCGACTACGACCCAAAGGAATGCTATAGGCGTCCTAAGGCCACTTTGATTATTCACCCTGGTCTCCTTCCCCTTTCTTAACTCTCCCTTCAACCTCTTCTAAATTTTAATTTACATTTGCCGTTGCTTCTGGTTCTGACCTGCGTTTTTTTGATGGATCGACCTCAAGACTATCCTTACTAATTTTTGCTTAATCGTCTGCTACCGTAATTTTTTTTAATAAAACCTGCCACATTATTTACTTATTTATTTTTTGCTAGTATTAGTATTATTTATTGTTATTTATTTATTTATTATTATTATTATTATTTTTATTATTATTATTATTATTCTAAATTTCAATTCAACACATTTCTTTTAATCCTGAGAACTGAAATATAGCCACAAAAAATTATCCATACCGAGGATATGGAGCCCTGCTCTCTGGTGCCTCGTTAATGTACCATGTCTATGTCTATGTCTACGGTAACACTTGGGTACAAACATGAATATACCATTTGGAAGGGAATTTTATAAGCTTTAATGTTTGGGTTTGACAATTTTCTGTGCCACACCCTGTTTTCGAGATAAACGCCGAAAACTGAAAAAAGTGACCTTTGAACCCCCACCCCACCCCCGCGGCGCCTGAAATCGAGGGGACTTTATTAGGAGTTGTTCAGGGGACCAACCCCTAGACATTCCTGAAAAAATCTCAACCCCTTCATTTAATGCTAAATGAAAACCTAATTTGACTGGACTATAACACCCCCCTTTGAAAATTTCTGCGTACGCTACTGGTATGGGCGCACCTCTAGTCAGTTTCCATTTGTTCGTTTCCGATAAAATATAGCTGTAGAAATTTTGGAGGTTGATCTGGCAGCGGAAGTAACGATCCCGCCTTATGGTAAATCTGTCCTTGCACCGTGAATGTCGATGGAAATCCGGGCTGTTGAACAACTGATGCGGCACAGAACGATGTCATTTGGAAACATGAGTTGTATTTTCGGATGTTACTAAGAAAATGCCTTGACTCTGCTGTATCTCCTGATGTATAAACCAAAATTCATGTTGGTTCAATCTGGCAGAGTTTCACTTTCCCATTTATGCAGCAAATACCAGGAGACTCTGATTAAAACTTTTTGGCTTGACAGTAACTACAAACCATTTCCATTTTTCCGATGGTAACACTTGCATGCTGCGAGTAATCTTTATGTGGATCACAGTGGAAACCTTCCAATGCTAAGTTAAAATATTGCGCAGTCCGGGATCGTCTGGTTCTATGTCTCATTTCCTGTACACGTGTCCAACGCTTCTGTACAGTCTCTGAAGCTCTAGAAGTAGCAGATCTCTATTTCTTATCCTGAAGTCGGGCCTCACGCTGCTGTACTGTCTTTGAAGCTCTAGATGTAGCAGCTCTCTCTCTGATATCCTGAAGTCGGGCTTCACGCTGCTGTACAGACTCTGAAGAGATGTACAGCAGCTCTAGAAGTAGCAGATCTCTCTTTCTTATCCTGAAGTCGGGCCTCACGCTGCTGTACTGTCTTTGAAACTCTAGATGTAGCAGCTCTCTCTCTGATATCCTGAAGTCAGGCTTCACGCTGCTGTACAGACTCTGAAGAGATGTACAGCAGCTCTAGAAGTAGCAGATCTCTATTTCTTATCCTGAAGTCGGGCCTCACGCTGCTGTACTGTCTTTGAAACTCTAGATGTAGCAGCTCTCTCTCTGATATCCTGAAGTCGGGCTTCACGCTGCTGTACAGACTTTGAAGCTCTAGATGTAGCAGATCTCTCTTTCTTATCCTGAAGTCGGGCCTCACGCTGCTGTACTGTCTTTGAAGCTCTAGATGTAGCAGCTCTCTCTCTGATATCCTGAAGTTGGGCTTCACGCTGCTGTACAGACTCTGAAGCTCTAGATGTAGTAGATCTCTCTTTCTTATCGTGAAGTCGGGCCTCACGTTCTTGTACTGTCTCTGAAGCTCTAGATGTAGCAGCTCTCTCGCGCAGCGTCGAATATACTAATTTGTTAAGAGGATATCCTGCGGGCAATGGTACAGTATTACATATCGAGAAAAAAGCGTTTAAAATTTTTACGGCTACTTCGACAAAATACTATGAAATGAATATATGTAATACAATATAAATAATTATACCCACAATTGTGGGAAAAAATATTTTAATTCATGCTCTAATAAAAAACAGCGTATTGTAGGAAATGATAAAAATTTTGGTATAGGTTTAAGGTTAAAAATTACATGAAAAAATAGAAAATTGTTAAGAGGATATCCTGCGGGCAATGCTACAATATTACATATGGAGAAAAAAGACTTTAAAATTTTTACATCTTAGACAAAATAATGAAAAAAAATATGAAATACAAAATAAATAATTGTATCAATAATTATAGGAATAAAATATTTTAATTCATGCCCTAATAAACAACAACGTAGGAAATGATAAAAATTTTGGTATAGGTTTAAGATAAAAACCTTCGTGAAAAGATATTAATTTGTTAAGAGGATATCCTGCGGGCAATGCTACAATATCACATATGGAGAAAAACGCGTTTAAAATTCCTAAAGGCAACTTAGACAAAATATCATGAAATGAATATATGACATAAATAATTATGCCCCAAATTGGGGAAAAAAATATTTTAATTCATGCCTTAATAAAAAACAACGTATTGTAGGAAATTATAAAAATTTTGGTATAGGTTTAAGGTTAAAAATCACATGAAAAAATAGTAAATAGTTAAGAGGATATCCTGCGGGCAATGCTAAAATATCACATGGAGAAAAACGCGTTTAAAATTTTTACATCTTAGGCAAAATAATGAAAAAAATATATGAAATACAATATAAATAATTATACCAATAATTATAGGAATAAAATATTTTAATTCATGCCCTAATAAAAAACAGCGTATTGTAGGTAATGATAACAATTTTGGTATAGATTTAAGGTTAAAAATTACATGAAAAAATAGTAAATTGTTAAGAGGATATCCTGCGGGCAATGCTACAATATTACATATGGAGAAAAAAGCGTTTAAAATTTTTACATCTTATACAAAATAAAGAAAAAAATATATGAAATACAAAATAAATAATTATACCAATAATTATACGAATAAAATATTTTAATTCATGCCCTAATAAACAACAACGTAGGAAATGATAAAAATTTTGGTATAGGTTTAAGATAAAGAACTTTGTGAAAAGATATTAATTTGTTAAGAAGATATCCTACGGGCAATGCTACAATATCACACATGGAGAAAAACACGTTTAAAATTTCTACGGCAACTTAGATAAAATATCATGAAATGAATATATAACATACATAAATAATTATACCCCAAATTGGGGAAAAATATTTTAATTCATGCCCTAATAAAAAACAACGTATTGTAGGAAATGATAAAAATTTTGGTATAAAAATTTGGGTGGAAATCTCGAACTGTCAACTGGACTCTTCCCACCACAAGAGTCTACAAGAAGAGGAAAAGGGAAATACGATTTTTTTTCTTAGTACATAGCAGCCTTAACATGAAGAATCACTAAGCTATAATATGCTGCCATCAGCACTTTCAGCTGTTGTGGCCGTATAACGAAACATTGCGGGCCGTAAATCGAAAAAGTGCCATAATTAAAAAAAATCCCGTTATAGCGAAATGCCGTATAGCGAGGTATATGCGTATTAATTATTCTCATTTTGCATGTAAAAATATTGAAAATAAAAATAAAAAAAGAAAAGAAAAGAAAAAACGAGTTTGAATGTCCCGTCAGTAGTAAAAATTTGTGAATGACTTACAGACTAATTCAAATGATTTTTCGCCTAAAGTAAATTGGAAAGAGACTCGGAATAAGAGGAAATCGAAGTTACAATCGAAAAGAGCTTTCACAGAAAATTAGCTTCAAAGGTAAACAGAATTTTCACCTCAAAATCTGTGTTTGACTTTTCTTCCTGAGAGTGGCAATAAATCTTCGCCGAGAATGATGGGCTTTTGGGGGGGAAACAAAAGGTAAATACATGCAGGAAACTAACAGGAAGGAAAGCGCTGGAAGGGGCAAACAAAAGATACAGGGGAGACTATAAATAAAATCTGTCTCCGGAGAATAAAAGAGCAACATTTGACAGGCCTTCTTTGTTTGGATTTTGCAGCATTTTGATTTTTTTCTGCGTGAGTAATAAAACTTCTGATTTTCTTTCTAACTCTAAATTCTAATGATATTTCATAATACAGTTTCAATGTAGCTTAACCTGAATATATTCTAATAAAAATTTAAAATTTAGAGTCTTAAGAGGATGGTGGACCTTTCAAAGCGATTTTTGAAATTTTTACCTCAGAGATATGAAATTTTGTATATATATATATATATACATTCACTAGCTGAAAACCCGCACTTCTCTACGGAGTACATTCATATTAAATACAAAGGTCAATGTATGCAATTAATGCCATATATATATATGTATATATATATATATATATATATATATAATAAATACGATGATCAATGCATACAATTAATGTTAAAAAAAATTAATTTATAAGAAAATCGTAAGGGATAACAGACAAAATTTATTTTTATAGACAAACTAATGTAGAAGAAAATATTCAAATTAAATGTAATAGGACATACTTAAGAATATAGTACAGTTTATGTAGTACAGTTTGATGAACATATCTTTCACTGTATTTTAAAATTTTTTTGGATAATGTCCAATCGTCTGCAGTATTAGCAAGAAAAAAAATGATTTTTTTTGTCGATTTCGTTGTTATGCACGTGACGATAAATTTATTTAAAATACCAGAAAAAGAAATCACGTGATCGACATTTAATAAATTAAAGTCTAAAAATGAATCGTTAAAAATTCACCAAGAATCAGAAAATGGAGGCAAATATTCAATAAAAGATTTCACCTTAAAGGAATTCCTAGGATCTTCCTCGGGATATAAACTTTATAACCCTGAAATTACCATTTTAAATGTAAACTTAAAAAAAGTTACCAAAACAGCCTAAAAATTTAACTTTAAAAAATCAAAGTAGAACTTTTCAAAAATCTTTCTCAGTGCACCCCTACACTATAAGAAGAATCTCCATGCAAAATTTCAGCCCAGCGGTTTGGTCTGTGCGTTGTATGTCAGTCAGTCAGTCAGTTACGGAACTGTTTTATATATATAGATTAAAGTATAACAATATTAAACCCCTTATAAAATTTATAATTTTTTAAAAAATTTTATAATTAAAAAATTGAAATTAAATTACCTTTTTTTAAATGTTCGTTGCGACTCAATTTCTAACTCTCCCCCCCCCCCACTTAATTTTATCTTTTATGTTGCTTATAAATACATTTTGAACAGAGTTATGTATTTTTTTTTGTACTTTCCTTCAATAGTTAATTTTTAGGAAATATTTTTGTGCTTGTACTCTGAATTTTCGTGAAATTTTTGTACTTTTCTACACTTAAACTTGAGTGATAATCTGAATGACTTCGAATCCTAAAATAGATACATGACTTTATTTTCATGTACTATTACAGGAGTCTTTATTATACATCTCATAAAATCTGGTCAAAAATTATGACTCGAGGAGCATTTTAAAGACATGCAAATCTGGAAATTTCTCATTTTGAGAAAAAGCCGTTTACAAGATGTTTTTTCACCTACCTTTAATACTTACTTTTCTAGCACCGCCAAGTATTAATTTCACTTTTCACTACATATTTTAAATGCATTTCATTCCAATATTTACATGTTTAAAAAAAAATACAACCCCCCCAAAAAATTCCAATTTTTGTTCGATTTTTGGTAATTTGAAAGTCCACCATCCCCTTAAATGGAAAAAGGGTACTTCAAACTCGATTTTTAGAATTTCAATATTTTACTCAATATACCGCATGAGTACCTATACTAATAAAGGGACAAGTCGATGTCGAGAGATCACGTGACCGTAACTCATCCGGGCGGGCCACTCCTCGAAAAAAAATGGCTGACAAATATACAGGAAAATCGGTGTATTTTTTTTCTCATGAAAGTACATAAATGTTACATGTTTGGAAAGAGCTTCGAAAACTGATAATTTTTTCTGCGTACACTTATTCTGTTAATTCAATAGTTTTAGAGATATTTTCATTCTAAAATCACTCACTGCTGAGAAACCAAATCATCTGGAGCAGTGGTGCTGCCATCTGTCGGCAGCGACGAGAATGAAAATTGAAAGGAATTTATTCACTTGAATTTAATACATTTGTAGGCTTTTTTTTTTCTTTTGTGGGGCCCGAAGTACATAAATATGTTACACGGATGGCTTGAGCGTAGCTAGGCGAAGCCCGGCTAGTATCTAATATTATTTTTTCGCTCTATTGAATTCACTTAGAAATCACAAATAAGTGTTTTGTGGAAGAGCAAGACCTGTTTTTCAAAAAATTCTTCGAAAATGCTGGAATTTTTCAAAATGTTTCTCGCGCATTCATTTTTTTTCCAGATTTCTTCCAAATTTCACAGGATTGTTATTAACTGAAGTGTTTGTCATAAAACTGCACATAGTTCTTTGAAACCTCGAATATTTTTCAGATCAAAAAATGTAGTAAAAGCATGCAAAATATAATAAAACAACAGGCAGAATTAAAACAAAAAAAGTTTTGTAAGTCTTTAAATTCCTCAAAAAAAAAATATATATATATACAAAATTATGTTTATAAACATATGGTAAACTTATATTAAAAAAATTGAGGGTTTTTAAAATGTTATGGAGCGCGCATGGAACATTTTGAGTGATGTTAGAATTTTTGAAAAATTTTGAAAAGCAGGCATTATTCTGCCAAAAATCATTGTTTTGAATTCTAAGGATGTTCCATGTAGTGAAGAAGAATGTTAGTTATTCTCATTTTGTATAAGGGGTCATACGACTGTTAAACCGTCAAAAAAAATCAATTTTTTTGAAAAAAAATATTTATGAAAGATTAACTTTTTCTGACTATTTTAAGATAATTCTCTTGAAAAAATTCCCATAATTACGGAAGTTATGAATAAAAGCGTGTCAGATGTTTAATGTAAACAGATTTAAAGGGCAATACTTCAAAGGGATTTATCTCAAAATGTGTTTTTTTCACATAACGCACTTGTTATCTATAGAACTATTTCGTATTTTTGCATGAAATTTTCACAGATAGTTAGGGCCGGATTTTCCTATAGGCTAACTAGGCTTCAGCCTACGGCTTCAAGATCAAGAGGGACCTACATTCAAATTGTTAGCAAAATTAAAATTACACTATTCTAAAAACAGTGAACACTAAAACACTGGACCGAAAATAAGGAGAAATTCTACGCATATTCGTTTTAATGTATACTTGGATTGAATCAGTTCTTAAATAATATAACTATTAACATAAAATTTAATATGATATAAAATTTGATATTTTCTTTTTTGTGATCTGGATTTTGTTTGAATAAAGTTCAATTTTTGGTTTAGTTTACTTAAAATTCATAATAATTCATACTTAAACTTTAAATGCGAATTATTATGAAATAAATTTATCTGAATTGAATTTGGTTTAATCTTCAATGTAGTGAATATATATATGTTAGTACCAGTAACAACATGTTTCATTTAATATATTGATATATATCACAGTAATGATGTATTTTATTACCTCTCATGTAATTTACAAATTTAAAAATGAGAGGTGAAAGGGCCTCATAAGTGAAATAGCCTAGGGCCTCTTTTCATCTAAATCCGGCCCTGCAGATAGTACATATTATCATTTGCTTGAAACTGAACCTAAATTCGTTTACAGATCTCTAGAGAATGCATTTTTCATGCATAGATAAAATTTAATTTATTAAGAAAAAAATGCACTTTTTTCAGTTTCATAGTAAAAATAGAAATATACCTTAAATATATACAAATTTAGGTTCAAATTAAACTTTAGTTTCTGCAGTATCTGTTAAAAGCACAAATTTTGTCTTAAACTCAATTTTTCTTGGAGTATTTATGTGCGTTAGCTTTGATATCACTTTTGCCCAAAGCAAACTGCTTATTATTTATGACTACCCAACAAACACAGAAGCATCGGGCCGGGGTCGGAAGGTTCCGGCCAGCCGATTTCACCACTGCCGGGCCGGCGCATTAGGTCAGTATCGTTTCCGTCACGGCTGTGTCCTCTCGCCCGCGACTACCCCGTCGACTGCCGGGCCGCTTCCGGTAGGATTCGAGCCATCGTTCATCCGACTACGAACCGTTAGGCAGCCGCGATTAAGCCATCGATGCGGACAGATAGCCGGAACGTAACCGGAGGTTGACGGGCCGGTTACGGGAGCAATAATTGGTGTCGACATACCGTCATCTACCCATCTCGTAAACAGCAATGTGCCGTAGGTCCGGGCATCATGCCAGCATTCTACCAGAATCGGACCGCCGGCATTTTTTCTAAGTTTTACGTAGGACCCTTTTGTTTATATGCTTTTTATTATTATTTATTTCATTGACGATTAACCTCTGATATCAACCCTTTCACTTTTATTATTTTTTTTGCCTTCATATTTCTAGCATTTTTTCCAGTTTTGCCTTATGTATTTTTAGGTATTACCAAATACTGATCTTTGTTATTACCTAAAAATTTGTATATGAATCGCTAGTTTACTTGTTAGAACAAAACCTCATTTTGCATTAAGATACATTTACCCAAATTTGAAAGTTAAGATAACATTAATACCAACCATTAAAGCTAAATCATCTTTCCACTCGATCTAAGGTTACAGTTTGTTTTTTTTAAATTTAGAATGAGATTATAGTACGTAAAACAGTACTACTTTAATAATTAACCCAAAAAATTTGTACTTCCCCAGTATAAAATTTATTAACATAATTTGATAAATTTATAAACATAAATTTGATACATTCTTCTAACCTGAGTAATGTGTAGTGTGTAATGATGAAGCCCATCTTTGTGAGCTTGTGAAAACTTGCTCAGAATTTATTTAAATTATTTTTTGGTGTAGAGTTAATAAATGCTCTACAGATAAGAAAATTATTTTTTGCATAGTTTTGTGAATTAAAGAGTAATTCATTAAATTCTTATGTCATTTTAAAAAAATATTTTCTTTTCTATTATATTGGACTTAATATCCAACACTTGATAGTACTATTTTTGAGAAATAGTACTATGATAGTAATATCTTCTATTGTAATTTTGAGAAAAATTATACACACACATGTTTTTAAGGCGTCAGCCTACGTTCGGAGCACTTTTTTTTAGAAAAACAAAAAACTTATTAGATATCCAAATTTTTAGTTTAAATGTGATATAAAATTATAATAACAGGTATTATTTTTACCAAATTTTCATAAAATTTCAAGAAATAGGTCATTTTGAAGAAAAATTAAGCAAAATTCTTCAATTACGTTAACAGCCATATTTTCAGTTTGACTGCATATACATCAATTTCCTTGATACAGTATGTTTATATGATACTTATGAGTGAACAGAACTAAAAATATAATGATATTCTTAACACTTACTGAAAAAAGGGAAATTGCATATTAAACGACATATTTTTTTCAAAGTCGTCCCATTATATTGTATACAAACACTTGTAAAATCAACAAATTTACAGATAGAGATTAACATTTTGTTTGAGTCACAGTAAGAAGTGTGTAAAAAAAGTAGAAAAAATTTTAGGTAAATATCTTGAGTACATTTTCAGAAAACAGTGGAAACGTACATAAAAATAACAAAATATTCATTTTGCAGAAAACGCATTTAAAGTTTTTACTCATACAGCAAGCAGAGTTTTACTTACTTTTGAAAGTTAAAATTCACCGCATTTATACATCAGACCTTCATTAAGTTCACATTTTACTAATTTTGATTTTCTAGCTGCTCGTTTTTTTTTCCTGACCACTTTTGCAGTTGGTAGCGATTTACGTAAAGAGTTTTGAATTCTCATGTTATCTATTTCAAAGTAATTAACAATAATTTCTGGGGAAATTTTAACACCTAATATGTCGAATACACGCAATAGACCCCCATAACCAGAATTAAATAGCAAAACTGCTATATAAGATCCAAGTAACAGGGTCTGTAGTCCAACAAAGGTTTCTTTTGGCAATAAAGTCCATAACACACTGTTAAAACTCTCATTCTGATTTTGAGTCATGCCATGTAAACACTTTGACAGTAATTTCTGATCACATAAACTCATGTAGACTGGTTTTATAACTTTTATAACAGAATCTGGTAATCCAGTTGATTTATCAGAAATTTGTTGACCAGCATGTAGCGCTCTTTTATATTTGCACCAACTGTCTGGTCCAACTGGGCACTGTCCATGCATTTCGTTGTTCTTGGAGCAACAGTGAAAAAAAGCTGCAATGACTGAAGTCTGCATATTCAATAAATTTCCGACATTGCTGCGGATGGCTATTCCATAGTAATTTTGAAGTTTATCTATGAATTTGTCGGTTAATTTTCCTTTTCCTCCTAAACCTTTTTTATCTTTTTTTAATTTCCTCAAACGGGAACCAACTCGCTTTTGGACATGTCCAATGCATTCTAATTTTTTAACTGAATCTTTTCCGTATATATCTTTAACTCCCATGTAGCCTTTTGAATCACCATCACCGTAGTATTCTATATAACGTAGATCTCGACATTTGACCGATCGCTCAAATATGCGGTAAGCGCCCACAACTTCCATGCTTCCTGAAGAACCCTGGTGATTGCGGCATAAGTGATCCACACTCGAGTCACGACCTCTGTCACAAATATAACAGTACTGTGACATGACTTCTATGTCTAATATTTTTCCCGTGTCAATGGAAATGACAGATACACAACCATTTAGTGAATTGTAACCCCGACGCTGCCATGTTCCGTCCACTGACACTCCGCAATCATTGCTATTTTTTAATTCTCTAACTTCTTTAGAGGCTTCATTCATGTTTTGATCACATGCGGATTTCACAGTTTTCAATAGCTTGTTTTCGTGTTGTCTAAACGCTGCTTTTGAAATGCAAGGCAAGTTCAAAGTAAATAGCAGTTTTTTTCCTGCAGTATACCCTTTTCCAATCAGCCTCAATCCAAGTACCAAAAAAGAGTTCAGTAAATATTTATTATTTGCTTTTGGAGTTGATGTAAATCCAATTGTATATCCACAGTTACACACTAAGGAAAAGTTTGAGCAAAGCCCAAATTTGGAATCTTCATTTAGTTGCATGCCAGTTCCAAAACATTCAGGACAACACAGAATAGAAAACACATGAATTAATGTTGATATATCAAAAATTCTGTTTCCTTTGATTTCATTAACATTATCCGGTTCTAAAGGCACATTATCACTCACTCTGTTTAATTTCGATGAGCTTGCAGTATCCACATCATCTTTTAATTTCGATGAGCTTGCAGTAGCATTATCATCAACTTTCTTTGAAATCGTGTAACGATTGCCGTGGAAAGATCGTTTTTTCGATCTCTTCGATCTTACTTTTGGCATTTTAAAGAAATATATTACGGTTTAAAAGAAAGATAAACACAAAAATAATAATATAAAGCGAAAGAAACTATCGAATTTGAGACACTCACAAAGAAATGCAACTACTGAAAACGAATCGTGAAATAGCGTGCTTCAAATGTAAACAAGCTTCTCTGAATGTCGTTTGTTGCCACTAAATTAAAAACTAATTGTTGCTATATAAAAATTAATTAATTACAATTGCAAAAAAGAAAATTTTAATTAAAATAGAGAAAGAAAACAGTGCATAGTTACGATGTTTACCTTTTTACAGCCCTTTAAATGCTACTTCCGGTTTCTTCAAATTTAACTTCCGGTTATTTAACTCGTCATAACTCCGCTTCTAACCATCGTACAAACAAAAGGAAATATGTTTTGTAATCTTAAAAGATTGCTCTTTCATATGAAGTAATAAAACAAAAATCGAAATTTTACTCGAAAATGGGTTTTTTAACGTAGGCTGACGCCTTAAATACAGAAAAGAGCTGGTTTAAAGTAAAAATAGTTTATTTAGAAAGTACATAGCACATTTACACAATTTTTTTCTATATTTTCTACAAAACAGGATCCTTTCGCTGTACCTCTGGCTCCATCTTTACAGCATCTAGGGAAAAAAAAGAAAGAAAATCAGTTCATAAATTTATGTGAAAGGAAAATGACTCCCATCCCCAGATATAATTTATGAATCAAAAGAATTTATTTAAATTATTTTTCTATGTAGAGTTAGTAAATGCTCTGCAGATAAGAAAATTATTTTTTGCATAGTTTTGTACATTAAAGGGTAATTTATTGTTGTAAAAATAGTTGATTGTTGAAAGTAGTTGAAAAATTCATTGTTGATAAAGTAGAATTAAATAAATCCAATTAGGAAATATAAATTCTGAGACAGGGGTTTAAAAAAACTTGATACAAAACAGCACCCAACACATGAGTGCAGTTTTAAATCTGTTGTCATTTTATTGATAACTACTTCCAAGAAGTAAATTCCTACCACATTTTTTTTGTAAAACCAATTACATACTGTGAAAACTACATCATGTAAAAAATATTTACTTGATTAAATAAATATACTAATAGAAAATAGTTATAAAATATTTGTTAAAGAGTATTCCCCTTTTCACTAAATTTCTCTCTGTACAGTAGAAAATCCAACCATGTCGATTAATTTGTTATTATAGATATAAATAAAATAGGGTAGATTGCCTTGATAAGAGTACAATTAAGTTTTTAATGTTGAGCATAATTTCAGCTCAACGTTGAAAGCTGAATCAGAGACTTGTCTATAATGACACCAAAATTTCCTCTTCACTATTGACAATAATGCTGTTGAAAGTAGAGAAACACAAGAATAAAGATTGAATGCTAAGTAAAACATTAGCATACAAAATCTTAAATTTCTAAATTTGATTACAACATGCCATAGAGAGCATTAATACAGATGCTGGGTCAGATTTAGAAATTTAAGATTTTATATAGTATTCAATCTTCATTCTTGTGTTTCTTTACTTTCAACGTGAGAGTGATTCTCGATAGTGAAAAGAAAATTTTGTTGTCATCTCAAGTCTCTCAGTCAGCTTTCAATTATTGTACTCTATCAAGGCATTCTAATCTATTTTATTTATATCTGTAATAACTAATCATTTAATTGACAGGATTGAATGTCTTACTGTACTGAGAAATTTAGTGAAAAGGGTGAATACTCTTTAACAACTAATCTATTACTATAATAATGAATAAAGTAAAACTTTATTATATGATGTAGCTTTCACAGTAATTGGTTTTACAAAAATTGTGGTAGAAAGTAATTTGGGATACTAACTTCTGCATAGTATTTTAATAGAGCATATCTTTTGTTACTTAATTGTCAAATTATGGTGGGGATCTGTGTATAAAATATTTTTTTATTTGTGAGCAGCTGTTATTAGGGATAACCACAGTAAAAAATTATTCAAAATATACTATTTAGATTCAGTAATTATTAACAATTGTTATGATATATTGTTTGATTAGTCTAGGTTAATTTGAAAAATGAGGTGGGTAATATTGACTAGCTGTCAATGTTGAGTGAAATGGCATAGATTATATTATAAAGCGTGAAAAAACACTTAGACTTTTTGAACCAAGCTTCTAACCCAAATTTAAGTTTTTAAAAAAATATTTTGCTAATGAGAGTATTTTCACAGATCTTAACAATGGAATAGAAAACCCGTATAGTCAACAAATTCATGGATAAACGATTCAGTTCTAAAAGCAAAAAGCCTGGTTTCTGTATACTGTTGTAACATGATTATTATAAAAGTATACAGAAACCAGGCCTTTTGCTTTTAGGGCTGCATCTTTTATCCATGACTTAGTTGACAATACAGGTGTTATGTTCCATTCCTTAGATCCATGAAAATATTTCCAATTTTAAAAGTTTCATTAAATTTTTTTTTAAATTTTGGTTAGAAGTTCGGTTTGAAAAGTTAAAAGTATTTTATTGCACTTTGTAAAATAATCTATGCTACTGCACTCAACATTGACAGCCAGTCAATCTTTGTATGCTTGCATCATTTTTCAACTTAACTTAGATAAACCAAATAATACACCATAAAAAAACCTACACACTTGCAAACATAACCTTATTATAGTCAACAATTATTTAATAATTAACTGAACCTAAATAATATATTTTGGAATATTTTTTTACTGCCCTTATCCTTACACTTTATAATAACAGCTGCTCACAAAAATATATTTTATGTGACAGATCTCCACCAAAATTTGACAATGAAATAATAAAATTAAATACTAGGCAGAAGTTAGTATTCCAAATGACATTCAACTACCTATTAGCTCATCAACGAATAATCTAATACATCTAAAAGCAATATTATTATTATTATTACTTCTGTAAGGAATTATGAATGAACCTCTAACTACTTCTCATGAAATTCTGATAATTAAATTAAAAAATTTTTAACATTAACTATCAAGAGTAAAATAACCCTTGGCATTTTATATCTTTATAATATAAAAATATAAAATTTTTTTTGGTAAGCAGTTATGATAAAAGACTTTCACAAGAGTCACGGTTAACTGAAGTCCCTGAACTGCACTTTCAGACATACCTAATACTTTAATAACATGCTTGCCAGTTAAAAATATAATGAATAAAGGAAATCAATATCAATCCACAAATTACTGCAACCAAAGTTTATGAAAATGTTCGGATTAGCGTATAAAATATACAAAGAGAAATTTGAAAATTTGAGTTGTTTATTAATTAAGAATTATGTAATAAAAATATTTTTTATGGTTTTTCATAGAAAAATTCAAATTTAAGTACAAAAAATAAATTTTAAAAAAATATATTATCAACTTTGTGATTTTGCCCACAAGTTCACTGCTGAAAAAAATAAAGGATATCTAGAGAATAAAAAAAAAATGGGTTCAGTGAGGTTAAAATGAACTTACAGATTATGAATCGAGCACACTGCCAAGTGAGTTGTGGAATCTTTTCATGGAAATCACAATGTAAAGATGGATTCCAGTTTCAGAATTCTGTAAAGAAACCAATATTTTCTTACAATGCCATAATAAAAATTAGAGTGATTTGTGACACCAAGAAGCATTGAAAAGCAGAGTTCATTATTTATTTATTTATTTTACAAATGCCACACACTACCAAAAATAGCACCTATGCAATCAGTGCACGTGCTCTCCAATACTTCTCAACAAGATCAGTAAAACATTTTAGTGCAGAGCACTCGTCTATTTGCTTATCAGTGAAATAAAAAAGGTAGTATGACCCCCTTACATGTATACTTTGGACCATAGGCGTAGCGTGCTTCTAACATTTGGGACGGATACAAATTGAATTCAGCTAGGGCCCTTCTCAGCGCATTGACTACCGATCAATCCTTAAAATTTGAAATATGATTTTTTGAAATTGAGTAACAATAGAATTGATGTTTGAGTAGTATTCAAAAAGTTATACAATGAGAAAAATAAATGTAATATAAATAAAAGAAGAAAAAAAATGTAGCATGCTTCTAACATTTGGGACGGATACAAATTGAATTCAGCTAGGGCCCTTCTCAGCGCATTGACTACCGATCGATCCTTAAAATTTGAAATATGATTTTTTGAAATTGAGTAACAATAGAATTGGTTTGAGTAGTATTCAAAAAGTTATACAATGAGGAAAATAAATGTAATATAAATAAAAGAAGAAAAAAAAATGTAGCATCGAATTTTTGTTATGGATCATATCATTGTTAAAAACTATGTTAGGGCTAAAGACATAATCGGTATTTTCAGTGTCACAGTTTGAAAAAAATGGGAAAAAACCAACTTTTTAAAAAGTTTTCTACAATTTTCTGATTTAACTGAACCAAAAATTTCTCCTCACATGAATTTTCAAATCAGATTAAGTGAAAATTACACATAATGGAATATGCACTGAGCATATAATTTAATACCAAAAATTGCCTGGTGATTAAAAGTTGAGAAGTAATCAGACTTTCAATGTGCTGAATATGTTTAGCACAATATTTAAATAAGACTTTAATATACATGAACTAGATTACTACCTCGCAAAACTTCCAAGAAACAATTTCAACTAACTATTGTATAACTTTCCATATAATTTGGCTTTCCATAAAACTTCAACTGATGTTCAGAATCAGTTGAGTTATTTTTCAGGCACAACTTTATCAACATATTTAATTATGAAACTTTGAGAAAGTAAAGACAATTTACAATGCATTTCCCCCCATTTTTTAAACAGCTAAACAAGATGCTCAGTGGAATTTTAAAAAATTTAGTACAAATTTAGTACAGGATCAAAAATATAAAATAATGGTCTATTAGGATTTGAAGGATGATTATATACTTAAACAAGGGGGGTAGCAAAATAGGATATTGTTTAATAATAAAGTCAGTTGTTCAGTCAAGAAGTCAATTATTGTATTTTGATGATCAGAAATTTTATGTCTTAGAACATCAAGCAATTCAATTACCACATTTAATACATTTTCACCATCACTCATTACTGTTTTCGTTTAATCCAAATTCTTTATATAAGTATTAAGACTTAAAATGGAATAAACATGTTTAACAGAGAGAAAAATTTATGGCATGCATAAAATTAAATTTTACCAAAATTTAAAATTACTTAGCCCATTAACTAATGATCTAATACATCCAAAAGCAATTTCCTTTTTACTACTTCTGTAATGAATTATCAACGAACCTCTAACAACTTATCAGGAAATTCTAAAAATATTTTTAAAATTTTAATGTTAACCATTAAGAATAAATAAAGCTTGGCACTTCACATTTTCATAATATAAATATCATTTTTCTGTTATTATAAAAGACTCTGTAAACCAGGCGTTTTGCTTTTTGGAACTGTATCTTGTATCCGTGAATTCATTGATTATACAGGAGTTCTATTCCATTATTAAGAAAGGGTTATTTCATTCACTTATCAAACACACATTTTGATATAATAAACCACAACTCACAATGGATGTCTTATCTACAATTTTATAAACAAACTTTGTCTATGAACACATTTTATATTTTCTAAATAAACCTTGGCATTTTATAATTTTATAATATAAATCTCTTTTTAAATGAAATCCCCGGACTGCACTTTCTCACTCACCTAAAACCTTAACAACAAGCTTCACAGTTAAAAAAGAATAAATAAAGAAAATCAATATTCTATCCACAAATTATTGAGACCAAAGTTTATGAGAAAGTTCAGATTAGCGTCTAAGTTAAAAAAACTAATTTGAAATTTTTAGTTGTTTAATAAATATTTTTAGTTTTTTTCATAGAAAAAATTTAATTAGTTAAAAATAAATCTAAAAAAATATTAAAAACAGTGATTTGGGCCACAAGTCCACTGCTGAAAATAAAAGTATATCTCGAGAATAAAAAAAGGTAGGCTCAGTGGCGTTAAAAACTTACGCAGGTTTATGAGATCCAAGTGGTATTTGTCTTTCAAGCCTGAAGCTCTGAATAGATTCCAGTTTCAAAATTCTGTAAAAAAACCAATATTTTCTTATAATGCCATAATAAAAATTTAATGTTTTATCAAACCAAGAAGTATTGAAAAGTAGAGTTCTTTATAAACTTGCTTATCACTAATATAAAAAGGGGAAAAGAAACTAATTTTACCCTTTATATATATATATTAAGCCAATAAGTTCACATTTATTTTGCACAGCATGACAACAAAATAATTTCCAAAAGACCTTTAGAGATGAACAGCTTATAGATAGTTATTGAGAACATTCTCAGATTTATAAAAACTCTTATCGTACAATATCTATTACAATAAAGCAATTTTTTGTATGTACACATTCTGATAATCTACAAATCTATATACTTATAAATATATAATTTAAAAACATGGAATGCAAATTAATAAGTTAAGAAACAATTTATGTATCTAAATAGTCTATTTTGGAATAATTTTCACTGCCATCATCTCTAATAACACTGATAAAAGTGATTTCAAACACGATACAAATTAGAAAATTAAATGCACGTGGCATCTATATTGACACAAATTTAAAACTCTAAACTTCTCATTACTCCAGAGGTTCTTTGAATGAATTCAGGAATACAATGGAGTTCACATACATACAAAAATTAATAATTCTTGAAAATATATATACACTCAATTGCAAGAATATATACACTCAGTTGCAAAAAGTATGCACCATTATGTTATTCCTAAAGAGTGAAATTGTTTTATTTTATATCTTCAGAGAGAGTAGAAATATAATCTAAATATCAAAGCCAGTTCAAAATATTGATTAATAGCAATTGAAATTCAAAATGTTCCTTAAATAAGCTTTTTATTTAATGAGATATTCAAAATAAAAAAATGCTCCAATATTTGCTATTGTTTCAATATTTACTTGACATGTGGATACTGATTAAACAATATTTTGATCTGGTTTTGAAATTTTGAATATATCTTTGCTCTCGATAGACATAAAGAAATTTCACCCAGTAGGAATAACATATACATATATAGCAATTGAGTGTACACATAGAACATTATAAATAGAATTTTAAAAAAATTATATTTTAAGGCTATTAAGATTATACATGAAAAATACCTATTAGTGTTTAGCATTTAAATTAAAATATATAATTATACTAAATACATTCTTTTAAATTATGAACACAAAAATTTTAAGAATATTTGTTCTTTATTTCTTTATAATGTATAAAATGCAGTGTATTTTATAAAGTTTACTCAAAACACAATTTGATAAGGAATTCAATAGATCCTTTTGTATGATTTACAAGTTCATTTTTAGAATCTTTTATAATGTGGAACGTTTTTGAATCCATCTTTTAACATTTAGACATGGATAATTTGTTGCCTATTGATACCTGGCAATAAGAACATTGTAAAATATATTTAATAGGAAAATGGACAATTTTTCCACCATTGAATACTATGCATGAATTTACTATGGAGGAATCATGTGTAACTGATTTATCAATCCAGTAGTAAAAAAATGTTTAATTTGGATTAACATATTAAAAAAAATTTCATTATAATTTTCTTTCAAATTTCTTTAAAGAAATAAAATGGAAAATATTATACTGGAAATGAAAATACATTTTTATTTTTCAACTATGTAGATTTGGAATTGATATTTGTGTCATGTATTTTATACTTTCTAAAGGATATAAAAATCTAAATAGTGCGTACAAATTACAATTCTAAATATTAATTTAATTAGCAAATACTTAAGACTTTCACAAGAGTCCATTTACTTCCTTTGTCCATCTAAAATATTAACTGAAACACGAATCTTAAATTATTCCGAAACAAAATGTTTTTATTTATACATACGAAAGTGCTCGTAAGTGCCATAAGTATTGCTAATTCAATACACTCAGTTCAGTAGAGTTTGATCTGAAATATGGTCAATTCATATATAACTTGGATTAAAACACTATCTTATAACAGAAATAGAATAATGTTCACTATGTAAGGGTGTTAAATAAAATCTAAAGGCAATAATTTAAGACTAACGAATGAAACTTACTTGTGGATTAATTTCAACGAACTTGTAATCAATCTTTAATGGCGCCTTTTCAATCACGTGCAACTGAATGTCCAATCAGATGACACTAGTGCATTGTAGTATGACGAGGCGAAAAAAAAGATGGTTTGAAATTTCATTATGCTATAGCTTTCAAAAGCTGCCTTTTGGTATTGAATATAAAATTTTATTGCTCTACTGAAATATTTTTCAGGTGCTTCAAAATAGATATTTTTGTGAAAAGAGATAAAATTCTTTTTTTCTGTTTATTTTATGGTATATTAAATTAATAATATATATTTTTTGTAAATAAAATATTCAAAATATTTTTACAAGAAACTTAGGTATTTCTAAGTATTTCTAATTTTTAGATGTCATTACAGAACAACTGATTTTGTAGAATTTCGCAATTTTCATCATCTTAATTTTACAGTAGTATATTCTTATAATACACATTGGAATGAAAAAAACAATTTTTAATTAACGGACCTTAGTTAAAATAAACAAATCACATTTATTTAGAAAAATATTAATGTAATGTCTTTAAAGGCAAAGTGTTATTTTGAAATAAACATTCATATTTTTCAAAAGTCCATAGTAATCATACATGGTTTGCTTTACTTATTTCACTGACACATTGAATTGCTTTCTGTTTGTCATCAGAAATATGCCTCTTCATAGGAAGTCCTGTTACTTTAACATCATTCCATTCAATCATATCAATATAATCCTTGGCATCAAAGTTTATACGTTGAAATAAAAACTTTTTGATGCCACCTTCATTTTCAGCCCTTGCTTTTAGATTCCGGGGTAATCCAAGCTCTCTCTTACATGACTGCGATCATCTGATATCATACAAAGGACGAGATTTTCAGAAGCAGATTTCTGGCACTGGAAAATGTATATAAGATAGCATAATAGCATTTTTCAATGACAACAACCAGAATTTAAACATTACTGTAATTGGAATGGGTGGAACTGCCGTGAACACTGGATTGAATAATGGTGTGGTTCGTTTCTTTGAAAAGGAATTAAGAAGGCCACTGCAGTGGTTGATTTGTCTATTTCATGGAAATGAACTGCGCCTACGTCCTAATTTGGAGGAGAAATAGGTAAACAACTAGAAAACTGCTATGAACTTCCAGTAATTGAATTATCACCTATTGAAAATGGCATTCCATTACTAGAAATTAAGGATGATTTAAGTGTGGACCCAAAATATTTGTTAGAAATGTCTAATGCAATCTCTGTTGGAAGGTGCTCTTCTGATTTGTCTATGAGAAAACCAGGAAAACTTTGTTATTCATGATAGCTTACATTAGCAAACCGAATACTTCACTTGTATGTGGGAACAGAATGTACTGCAAAAAAAATCTCCGAATACTGACTGAGTACATTTTGTAAGTATATGCATCTGTTTCGTTTCACATAAAGCTGAAACTATCTTATATCCATGGATCGAAGCACTTGTGGAAACTTGTAAGCTATTCACGTTACCTCCATCAGACTCTTAAAAATGTAATTGACCCAGTCATTCAAAGAAATTCGTACTTCGCTGCTTCTGAAAATCTCCTCTTATGTATGATATCAGTTGATCGCAGCCACGTAAGACAGCTTGGATTACGCCGGATTCTAAAAGCAAGGACTGAAAAATGAAGGGGGCATTGGAAAGTTTTAAGTTCAACGTATAAACTTTGATGCCAAGGATTATATTGATATGATTGTACGTAAAGATGTTAAAGTAACAGAACGAGGCATATTTCTGATTATAAACTAGGAAGCAAAATAATCTGATCAGGAGAGTCAACGTACTGACTTCAGTAATTTTCCATGTCACACACAAGCAGTAGAAAGGATTGTTAAATTCGTTACCGAGTCACCCTTACCCGTCCGTGGCACTTCTGCAAGAGTTGCATTGATAAAAACGAAAATACATTCTCAAAAGATAATGCCAAAATTTAATAATAAAAAACAAAACAAAACACAATTCAATGTGTCAGTGAAATAAGTAATGGAAACCATGTGTGATTACTATGGACTTTTGAAAAACATGAATTTCTTTTTTTTCAAAATAACGTTTAACATCCCCAATCTCAAAGAACTTTTTAATCTTATGCACAGTAAGTGTGCGTTTAAATTTTCTTCTACACCCACTTTTGATTATATTCCTAAATCTGAAAAAGTTAAACCTCTGAATCAGGCTGATGAGCTTAAAGCAGGGTGTTTAACCTTTTGCAGCATCTGGGCCACATGGTAAATTTTTTCAAGGCAGGCGGGCCGCATAAAAAAGTCAACTACATTCAAAAGTTTAGTTTTATTATGAAAATGAAAAATACATTGTATATGTAATGTATAAAATATTATAATCTTGGTATGCAATGTGATGTGGTAATTTTGAACGAAATCGAACATAATGTGATTTTTTAAATTTTGGTCTAAAGCGAATTGCTCTCGACTCTAACTTAACTAGCATTAATGATCGAATCAATCTCTCAAACCAATTTTCTATCCTAGGAAACTGTCGTAATCCGGAGGAAAGAAATTCCCGCTGCTAATGATGAATTTCCTGTTAGGCGGGAAACCAAACCTGAGCCATGTTTTTTTTTTAATGGCGGAAGGGTACAAAGATACCCTCAACAAAATGTACAACCTAGTCAAAATTCAATATCCCAAATCAATTTCATGAAACTTTCTCAAAATCTTATCTGAAAACATTACTGCAATTGGATTAATATCGGACCTTTCAAAATTACTTAATTTACTTACGCATTGAATTTTTTTGGAAAAAAAATCCCAAAACCGAACGGCGACTTAAAAATTAAAAATTTATGTTCCGATCTTAATATTTCAAATCTTACCCAGTCCATTAATTGTTCACAGGTTAATTCTGATAGTGTTATTCTGATAGTGTGGTTTCTGATAGTGTTTAACATTTTTCCTTTATTTTTCTGTTCCATGCGAGGCAGTTTCCTCTTATTGAAGTTCCACACTTGATACCCTATCAGGGAATGCTGGTGTGGGGCGTTCGTTTTTGCTTCCCATGCTTCAGTCCTCGGTTCGATCCTGCAAAGTGCAGTTCTGTTATCTGTACTCACGGATGTTCAAACCTGCCAATTTAATTTATTAAATATAACTTACTTATTATTTTAAACTTAATTGCCTTATTTTTTATTTCTAACATTTATTTAAACTAATTTTTTTGCCTTTTTTTTTCTTATTGTAAATATTATTTCTCGTATCCTGATTCAATTACAAAAAAAAACAATGTAATATATATTCTTCAATGTACGTACTGAGGATAAAGGGTCTTATTTTTTGATATTTTTTGGTGTCTCATGACATCTACTGTCTATGTCTCTGACATTACATTACATTAATATTTTTCTAAATATGTGTGATTTGTTTATTTTAACTAAGGTCTGTAAATTTAAAATTCTTTTTCTTTCATTCAAATTTGTATTATAAGAATATGTTACTGTAAAATTAATACGATGAAATTCGAGAAAAAATTCTACAAAATCAGTTGTTTTATAATGGCATCTAACAATTAGAAATACTTAGAATATGTAAATTTCCTGAAAAATATATTTTGAATATTTTATCTACAAAAATATATATTATTATTTTAATATAATATAGAAGAAATTTAAAAAAATACAAATTTTATCACTATTTCCTCTCTTATAAATAAAGAGTGGTGAAACAAGGACCCATTTTTAAGTAGATATTTAATTTCTCCAGTAATATATAAAATTGAAACTAATTTTCATCTGTTTTTATAAGCTTCTAGGGAGTTAAAAACATACACACAGAATACAATCTTTACATATAAGGAAAATTATGTGAATTTTTCACATAATACAATTATACAATTTCACATAATACTTTTCACATAATACAATCTTTACATACAAGGAAAATTATGGGAATTTTCCGCGTAAAAGAAGTTTCACAACAATGAAATAAATATTTTTGAAAAGTCTGTTAAATTTAATCTTCGCCTTCCCTTTCAAATCCATAATTCTGATGCAGATATCTGTTACTTGTGGTTACGAATCGGAGGTACAGTTCCGGGACGATGCAGGGTAAACGATTTCGGTGCGATTCATATCAACCCATAACAGGCCCTGAAACACGTAAACGGAAAGCGTTTCCCCTTCGGAGGTTCGTAAACAACCCGCCAGTGGCCCGACAAAATTCTCCCGTACTTGTCGTTCAACCGGTGCCTCCAGCACTGGCCCGATAAGCTGCCGTCAGTCCTGTGTTTGTTGGGTATCTAACAAAAATTATTTTTAACTATCAAAAAAGAAACATGTATATATTCATAAATAAAACATTGTTCTATTAACACAAAAGAAAATTATGATTTTAAATATTATACTTTTCAAGATATAGAATGTCGAATGTGACACAATTTTTATACTTTTTCGAGTTTTAACAGTCGTATGACAATGAGAATAAAAAAAAATTTGAGGTTCAAGGTCTCTTGTCCCCTTAAGGTACTTGCGTAGTAACTTTAGTTTATATCAGGGCTACCAGATCTTGGTTTAGTGGCGTAGCAAAGGGGGGCAAGGGGTTCTATCATGCCCCGGGCGCCACTCGCAGAGGGGCGCCAATGTAAGATCCATATATTATATTACTATATGTTTTCGAGGTGGATGCCAATATAAGGTCTATATATTATATTACTATATGTTTTTCAGGGGAGGGCCCCAATATAAGGTCTATATATTGTATTACTATATGTTTTTTCGGGGAGGGCGCCAATATAAGGTATATATATTATATTACTATATTATTTTGTGGGGGGCGCCAATATAAGGTCTATATATTATATTACTATATGTTTTTAGGAGAGGTCACCAACATAAGGTCTATATATTATGTTACTATATGCTTTTCTGGGGGAAGTGACAATATAAGGTCTATATATTATGTTATTATATGTTTATCGAGGGCGCCAATATAGGGTCTATATATTATATTACTATATGTTTTTCAGGGGGGGTGGGCGCGCCACAAAGGTATCGTGCCCCGGGCGCCAGTTATGCTCGCTACGCCACTGTCTTGGTTTTTACACCCAGATAAGGGTTTTTCACTGACCATACGCGTTTATGGATTAAAAAAAAATATCTTATTAAACTCGAACCATCATTTATTAAACATCGCTGACCCAGGACTCCATCAAAAAATTACTTATGAGACACCCTTCCGTCCTACCTCTAGAAACCTACCCCATCGAACATTACATGTCCACTGCATTTGTTCTCTGTTCAGACTTCCAGAAAAGGACGCCGCTGAAACAGCACCGGAATTTCCAGAATCTTCTTTGTGAAGCTTCTTGAAGGCGAAACTTCGTGCATTAACACGGAGTTTCGCCTTCACGGAAAAGCTGTCCTATTCCTCGATATTATCTCAAGGCATTAAAAATGGCACGGTCAAGTGCCGCCACCTATCGACTTTTTTTACAAATTATTCCATTTTTCCTTTAAAATATCTACCCCAATTATTTTAATCTGATTTTCTCTGTAAAAACATCGAAATCTATGATTCGAATCTATGATCAAAATCTATAATTGATATTAAAACTTAGTGACATGTTTTTTCTGTTTAAATAATTTGTTTTTTCAGTTCTAATGGGTAATAAGCCATCAGTTCTAATAAAATAAGCCATAACTTTTGGATACTTTTAGCCCGGACACCCTGTATATATATACACACACACACACACACACACACACACATATATATATATATATATATATATATATATATATATATATATATATATATATATTCCTTCTTCTTACCCATATTCTTGGGATACATGCTATATCCCAAGAATACACACCCAGGGCCCGATTTAGAAAATCCTTGACTATGGGCACAATTCGGGATGGGGGCCCTCTAACACTGATATGGGCGTAAAATTTCCAAAATTGACACACACACACACACACACACACACACACACACAAAAAAAGACAAAAAAAAACAAAAAAAAAAAAATCATGAATCATTGTGAAAGTACCATTTTACCAAGAATTGGCTATTTGAAGCATATAAGCCTAGAACATTATCAAATAACAAAAAGCAATACAACATATTAACTTCATCATTAAAACACCAATACAATGCAACCAGAAAAACTTATTAATCCCTTATATACACTATAACATACATATGATGAACTAAACATATAACTATGCATATGATGAACCAATCAATCAATGAATCAAATTTGAAAGGATATATAAAAAACTTGCTATTAAAAAAAGTAAAAAAAATTGAATTGGGAATTTTTTCTTTTTTTCCTTTTAAAATTAAAATTTTGGGGGCCCCCCAACATTCAGGGGCCCCTAGGCCCAGGTCTATCAGGCCTAATGGAAAATCAGGGCCTGTACACACCCCGTAAGGAAAAAGTTAATGACGTTCGTCAGGAATCGAACTGATCATCCACGTATCGAGGCCCAACGTGTTACCTCTATGCAATCTCGAACCCGATTTAAAGAATAGAAATAAGGCTCTACGAAAAGACTTTAAAAAAGTTCCTGTGAACTTAAATCAGACTTTAATAATTCTTTAATAAATCAGAATTTACTTCTTGTGTCAGATTTTAATATTGCGATTCTCCACCAGAAAGAAAAGTAACAATTCTCAGAAAAGTTCATCTCGGTTATATTTATTTGTAAGAGGCAATAAATCACTTAGAACAGTGAAAGTAATAAAAAGGTCGTGGCAACCGGCGAATTGTGTTTTCCGTCAAGTGGTAGAAACATGAACGGAACACGGATTAATATCCGCTTTCCACTGTTGGTAGAATTTAGAGCAAATAAAATCTTGCTGAGCACGTTTCTAAATAGCTTACGTTGGTTGATGTTAGGCGTTAGTACGGAATAAAAGTCTAAATATATATATATATATATATATATATATATATATATATATATATATATATATATATATATATATATATATATATATATATATATACAGAGCCTGACTAAGGCAGGGGCATACGGGGCAGTTGCCCCGGGCCCCCACATCAGAGGGGTGCCCCCAAATCGAATAGAAAGTTTAGTATTAAGTATTACGTTCTTCATTACTGAAGTAGTGAAGCAGAGGGGAGGCCCCAAAGATGTTTTTGCCCCGGGCCCCAATTAGGCTAAGTCGGGCCCTGTATATATATAAGAAATAAACATCGTCTCATTTTAACTTTAAACTCATTTAGTATTAGGTCTACGATCATATAATTTTAGGCTATGAAAAAAAAATACACCAGGCTTTTTTTAGGGGGGGGGGGGCAATTGCCCCTACTGCTTGGTATCCTGACTTGTGTTTTTAGAATTCTCTGCTGTATAGAAGACAGTTGTTACGTCTTTTATGCTAGAATTTGTATATACGCCTAAAGAATTTACAAACTAATAAATTTATTCTGTGTGAACTTTTTGAAGAGATTCTTATTCAATCTTAACGAACCCAGGAAAACGGAACAATGTGAAATCTTGTAATCACGTATTTAGATAGCAAATGTTGATTGATGCTGTAATGACTTGACGGTCCCTACGGGTAAATTCCAAGGGACACCCGTCTTTGTCATCTAAGGTGTTTTATCAGTGCCGAAAGGTGACCTTCCGTTTAGTTACACAAAGCCGTGTCGTAGTGACTCTTCGATACACTTCAAGAAAGGAACCTCTTTTGAAACGATTCCCTAGTTGACAATGGAGTCCAGATGAAAGGCTAGTGTCGGCTGGTCAGACGCTTGAAGGCACAGCGCGGCAAGCGGTAACTTAAAAGGAACCCCCACGAAGAATGAGCGGATATATAGTCGACACCTTGATGTATTAGGGGGCAGTTGACTTCGCTTTACAGGTGAACAACCCTCGTCGTCGAACGTGTGCCAGAGACGGAGAGCCTGCCGCGTTCCTCTCATGATATCCTGAACCCGCGAATTATCCTTAGATAATGTTTATTTTGTAATTATTGTATAGAGCCTATATTTAATCTAGAATGCCAATAAAGCATTTTGTAAATATTAAAGGCTGTCAGTCTTGGTTTTAGGCGAAGTCCTTACAGACTGTTATTAAATGGTGTCAGAAGAGTGATAGGATATCAGTGATGAACGAAAGGATTACAGGTAGGCCGATTCTTTTTATCAGATTCTGGCTTTGATTTAAAAACTAAATAATGGTTTTGTATAGATGCAATAAGTAAAAATTATTTTATTGTGTTTTTAAATGGTATATTTATAAGTAGCCATTTAGAGTTCGCATTAAGAACTGATATTTTAGAAATTTTGATGAATTAAATCAATTTCTGTGTTTTTTTTAAATGGTATATGTATAAGTAGCCATTTAGAGTTCGCATTAAGAACTGATATTTTAAAAATTTTGATGAATTAAATCAATTTCTGTGTTTTTTTAAAATGGTATATGTATAAGTAGCCATTTAGTGTTCGTATTAAGAACTGATATTTTAGAAATTTTGATGAATTAAATCAATTTCTGTGTTTTTTTAAATGGTATATGTATAAGTAGCTATTTAGAGTTCGTATTAAGAACTGATATTTTAGAACTGATATTTTATATTAGAAATTTGGATGATTTAAATCAATTTCTGTGTTTTAATGGTGTATGAGTTAACCATTTGAAGTTCTAAGTAGGAACTATTGTTTTAGGAATTGTGATAAGTAAAACCAATTTCTATGTGTTTTTATGGTATATGAATGAGTAACCAGTTAGTGTTCAAGTAAAGAACCAATATTTTGTTTGTTAGGAATTGCAATAAGTTTAGCCAATTTCTGTGTTTTGTTAATTGCAAATACTGTATGTTTTTCTCTATTTTTAAAGAAAGTGAATTTTTTTTTGCTTTTGATAATAACAGTGTGTATTTAGTATTTTTTTTTTCTTTTAATAGTAACAGATATATTTAAGTTTCTTATGCTTTGATATTAACAGTGATAATTTAGTATTTGTGTATTACTGTGTTGGAAATCTATATAGAGTGTTGATTAATTTGAGAATTCTGTTTATGTGTATTCTGTATAAGAGTTCGGTATTTTGATTTGATAGGTATTGAGTAAATTGTGAATGTTTATATTGTGCGGTGCTAGTTTGGTGTTCATAAGGGCTAAAATTATAGTTCAGTCTAAAATTGATCAGTTTTGAACTTGTTAGTTCCGGTTAGGACACATACCGTCGGAAGGTATAGCTAGTAGCTGAGGGATAATTTTATTGTTTATCATACAGTTAAGAAAAAAAGTTAGAAAAATGTCCTTTTTAAATAAGGGTAAGAAAGAGGATCTTTTAGAACTTTTAGAAGAGTTAGGAGGACAAGCTGACGATACGCTTAGGGTCTTCGAAATTAAGAAGATCGTTACAGAAAATGAAAATTACGTCGAAGAAGACGCTAGACTCGCACTAGAGCGTATTATTGAAGATAGAAAGGAACGTGAAGAGAGACTTCGCCAAGAAGAAGCGAAACGAGAAGAGAGAAAGAGAAGACAAAATTCGTCAAGACCAACTTACTCTCGAAATAAGGAGACTGGAATTAGGAATTAATGGAGACAATAGAGCCCGAAATGGGAGGGACAAAGATGCAGACGCAACTCAGAACATTCAGCTCCTTAAAACCATACAGAAATTTGACGAGAAACGGGACGAAATGGGCCTGTACCTAATTAATTTCGAGAGGAGAGCAGACATGGCAGGAGTCCCTAAAGAAGATTGGGTGCCATATTTGTTAGGGGTACTAACCCCAGAAATTTCCAACATGATGGCCAGAGAATCGCCAGAACAGGCAAAAGATTATGACTACGTCAAAGAGATGATTCTCCAGAGATTTAGGATGAATACAGAAAAATTAAAACAACTGTTTTATCGCCATCCTAAACTCGCAGATAAGTCATGGAGGAATTATGCCCATGAGCTTAGTGGCTATTATGATGAATGGATAGCAGATTTAGAAATCACTACATTTAAGAAACTGAGAGACCTACACATAACGGAACAGATGAAGAGACGGGTACCTGCCGATATAAAAGATCATTTTTTGGAGCAGTGGATGCAGATTAATACTCCTTTAGAATTAGCTGAAAAAATCGATAAGTATGAAAGCTTACAAGACAGTTTCAGAACAAGAGAATTCCCAAAGAATCAAAAGTCCACAGATAAATTTAATAAGCCAGTTAACAATAACCATAAATTTAAGGAAGAGAAGAAAGAAAAAAAAGATGTGGAAAAAGAAGCTTCTAGTGGACAAAACAAGGAAAGAATTTTTGAGAAAAGAAAACAACTCCGTTGTTACGAGTGTGGTTCTTATGACCATCTGAGACCACAGTGCCCTAAACTTAAAGAGACGGAAATTATCGCGGCAACAGAAACTAGTGGAGGAGACTCGAGTGGCGTGATGACTCCTTATATCAGTCAGGGAGTCGTTAATGGAAAATCTACGTCTATTCTGAGAGACACAGGAGCGAGCATTGATCTGATTTCTAAAAATTTGGTACAACCCCATATGTACACAGGAGAGCACGTTTATGTCAGTGCACCTGTGTTAGATTCATCCGTTTGCTTACCTATAGCAGAGGTCGATTTAAAATGTGAATGGGGCCACACCATAACTAGAGCAGCTGTCAGAAATACGGAATTCGAGCAGAAACACTATTTGTTAGGAAATAAAACGGCAGCCTTGCTTGAGAAGATCAACAGGAATGTAGAAGTTCCGGTGAAAAATACTGTGCAAACTCGGGCCGAAAAGCTAAAATTTGATAGAGAAAGACTAGACACGGGAGATGAAATAACGAAAATAGAGCAAGTGATCCCCGGATCAGAAGCGGTAGAAGAAATCACTTCGGAAGAGAGCGCGACTATCTTGCCTCTCCAGGAGAAACAAATAATTACTCCCGACTTATTAAAGACTTCACCCGAAGAATTTAGAGTTGCACAAAGTGAGGACGAAGAATTAAAAGTAATTTTTGATAGGGCGAAAAAGAAGACGCCCGACGAAAATAAGTACGTGGTGGTAAACGAGATGTTATTTTACCAGAAAAAAAATAACGATGGAACCACTAGAAAACTGCTTATTGTGCCTCGAAAGTATCGAGAGAAATTAAAAAGACTCTGCCACGAACAAACTAATGTTCATTTAGGCGTTGCTAAGATGAAAGAATCATTAACTCAGTATTTTTACTGGCCATATTGTCATTTAGACATAAATGATTACGTGTCGGCTTGTGACAAATGTCAAAAGGGGAAATGTCCTAATGTTAAGAATAATATGAAACGTCTTAACCATGTTAATTCCCGCCGAACACCAGGCTAAGCCGAAGTTTAATCGTAAAATTTTAAATGTATATTATAAGTATGTTGATTAATTGTAGTTTCAGTGTAAAAATGTGACCAGAAATTAATGTGTATTCGTTTGAGTAATGTTTTTTTTTTATGAATTGTAACATGTAATTGTTTGTAAACTTGAACGGCTCGACCATAGAAGTTGAGTTTTGCTTTAAAGGAAAATTCAGGTGAAATTCCTTTGACGTTATCATAATATAACGGTTTGGTAGTGGCAAACGCCATATGACGGTTTTATGTATGCCGTGTTGGAATGCCTCAGATAGGTTTTAATTAATGTTCAATTGTAACATTTTATGTTCTGTTTTGTTTGTTGCATAAGCCAGTAGAATGCCTCAGAAAGGTGTTGGCTAACTTTTAAATGCAAATGTGTATGTTTTTGTGTATACCTAAGAAGGTAGAAATTGGAGTCAAAATGCACTCCGTACGGTGTTTGAATACCGCAATTGGATGATTTATTGTGAAATCGATCAGTTTTGTCTGAAGAGTTGTTACGACAACAGATAAATGTAAGTGTTGTCAAAGAATCCAAGTGATTACAAGGAATGTGAGGTTTGTGAATTTTTTTTTTGGATAAGGAATGAGCCAATGAGCTATTATGTTATAATTTTATGTCAGTCAGTACTGAAAAATTAGACCCTAAATCGATTGTGAATCCTATAGTAGGATAAAATGAATATTTAAATTTAGGTCACTGATGACTGTCCACTTAAATGGAAAAGATTGGATCACAGGTAATCGTGAACGAATTAAGTTCCCTGATCCAGGATTTACGGAAAGCCGAGTATTAAATTGTTTTATGACTATAAGTGTTAAACGTATTAAAAGATAAGTAAGAAATTTAAAATTTTCATGTGTATTAGTAACCGTGATGATATGTTCTGTATGAAGTTTAGGTATCCATTTTGGATTTGTGTTTAATTTTATTTGTGTAAAGTTGTTTCATTATAACTGTGTTTAATATCAATTTGAGAATTTATTTGTGTCATGTGATCACAATTAAGGTAAATTATGGGATCCCAGTTGAGTGATTTACTAGTTATAATGTTTTTATGTAGTGTCATGTGTATGTACTAGTGTTCTATGAATTTAAATTTTTTTTTGATATGACATGTATTAGTATACGAATTTATTTAAATTTTTTGCCATGACTTGTTATATTATTGTGTAATTTTATAATTTCTTTGCTACGGCATGTTCTCTTATTAGAGATTTTAAAGTGCGTAAATTTTAATTATAAATTCCTTTTGATGTGCTTTTAAAATGATACTTTGAAGTACAGTTAAAAATTTTCTTTCATGAAGGTAAAGCCAGAGTTTGATCAAAATTAACGGTCTACTCATAATGTCATTTGGGCGTGCATTTGCCTTCGGGAAAAGTTTTATAATTGAAATTGTCCTGAGAAGGACCATGTTTTTGTTCTGTTTTTTGCAGGTGAAAATTTCTGCAGAAAAACATCTAGGGAGGGGAAGAATTATAGACTGTAATGACTTGACGGTCCCTACGGGTAAATTCCAAGGGACACCCGTCTTTGTCATCTAAGGTGTTTTATCAGTGCCGAAAGGTGACCTTCCGTTTAGTTACACAAAGCCGTGTCGTAGTGACTCTTCGATACACTTCAAGAAAGGAACCTCTTTTGAAACGATTCCCTAGTTGACAATGGAGTCCAGATGAAAGGCTAGTGTCGGCTGGTCAGACGCTTGAAGGCACAGCGCGGCAAGCGGTAACTTAAAAGGAACCCCCACGAAGAATGAGCGGATATATAGTCGACACCTTGATGTATTAGGGGGCAGTTGACTTCGCTTTACAGGTGAACAACCCTCGTCGTCGAACGTGTGCCAGAGACGGAGAGCCTGCCGCGTTCCTCTCATGATATCCTGAACCCGCGAATTATCCTTAGATAATGTTTATTTTGTAATTATTGTATAGAGCCTATATTTAATCTAGAATGCCAATAAAGCATTTTGTAAATATTAAAGGCTGTCAGTCTTGGTTTTAGGCGAAGTCCTTACAATGCTAAGCAAGTATGAAATAAAAGTCTAAACCTTATTTCTTCGGACTGATGTTATTGGAGATGAAGTAGGCAAATGTTTCAGGAAGAAGTTACAAGATTGATTTCATCATTAAAGGTTAAAATTATAGTTGCTATGCGATTGGGCCTTAAAAGTATAAGTTTTAATAGGAAGAAATTACACGGCACCGAACTAAAATTCCCTATTGGACTTCCAAAATTTGGCTGTAAGGAATTATTCCATTGAATTCATATAAATCATGAACTGAAGTTGAATTGCGAAAATAATCCATCTTCAAAGAAAGGATAATAATAAGATTATAAGCACACGAAATCATGTAATCACGTTTCTAGACAGCAACAGTTGATTGATGTAAGGCATTTGATGTTAGGCGTTAGTACGGAATAAAAGTCTAAATGTTGCTTCTTCGGACTGATGTTACTGGAGATGAATCAAGCAAATGTTTCTGATCGGAATAATTTATAAGATTAGTTTCAACATTAAAAGTTAAATTGCAAGCTACTATGAGAATTGTGCCTTAAAAATATAAAATTTAATTAGTAGAAATTACGGGGCACCGAACAGAAATTTCAAAATGGACGTTCAAAATTTGGCTTGAATCAAATCAGATATTGAAGCTAAAATACGAAAATAATTCAGATTAAAAGAAAGTATAATTATAAAATTTTAAGCATACAAAATCTTGTAATCACGTTTCTAGACAGAAAATATTGGTTGATGTTAAGCAAGTATGAAATAAAAGTCTAAATCTTACTTCTTCGGATTGATGTTATTGGAGATGAAGTAAGCAAATGTTTCAGGAAGAAGTTACAATATTGATTTCAACATTAAAGGTTAAAATTATCCTTGCTATGTGAAATGTGCCTTAATAATATAAATTTTAAATAGTAGAAATTATATGACACCGAACGAAAACTTCATATAAAATTTCATAATGGACTTCCAAAATTTGGCTTGAATTCATATAAATCAGATATTGACGCTAAAATACGAAAATAATTCAGCTTAAAAGAAAGTTTAATTATCTCTGCATGTGTATTTCGGCAGTGTTTCTGTAATTATCAGTGGTCCTCTATATTTCGCTTGCGTCTTCGTAGGTTCACCTGTTGGTTTTGGTGGACGTCTGACAACTACTATTTCTCCTGGTTCGTATGTCATAGTTCGACACCTTTTCTTGTCATAATCTTCCTTCATTTTTTGTAGCTTCTTTTGAATCTCTTTACGTGTTTTCTTTTGAATTTCTTTCGGGTCTTCCCAGTTTTCTCCGTCTATAACTTTCCTGAGGATACCATCATTCAATCTGGGCAAGTAGCCATGTAGCATCTCGAAGGGAATTTATCTGTGGTTTTGTTAACTAAGTTGTTTAAATTTCTTTCAGTTTCTTTAATTCGTAAGTCCCAGTCTTTATGACGTTGGTCCTTCATTGATAAGATGGTTCTATTAACTCGCTCTACCATACAATTTCCTTGTGGATGTTGCGTAGAATTTAAGGTATGATGAATTCCGTTATCTTGGCAGTATTGTTCGAACTGACGAGAGGTGAAGCAAGTGCCTCTGTCACTGACAATTCTATTTGGAAATCCAAATTCTTCAACAAAATTTTTGAGAGCTTTTAAGACATGTAGCGATGAAGTATTCTTGACTGGAAAAAGTCGTGTGAATCTGGTGAAGTTATCAATTATTACTAGTAAGTCTTGATTTCTTCGAGAGTTTTTCACCAATGGACCCAGATGATCCATGTGTATAAGAGAGAAAGGTCGTTTTCCTGGCTCAATGGGGTGCAAATAGCCTTGTTGCTTTCCTCCTGGTACTTTGTTCATCAGGCATTCAAAGCACACATATATATATGTCTTCGTAAGTAACGCTTCATATAAGGGAACCAATATAATTCTTTAATTTTGTTGGTAGTTCTGTAAACTGAGAAGTGTCCCATCAGATCATGGAACTTCACTGCGGTACTTTTCCCCATGCTTTTGGGGATTACGTAAAGTAGCTTTTCTTTTCTCTTCTCTTTAACTTTTCTATACAGCTTATTTCCTTTAAAAACATAATTGCATATTTTCTGTTTGTCGTCAGTTGTTCTTTCATACTCATCTTTTCGAAAAATGTCTATTAATTTCCTTAAGGGGACTCGGTACCAAAAATTTTATTTTTGTAAATAACAATAATATTTAAGTTTTTGGATGATGTTTCAATAAAGCATAATCATTACATACAATAATAGTAACTTTTTTTTAAAATTTAATTTTTTAAAATTTTTTTTAACACTTTTAAAATTTCTTCTTCTTTTTTAATTTTGGTGTTTGAAACAAGATTTATTTTATCTTATACTCAGGGTACTCTTTTCTACAAAAGTAAGCATCAGAATTTTTGATATAAAAATTAGATCGGAAGAAAAAAATTAATAATTGGATGTCTATGGAAAAACCCCTTGAAAATAGCATATATTTCAAATTCACATTAAAAAAAATTTTTTTTTAAAGATATCAAAAAATAAGATGCTTACTTATCATTAATAGCATCTAAAGATACACCAAAAAAAGTTTGAGACAATTTGCTGAAATATTCTGGAAGCCTTAGCATTTTGATTATATAGGAAATCTAAAAAATTACGAACTGAGAAAAATGAGTTTAAACATTTCATTTACAAAGAAACAATACTAAATTTTATCCAAATGTCTCCAAACTTTTTCTCAATGAATAATGGAACATTTTTTTAGTTTACCTCACCAGAAGAAAGTGTTAGATGTTAAAATCATGGAATTAGAAGCTAATGTATATGGTAGCACTTAGTTATTAAATAAACAAAATTGCACATTTTCAGTAGAAAAATACCCCACAATTGCAAAAGTAGATATTATAATCATTTTTAATTTGTTATATATATATATATATATATATATATATATATATATATATATATATATATATATATATATATATATATATATATATATATATGTAATATAATCATTACATCTCGTTCTTAAAATGCAACCTGAAAAGGAAAACTAGCTCAAATTTACATGGCTGGAGCTAGACTCAGCCTGAAAGAATTTAAATTTTGAAGCAGTCGGGTCGAATCATTTTATTAGGAGCGATAGTAACATACGTCCTTTCATTCAGATGCTCGGAGCGAAGTGCAACATCACCTTTCAACCTTACGCGCTAGAAGCGAGGTACATGTGGCTGTTGTTTTGAAATGTCAGCGGAATTTCGGGCTGGCAATGCGAACTCACGCCTTTCTCGGGACGTATACACGTGTAGAAATGCAACGTTTGCTATTTTATGGGAAGTTCTGTTGCTATGAGTTTTTAAAGCGTTTAAAGTAATGTTACTGGGGATTGGATTTAGGAAAGGGAATTAACTGATAGAATGGAGGGCCTAGTATTTAATTTATTACATATATATATATATATATATATATATATATATATATATATATATATATATATATATATACATATATATATATATATATATATATATATATATATATATATATATATATATGTATATATATATGTGTGTGTGTGTATAATAATTATACTTATTCAATAAATCATGATAAATTATTAATAAAATAAAATCATAGCTCATATTTATATTTAAATTAAATGTAAATACCAATACTTAAAAAATTTCATAATTATTTAAAGGGCACCAATTATAAATTTAAAAATAAATACTCAAATGTGCTTCTTCGCAATCTAAAAGAATTTTTTCGCAAGTCTAACATTTTTGCAAGTCTGGCAGTCTGGTACCCGAATTTTAGTTCTAGAGTTTTATGAATTTCTCTTAGAGTAGAAGTGACACCTTTATTATATTCACAAATCACTTCCCCCACTGATCTATGTACACGCTTTTTGAACACAAATATGTCTTTCGAACACCTAGCCCATATCATACTATGCAAGCTTTCATTTGCATTTTTAGTTTTGCATCTGATACATCTTTCTAAAAGACCATTTGATGCCAGTCTTTGATAGACAGGAAATATTTTTGGCAAATATTCCTGGTTAATTGGTGTACCAACATGAAACACCAGAGAGTGTAAAAACCAGAGAGTTGGTTAGTTTTTCAACTGTAAACAATGAAGTAGGTGTGGCATTTAAAGGGACATTTAAAAACAGAGGTTTGCGAAATTAACCATATCTCCTTTACTATTAATCAGATCATCAAGAAATTTAGTCAGAATGTTCTACAGATGTTAAGGTTCATTTTGGGGTAAAAATCTGCAATTCGACAATTTTATCATTTTTCATCAAAATGAGAGGTACTGAGTCCCCTTAACTCTGGGTCTGCATGTTGGATTAATAAAACTTGTTCTTCTTCACTAAGTGTAAGACTAACTTCTAAATATCGTTCTATTATGTTTGTCATAGTATCTTCTGCTTCTAAAACTGGAGCTCTGCTCATCGCATCGACGTGACATATCTTTGTACCCGGTCTATGCTTTACCTCCATATCAAATTCCTGAATCAGATCATACCATCGAGCTATCTGGGGATTCGTCGTTTTCTTTGAATTCATGTAAATCAATGCTTGGCAATCAGTAACAATTGTAAACTTAATTCCAAGGAGTCTTAATCTGTCAAGTTTTCATACTGTCTTAATCTGTCAAGTGTCCATACAATGGCCATTAATTCTAACCTACTTGAGTGGTAATTCTTTTCTACATCAGTTGTCTTCTTACTTACGCAATACACCAAATGCCATTTTTCATCGTCTCCATGTTGAAGTAGCATTCCGCTTAATCCCTCTGAACTCGCATCTGTGTGTACTTCCGTCTCTAATGTGGGGTTATAGTGAGCTAAAACTGGTTGATTACTAAGAATTTCTTTCAAAGCTTTAAAAGCATTCTTCTGTTCTTCTTTCCACTCAAAATCTTTATTTTTCTTAGTTAATCTACTCAATGGTTCGGCCTTCTCCGCGTACTTAGAGACAAAACGCCTAAAAGAACCCGCAAGTCCTGGAAATCTTTTTACTTCATAAATATTCTTAGGTTCAACGTATTCTTCAATAGCTTTTATTTTCCTTAGACCTGGCTTTAAACCATCGGCATTTATTACAAAACCCAAAAATTGTACTTCCTTTTTACCAAATTCGCACTTAGCAAGTTTAAGAGTAAGTTTCGCTAATCGTAGACGTTCCAAAACTAATACTAATCTTTCAAGCATCTCCTCCCAAGAGAAAGCAGGTATGAGGATATCATCTAAGTAACAAACAGCTTTAGTAAGAAATAACAGTCCTAGTACTTGATACATTAATCTTTTAAACTCTGAGGGAGCATTGACCATGCCAAAAATCATTCGCTCGAATTGTCCGGTTTCGTCAGGTGTAATAAAGGCTGTTTTTTTCTTCGCTTCCTCCGACAATGGAATCTTCAAGTCACCGTGAGCTAAATCCAAGGTGGTAAATAATTTAGTACCATTCAAACTTTCCAATAAATCATCTATTTTTGACAGGGGGAATTTATCCTTTACCGTTTGATTATTAAGACGGCGAAAATCAATAACTAATCTGTGTTCACCTGTTTTCTTTTTCACTCACAAAACTGGACTTGCGTATGGTGATCGTGTTTCCGAAACAATCTTGTTATCTTTCCATTCTTTTACTATCTGTTTGATAATATTACTCTCAGAAGCATTCGTTTTGAACGGTCGGGAACATACTGGCTTACTATCTATGTCTTTAATATCTATGAAAGTTAAATCTGTGCAGTTTAATTCATTTAAATTAAATGCAAAAAAGTATCTATATTTATTCAACAATGAACTATATCTTGCTTTTGGTCTTCAAGTAGCGTCTCATCGAATTTAATTTGTTCTAAAGTTATAGGTTCTCGTTCTACGTTAATACTGATGTCTAGAGGTTCTAATGATTGTGCTTCATTAACAAAATTTATATTGTTCTTATACGACTTTAAATTGACATCGTCCACTAATTCCGCTTTACAAACATTTTGATTTCTATTTAATATAATATTCCTATCTCTGGTATTAATAACTGATACAACTGTTTCCCCTTCCTTGACTTCTAATAATGAGTCTAAATTTTCACATTCTCTCCTAATCATAATTAAACCATCATTTAAATCTGCAGTCTTCGCTTTGACAAAATTTATACTATTATTCACAATTTGTACTGTTTCAGTTACTTTTAATTTAACAGTTGGGTTTTCCTCAATAAATTCTAAACTAACAAATGGGTAATCTTTCGCGTATCCGATATGCAAGTTTTCTCCAACCCTAGCATATGCTATGTACGGTAAATCGAGCAATGTTCTTCCGACAAATAAATCAACTGGTTGTGTATTGTCTGACACTATCAAAATAGTAACGTCCTTAGCGAATACGTCGTCTATTTCCACATCCGTGACGGCCACACCTAGACTTTGCGAAACTGGGTTAATTTGGTTTCCGAACGAATAAAGATCCTTTTTACATGGAGTAATATTTAATCCCAACTTGTTAGCAAATGACATTTTCATTAAACAACTGCTACTTCCCGTGTCCAACAAAACACTAATGATTTGATTGTTTATCTTTGCTTGGCGCAGATATTTGTCTGGCGCTGTCATTTCATGATTCCGTAAACATTCAGATTTTCGGTCCGCGCGTCATTCGTTTTTCTGCAAAACTTGGCCATGTGACCTCGCCCTCCACAAGTAAAACAAGTCACTCCCCCCCCCCCCTCTGTCATTGCGTATCGAAGAACTAAATACTTTATGAGTTGAAGTTTCTTTTTCATTTATTTTACTTCTGCTGACGTTCACGTTGTTCTCAAACCTGCTGGAATCAAACCTATTCGAATTACAATTACTCATCCTGTAATTTGAATGCGGGTAGTGTTTAAAATCATCACGATAGTTAGTATGCTTCGTATTTCTGCTTTCGCTATTAGTTTTAATTCCTGATCGCACGTTTTCATAATCGTCCAGCATTTGGGCTAAATCATTCGCTTTAACAAACTTTTTCAATACTCGTTCACGCATCGTATTTGGGACTCGCCTTTTTAATTGATATGTAATCATAAGTTCTTTTAGGGACTCAAAGTCATTTATACTTAATCCTGTTAACCACTCCTTAAAATAGGTGCGTAATTCAAAGACAAAATCAGTTCACGTGCATTTACATCTTTAAAACGGTTGACAAATTTTTGTCTAAAACTTTCGGGGGCTTAGTTTATAGCTCTTTAACAATAAATTCTTAACAAATTTATATTCATTAGTTTCCTGTTCTGGTTCTCTCGCAATTTGCTGAATAATTTCAAGAGGCAATAGCCCTAATAAGTGTGCTACATAGTCACTCTCCATAAATCCTACTCGTTTAGCTTGCCTTTGAAATAATACCAAAAATGAAGCTATATCTCCGTCTTTTCTAATCAAATTTCTGCATTAAATTCCTCAAATCTATAGAGTTTTTCTTTACTTCTGATACATTAACATTACTTTCAGCCTGAGAAATTATCTTATTCAGATTCTCGATTTTTAATTTCTCCAATTCAAAAGCATGATGTTCAATTTTATGTAATTCCTGTTCATCTATCTTATTCTGATATTCAATTTTTAGTTTCTCTAATTCCAAAGCTCGTTCAAATTCAAATTTTTGTATTTCCTGTTTCACTCTTTCGTCAACTAATCCTGCTAATACTTCTTTAACAAACGGTTCATCATAGTTTTTACTTTTGGTTATAATATCCTTCAAAATAACTATTGTACTGTCGGCAGGGACAGATTCGCCCAACTCAAACGCTAACTGAGTAAGATCACACTTTTTATATCTACCTAAGTACGCCATTTTTGAGTAAAACAGAAATTCAAGATTACCTTGTTCGTTGCCGTTGTCAGGGAGTTCTTTTATCGCACTTCTAATTATTGTTAGCTCTTCTGGCTAACAAGGCTAACTTCTTCTTGCTTGAGAGCGGAAGATCAAAAAGGCATTATACTTTCTTAAAACAATAACAAAGGTTTTATTTGAACATTTAGAACACTTAGCGGCTCGCCGTCAAACGTGCGACGCCATTCATTACGCATCTCTCTCTCTCTGACTACAATATTGCATTGCACATGCGCTTACATTCTTTTTGCTGTCTGTCACATGCTGCCATATATTGACATAGAAAATTGATTTTATGTATATATATATATATATATATATATAAACCCCTTAATGGCCGCTCTTACAAAGGGGTATGGAATTTCCCATTCTAAAGATGGAATCGGAAAAATTGGCCCCTTAAGCAAACGGTTAAACTACCCTTTTTGAGAAATTTAACCCCTTTCTTCCCTGCGTACTTAATATTTTATGGAAAGAAACCTCTATCTTTTCTTTAAACTTATTTTTGATACTTGCATACTGTTATTTGTATAAAACATAAAAATAAGATGTTTGCGAATTTCATCCACATTTTTTCAAATATACACTTTCGTAATATAAATGTTATTTTGTTATTATAAACATTTTTTTGGGGAAGATTTTCTGTGCTTTAAGTGTAAACGAAAAACATCTCATAATTTTAATTTAAATTTTTTTTGCAGTTTTACATTTACGTTTTTAAGATATGCTTTTCTGTCTTAACTAGTCACACAAAATCTGTTAAAAATTATAGCAATTTCACGCTCAAAATTATTATGCCTGTCTCACTTCTACACTACGTTTGAAGGGAATTGTTTACACGTACAAAAAATTGCACTCAAGTCAGAAAATTTTTCTCCGCGTTAACGTTAAAAGCTATTTAGTGATTTTAAAGAGAGTAAAATTGCGCAGAAACTTAAAAGTATTTTCATAATAATTACAAAAGTGCAAATGTATTTGTCTTTGTTTTTGCCGTTTTGCATCACATCTTATAAATTGTATTTTTCTGTGAAACGTAATTTCATTGGAGACATTTACAAAGGACTCGACATTTCAACACATTCCCTTTTCCAAACTATTGATTATTCGAACATTGTCTCCGCAAAGCTCCTCCCAAGATTGCAGGCTGTTAAAGTTACTGTTATGTCTTTGTGCTCATTATATCGTTTGAAAAGCCTTTATTATGGTAAATTAAGATCCTTTAATTTCCAATTATTCCATTTAAATGAAAATAGAAGCTTCTTTTGTCTCAAAATTCGGTGCTTATTTTAATTTATGTCTAATTAAATAAGATGTTATAGCTAATTAGCGAAGTTCTAAGGACATTAATTTAAAAAAGTGACCTCCGATGATTTTAACAGAAGTTTGGAGAGAGACAGAATTTCTTATTGGTAGCAATTGTACTACTTTAATTGAAGAGAAAACTGAGGAACGCAGCTATGGTCTATAGCATAAAATGTAAAAATATAGTACAATAGACACTACAAAACTAATATTTAATATAGTAATTAGGCTTCAAACCGACATGAAATTTCTTATGAAGAGCACCCTGCCAACACTTTGTAAAACTGTTAGATATAGAATTCGGAAGAAAATTGATGATGAAGTTTTCTTTCTGTGGGGAAATAGAAAGGCAGTAGAATAAAGGATTTTTATATAGTCGCACTTTAAAGGCTATTAATTAGAGTAAACACATTTTATCTGTGATAACAGAAAAAAAAAAAACTAAAAATTATTTGATAATGTTAACATTTAATTTCTTTTCTTCTTATTTTTAGTTAATAGAATCATCAGTTACAATTGAAAAGAAAGAAATAATAATTGCGTACATATAATGAGAAACATATCTATATATACAAAACAGTTCCATAACTGACTGACTGACTGATTGACTGACATACAACGCACAGACCAAACCGCTGAACCTAAAGGGCTGAAATTTTGCATGGCGATTCTGCTTATAGTGTAGGGGTGCACTAAGAAAAATTTTTCAAAAATCTTTCTTATATTTTTTAAAAATTAAATTTTTAAGCTGTTTTAGTAACTTTTTTTTAGTTTGCATTAAAATAATAATTTTAGGGTTATAAAATTTACATCAAGAGAAAGATCCTAAAAAGTCTTTTAAAATGAAATCTTTTTCGAATCTTTACCTCCCTTTTCTGATTTTTGGTGAATTTTTAAAGATTAATTTTTAGAATTTAATTTATTAAATGCTGATCACGTGATTTCTTTTTCTGGTATTTTAAGTAAATTTATCGTCACGTTATAACAACGAAATAGACGAAAAATATTTTTCTTTTCTTGCTAATGCGGCAGACGATTGGACATTATCTAAAAAAGTATTAAAATACAGAAAAAGAAATGTTCTTCAAACTGTAACTGTACTATGTCGTATGAGATTTAATTTGAATATTTTCTTCTACATTATTTTGTCTATAAAATATCCCTTACGATCTTTTTATAAATGTATTTTTTTACATCAATTTTATACATTGATCGTCGTATTTATTATATATATATATTTATTTATTTGGCATTAATTGCATACATTGACAGTTGTATTTAATTTGAATGTACTCCGTAGCGAATTGCGGGTTTTCAGCTAGTAAATACATATAATGATAGCTGCATATATTGAGCTCACTGACCCGTCGCCTTATTATACATAATACAAAATTTTTTTTTGCTTACCACCACCATTAGTGAAGAAACTGATGATCATCTCTTGCATTCATACATGGTATAAAGCGGACCAGAGACTCGGGGAGCCCTCGGCATAAAAAAATGTCGCGGACCAAAGAAAGAAAAATCTCCGGTCCACACCTTAACTCTCTGAGCGTTCTTTTTTGAACTGCCTCAAAAATCGTTAAACTTCCCAGCACCAAAACATCTTAGAGATCAGAAAAATGTTCTAAAACATTATCACCCTGAAGTCCCTGATTGGTCAAAAGTCGGTTGCTGGGTCGTTGCTATGGAGGGACCGTGACCTCTTCATGACCGTGGGGTGGTAAGTTATTCTCGAATCCTGTGCAAGGGACCTTGTTTAACAGTAGCAATGTTACAGGTTATACTCCTCTGCATGTAGGGAACACATTCCTTTCTATTCAGGAAAATGGTGTTTAAGTTACAGCGAGGATTCTCAGAGCATAGAGAAAATTTGAGATAACACAAATAAAAAATATAACTTATAAAATGTGCAGGAACAGAATTTTTGGTGATAACAAATTTTGAAATAAGAAAACAGTTGTATAATTAAATGGGATTGAGTTAATTTTTTTAGAGTGAAAATAGCATAATAATTAAAATAATTCCAAAAGTTGAGTTCCATGTCACACTTTCAAATATCAAATTCTATTTAGAATAAAAGAAAATCAACACATTTATTTGGACATTAAAATTATAACATTAAAAACGCATACTTCGGAACTAAAATATTCGAAACAAACTAAATTCGTCAGAAATATGAATTCGTATTAGCGATTTATTTTTCAATATTTTTTATTTAAATTTTGCATTCAGTCTGTTACGGGAGAAATATTTATGGGACTTTTTATTGATCTAGGCGATATTTAAGATTCACATGTCCTCATATGCAGGCACCACTGAAGAGTCTGCGACTGAAACACTCGTGAATTAAACACGATGCGAGAAAAAACGAATTAATCCATTGCAGAGAATGCACAGCGGAAAGACATCAGACAATATTCCGGCATTATGTCTTATGGGAAAGACATTATTTATCTTATTCAGGTGAATTCCTCTGCTGATACGAAAAGTAAGTAAAAGAACATATTCACAACTTAATATTTCTCCGCGGTAGATACCTTTAAACAAAAAATTCGCAAATCTGAGGTTTCGAGGCTCAGTATTCACCTTTCATATTGTTATCTTATGCCTATCTCGTCGTTTCAGTCACCGAGAGGCTTGCAATAGTACATAGGCATAGGCATAGGCATAATTATCTTTAGAGGATCCTGGGAGCTAGAGCTCCATATCCTCTGTATTCAATATGGAATGTGTATCATGATTACCGTTCTCTAAAATTGATCATGATAGCACTGAGAGTGTGTGTGAAGAAAGAGATGATAAAAAAAAAAGGAAAAAAAAGAGGTGACTTAAATTAAATTTCAAAAGTTTAACAGTTTAGGTTGGTAGGTAATGAAGGAATAACTGGGGGTGTAGAGAAAAGATTAATAAAGAGTGACAGAATTTTGGAAAAAAATTTTACCTGAGACAATCGAGGAAGGTTCAAAGAGTAATGATGGCCGGACAGAGATCCAATGGGAGTGAAGCAGCGAATTCTACGAAGAGAGCTAATGGGAAATGAGTCAGTGGGCGGAGCCACATGAATGGAGCTGTGGTTGATTGTTCGGAGTGACAGCTCGGATTGCAATGGTAAGAATTTCGCAGTCATCATTTAGTTGTTCAATTAAGTCCCCAGGGTTAGTTACATCGATTTGAGGCAGCAAACCCAAAATTTTTATTTTTGATAAGATTTTTCTTTTCATCAATCAGGTACATAATTATTATCTCGGCATCCCCATCTTTCAAATATATATTGGAGGTTTCAAGTCATAGGAATATGCTACTATTTGGTATTACCATGATTGTTAGCATTATTATCACTACGCATGCGTGCTACAGGCAATCTTTTCTTCCGGTGTCCGCAATGACAGGAAAAGAGAATTTTCGTCTGAAACGTTTATCTCTTCGATGTCTTAACATACTCATTACAGGTGTGGGTGATTATAGTTCTTCAACGCATTCGAGGAAATACTGCCGGGGACCACAAATATAAATGACTATAAATAATGGACTGCATCTACAGCGTGCGGCAGAATGGACTCCCTCATTTCTGAAGGTCACTGGTAATGGAATGGTGGGGGCAGGGAGAAGCGGGAGGTGAGAACAGTTCGGGAGGATTTTCAAGTTGCCAGTAGACACCTGAGTTGGTCCCTGTGAACATCGCAGTTTCATTGTTGAGACGTCCTTTGAAAACAACGATTATGTAGGCTGGACACAGAGGACGTTTAAAACACCTTCCGGGCTGCGAATTTCAAATACGTGCATGGATCTTGCAACCGAGTGCTGGACTAACCGTAACGGCCAATACGCACTTGTTCTTTACTATGAGTGCATTTGGACTTAGAAATTTTTATGTTTGGACTTTTATGTTTGTTTATATTCTGTTTATCTAGTCACTCACCCTATGTGTAGCGTTTGTTAGTTTTCTCGCACGCTTGTAAATTGGAAAGAAAATCAAGTATTTTTCTATATAAAAAATAAATAATAAATTAACGCACCTTTTAAATATCTAATAAAGACTTCGAATTTATGCATTTTTTAATAAAAAGCTACTTTCTGTCAACATTATTCAAATTTATGCAGCAGACAAAATTTTGAATGTAAAGTTTATTGATTATCTGTAAAATTAGACGTTACATGTTGAAATGTTGCATCCACAAGAAATTTGAAAACATTAAGAACCATTCTAAAATCATAATAATAAATAGTTATCCCTACAAATGAATTACTATTGAAAAAGTAGAATATTTTGAATGTGTTTTGAAAAGGTTCAATTAAATTCTGACAATCTCCAAAATATGAGAAAAGTTGTATGAGCAATATTTTGCAACAAGTATTCAAGAGATGAAAATATTTATCCCCAATGTTGCACCAAAGGGCTAAATCCCTTTATGTCAATATCAGAAATTGGACTAACGAGAAATTTGTGCATAAAAATACATTTGCCACCAGTGTTTATAGAATCAGTTCGAAATATTTTCAGAGACTTACCTGCCCTTGAGTTACTAAAGAGTTGTCAATGCAGAATACAAAACCTGAACAAATCATTAAATTCACTGATTTGTCATTTTGCCATTAAACATCAGGTGCGGATCAAATGAACAGTCTGGAGGTTCAGGTTTAAAAATAAACTAAACTTGCAAAAGTGAAAGCCTATTTTTGTAGTAGGAGATAAACGTGCTCCATATACATAGGCACCCATAATTTCATTGTAGCACCATTGATCTCTTTATATTTATAACAGATGATTTTTATTAAACACCCATTATAGATTATTTTCATTGTTTCAAAGCAGTGCTCTGGCTTGAAAATTATAACATCCCCAATTCTTTCACATTTTTGCAACTATATCTTTGTTTAAAAATGAAGAATCAGTTTTACAACTACGCTGGTGTTTTTACACATGCAAACATTTTTTAAAATTAAATGAATACAAAGTTGAAAAACTTGCTTTTATTTAAGACTAAATTAACATTCATGAACAAATATTTATTATGATGGAGTTAAAATACATATTTTATTAAAAATCAATCAGGGGTACATTAAAAAAAACGCAATACATATTATGCTTTGATTGTTATAAAATATACAACCCATCACTAAAATGTTACTTTGACTTTTCCAGAAGTTTTTTGGTGCAGTTTTATTGCATTTTTATGTAGTCCTACATGGTCAATGCAGGATCTATCCAAATATGTTTATATCAGTATAAATACTGCAATAAAATAATGTGTTCTTTGCACAAGTTGTTTATTTTTAACAAGCAATTAAAAATGCCCGATTGAAATATAAACAATTGTCAGTTTAACAGTCCGAAAACTTTTTCACCCAGGCAGAAAAGGATTTTCATCCTGGATATTCGCTCTTATTTCACATACAAAGTTATCTTCATTTTAAAACAGTGGAGGACACAATTCTAACGACACTCGGTATATTTTCATTATCCGCCATTAAACCGCTGTGCGCTTTTAAAAACAGAAAGCATGCGGCTCGCGATCATTGGCCGTTACGGTTTAGCCCCGCCTCGGTTGCAAGTTCATGTACGTATTGAAATTCGCCTCCGGGGCTCTATGCAACTAGGGATGTGACATCGATAACAAAACATCGATGTTTTGAAACATCGATATTCAATATTAAAACATCGATATTCAATATTAAACATCGATGATAATAAAACATCGCCAAATCTATCAATGTTTTTAAACATCGATGTTTTTAGAATATCCAATTTTTAAAACTGGTTAGTAACCTTTAACTTAATGTTACTTCGGTTAGTCGTGCGGGGGGGGGAGGGGTGATTTAATTTTTACTCTCTGATTGGGCTGACACAAATGACAAAAACTTGGTTGCTTTTGCCTTGAGCTACATTGATGACTCAAACTTCTCGTTGTAAATATCGCCATGTTTTGCCTTCAAATGTCCAGATAAATTCGTGGTATTGCCAGAGGTTTTGAGGGACTTCAGGCAAATACTGCATTTGCCAATTTGTCAGAGGTTTTTCCAACGGTACTTTTGGGAGGCATCTTATAATATATTAACGTTCAACTTATATAAAACAGAACAAAACAAAACTTAACTGGCCGCTCTCATGTATATACAATTTTTTAAATAAAACCCAATGGAAGGTTCTGACAGTGTCAGGAACATTCCAAGCGCTCTGATTGGTTCATATGTTGTTGATTGCCATTTGTCTGTTTGCTAAGGAATCGTTCCCCTCTTTTGTATTCGTCCTTTTCCAGAATTCAAACTTACATTTACTGAGTGTGAAATTACTGCTACGTGGCACATTTTTTTTATTATGGTACTTTTTCATAAAAACCCGTAAAACATCGATTAAAAAAACATCGATGTTTTAAAAATGGCTTCCAATAAATTGATGTTTTGAAAACATCGACATCGATGTCGCATCCATATATGCAACTCATGCAGTTCCCTGGTCGATAAAACCATTCTGCGACGGGTTTCAAACGTGAGAGTGAGTGGGTCTGCATTACCAAGAAAACCTAGTGGGTCTTCCCTCGGAACATCTAGAACACCTGTAAATGTGCTACGAGTCCGTAAGTCTCGCTATTCGTGAGGAAGTTGCCGCAGTTCCTCCAGAGATGACCAACAGAGTGATAGTAAATTTTTAAAGAGCGGCTCCGGCAGTGTCGGCTAGAACGAGCACCACCTGAGTGATGTTGTTTTCAAAACCTAGTAAAAAAAAAAAAAAAAAAAACTAGGACTGTTAGCACCTTTTTCTAAACATAAAGCTTTTTTTTTCTGTTAAATTATTTTGTTCGTTTTATATTACCCTTTGAAATGGGGGAGTACATTATGCCCGCACCCTGCACCCAAGGTTTTTGCTCATCGACGACGTAAGATTAAGCGCGGTATAAAGACACTTTTTCGGACCGAAATTCTCGGGGAAACAACAGGGCCTTATGTTTGTTGCGAATGCTAGCTCTGCGTACAGGGTTGATTTATGACGTACGTGGAGCAGCTGTGAATAAAGAAGTTCTTAAAACAAAATCAATTTAACATAACATATAACTTTCTTAGGGAACAATATAGTTGAAATTAAAAATTATCTACAATTTTTCACAATGGATATGTGCAGATGAAATAAAAAAAGTAAAACTTTATTTGCCTCAAACTTTCTTAGATAAAAAATATAGTTGAAATTAAAGTTATATACAATTTTCAAAATGGATAAGTGCGGATAAATAAAAGTAAATCTTTCTTTGCCTCACTTTCTTAAAACAAAGTAAAATTAGCTTAAAATTTAACTTTTTAGAAGAAGAATACAATTGAAATTAAAAAAAACACCACCTGAGTGATGTTGTTTTCAAAACCTAGGTAAAAAAAAAAAAAAACTAGACTATTAGTACTTTTCATAAAATACAAAGCTTTTTTCTGTAAATATTTTGTTCGGTTTATATTACCCTTGAAATGGGGGGAGTACATTATGCCGTACCCTGCACCAAGTTTTTCTCATAGAAGAAGTAAGATCGCGGTATTAAGACACTTTTTCGGCTGAAATTCTCTGGGGAAACAAACAGGGCCTTATCTTTGCTGCAAATGTTAGCTCTGAGTACAGGTTGATTTATGACATACCGTGGAGCAGCTGTGCATAAAGAAGCATTTTTCATGAACATTTCCTTCACTTTCGCCATTTACCGACACAATAAGAGGAAAAAAGAAAATTGTTGGTAAATTTAATTTAAACTATATTGTTTTCTGAGAAAGTTGAATTTTAAGCTAAACTGATTTTGTTTTAAGAAAGTGAGGCAAAGAAAGTTTTATTTTTTTTTTATCTGCACATATCGGTTAGGAAAATTGTCCGCAATTTTTAATTTTAAATGTATTGTTTTCTAAGAAAGTTGGATTTTAAGCTAAACTGATTTTATTTTAAGAAAGTGAGGCAAAAAAAGTTTTACTTTCTTTTTCATCTGCACACATCCATTGTGAAAATTGTAGATAATTTTTAATTTCAACTACATTGTTATCTAAGAAAGATAAAATTTAAGCTAAACTGATTTTATTTTATGAAAGTGAGGCAAATAAAGTTTTACTTTTTTTTTCATCTGCATATATCCATTGTGAAAATTGTAGATAATTTTTAATTTCAATTACATTGTTCCCTAAGAAAGTTAAATTTTAAGTTAAATTGATTTTGTTTTAAGAAAGTGAGGCAAAGAAAGTTTTATTTTTTTTTACCTGCACATATCGATTGGGAAAATTGTCAACAATTTTTAATTTCAAATGCATTCTTTTCTAAAAAAGTTAAATTTTAAGCTAATTTGATTTTGTTTGAAGAAAGTGAGGCAAAGAGAGATTTACTTTTATTTTATCCACACTTATCCATTTTGAAAATTGTATATAACTTTTAATTTCAACTATATTTTTATCTAAGAAAGTTAAATTTCAAGCTTAATTGATTTTGTTTTAAGAAAGTGAAGCAAAGAAAGATTTACTTTCTTTGTCTGCGCATGGAGGGTTCAGTGGAGTTATTAATTATAATTTCTTAAATGTGTGGACTGTATTAGTTTCCATTATCGACAGAAAATATTATAGGGGTTTTTTAAAAGTGCAGTTAATTACTCTTCTTTATTCTTTGACTACAAATAAAATTGGATTGGCTTACCTTTCACCATCATCTGAATAATCGTTGAATACATCACATACAAAAGAGGATTTCAAAACAAGTATCCATACGATAGCCTTTAATAACTGATTTGACGTTTGCACATAGCTTGAATTGTTGACATAAAGAATAAGATTCTGAATTACACGAATTATTGACTTCAACATGTCAATCATGAACAACACGAATATGAATGGAATCGCATCAAAATTGCGACCATAGCCATTTTTTTTTTACTCACTACATAGCGTCGAATCCACCACAAAAAACGTAAACAAACATTCTGGCTTAACAGAAAAATGGTGGCGCCACCTAGTGCGCAGGAACTTAACTAACAAATACAAAATGAAAAATAAACAAAATACAAAGTGAATAAACAAGATTATTATAATGAACTATTAACAAAAAAATAAAAATAATAAGTCTTTTATGAAGACTGAACATCTTCCGGGCGGGGCAAAAGTAAGGCAACCTTAGACAAAGGTCTTCTTACTACTCCTGAAGAAGTCCGAATATTGACGACACGAACATGTCCGTCAGACCCGGGAAATGTTGCAATAACTCTTCCTAGAAGCCATTTCAAAGGTGGTGCATCGGGATTGTGTACAGTCACAAGATCTCCAACTTGAAGATCCCGAAAACACGAGCTCTTGGATTTTGGCCTCTGTTGCAGATGGCTTAGGTACTCACGAAACCAACGATTCCAAAAATGCAATTTCATTTGCTGTATCACTGTCCATCTCTCATTAAGAGGTAGAGTGATGTTCCCCGGAGCCTCCGGAATATCCAACAAAGATGACCCAATTAGGAAATGTCCGGGAGTCAAAGCAGTTAAGTCTGCTGGGTCTGAAGACATAGGAATAAGGGGTCTCGAATTCAGAAGAGCTTCAATTTGGCAAAGGTAGGTTGTCAACTCCTCAAAATTTAGGATTGCTGACTTGCAAGCCTTTACCAACAGTCCCTTTGTGGATTTGACAGCAGCTTCCCAGAGACCTCCAAAGTTTGGAGAATAGGGAGGAATGAAGTGCCAAGTGATCGATTGAGAGGCAGAAAAGTCTTGAATTCCTTCGGATTTTAGCAGCTTAAACAGCCCCTTCAAATCATTGGCAAGTCCAACGAAGTTTTTTCCATTGTCTGAGAAAATATCAGATGGAAGTCCTCTTCGACCTATGAATCGTCTTAAGCACGCAAGAAGTGCTTGAGCAGATAAATCGGAGACACAGTCAAGATGAATTGCTTTCGTACACATACAAATAATAACGCAAATATAAGATTTTAATTTTACCTTGCTTCGAGGTAGATTGGGCTTAGTGATGATAGGCCCACAAAAGTCAATACCAATTTTTTCAAATGGGCGAATTGGTTGAATTCTCTCTGCAGGTAAATTGGCCATAATTTGTTGACATGTGGTAGCCTTGAGTCTTTTGCACAGTAAACATCGGTTTAGAATGTGTCTCACCTTGGTGCGACCATTAGTGAGCCAGAATTTCTAGCGAATGAGTGCGAGCGTGAGTTGAGGACCTGCGTGAAAATGTTTTGAATGATAATTTTCTATAATCAAATTAGTTATAGGATGCTTGTTTGGCAGTAGAATAGGATGTTTTTGATATTCATTAATGCTTTTATGCCGTGAAAGTCGTCCTCCTACTCGCAATAAATTTGATTTATCTAGAAATATGTTCAAAGTTAATAGCTTATTTGATGAAGGTAAAGGTAACTTGTTCTGTAACAAATGAATCTCCTTAGAAAATTCACAACCTTGAAGAATCTTGATAATTTGAATTTCAGCAGAATCAATTTCAATGGCGCTTAAAGGCCCTGTACCTTTGTCAGAGGGTTTTCGACAGTTGTTTATAAATCTTCGACAAAAAGCAAATACTCTAACCAACTTCGAAAATGATGAAAAGTTTAGAAGAAAATCAGGTACAGTCTTTATTAGTGTAGCGTGATTTATAATGTCCAGAGTGTAACTGTCAGGCTGAGAACAAGTTTTTGAATCAAATGAATGAAAAGGAATTTTAGCATTTTCAGAAAGCCAAGGTGGTCCTGACCACCAAAGAGGATGTTTCATTAATTTATTTGGCATAATTCCTATAGAAGCACAATCAGCGGGATTGATATTCCCTTGAATGTAATGCCATTGTCCCTCAGGGACAAGCGATTTAAATTGGTTGACTCTGTTTAGTACAAATTGATTTCCCTTCTCAGGAGGCGCATTTATCCAACTAAGTACAATCTGTGAATCAGACCAGAAGAAAATTTCGTGAATGGTGATCGGTAGATTTGGTAGGACAGCGTGACACAATTGTGCTAACAACAATGCAGCACAAAGTTCAATCCTCGGTAAGGTCACAGGTTTTAGTGGATTTACCTTAGTTTTGGCAGCGGTAAAATTTACAGAAATTTCTCCGGTACAGGTGATAACCCGAAGGTATATGACTGTCGCATAAGCCTTGCCAGATCCATCGCAAAAACCATGAAGTTGAATACTTGAATCAGAGTTTTTTACAAAATTTAAGAATCGGGGAATTTCAATCTGCTTTAGAATATCAAGTTGTGAATTAATCTCTTGCCACGATTTTTGGATGAAGCTTGGAATAGGTGAGTCCCACGAAATGTTTTCCTTCCATAAATTTTGCATCATTATTTTCAAACAAATAGTAGTAGGACTCAAAAAACCAAGAGGGTCAAAAAATTTTGCAATTACTGAAAGTAACTGTCTTTTGGTAGTTACAATTTCAGATTTAGAGATACGAATCTGAATTACGTCTTTAGACGAATTCCAAAACAAACCTAATACTTTAATGGAAGAATTTTTCTCAATAGTGGTCTCTTGAGTACTTGATTTTAGTTCATTGGGAAGGTTTGACAATACTTAAGGGAAATTAGATGTCCATTTACGGAGCGTGAATTGTCCATAGTTCATAACCTTATTCAGATCGGAAACTATCTGTTGAGCTTGATGAATTGAATCTGCACCGGACAATAAATCGTCAACATAAAAGTCATTTCTAATGATGCGAGATGCATCGGGGAATTCAAGTTCATAGTCTTTGGCTAATTCTCTTAAGGTACGAATAGCTAAGAAAGGAGCCGATGCGGTACCATAAGTAACCGTTAACAACCTATACGAGTTGATGGGCTCATTTGAATTATATCTCCAGAGAATACGTTGGAAATCTGCATGTTTAGAATTTATCAATATCTGTCTGTACATTTTTTCAATATCCGCACTTAAAGCAATGGGATGAGTACGGAATTTCAGAAGGAGATTGAAAATATCTGGCTGTAATTTTGGCCCAATGTCTAAAAAATCATTCAGTGAATGGCCTTCGGAGTCTTTGGCGGAGGCATCGAAAACAACCCGTAACTTGGTAGTTGTACTGTCCTTTACTACTCCATGATGTGGGAGATAAACAGAATTGGGTGAATTTAGGTCAGAATAGGGCACAAGTTCCATATGTTTTAATTCCAAATATTCCTTAAGAAATTGTGAATATTGTTGCTTCAGTGGATAATTACCCTGTAATTTTCGTTCCAAGGTCAAAAAACGCTTCAATGCCAAAGATTTTGAATCTCCAAAAGTTGGAGTTGACTTGAAAGGTAAATCAACCATATACCTTCCTGAATCAGTTCTGACCACAGAATTTACAAAATTTTGTTCCGTTGATGGAATTATGACCGAATTTGGGATAGACTCAAGTTCCCAGAATTTTTGCAAATCAGTATCTAAATCTACTGTAGCATGACAATTGACAACCGTAGATGAAGCATATGGCGAATAAATCACTCCAGATAATAACCAACCAAGTTTGGAATTAATGGCACTTGGTGATCCCTTTGGACCTAATATTGATTGTCCTATTAGAATTTCAGCATATATGTCCGCACCAATCAAAAGATCTATCGAAGATGATTTATAAATGTTGGGTCAGCAAGTTGTAAACCTTCAAGATGAGGCCAGGACTGATAACAAAAAGTAAAATTAGGGAGATTTGAAGTTACTTTATCAACTACCAAAGCATCAATATTAAAAAATTCAGTGTTGAAATACGAAGTAAATGTTAAATTAACTTCGCAAGCTGAAGATTCTGCAACACTGTTATTTATTCCTAAAATTCTGTGTCTTGTATTTTTTGTAGGGAGACCCAACCTTGCACAAAGGTCTTTAGAAATTAAGCATTTTTGCGATCCTGAATCAATTAAAGCTTTAGCAGAAACAAACTGGCCTGTATTTGACTTTACTTGTATCACAGCCGTTGACAATAACGTTTGACAATTGGTTGAATTGGTTTGAGTCGCGAGGCAATTTGACTCAGTGACTTCTGGAATCACGGCTGTTTTATTAACTGGAATTTCATTAGAGTTGACATCTGAATTAAATGGTTCCGAATGAAGCATTGTATGATGGTTACGCTTACAGGTTCTACATCCTGTGCTAATAAGACACTTCGAAGAAAAATGATTATTTCTTAAACAGTTAACACACAATTTTTTATTTTTAACGAAATTCCAACGTTCTTGAACACTCATACCTTTAAATTGGGGGCAATTATGAATACCGTGCATTTCCTTACATAAGTCGCACGACCATTTTTGATTTTTAGTATTAACAACAGCATTATGAATCATTGCATTCGAACGCTTAACAACTGTTTTTGACTTCATTTCTGATCTAAAACTATGCTGTTCTGACACCCGTTGAAAACTTTTAGCATGTTTATCAAGAAAACTCATTAAATTTTCATATGTTGGAAATTCTGAATCAGAAACGAATAATTCCCACTGTCTTCTCAAATCATCATCTAATTTTGACTGTAAGTGGAAAACAAGAATTAAATCTACCAAAGAATTAAATTCAAAATTTAAAGATTTTAAGTTTCGAACTGCCTTATTACATGTATCGAATAATTCCAAAATAGTTTTCTGGTTAGCATATTTGAATGGCTTTAAATTGAAAATTTTTGATAACTGAGCAAAAGCCAGCTCTCTTTTATTATCATATCTGTTAATTAAAGTGTCCCATGCTTCATTATAATTGTGGGCAGAAATTGCAAATCCAGCAATTAATTTTGAAGCCGCCCCTTTAACTGAAGAAGTCAAATATTGTAACCTTTGCAACTCTGTTAAATTCTTATTATTGTGAATAGCAGAGACAAAAATTTCTTTAAAAGATAACCATTGGTTAATATCACCATAAAACACTGGAAGTTCAAATTTTGGAAGCTTTAAATTACCATCATGAGAATTACTAGAAGTTGATTTAGAGCAATCACCATCTTGCATTTTACAATTTTTCAAACGCTCATTTATTTTTGTAATCATATCAAATATTTTATCTTTAGCTTCAGAATATTGAACATACAATATCTCATCATCATCATAAATATCAAGAAACTCCCTTTTTAGTTCTGATTCCAATAGATTTAAATCATCCTTTAATTTTGATAAAATAGCTTCGCCTTCAGAATCGTCTGAGATATCTAATGCTCTGAATTTTAATTCACTACGTTGTATTTCCTTTACACAAAATCTGAATTTTATCTCATCAGGTTTCTTCGTTTTTCGTGCCATATTATCTTAAACAAACAAGATTCAAAGTACCAAAAAACTTTAAAATATTCTTATTCAAATTCAATTCTCTAATATTTTAAACAAATGCTAGTTCTCCGGCTCGCACTGACCAAAACTTATGGGGGTTCAGTGGAGTTATTAATTATAATTTCTTAAATGTGTGGACTGTATTAGTTTCCATTATCGACAGAAAATATTATAGGGAGTTGTTTTAAAGTGCAGTAATTACTCTTCTTTATTCTTTGACTACAAACAAAATTGGATTGGCTTACCTTTCACCATCAGAATAATCGTTGAATACATCACATACAAAAGAGGATTTCAAAACAAGTATCCATACGATACCTTTAATAACTGATTGACGTTTGCACATAGCTTGAATTGTTGACATAAAGAATAAGATTCTGAATTACACGAATTATTGACTTCAACATGTCAATCATGAACAACACGAATATGAATGGAATCGCATCAAAATTGCGACCATAGCCATTTTTTTTTGACTCACTACATAGCGTCGAATCCACCACAAAAAACGTAAACAAACATTCTGGCTTAACAGAAAAATGGTGGCGCCACCTAGTGCAGGAACTTAACTAACAAATACAAAATGAAAAAAAAAAATACAAAGTGAATACAAGATTATTATAATGAACTATTAACAAAAAAATAAAAATAATAAGTCTTTTATGAAGACTGAACAGCGCATGTCCACTGGGAAAATTATATATAATTTTTAATTTCAACTACATTGTTATCTAAGAAAGTTAATTTTTAAACTAAATTGATTTTGTTTTAAGAGAGTGAGGCAAAGAAAGCTTTATTTTTTTTTCATCTTTTATTTTACCCACACTTATCCATTGGGAAAATTGTAGATAATTTTTAGTTTCAACTGCATTGTTTCTAAGAAAGTTTAATTTAAAGCTCCGGCTTTTGGAGCTTAAATTACTCGGTTCGAATCCCGACAAGCACCATTCAATACCTCCAGCTCTAGGCCTGAAATGGGAAAGTTAAATCCGCAGACCAGAAAGTCCCTCTATAAGGTCAGAGAGGGTACTATCTCCCCAATTGTCGGGTTGGTTGGTCAAAATTGAGGTGGCACCTGGTTAAGACGGACACCGAACCTTCTGGTGCTATTGTAAACCAGAGCTGTACTTTTCAGCCCTCAAAGCCCCTGTGGACCTGATGTGGAACAATTTCGTCCAGGGGTTATTAGCAACAACAGCAACAACTAAACTGTGACTTTGATTTATATAACAACTAGCCGGGCTTCGCCCGTGTAGCCGGTCGGTTTAGGGACCCGCTCCCTTCAGCAATCATTGTCAGAGAATGGAAATACTAAAAAACAACGAATAAAGGTATTTAAATTTTGTGGATACGCATCCCACGTCCTGCAAACAGTCGCAAGCAAAAGAATAATTCTCCCCCCCCCCCCAGTGAGCCGGCGTTGCCCGGGATTTTAAGAATGTTTGTTGACCCAAACCAATTTAAAAACTAAACACAGAAAAGACAATTTAAAAATATATAAATTTATAATATACTCCTCAGAATTCAGCTAGATTTTGCCTTTCATCATTGGAGCAAAACAAAAGCTGAAAAGTAAAACATTGAATGTATACAATTATAATAAACCACTATGAAAATGGGTAAATCATTTTCTTGCACCATCAATCTATAAGTGATAAAAGTTAGTAATAATTTATAAATAAATAAATTTATAATAAATAAATAAATAAATTTATAATAAATAATAATAAATAATTACGAATAATATGATGTCAATTTAAAAAAATGGAACCAGTAAATCAAGATAGAGTTTAAACTTCGTAAAATCTAAGTTTTTTACTTCAAATTTATGAAATTTCTCGACTAACTGACCAACATTTTAAGAGGTGAGTTAAACTACGTTTAAAATGAGGAGAAATTAAAAAATTTGAGGGAGAAAGGAAAATTTCCTCCAAAGGTGAACATTGGGGTGAGTGAATCCAACAGGCTTAATACACTGCAGCCTTTAGCCAAGAAATTAAAATTTGCTGTTTCGAAAATTTTGTGTACTGGATCTCTTTAGAAGAAAATAATTTGAGACTGCTGTTGGCGCTGAAGCCCTACGGCCCTTCATAGCGAAAAACTTTGACTGAATCCACCCTTCTAATAACGATAAATTAACCCTCAAAACACGATATGTTTTTACCATGTTTTATTAACTCGCTTTCTTGTTTGTTTGTTTGTGTGTGTTTGTCCAGTACAAATCTTGCAATCGATTTTTAACTAACTTCCTGACTAGCTAGACATTTGAAACTTTTAGAATATCTCAGAACACGATGACAATGCCTTCTTTTAATACTTTTAACCATCTTTAAGCAGATTGAATTTATTTTAAGTTAATTTTGTTTTGTAGACTGGTGCAGCCATCTATCGGCCGGGACGGGAACGAAAAATTAAACGCAAGTCAACTTCCAATTTATTTTCTTTCCAGTTGATGGTATAATTCATCAAAAAAAATTTGTATTTATTAATACATAGAATTGTCAAATTTATATGATTCAACAAAAAATTTAAAAACATGGTATATAAAAAGTTCTTTTTATCTTGTAATTATTAATATCTGAACTTCTTTTCACATTTTATGACGAAATGATAAAATGCTCGATTTATCAAATAAGAGTCCAGGAGCAAGTATTTTGGCAATCTCTTGTACTCTCTGAATTCACAACAAAAGAGGATATTAAAACAGTTTTCATGTTTTCCCCTCCATCCAAAAGCCTACAATGCCGCGAGCGTTTTATTAGATTCTGTGTCCATGATGATTTACTGCTTTGTGAGTTTTTGACAGAATAAGATAAACACGACTTTCGCTACAGTTATTGATTTGTCTTCCACGCCCAGTGGGGCTCTAATTCCATTGATTCCCAACCTTTTTAGGTCTGTGGAAAGGAGATCAGAAATTTGAGGCACCCTTGTTAGAATTTTAATTTTTAGAATTTTTTAAATAATAAATTGAAGTGGAATGTATTTCAGGCACATGTTAAATTTAAATAAACACTTACTCCATTGCCGATTTTGTTCATTTATTGAAAAATATAAGTAATAAAAACTAGAATAAGATATATTAATACAGTTTAAAAAACAGCAATGGGAATCAGTATAGTACGGGGTGGTCCAAAATTAATTAGCGCATTTCATGTTTGAGAAAAAAGAACAAAATGAAGTCCGTAAATGCTTATTGTTTTCTTGGAAAGACAATTTAAAAGAGTTTTACACAAAATTTTAAGCATTAAATAACTTCCACAAAAGCCGGTAGATGGCACGACAACTATTTCGCAAGAAAAATTTACTAATTGCGTCAGTCTGCAAATGACTACCGTACAGGAAAATAGCAATGTGCGTTTTGTGGCTCCATGAAAGAAAATCTGTTGTAACTCTTTTGTTCTTTTTTTTCAACATGAAATGCGCTCAATAATTTTGGACTACCCTTGGGTGGTCCGAAATTGAAAAAAAAAAGAACACAATGAGTTACAACGGATTTCCTTTCATGGTACTACAAAACGCACACTGCTTTTTCCTGCACTGTAGCCATTTGCATACTGACGCAATTAGTAAACTTTTCTCGCGAAATAGTTGTCGCGCCATCTACAGGCTTATGTGGAAGTTATTTAATGCTTAAAATTTTGTTGTGTAAAACACTTTTAAATTGCCCTTCCAAGAAAACAATAAACATGTACGTACCTCAATTTGTTCTTTTTTTCTCAAACATGAAATGCACTCAATAATTTTGGACCACTCTGTTATTACACTAGAGGACTACAATAGAAATCACTCAAAAATTTTTGTTGCAGCTTTGTTCGACATAACCGTCACTTACGGAATTAGGGTATGTATGCATATTTGGCTTTACATTAGGATTATTTGTGTGCTTGCATGTACGGTACGTTGAGCCCTTACTGTAAGTTGTGCTTGTCTTTTCATTTTCTTTTGACTAAATGTTTCCATGGGGATCTTGGGGCCTTAGGATGTCTTTTGGTCTTACCTGCATCCTATTCAGAAAGTTCCCTTTGAGGCAACTGATTTGGTTAGGCTCCCTGATGACGAGACCAGTCGGTTACCTCTATGTTTTTTTATGGTTCAGTTCCGGCACTACTACAGAATCTTGCCTCTGGTGCGTAGATGCCCTGAGTGCTTGATTTCTGTTTGTTTTTCGTATGTATTCTTCTTGTATTTATCTAGCTCTGTTGGATTATTTATTTTTAGTTATATATATATATATATAGTAGTTATTATATATATATATATATATATAGATATATATATATTATATATATAATATATATATAATATATATATATAGATATATATATATATACAGTGAAAGTTCTCTATCTGGCTGAAAATTACCTATTAGAATTTATATAATACGATAATGTGATGCAAAAAGTGAAAAAATATTTTGAAATTTAGATTGTTCGGGGAAAAAGTCAGTTCTAGTGTTTAAAACGCTCTTACATTCCTTTGGAACACGAAACATATATATATATATATATATATATATATATATATATATATATTATATTATGTATATATATATATATATATATATATATATATATATATATATATATATATGCGGCACAAAAATCGACGATATTTCTACACTCCAAATGGCAACGGCTGCAACTACGAGGTATAAACATTAGCGGTCGTCTTCAATTATAAGTGAAGATATTTAACCAACAATTTATATTTGATATGATTGAGTGTGGGTATCTGAATTTTGAAAATAATCCATACAGAGAGTGATGTAACCCACACAATATTTTAGTACTTGCTGAATGTTTACTCCATTCTATAAGTGATGAAATTTTCGCAACATTTTGTTATTTGATATGATTAAGTGTTGACATCTGAATTGTGAACAATAGTACATACAGAGAGTGATGTAATCGACACTATATTTTAGTACTTCTGAATTTTTACTTCATTTATTAAGTGAAGAAAATTTTCCCCAACAATTTCTCATTTGATGTAATGAAAGTGTATATATTTTAATTTTGAAAAATAGTACATACCGAGAGGGATGTAATTTTTAAAATCATTGGTATTGGGTTTCTTAGTCTTATCTTTAACTCTGTTCTGAAGTAATGGAAATTCATATTTTTTAATCACGATGTTTTAGAATCAGCCTTATAGTGAATTTAGCAATGATTATAATTTTTTTGGCTGAACTCCTACTACCCCTTAACTTCTTATATTTATGGTGACAGGTAATGGTAACATTCCTTACATATGTTACTTTCAGTTGAGATGTTTTGCAAAAGAAAATATAAAACTAAAAGCGACCATGCTGGTCACGCAGCGGCAAGTTTATAAAATGAATCGCGTTGCAAGCTGCAGAAAAGTTCAGGCTATCTGAAAATACCATTTTTTGGAATTATCAGCACTTATGTATTTGTCAATAGTAGATACATTTTCTCCATGGGTTAACGTGAGGGAATGCATTAGGGTTAGTACACAGAAGCCTTAAGCACCTTCAAAATTTGGTATTACGTATACGTTGGGTAAAATAAAATAAAGTGTCTTATAAATATTATCCCTCTAAAACCTATAAATTACAATTGCATATTATTGAATAAATATTTAAAAAATTACCATTGTAAAATTTCTTTTTTATTACGAAGTACAATTAAATAATTAAAAGATAAAAAGAACTTTTTATATACAACGTTTTAAAATTTTCCATATATATTAGCCCATAGGCTATATATATATATATATATATATATATATATATATATCTATATATATATATATATAATATATATATTATTACATCAATTGTATACATTGATCGTCGTATTTATTGTAAATATTATATTTATTTTTTTTGGCATTAATTACATACATTGACCGTTTTATTTAATTTGAATGTACTCCGTAGCGAAGTGCGGGTTTTCAGCTAGTAAATTACATATAGTTACAATGTACATTCTATTGTTGAATTTGTTATGAAATTTTCATTCGCAGTGAAAATTAATTAAAGTACATGCAATTTAAGAGGACTGCGATTTCTTGTATAAAAGAATAAAGTAAAAATTAACGAAAAAAAATTGGGTCTTACTTTCAATTACTTTCTAGAAAATAATTAGACATCGTTGTTTTTTGTGAATTTGAGATTTTTAAAAAATGATAATTTTCCAACTCATTTAAAGATAATGTGGCGGGAGTCAATTCGGGATGCTGCATTGAGATTAAATGATCTGAAGGACCGTTATATGGGATGTAAAAAAAAGAACATCATTAAAGGGATTCAATTTCGACTCTATTCACCGGTCATTGAAATACATACATACATACATACATTCATATACAGAGGCTGTTCACACATTTTTAGACGATGTATATTGTATTCACAAAACTAAATTACATAAAATTCTTGTGTTTTAAATGTTCTATTTGACATCCTTATTCTGAACTATCTTTCGACACCGCAATTTCCAGGATAATAATGCCTTTGAAGTGTCAGAAGAGGTATTCTCTCCCATTCCTCCTGGACAGCTTTCCAGAGTCCTGTAAGGGTTTTGGGACGACGTTTGGATAATCAGATTTTAAAAGTCCGAAAGAACAAAAATCCATAGGTGATACATCGGGAGATTTAGTAGGGATATCAGTGAAGGGTATGGACTTGATATCAGTTTTTTGTTCCATTTCTTTTAGGAAATTTACGGTGGATTTTGATGTGTGACTGCTAGCTTTGTCCTGATGGAGTCTCACAGATTGATGGCACTGTGGGTAAAGCGATGGTATTTCATTCAGAAAAATTGGCGATAAAATATGTTCCTGATAGTATTTAGAGATCTTGACATTTTTTTCCACTCTCTTTATTTTTAACTTGCCATTATAAGAAAAACCAGCAACAATCATGAATCCCTTAGAAAAACTTTCTTTCGATTCTTTGAACCATGTACTTAAATTTTTTTCTCCCCTTTTATGATAATAAATGGCTCTTTTTTTGTTGCAATCATTTAAATACACCAGGGGTCATTAAAATCATTTGATCCAGTTATCATCAAACCAGTGAACGCCGAGTGCTCCCTGCCAAAAAGATATTCGACCCTGAGTCCTGATCCAGTTATCGTCAAACGAGTGAAATCCGAGTGCTCCCTGCCAGTTATCATCAAACCAGTGAAAGCCGAGTGCTCCCTGCCAAAAAGATATTCGTCCCTGAGTCATGATCCAGTTATCATCAAACGAGTGAAAGCCGAGTGCTCCCTGCCAGTTATCATCAAACGAGTGAAAGCCGAGTGCTCCCTGCCAAAAAGATATTCGACCCTGAGTCCCGATCCAGTTATCATCAAACGAGTGAAAGCCGAGTGCTCCCTGCCAAAAAGATATTCGACCCTGAGTCCGGATCCACTTATCATCAAACGAGTGAAAGCCGAGTGCTCCCTGCCAAAAAGATATTCGACCCTGAGTCCGGATCCAGTTATCATCAAACCAGTGAAAGCCGAGTGCTTCCTGCCAAAAACATATTCGACCCTGAGTCCGGATCCAGTTATCATCAAACGAGTGAAAGCCGAGTGCTCCCTGCCAAAAAGATATTCGATCCTGAGTCCCGATCCAGTTATCATCAAACGAGTGAAAGCCGAGTGCTCCCTGCCAAAAAGATATTCGACCCTGAGTCCCGATCCTGTTATCATCAAACGAGTGAAAGCCGAGTGCACCCTGCCAAAAAGATATTCGACCCTGAGTCCCGATCTAGTTATCATCAAACGAGTGAAAGCCGAGTGCACCCTGCCAAAAAGATATTCGACCCTGAGTCCCGATCTAGTTATCATCAAACCAGTGAAAGCCGAGTGCTCACTGCCAAAAAGATATTCGACCCTGAGTCCTGATCCAGTTATCATCAAACGAATGAAAGCCAAGTGCACCCTGCCAAAAAGATATTCGACCCTGAGTCCTGATCGAGTTATCATCAAACGAGTGAAAGCCGAGTGCTCCCTGCCAAAAAGATACTCGACCCTGAGTCCCGATCCAGTTATCATCAAACGAATGAAAGCCAAGTGCACCCTGCCAAAAAGATATTCGTCCCTGAGTCATGATCCAGTTATCATCAAACGAGTGAAAGCCGAGTGCTCCCTGCCAGTTATCATCAAACCAGTGAAAGCCGAGTGCTCCCTGCCAAAAAGATATTCGACCCTGAGTCCTGATCCAGTTATAATCAAACGAATGAAAGCCAAGTGCACCCTGTCAAAAAGATATTCGACCCTGAGTCCTGATCGAGTTATCATCAAACGAGTGAAAGCCGAGTGCTCCCTGCCAGTTATCATCAAACCAGTGAAAGCCGAGTGCTCCCTGCCAAAAAGATATTCGACCCTGAGTCCCGATCCAGTTATCATCAAACGAATGAAAGCCAAGTGCACCCTGCCAAAAAGATATTCGTCCCTGAGTCATGATCCAGTTATCATCAAACGAGTGAAAGCCGGGTGCTCCCTGCCAGTTATCATCAAACCAGTGAAAGCCGAGTGCTCCCTGCCAAAAGATATTCGACCCTGAGTCCCGATCCAGTTATCATCAAACGAGTGAAAGACGAGTGCTCCCTGCCAGTTATCATCAAACGAGTGAAAGCCGAGTGCTCCCTGCCAAAAAGATATTCGACCCTGAGTCCCGATCCAGTTATCATCAAACGAGTGAAAGCCGAGTGCTCCCTGCCAAAAGATATTCGACCCTGAGTCCGGATCCAGTTATCATCAAACCAGTGAAAGCCGAGTGCTTCCTGTCCAAAAGATATTCGACCCTGAGTCCGGGATCCAGTTATCATCAAACCAGTGAAAGCCGAGTGCTCCCTGCCAAAAAGATATTCGATCCTGAGTCCCGATCCAGTTATCATCAAACGAGTGAAAGCCGAGTGCTCCCTGCCAAAAAGATATTCGACCCTGAGTTCGGATCCTGTTATCATCAAACGAGTGAAAGCCGAGTGCACCCTGCCAAAAGATATTTGACCCTGAGTCCCGATCTAGTTATCATCAAACGAGTGAAAGCCGAGTGCACCCTGCCAAAAAGATATTCGACCCTGAGTCCCGATCTAGTTATCATCAAACCAGTGAAAGCCGAGTGCTCCCTGCCAAAAAGATATTCGACCCTGAGTCCTGATCCAGTTATCATCAAACGAATGAAAGCCAAGTGCACCCTGCCAAAAAGATATTCGACCCTGAGTCCTGATCGAGTTATCATCAAAGGAGTGAAAGCCGAGTGCTCCCTGCCAGTTATCATCAAACCAGTGAAAGCCGAGTGCTCCCTGCCAAAAAGATACTCGACCCTGAGTCCCGATCCAGTTATCATCAAACGAATGAAAGCCAAGTGCACCCTGCCAAAAAGATATCTGTCCCTGAGTCATGATCCAGTTATCATCAAACGAGTGAAAGCCGAGTGCTCCCTGCCAGTTATCATCAAACCAGTGAAAGCCGAGTGCTCCCTGCCAAAAAGATATTCGACCCTGAGTCCCGATCCAGTTATCATCAAACGAATGAAAGCCAAGTGCACCCTGCCAAAAAGATATTCGTCCCTGAGTCATGATCCAGTTATCATCAAACGAGTGAAAGCCGAGTGCTCCCTGCCAGTTATCATCAAACCAGTGAAAGCCGAGTGCTCCCTGCCAGTTATCATCAAACGAGTGAAAGCCGAGTGCACCCTGCCAAAAAGATATTTGACCCTGAGTCCCGATCTAGTTATCATCAAACGAGTGAAAGCCGAGTGCACCCTGCCAAAAAGATATTCGACCCTGAGTCCCGATCTAGTTATCATCAAACCTATGAAAGCCGAGTGCTCCCTGCCAAAAAGATATTCGACCCTGAGTCCTGATCCAGTTATCATCAAACGAATGAAAGCCAAGTGCACCCTGCCAAAAAGATATTCGACCCTGAGTCCTGATCGAGTTATCATCAAACGAGTGAAAGCCGAGTGCTCCCTGCCAGTTATCATCAAACCAGTGAAAGCCGAGTGCTCCCTGCCAAAAAGATACTCGACCCTGAGTCCCGATCCAGTTATCATCAAACGAATGAAGCCAAGTGCACCCTGCCAAAAAGATATCTGTCCCTGAGTCATGATCCAGTTATCATCAAACGAGTGAAAGCCGAGTGCTCCCTGCCAGTTATCATCAAACCAGTGAAAGCCGAGTGCCCCTGCCAAAAAGATATTCGACCCTGAGTCCTGATCCAGTTATCATCAAACGAATGAAAGCCAAGTGCACCCTGCCAAAAAGTATTCGTCCCTGAGTCATGATCCAGTTATCATCAAACGAGTGAAAGCCGAGTGCTCCCGCCAGTATCATCAAACCAGTGAAAGCCGAGTGCTCCCTGCCAAAAAGATACTCGACCCTGAGTCCCGATCCAGTTATCATCAAACGAGTGAAAGCCGAGTGCTCTCTGCGAGTTATCATCAAACGGTGAAAGCCGAGTGCTCCTGCCAAAAAGATATTCGACCCTGAGTCCCGATCCAGTTAATCATCAAACGAGTGAAAGCCAGTGCTCCTGCCAAAAAGATATTCGACCCTGAGTCCGGATCCAGTTATCATCAAACGAGCGAAAGCCGAGTGCTCCTGCCAAAAAGAGTATTCGACCCTGAGTCCGGATCCAGTTATCATCAAACCAGTGAAAGCCGAGTGCTCCCTGCCAAAAAGATACTCGACCCTGAGTCCGGATCCTGTTATCATCAAACGAGTGAAAGCCGAGTGCACCCTGCCAAAAAGATATTTGACCCTGAAGTCCCGATCTAGTTATCATCAAACGAGTGAAAGCCGAGTGCACCCTGCCAAAAGATATTCGACCCTGAGTCCTGATCCAGTTATCATCAAACGAATGAAAGCCAAGTGCACCCTGCCAAAAAGATACTTCGACCCTGGATACCTGATCGAGTTATCATCAAACGAGTGAAAGCCGAGTGCTCCCTGCCAGTTATCATCAAACCAGTGAAAGCCGAGTGCTCCCTGCCAAAAAGATATTCGACCCTGAGTCCCGATCCAGTTATCATCAAACGAATGAAAGCCGAGTGCTCCCTGCCAGTTATCATCAAACCAGTGAAAGCCGAGTGCTCCCTGCCAAAAAGATATTCGACCCTGAGTCCCGATCCAGTTATCATCAAACGAATGAAAGCCAAGTGCACCCTGCCAAAAGATATTCGTCCCTGAGTCATGATCCAGTTATCATCAAACGAGTGAAAGCCGGGTGCTCCTGCCAGTTATCATCAAACCAGTGAAAGCCGAGTGCTCCCTGCCAAAAAGATACTCGACCCTGAGTCCCGATCCAGTTATCATCAAACGAGTGAAAGACGAGTGCTCCCTGCCAGTTATCATCAAACGAGTGAAAGCCGAGTGCTCCCTGCCAAAAGATATTCGACCCTGAGTCCCGATCCAGTTATCATCAAACGAGTGAAAGCCGAGTGCTCCCTGCCAAAAAGATATTCGACCCTGAGTCCGGATCCAGTTATCATCAACCAGTGAAAGCCGAGTGCTTCCTGCTCAAAAGATATTCGACCCTGAGTCCGGGATCCAGTTATCATCAAACCAGTGAAAGCCGAGTGCTCCCTGCCAAAAAGATATCTGACCCTGAGTCCCGATCCAGTTATCATCAAACGAGTGAAAGCCGAGTGCTCCCTGCCAAAAAGATATTCGACCCTGAGTTCGGATCCTGTTATCATCAAACGAGTGAAAGCCGAGTGCACCCTGCCAAAAAGATATTTGACCCTGAGTCCCGATCTAGTTATCATCAAACGAGTGAAAGCCGAGTGCTCCCTGCCAAAAAGATATTCGATCCTGAGTCCCGATCCAGTTATCATCAAACCAGTGAAAGCCGAGTGCTCCCTGCCAAAAAGATATTCGACCCTGAGTCCTGATCCAGTTATCATCAAACGAATGAAAGCCAAGTGCACCCTGCCAAAAAGATATTCGACCCTGAAGTCCTGATCGAGTTATCATCAAAGGAGTGAAAGCCGAGTGCTCCCTGCCAGTTATCATCAAACCAGTGAAAGCCGAGTGCTCCCTGCCAAAAAGATACTCGACCCTGAGTCCCGATCCAGTTATCATCAAACGAATGAAAGCCAAGTGCACCCTGCCAAAAAGATATCTGTCCCTGAGTCATGATCCAGTTATCATCAAACGAGTGAAAGCCGAGTGCTCCCTGCCAGTTATCATCAAACCAGTGAAAGCCGAGTGCCTCCTGCCAAAAAGATATTCGACCCTGAGTCCTGATCCAGTTATCATCAAACGAATGAAAGCCAAGTGCACCCTGCCAAAAAGATATTCGTCCCTGAGTCATGATCCAGTTATCATCAAACGAGTGAAAGCCGAGTGCTCCCTGCCAGTTATCATCAAACCAGTGAAAGCCGAGTGCTCCCTGCCAAAAAGATATTCGACCCTGAGTCCGGATCCTGTTATCATCAAACGAGTGAAAGCCGAGTGCACCCTGCCAAAAAGATATTTGACCCTGAGTCCCGATCTAGTTATCATCAAACGAGTGAAAGCCGAGTGCACCCTGCCAAAAAGATATTCGACCCTGAGTCCCGATCTAGTTATCATCAAACCAATGAAAGCCGAGTGCTCCCTGCCAAAAAGATATTCGACCCTGAGTCCTGATCCAGTTATCATCAAACGAATGAAAGCCAAGTGCACCCTGCCAAAAAGATATTCGACCCTGAGTCCTGATCGAGTTATCATCAAAGGAGTGAAAGCCGAGTGCTCCCTGCCAGTTATCATCAAACCAGTGAAAGCCGAGTGCTCCCTGCCAAAAAGATACTCGACCCTGAGTCCCGATCCAGTTATCATCAAACGAATGAAAGCCAAGTGCACCCTGCCAAAAAGATATCTGTCCCTGAGTCATGATCCAGTTATCATCAAACGAGTGAAAGCCGAGTGCTCCCTGCCAGTTATCATCAAACCAGTGAAAGCCGAGTGCTCCCTGCCAAAAAGATATTCGACCCTGAGTCCTGATCCAGTTATCATCAAACGAATGAAAGCCAAGTGCACCCTGCCAAAAAGATATTCGTCCCTGAGTCATGATCCAGTTATCATCAAACGAGGGAAAGCCGAGTGCTCCCTGCCAGTTATCATCAAACCAGTGAAAGCCGAGTGCTCCCTGCCAAAAAGATACTCGACCCTGAGTCCCGATCCAGTTATCATCAAACGAGTGAAAGCCGAGTGCTCTCTGCGAGTTATCATCAAACGAGTGAAAGCCGAGTGCTCCCTGCCAAAAAGATATTCGACCCTGAGTCCCGATCCAGTTATCATCAAACGAGTGAAAGCCGAGTGCTCCCTGCCAAAAAGATATTCGACCCTGAGTCGGATCCAGTTATCATCAAACGAGGTGAAAGCCGAGTGCTCCCTGCCAAAAAGATATTCGACCCTGAGTCCGGATCCAGTTATCATGAAACCAGTGAAAGCCGAGTGCTTCCTGCCAAAAAGATATTCGACCCTGAGTCCGGATCCAGTTATCATCAAAGGAGTGAAAGCCGAGTGCTCCCTGCCAAAAAGATATTCGATCCTGAGTCCCGATCCAGTTATCATCAAACGAGTGAAAGCCGAGTGCTCCCTGCCAAAAAGATATTCGACCCTGAGTCCGGATCCTGTTATCATCAAACGAGTGAAAGCCGAGTGCACCCTGCCAAAAAGATATTTGACCCTGAGTCCCGATCTAGTTATCATCAAACGAGTGAAAGCCGAGTGCACCCTGCCAAAAAGATATTCGACCCTGAGTCCCGATCTAGTTATCATCAAACCAGTGAAAGCCGAGTGCTCCCTGCCAAAAAGATATTCGACCCTGAGTCCTGATCCAGTTATCATCAAACGAATGAAAGCCAAGTGCACCCTGCCAAAAAGATATTCGACCCTGAGTCCTGATCGAGTTATCATCAAACGAGTGAAAGCCGAGTGCTCCCTGCCAGTTATCATCAAACCAGTGAAAGCCGAGTGCTCCCTGCCAAAAAGATATTCGACCCTGAGTCCCGATCCAGTTATCATCAAACGAATGAAAGCCAAGTGCACCCTGCCAAAAAGATATTCGTCCCTGAGTCATGATCCAGTTATCATCAAACGAGTGAAAGCCGGGTGCTCCCTGCCAGTTATCATCAAACCAGTGAAAGCCGAGTGCTCCCTGCCAAAAAGATACTCGACCCTGATTCCCGATCCAGTTATCATCAAACGAGTGAAAGACGAGTGCTCCCTGCCAGTTATCATCAAACGAGTGAAAGCCGAGTGCTCCCTGCCAAAAAGATATTCGACCCTGAGTCCCGATCCAGTTATCATCAAACGAGTGAAAGCCGAGTGCTCCCTGCCAAAAAGATATTCGACCCTGAGTCCGGATCCAGTTATCATCAAACCAGTGAAAGCCGAGTGCTTCCTGCCCAAAAGATATTCGACCCTGAGTCCGGGATCCAGTTATCATCAAACCAGTGAAAGCCGAGTGCTCCCTGCCAAAAAGATATTCGATCCTGAGTCCCGATCCAGTTATCATCAAACGAGTGAAAGCCGAGTGCTCCCTGCCAAAAAGATATTCGACCCTGAGTCCGGATCCTGTTATCATCAAACGAGTGAAAGCCGAGTGCACCCTGCCAAAAATATATTTGACCCTGAGTCATGATCCAGTTATCATCAAACGAGTGAAAGCCGAGTGCTCCCTGCCAGTTATCATCAAACCAGTGAAAGCCGAGTGCTCCCTGCCAAAAAGATATTCGACCCTGAGTCCGGATCCAGTTATCATCAAACGAATGAAAGCCAAGTGCACCCTGCCAAAAAGATATTCGTCCCTGAGTCATGATCCAGTTATCATCAAACGAGTGAAAGCCGAGTGCTCCCTGCCAGTTATCATCAAACCAGTGAAAGCCGAGTGCTCCCTGCCAAAAAGATATTCGACCCTGAGTCCGGATCCTGTTATCATCAAACGAGTGAAAGCCGAGTGCACCCTGCCAAAAAGATATTTGACCCTGAGTCCCGATCTAGTTATCATCAAACGTGTGAAAGCCGAGTGCACCCTGCCAAAAAGATATTCGACCCTGAGTCCCGATCTAGTTATCATCAAACCAGTGAAAGCCGAGTGCTCCCTGCCAAAAAGATATTCGACCCTGAGTCCTGATCCAGTTATCATCAAACGAATGAAAGCCAAGTGCACCCTGCCAAAAAGATATTCGACCCTGAGTCCTGATCGAGTTATCATCAAAGGAGTGAAAGCCGAGTGCTCCCTGCCAGTTATCATCAAACCAGTGAAAGCCGAGTGCTCCCTGCCAAAAAGATACTCGACCCTGAGTCCCGATCCAGTTATCATCAAACGAATGAAAGCCAAGTGCACCCTGCCAAAAAGATATCTGTCCCTGAGTCATGATCCAGTTATCATCAAACGAGTGAAAGCCGAGTGCTCCCTGCCAGTTATCATCAAACCAGTGAAAGTCGAGTGCTCCCTGCCAAAAAGATATTCGACCCTGAGTCCTGATCCAGTTATCATCAAACGAATGAAAGCCAAGTGCACCCTGCCAAAAAGATATTCGTCCCTGAGTCATGATCCAGTTATCATCAAACGAGTGAAAGCCGAGTGCTCCCTGCCAGTTATCATCAAACCAGTGAAAGCCGAGTGCTCCCTGCCAAAAAGATACTCGACCCTGAGTCCCGATCCAGTTATCATCAAACGAGTGAAAGCCGAGTGCTCTCTGCGAGTTATCATCAAACGAGTGAAAGCCGAGTGCTCCCTGCCAAAAAGATATTCGACCCTGAGTCCCGATCCAGTTATCATCAAACGAGTGAAAGCCGTGTGCTCCCTGCCAAAAAGATATTCGACCCTGAGTCCGGATCCAGTTATCATCAAACGAGCGAAAGCCGAGTGCTCCCTGCCAAAAAGATATTCGACCCTGAGTCCGGATCCAGTTATCATCAAACCAGTGAAAGCCGAGTGCTTCCTGCCAAAAAGATATTCGACCCTGAGTCCGGATCCAGTTATCATCAAACGAGTGAAAGCCGAGTGCTCCCTGCCAAAAAGATATTCGATCCTGAGTCCCGATCCAGTTATCATCAAACGAGTGAAAGCCGAGTGCTCCCTGCCAAAAAGATATTCGACCCTGAGTCCGGATCCTGTTATCATCAAACGAGTGAAAGCCGAGTGCACCCTGCCAAAAAGATATTTGACCCTGAGTCCCGATCTAGTTATCATCAAACGAGTGAAATCCGAGTGCACCCTGCCAAAAAGATATTCGACCCTGAGTCCCGATCTAGTTATCATCAAACCAGTGAAAGCCGAGTGCTCCCTGCCAAAAAGATATTCGACCCTGAGTCCTGATCCAGTTATCATCAAACGAATGAAAGCCAAGTGCACCCTGCCAAAAAGATATTCGACCCTGAGTCCTGATCGAGTTATCATCAAAGGAGTGAAAGCCGAGTGCTCCCTGCCAGTTATCATCAAACCAGTGAAAGCCGAGTGCTCCCTGCCAAAAAGATACTCGACCCTGAGTCCCGATCCAGTTATCATCAAACGAATGAAAGCCAAGTGCACCCTGCCAAAAAGATATCTGTCCCTGAGTCATGATCCAGTTATCATCAAACGAGTGAAAGCCGAGTGCTCCCTGCCAGTTATCATCAAACCAGTGAAAGCCGAGTGCTCCCTGCCAAAAAGATATTCGACCCTGAGTCCTGATCCAGTTATCATCAAACCAGTGAAAGCCGAGTGCTTCCTGCCAAAAAGATATTCGACCCTGAGTCCGGATCCAGTTATCATCAAACGAGTGAAAGCCGAGTGCTCCCTGCCAAAAAGATATTCGATCCTGAGTCCCGATCCAGTTATCATCAAACGAGTGAAAGCCGAGTGCTCCCTGCCAAAAAGATATTCGACCCTGAGTCCGGATCCAGTTATCATCAAACCAGTGAAAGCCGAGTGCTTCCTGCCAAAAAGATATTCGACCCTGAGTCCGGATCCAGTTATCATCAAACGAGTGAAAGCCGAGTGCTCCCTGCCAAAAAGATATTCGATCCTGAGTCCCGATCCAGTTATCATCAAACGAGTGAAAGCCGAGTTCTCCCTGCCAAAAAGATATTCGACCCTGAGTCCGGATCCTGTTATCATCAAACGAGTGAAAGCCGAGTGCACCCTGCCAAAAAGATATTTGACCCTGATTCCCGATCTAGTTATCATCAAACGAGTGAAAGCCGAGTGCACCCTGCCAAAAAGATATTCGACCCTGAGTCCCGATCTAGTTATCATCAAACCAGTGAAAGCCGAGTGCTCCCTGCCAAAAAGATATTCGACCCTGAGTCCTGATCCAGTTATCATCAAACGAATGAAAGCCAAGTGCACCCTGCCAAAAAGATATTCGACCCTGAGTCCTGATCGAGTTATCATCAAAGGAGTGAAAGCCGAGTGCTCCCTGCCAGTTATCATCAAACCAGTGAAAGCCGAGTGCTCCCTGCCAAAAAGATACTCGACCCTGAGTCCCGATCCAGTTATCATCAAACGAATGAAAGCCAAGTGCACCCTGCCAAAAAAGATATCTGTCCCTGAGTCATGATCCAGTTATCATCAAACGAGTGAAAGCCGAGTGTTCCCTGCCAGTTATCATCAAACCAGTGAAAGCCGAGTGCTCCCTGCCAAAAAGATATTCGACCCTGAGTCCTGATCCAGTTATCATCAAACGAATGAAAGCCAAGTGCACCCTGCCAAAAAGATATTCGTCCCTGAGTCATGATCCAGTTATCATCAAACGAGTGAAAGCCGAGTGCTCCCTGCTAGTTATCATCAAACCAGTGAAAGCCGAGTGCTCCATGCCAAAAAGATACTCGACCCTGAGTCCCGATCCAGTTATCATCAAACGAGTGAAAGCCGAGTGCTCCCTGCGAGTTATCATCAAACGAGTGAAAGCCGAGTGCTCCCTGCCAAAAAGATATTCGACCCTGAGTCCGGATCCAGTTATCATCAAACGAGTGAAAGCCGAGTGCTCCCTGCCAAAAAGATATTCGACCCTGAGTCCGGATCCAGTTATCATCAAACCAGTGAAAGCCGAGTGCTTCCTGCCAAAAAGATATTCGACCCTGAGTCCGGATCCAGTTATCATCAAACGAGTGAAAGCCGAGTGCTCCCTGCCAAAAGATATTCGATCCTGAGTCCCGATCCAGTTATCATCAAACGAGTGAAAGCCGAGTGCTCCCTGCCAAAAAGATATTCGACCCTGAGTCCGGATCCTGTTATCATCAAACGAGTGAAAGCCGAGTGCACCCTGCCAAAAAGATATTTGACCCTGAGTCCCGATCTAGTTATCATCAAACGAGTGAAAGCCGAGTGCACCCTGCCAAAAAGATATTCGACCCTGAGTCCCGATCTAAGTATCATCAAACCAGTGAAAGCCGAGTGCTCCCTGCCAGTTATCATCAAACCAGTGAAAGCCGAGTGCTCCCTGCCAAAAAGATATTCGACCCTGAGTCCTGATCCAGTTATAATCAAACGAATGAAAGCCAAGTGCACCCTGTCAAAAAGATATTCGACCCTGAGTCCTGATCGAGTTATCATCAAACGAGTGAAAGCCGAGTGCTCCCTGCCAGTTATCATCAAACCAGTGAAAGCCGAGTGCTCCCTGCCAAAAAGATATTCGACCCTGAGTCCCGATCCAGTTATCATCAAACGAATGAAAGCCAAGTGCACCCTGCCAAAAAGATATTCGTCCCTGAGTCATGATCCAGTTATCATCAAACGAGTGAAAGCCGGGTGCTCCCTGCCAGTTATCATCAAACCAGTGAAAGCCGAGTGCTCCCTGCCAAAAAGATACTCGACCCTGAGTCCCGATCCAGTTATCATCAAACGAGTGAAAGACGAGTGCTCCCTGCCAGTTATCATCAAACGAGTGAAAGCCGAGTGCTCCCTGCCAAAAAGATATTCGACCCTGAGTCCCGATCCAGTTATCATCAAACGAGTGAAAGCCGAGTGCTCCCTGCCAAAAAGATATTCGACCCTGAGTCCGGATCCAGTTATCATCAAACCAGTGAAAGCCGAGTGCTTACTGTCCAAAAGATATTCGACCCTGAGTCCGGGATCCAGTTATCATCAAACCAGTGAAAGCCGAGTGCTCCCTGCCAAAAAGATATTCGATCCTGAGTCCCGATCCAGTTATCATCAAACGAGTGAAAGCCGAGTGCTCCCTGCCAAAAAGATATTCGACCCTGAGTTCGGATCCTGTTATCATCAAACGAGTGAAAGCCGAGTGCACCCTGCCAAAAAGATATTCGACCCTGAGTCCCGATCTAGTTATCATCAAACCAGTGAAAGCCGAGTGCTCCCTGCCAAAAAGATATTCGACCCTGAGTCCTGATCCAGTTATCATCAAACGAATGAAAGCCAAGTGCACCCTGCCAAAAAGATATTCGACCCTGAGTCCTGATCGAGTTATCATCAAAGGAGTGAAAGCCGAGTGCTCCCTGCCAGTTATCATCAAACCAGTGAAAGCCGAGTGCTCCCTGCCAAAAAGATATTCGACCCTGAGTCCTGATCCAGTTATCATCAAACGAATGAAAGCCAAGTGCACCCTGCCAAAAAGATATTCGTCCCTGAGTCATGATCCAGTTATCATCAAACGAGTGAAAGCCGAGTGCTCCCTGCCAGTTATCATCAAACCAGTGAAAGCCGAGTGCTCCCTGCCAAAAAGATATTCGACCCTGAGTCCGGATCCTGTTATCATCAAACGAGTGAAAGCCGAGTGCACCCTGCCAAAAAGATATTTGACCCTGAGTCCCGATCTAGTTATCATCAAACGAGTGAAAGCCGAGTGCACCCTGCCAAAAAGATATTCGACCCTGAGTCCCGATCTAGTTATCATCAAACCAGTGAAAGCCGAGTGCTCCCTGCCAAAAAGATATTCGACCCTGAGTCCTGATCCAGTTATCATCAAACGAATGAAAGCCAAGTGCACCCTGCCAAAAAGATATTCGACCCTGAGTCCTGATCGAGTTATCATCAAAGGAGTGAAAGCCGAGTGCTCCCTGCCAGTTATCATCAAACCAGTGAAAGCCGAGTGCTCCCTGCCAAAAAGATACTCGACCCTGAGTCCCGATCCAGTTATCATCAAACGAATGAAAGCCAAGTGCACCCTGCCAAAAAGATATCTGTCCCTGAGTCATGATCCAGTTATCATCAAACGAGTGAAAGCCGAGTGCTCCCTGCCAGTTATCATCAAACCAGTGAAAGCCGAGTGCTCCCTGCCAAAAAGATATTCGACCCTGAGTCCTGATCCAGTTATCATCAAACGAATGAAAGCCAAGTGCACCCTGCCAAAAAGATATTCGTCCCTGAGTCATGATCCAGTTATCATCAAACGAGTGAAAGCCGAGTGCTCCCTGCCAGTTATCATCAAACCAGTGAAAGCCGAGTGCTCCCTGCCAAAAGATACTCGACCCTGAGTCCCGATCCAGTTATCATCAAACGAGTGAAAGCCGAGTGCTCTCTGCGAGTTATCATCAAACGAGTGAAAGCCGAGTGCTCCCTGCCAAAAAGATATTCGACCCTGAGTCCCGATCCAGTTATCATCAAACGAGTGAAAGCCGAGTGCTCCCTGCCAAAAAGATATTCGACCCTGAGTCCGGATCCAGTTATCATCAAACGAGCGAAAGCCGAGTGCTCCCTGCCAAAAAGATATTCGACCCTGAGTCCGGATCCAGTTATCATCAAACCAGTGAAAGCCGAGTGCTTCCTGCCAAAAAGATATTCGACCCTGAGTCCGGATCCAGTTATCATCAAACGAGTGAAAGCCGAGTGCTCCCTGCCAAAAAGATATTCGATCCTGAGTCCCGATCCAGTTATCATCAAACGAGTGAAAGCCGAGTGCTCCCTGCCAAAAAGATATTCGACCCTGAGTCCGGATCCTGTTATCATCAAACGAGTGAAAGCCGAGTGCACCCTGCCAAAAAGATATTTGACCCTGAGTCCCGATCTAGTTATCATCAAACGAGTGAAAGCCGAGTGCACCCTGCCAAAAAGATATTCGACCCTGAGTCCTGATCCAGTTATCATCAAACGAATGAAAGCCAAGTGCACCCTGCCAAAAAGATATTCGACCCTGAGTCCTGATCGAGTTATCATCAAACGAGTGAAAGCCGAGTGCTCCCTGCCAGTTATCATCAAACCAGTGAAAGCCGAGTGCTCCCTGCCAAAAAGATATTCGACCCTGAGTCCCGATCCAGTTATCATCAAACGAATGAAAGCCAAGTGCACCCTGCCAAAAAGATATTCGTCCCTGAGTCATGATCCAGTTATCATCAAACGAGTGAAAGCCGAGTGCTCCCTGCCAGTTATCATCAAACCAGTGAAAGCCGAGTGCTCCCTGCCAAAAAGATATTCGACCCTGAGTCCCGATCCAGTTATCATCAAACGAATGAAAGCCAAGTGCACCCTGCCAAAAAGATATTCGTCCCTGAGTCATGATCCAGTTATCATCAAACGAGTGAAAGCCGGGTGCTCCCTGCCAGTTATCATCAAACCAGTGAAAGCCGAGTGCTCCCTGCCAAAAAGATACTCGACCCTGAGTCCCGATCCAGTTATCATCAAACGAGTGAAAGACGAGTGCTCCCTGCCAGTTATCATCAAACGAGTGAAAGCCGAGTGCTCCCTGCCAAAAAGATATTCGACCCTGAGTCCCGATCCAGTTATCATCAAACGAGTGAAAGCCGAGTGCTCCCTGCCAAAAAGATATTCGACCCTGAGTCCGGATCCAGTTATCATCAAACCAGTGAAAGCCGAGTGCTTCCTGCTCAAAAGATATTCGACCCTGAGTCCGGGATCCAGTTATCATCAAACCAGTGAAAGCCGAGTGCTCCCTGCCAAAAAGATATTCGATCCTGAGTCCCGATCCAGTTATCATCAAACGAGTGAAAGCCGAGTGCTCCCTGCCAAAAAGATATTCGACCCTGAGTTCGGATCCTGTTATCATCAAACGAGTGAAAGCCGAGTGCACCCTGCCAAAAAGATATTTGACCCTGAGTCCCGATCTAGTTATCATCAAACGAGTGAAAGCCGAGTGCTCCCTGCCAAAAAGATATTCGATCCTGAGTCCCGATCCAGTTATCATCAAACCAGTGAAAGCCGAGTGCTCCCTGCCAAAAAGATATTCGACCCTGAGTCCTGATCCAGTTATCATCAAACGAATGAAAGCCAAGTGCACCCTGCCAAAAAGATATTCGACCCTGAGTCCTGATCGAGTTATCATCAAAGGAGTGAAAGCCGAGTGCTCCCTGCCAGTTATCATCAAACCAGTGAAAGCCGAGTGCTCCCTGCCAAAAAGATACTCGACCCTGAGTCCCGATCCAGTTATCATCAAACGAATGAAAGCCAAGTGCACCCTGCCAAAAAGATATCTGTCCCTGAGTCATGATCCAGTTATCATCAAACGAGTGAAAGCCGAGTGCTCCCTGCCAGTTATCATCAAACCAGTGAAAGCCGAGTGCTCCCTGCCAAAAAGATATTCGACCCTGAGTCCTGATCCAGTTATCATCAAACGAATGAAAGCCAAGTGCACCCTGCCAAAAAGATATTCGTCCCTGAGTCATGATCCAGTTATCATCAAACGAGTGAAAGCCGAGTGCTCCCTGCCAGTTATCATCAAACCAGTGAAAGCCGAGTGCTCCCTGCCAAAAAGATATTCGACCCTGAGTCCGGATCCTGTTATCATCAAACGAGTGAAAGCCGAGTGCACCCTGCCGAAAAGATATTTGACCCTGAGTCCCGATCTAGTTATCATCAAACGAGTGAAAGCCGAGTGCACCCTGCCAAAAAGATATTCGACCCTGAGTCCCGATCTAGTTATCATCAAACCAATGAAAGCCGAGTGCTCCCTGCCAAAAAGATATTCGACCCTGAGTCCTGATCCAGTTATCATCAAACGAATGAAAGCCAAGTGCACCCTGCCAAAAAGATATTCGACCCTGAGTCCTGATCGAGTTATCATCAAAGGAGTGAAAGCCGAGTGCTCCCTGCCAGTTATCATCAAACCAGTGAAAGCCGAGTGCTCCCTGCCAAAAAGATACTCGACCCTGAGTCCCGATCCAGTTATCATCAAACGAATGAAAGCCAAGTGCACCCTGCCAAAAAGATATCTGTCCCTGAGTCATGATCCAGTTATCATCAAACGAGTGAAAGCCGAGTGCTCCCTGCCAGTTATCATCAAACCAGTGAAAGCCGAGTGCTCCCTGCCAAAAAGATATTCGACCCTGAGTCCTGATCCAGTTATCATCAAACGAATGAAAGCCAAGTGCACCCTGCCAAAAAGATATTCGTCCCTGAGTCATGATCCAGTTATCATCAAACGAGGGAAAGCCGAGTGCTCCCTGCCAGTTATCATCAAACCAGTGAAAGCCGAGTGCTCCCTGCCAAAAAGATACTCGACCCTGAGTCCCGATCCAGTTATCATCAAACGAGTGAAAGCCGAGTGCTCTCTGCGAGTTATCATCAAACGAGTGAAAGCCGAGTGCTCCCTGCCAAAAAGATATTCGACCCTGAGTCCCGATCCAGTTATCATCAAACGAGTGAAAGCCGAGTGCTCCCTGCCAAAAAGATATTCGACCCTGAGTCCGGATCCAGTTATCATCAAACGAGCGAAAGCCGAGTGCTCCCTGCCAAAAAGATATTCGACCCTGAGTCCGGATCCAGTTATCATCAAACCAGTGAAAGCCGAGTGCTTCCTGCCAAAAAGATATTCGACCCTGAGTCCGGATCCAGTTATCATCAAAGGAGTGAAAGCCGAGTGCTCCCTGCCAAAAAGATATTCGATCCTGAGTCCCGATCCAGTTATCATCAAACGAGTGAAAGCCGAGTGCTCCCTGCCAAAAAGATATTCGACCCTGAGTCCGGATCCTGTTATCATCAAACGAGTGAAAGCCGAGTGCACCCTGCCAAAAGATATTTGACCCTGAGTCCCGATCTAGTTATCATCAAACGAGTGAAAGCCGAGTGCACCCTGCCAAAAAGATATTCGACCCTGAGTCCCGATCTAGTTATCATCAAACCAGTGAAAGCCGAGTGCTCCCTGCCAAAAAGATATTCGACCCTGAGTCCTGATCCAGTTATCATCAAACGAATGAAAGCCAAGTGCACCCTGCCAAAAAGATATTCGACCCTGAGTCCTGATCGAGTTATCATCAAACGAGTGAAAGCCGAGTGCTCCCTGCCAGTTATCATCAAACCAGTGAAAGCCGAGTGCTCCCTGCCAAAAAGATATTCGACCCTGAGTCCCGATCCAGTTATCATCAAACGAATGAAAGCCAAGTGCACCCTGCCAAAAAGATATTCGTCCCTGAGTCATGATCCAGTTATCATCAAACGAGTGAAAGCCGGGTGCTCCCTGCCAGTTATCATCAAACCAATGAAAGCCGAGTGCTCCCTGCCAAAAAGATACTCGACCCTGAGTCCCGATCCAGTTATCATCAAACGAGTGAAAGACGAGTGCTCCCTGCCAGTTATCATCAAACGAGTGAAAGCCGAGTGCTCCCTGCCAAAAAGATATTCGACCCTGAGTCCCGATCCAGTTATCATCAAACGAGTGAAAGCCGAGTGCTCCCTGCCAAAAAGATATTCGACCCTGAGTCCGGATCCAGTTATCATCAAACCAGTGAAAGCCGAGTGCTTCCTGCCCAAAAGATATTCGACCCTGAGTCCGGGATCCAGTTATCATCAAACCAGTGAAAGCCGAGTGCTCCCTGCCAAAAAGATATTCGATCCTGAGTCCCGATCCAGTTATCATCAAACGAGTGAAAGCCGAGTGCTCCCTGCCAAAAAGATATTCGACCCTAAGTCCGGATCCTGTTATCATCAAACGAGTGAAAGCCGAGTGCACCCTGCCAAAAATATATTTGACCCTGAGTCCCGATCTAGTTATCATCAAACGAGTGAAAGCCGAGTGCACCCTGCCAAAAAGATATTCGACCCTGAGTCCCGATCTAGTTATCATCAAACCAGTGAAAGCCGAGTGCTCCCTGCCAAAAAGATATTCGACCCTGAGTCCTGATCCAGTTATCATCAAACGAATGAAAGCCAAGTGCACCCTGCCAAAAAGATATTCGTCCCTGAGTCCTGATCGAGTTATCATCAAAGGAGTGAAAGGCGAGTGCTCCCTGCCAGTTATCATCAAACCAGTGAAAGCCGAGTGCTCCCTGCCAAAAAGATACTCGACCCTGAGTCCCGATCCAGTTATCATCAAACGAATGAAAGCCAAGTGCACCCTGCCAAAAAGATATCTGTCCCTGAGTCATGATCCAGTTATCATCAAACGAGTGAAAGCCGAGTGCTCCCTGCCAGTTATCATCAAACCAGTGAAAGCCGAGTGCTCCCTGCCAAAAAGATATTCGACCCTGAGTCCTGATCCAGTTATCATCAAACGAATGAAAGCCAAGTGCACCCTGCCAAAAGATATTCGTCCCTGAGTCATGATCCAGTTATCATCAAACGAGTGAAAGCCGAGTGCTCCCTGCCAGTTATCATCAAACCAGTGAAAGCCGAGTGCTCCCTGCCAAAAAGATACTCGACCCTGAGTCCCGATCCAGTTATCATCAAACGAGTGAAAGCCGAGTGCTCTCTGCGAGTTATCATCAAACGAGTGAAAGCCGAGTGCTCCCTGCCAAAAAGATATTCGACCCTGAGTCCCGATCCAGTTATCATCAAACGAGTGAAAGCCGTGTGCTCCCTGCCAAAAAGATATTCGACCCTGAGTCCGGATCCAGTTATCATCAAACGAGCGAAAGCCGAGTGCTCCCTGCCAAAAAGATATTCGACCCTGAGTCCGGATCCAGTTATCATCAAACCAGTGAAAGCCGAGTGCTTCCTGCCAAAAAGATATTCGACCCTGAGTCCGGATCCAGTTATCATCAAACGAGTGAAAGCCGAGTGCTCCCTGCCAAAAAGATATTCGATCCTGAGTCCCGATCTAGTTATCATCAAACGAGTGAAATCCGAGTGCACCCTGCCAAAAAGATATTCGACCCTGAGTCCCGATCTAGTTATCATCAAACCAGTGAAAGCCGAGTGCTCCCTGCCAAAAAGATATTCGACCCTGAGTCCTGATCCAGTTATCATCAAACGAATGAAAGCCAAGTGCACCCTGCCAAAAAGATATTCGACCCTGAGTCCTGATCGAGTTATCATCAAAGGAGTGAAAGCCGAGTGCTCCCTGCCAGTTATCATCAAACCAGTGAAAGCCGAGTGCTCCCTGCCAAAAAGATACTCGACCCTGAGTCCCGATCCAGTTATCATCAAACGAATGAAAGCCAAGTGCACCCTGCCGAAAAGATATCTGTCCCTGAGTCATGATCCAGTTATCATCAAACGAGTGAAAGCCGAGTGCTCCCTGCCAGTTATCATCAAACCAGTGAAAGCCGAGTGCTCCCTGCCAAAAAGATATTCGACCCTGAGTCCTGATCCAGTTATCATCAAACCAGTGAAAGCCGAGTGCTCCCTGCCAAAAAGATATTCGACCCTGAGTCCGGATCCAGTTATCATCAAACGAGTGAAAGCCGAGTGCTCCCTGCCAAAAAGATATTCGATCCTGAGTCCCGATCCAGTTATCATCAAACGAGTGAAAGCCGAGTGCTCCCTGCCAAAAAGATATTCGACCCTGAGTCCGGATCCAGTTATCATCAAACCAGTGAAAGCCGAGTGCTTCCTGCCAAAAGATATTCGACCCCTGAGTCCGGATCCAGTTATCATCAAACGATGTGGTGAAAGCCGAGTGCTCCCTGCAAAAAGATATTCGATCCTGAGTCCCGATCCAGTTATCATCAAACGAGTGAAAGGCCGAGTTCTCCCTGCCAAAAAGATATTCGACCCTGAGTCCGGATCCGTTATCATCAAACGAGTGAAAGCCGGAGTGCACCCCTGCCAAAAAAGACTATTTGACCCTGATTCCCGATTAGTTATCATCAAACGAGTGAAAGCCGAGTGCACCCTGCCAAAAGATATTCGACCCTGAGTCCCGATCAGTTATCATCAAACCAGTGAAAGCCGAGTGCTCCCTGCCAAAAAGATATTCGACCCTGAGTCCTGATCCAGTTATCATCAAAACGAATGAAAGCCAAGTGCACCCTGCCAAAAAGATATTCGACCCTGAGTCCGGATCCAGTTATCATCAAAGGAGTGAAAGCCGAGTGCTCCCTGCCAGTTATCATCAAACCAGTGAAAGCCGAGTGCTCCCCTGCCAAAAAGATACTCGACCCTGAGTCCCGATCCAGTTATCATCAAACGAATTAAAGCAAGTGCACCTGCCAAAAAGCTATCTGTCCCTGAGTCATGATCCAGTTATCATCAAAACGAGGTGAAAGCCGAGTGTTCCCTGCCAGTTATCATCAAACCAGTGAAAGCCGAGGTGCTCCCTGCCAAAAAGATACTCGACCCTGAGTCCTGATCCAGTTATCATCAAACGAAATGAAAGCCAAGTGCACCCTGCCAAAAAAGATATTCGTCCCTGAGTCATGATCCAGTTATCATCAAACCGAGTGAACGCCGAGTGCTCCCTGCCAGTTATCATCAAACCAGTGAAAGCCGAGTGCTCCCTGCCAAAAAGATACTCGACCCTGAGTTCCCCGATCCAGTATCATCAAAACGGTGAAAGCCGAGTGCTCCCTGCGAGTTATCATCAAACGATGTGAAAGCCGAGGAGTGCTCCCTGCCAAAAAGATATTCGACCCTGAGTCCGGATCCAGTTATCATCAAACGATGTGAAAGCCGAGTGCTCCCTGCCAAAAAGATATTCGACCCTGAGTCCGGATCCAGTTATCATCAAACCAGTTGAAAGCCGAGTGCTTCCTGCCAAAAAGATATTCGACCCTGAGTCCGGATCCAGTTATCATCAAACGAGTGAAAGCCGAGTGCTCCCTGCCAAAAGATATTCGATCCTGCGTCCCGATCCAGGTTATCTTCAAACGAGTGAAAGCCGAGTGCTCCCTGCCAAAAGATATTCGACCCTGAGTCCGGATCCTGTTATCATCAAACGAGTGAAAGCCGAGTGCACCCTGCCAAAAAGATATTGACCCTGAGTCCCGATCTAGTTATCATCAAACGAGTGAAAGCCGAGTGCACCCTGCCAAAAGATATTCGACCCTGAGTCCCGATCTAAGTATCATCAAACCAGTGAAAGCCGAGTGCTCCCTGCCAAAAAGATATTCGACCCTGAGTCCTGATCCAGTTATCATCAAACGAATGAAAGCCAAGTGCACCCTGCCAAAAAGATATTCGACCCTGAGTCCTGATCGAGTTATCATCAAACGAGTGAAAGCCGAGTGATCCCTGCCAAAAGATATTTAACCCTGACTCCTGGTCCAGCTATCACCAAACGAGTGAGTCCAAATCAGATTTTTTGATTAGTTCAGATTCCACTTGTAAAATAAGATGTTGTAGTGCGGAAATAGTGATTAGAAATATTTTTGAAGGAGTTTTTTTAAGTTAGGTTGTTACGCTCCCTGAATCTACAAAGTATTTAAGTAAACATCTGTTTTTTTTTCCTAAATACAAAGAGTTGTGTTATTTAGTAATTTGTATTAGAAGTGTGTATATGTGTTCTGATGTTTAGAAGGTGTAAAACTTGTTAATTGTAAATAAATAAGTTTTTTTGTTATTTTTTGTTTTCAGTTTTCTTTTTTTTTAGTTTGTTTTCGAGAATTTAAATTTTAGGTTGCCTAATTCATGATTTGTTCGTATGCCAATTTAATGTCCAGAATCTAGGGTTGAATTCAAGGAAATAGCTATACACAACGCACCCAAATACCTCTTAATCTATATATATAAAACAGTTCCGCAACTGACTCATTCATTCACTGTCTCGCTGACTGACTGACATACCACGCACAGACCAAACCGCTGGATCTAAAGGGCTGAAATTTTTCATGTCGATTCTTCTTATAGTGTAGGGGTTCACTAAGAAAGATTTTTGAAAAATTCTTATTCGGTTTTTTAAAATTAAATTTTTAAGCTGTTTTAGTAACTTTTTTTACGTTTGCATTTAAAATAATACATCGAGGGTTATAAAATTTATATCACGAGAAAGATCATAAAAATTCCTTCAAAATGAAATTTTTTTCGAATATTTACCTCCATTTCCTGAGTTTTGGGGAATTTTTAGAATTTAATTTATTAAATGCTGATCACGTGATTTCTTTTTCTGATACTTTCAATAAATTTATCGTCACGTGCGTAACAACTAAATAGACAAAAAATATCTTTTTCTCTTTCTAATGCAGCAGACGATTGGATATTATCCAAAAAAATGCATATCCCTTGCGATTTTTTTATAAATATATATATATATATATATATAGATATATATTTTACATCAATTGTATACATTGATCATCGCATTTATTATAAATATATATATTTATTTTTTGGCATAAATTGCATACGTTGACCGTTGTATTTAATTTGAATGTACTCCGTAGCGAAGCGCGGGTTTTCAGCTAGTTAAAATATAAAAAATGTACTAACCACATAAAGTACGAATTCACGCCCGATTAAAAAAATCTCGGACAGGCATCACGACACCTATTACAATACAAATGCCCTGAGAGAAAAATCATTTTTATTTTCAGTAAACATTTCTCTTAATGAGACACAGAAAAAAAACACTTTTGAAACTAACAACTTCTTAATTACACTAAAATTGACAATAATTTATTGGAATTGATGTAAGATAAAAATTAAATTCAACGGGAAAGTTCGTAACAAAGTTCTCCCCCCCTTTTCATTAGAATCACTGAAACTTTTAATGAGTTATTTCTCAACTTGAACTAAATAGTTAACTAAAATATCGATAGCTGGAAGTTCAAAGACTTTGCTTTTCCAGAGAGTTTAAAGTATAGTTTGACCTAGAAACTGAAAGAACCTCAATAAATTTTTATTTTTCTCCTGAATTTAATCTCGTTGATGGCATATGATAACGAACTCACTCGATTAACTTTATAACTTCCAGTGATAATTTTAATAAAGAATGTTGAAGAAGCAAACTAGATAAATATTATACGTAAGGCAGGTTTTTCTCGAAATTCTAAGAACTTAACAGCTGAAACAAATAAATTTGTGCGAAAGGTACAAGAATTTGAAAAGTTTCCCGAAGTCAAACAAAAAAGTTTACAGAAAACTGTTTTAATCTTAAAAATATATATACATAAAACTACATACTTAAAAATGCACACACACACACAATAGAAATATATATATATTTCTAATGGCTGGGAGAACTGAACCTAGGCTCTTCTCCGGGGGGAGCCGGAAACGTGAGACCAATTCACCGCATGCGTTGACCCGGGTGCACCACAGGGGGTGGGCTCACACTGCACCCTTTTGACGGTCCGCGAATTTTGAACCGAGTCAAGTGGCGGGACCAGACCTAGCATCCCCAGAGTTAATTTGAGAACATGGAGGACATTGCAGCCACGCCCTATTTTACGTGCCTTGCCACCATTAGTGAACACGACAGTGGCTTTTTGTCAGTGACGGGCCTCGAACCCGCAGCCCTCAGATCCCTGGCCCGACGACTTTGCCAACCAGGCCACCGCGACCTTATATATATATATATATATATATATATATATATATATATATATATATTATATATATATATATATATATATATATATATATATATATATATATATAATATATATATATATATATATATATATATATATATATATATATATATATATATATATATATATATATATATATATATATATATATCTATATATATATATATATATATATGTACTATTGCTGAAGTGTGGCAATAGTAATTATAGTTGAATAAAGGAGATGATATTTATAATAGTTCGTAACAGTGAACTTGAAGTTCTCGGAGTTATAAATTGTTTGTAGCAATATGAAGACAAAAGTTCGGGATACTATGGCTACGTAAAAAGTTCAGGCAGGCAAGTTGCCCTAAATAGTTCTGAAACCTAAATTCATTAAAAAACTGTTCTTGCAATATTAATCACGTTTCGATGATGGGACCAAGACTCCGGACACTGCAACAGATACTGATGAATGTCTATAATTTGATCACGATGAATTTCTGGAAGGCATGGAGCGATCGTCAACTCCCACGCAAACGGTGAATATGGCCGGATGGGTTCCGAAGATTTAGAAACTCACGAAGTGTACGAAGGACCAATTAAAAGAAATTATGACGATGCTTTCAGCTGTAAATAGTGGAGTACAGTCTCTTAAAAAAAATTACTAGCACGATCATATTCACGGAGTACGTTGTGCCGGAAACAAATTTCTAGTGCAATACCACAGGAACACGAGCGGCTAAAATCCCTCAACAGAAAAATATAAAAAAAAAAACTGCTTCACTCACAAAAAGGTAGACGAAGCATATGTAGACTTTGAATTCACGTTTATTTGAGATGAATATATAAGTCTCTTGGTTAATGAATAATTACAACAAAAAGGTCTGCTACATAATAGAAAAGAGCTTCAGGTCTACACGACCACTTAGGAGAGCATCAAAAATAAAATAATAGTATTGAAGGAATTTTTTTAAAAAATATATACACAAATATCAGATCACGAGAATACACTGGTACTCACTATTTGACAAAAAAAAACATCCCCCTCACCAAGCCACGGCCAAACAAAAAGGACCGATAGCTCGGCTCAGGGTCTCTCAGAGCAAGTTTTTATCTACCAAAAAATTCTGAATCTCTGCATCGCATCTCTTTTTTTTTTTTCAGCCCTGGACAACGCAAGGAGAGAAGGGTTGCCGTACAACCAATCTCGCCAAGGCGTGCAGAAGGGAGAGGAGAAAGACAACCTTAACAGCGCCCCAACACATTGCCAACACCTTGTGTCCATAAAATAAAATACGCGAAGCATCGCCAAAACTGGAAACCTTAGGTACCACATTCCTCTTGCCAGAAGAAAATGCCAGAAGAACCCTTTTAAGGAGTTTCATTGGCCGAGACTGGCTGAGCTTAACCAATCCGAGGAGCTGGTCAAACAGCGCGAAGCCCAAACGCCTGTTCTGAGAAAAACTGTTTCCCATGCAAGAGAATCGTAATAAATTACGTTCGCCGCAGGCGCGGAAAGGGGAAACAGGAGCCTTTAGCATAAACGGAGTTTAATAGCTTAAAAAGACCCATCAATGCTGTTAACAAAAACACGGAAACAGGGAAGAAAAGACATCTTATTTCGTGGACACGAGGCTAGCAATTAGGGGACCTAGCTGACAAAGACTTAAAGAATCTAGGACGGCAAATTGCACTGCCAGATGTTAGAAGATAGGCTATTCTCAATTACCGACCGAACGGACTTAAAGTTACAGAGACCTCCCACGACTAAGAGCCTGGGAAAAAAATAAATTACTATCAGATAAGGAAAGGAAACATTACTAGCAGATTTAAGATTAAAATTAAAGTTATAATTTAAAGTTTAAGAGAACTACACAAATTAAATTAAATTAATCAAAATAAAGGAACCTGTAACGAATTCCTCGTTACAATATATATATATATATATATATATATATATAATTACAAGATAAAAAGAACTTTTTATATACCACGTTTTTAAATTTTCTGTTGAATCATATAAACATGACAATTCTATGTATTAATATATACTTTTTAAAAATTTTTTTCATGAATTTTTCTATCAACTTGAAAGAAAATGAAGTCAATTGGAAGTTAACTTGCGTTGAATTTTCGTTCCCTTCCCGGCCGATATATGGCTGCACCAGTCTACAAAACAAAATTAACTGAAAATGAATTCAATACTGCTTAAAGATGGCTAAAAGTATCAAAATAATGCATTGTCATCGTGTTCTGAGCTATTCTAAAAGTTTCAAATGTCTAGCTAGTCGGGAAGTTAGTTAAAAATCGATTGCAAGATTTGTAATTGATAAACACACAAACACACAAACAAACAAGAAAGCGAGTTAATAAAAACATGTAAAATACCTTTCGATTGATATTGACTATTTTTTTTTTCATAATATGGGAATTAATTTTCATGTTAATGTCTACCGTACTAATGTTCTGTAGAAAATTTTATTAACTGGAAAACTTCATGAAATTAATGTTTGCTGTATGGAGATTCTACTTATTTTTAATTTTTTTTATGTACGATAAAATATACTATTAATTTATCATAATATTTTTCTTTTATTTGTCGTTTCTTTATTTAAATTCATCAAATGAAGATCATAGTATAATGTTAAAAATGAAAAAAATGTAATGTCTATTTATAAACTAGATTAACTTTCTCATTTCATCTAATAATATCAAGTAATATATCTCATAATATCGAAAATGAAAGAAAGTTATGTAATATTTATTTACCAATTTGATTAACTTTCTCATTTCACCTCGTAATATCAAATGATATATCATAATATCAAGAATGGAAGAAAGTTTATTGGTAATTTTTATTATCAATTTTCTCATTTCTCTTTTAAGGGCGTCCAGGGCACATTTAAATTTTTTTTTTATTTATTGAGTGAAAATTCTGAATTTTTTTTGTGATGGTCAACCATATAATTTGTAAACAAAATCATATCATAAAACTTCTCATAAACTTAAAAAAAAATTTGAATTTAAAATTTTTAAAAAGTGGGGTAAATTAAAATCATTATAACTCGAAATATTATTTGTCGAATTTCAAAATTTTTTAATTTAATTAAACATAAATATATAAATTTTAATTTTAATTCAGCGTTTTTTAAAATATTAATTTTTAAAAAAATTAAAAATATTTAGATTAAAAATTTGAAAGAAATTATGTAAGTTATTTTAAAAAAATCATATTTTCAAAAGTATATATGTTTTTTCAAATTTGCTGAATCAAAATTAAAGCTAAATAGTTGAAGAAGACTTGTTACAACTTTCAACCATTTATCTTTAACGGTTCTTGACTTATAACAATTTAAAGATGAGAAATGGGGAAAAAACTCATTATGAGGGAAAACGCATTTACAGGTTTAAACACAGATTGGCTACTATTGGAATGTTGCAAAACAAAAAATAATATATCCTGTTGTAATTAAAATAAAAACATGATTCAAACGTCATTTTAAGCGGAAAAAACACACAATTTTTTAATGTAATAAATTTTTTTTCGAAAATTCGAAGAATTTTGTGTCCTGGACCCCCTTAATTTCTTTTTTTTTATGTTACGATTCGAAATGATATGAAAGTTCTGATAAATAAATTTAAAATTTATTTTACTATTATCTTTTGATTTTCTGTCATGTCAACTTCACTTTGATCCCCAATATCTCAGTAGATCTAAAAGGACAAATAAACACAAATACTTCTTAATAGCAGACAAAAGGTACGAATAATTCAAAATGGCAAATAATTCTCGACGCATTAATTCCCCCTGGCTGATCTCACGGCATCCTAAAGTGTTGCGGCACACCGCTTGGGAATCACTGTTCTCAGCACTGACCTAACTTGACATACTATAACATGCCTAACATTCCATCGATCAGCCTTACAGCTTTAAGCATGGTGGGTACTAACCCTATTGTATTCGCTCACCTCAAAGTTAAGCTATGGAGGAAATGTGTCCAAGGATTGCCAAATTGGATTGAAAGATGTCTTTTTTTTTTTTAAATTGTACTTCGCAATAGAGAAAGATATGTTACACCTCAGGGCATTTTCGTTCTTCCTAATGCAAATAATTTGAAATTTACATTTTTTTGGGGAAAAATCTGGTATAGCGTGTTTTAAACGCTCCTAAATTCCTTTGGTGGATGAAATTTATAAAATGAATCCTGATGTAAGGTGAAGAAAAATTCAGTGTATCTGAAAATACCATTTCTATTGGACCATCAGCATTTATGTAGTTATAAATACTAGAAATATCTCTCCGTAGGTTAACTTTAAGGTGAGTGAATCCAGTAAGGTTCGTACACAACAGCCATAAGAGGCCAGAATTAGTTATTCAACTTCAAACAAATGATAGGTTAGAAATCTGCGAATACCCACAACGCCTACATAACAAATATTTTCAGCCAAAAATCAGGGTGTCTAGGCTAAAAGTATCCAAAAGTTATGACTTACCTTTACGGAACTACCCATTAGAATTAAAAAAATTATTTAAACAGAAAGAACATCTTTCAAAGCTTTAATATCAATCATAGATTTCGATCATTGTATCATAGATTTCGATGTGTGCACTTTTTGCAGCACGACTAACGTCTGAATGATAATACAGTTCTCTCCGAGTATTTTGTAGACTGTCAGGCGTTATTAGACTTTTTTTGCTTGGGAATTCATTAAATCCGTTGTGTATAACTAAAAATTGAAACTGTGGATGAGATGAAGAAGCGTATGATTCAAGCAATTCTTGTAATAACTCCCGATACGCTTCGAAACACTTGGAGAGTACAGGATTACCATTTAGACGTTTGCCGTGCTACAAAAGGTGCACTCATCGAAATGTATGATACTATGATAGAAATCTATGATTGATATTAAAGCTTGGTGAGATGTTCTTTCTATTTAAATAATTTTTAAAAAAATTTTATGGGTAGTTCCGTAATAATTACAATACAAAAAGAACTTTTTATATACCACTCTTTTAAATTTTCTGTTGAACTTGACAATTCAAAAACCTTAATTACAAACCTCTTAATTGCAGAAACCTCCACTTAATTATTCTTTTATTTAATTTAAATTACTTTTTAGTAGTTTCCACTATCCTCAGACTTTATAAACTGCTAACTTTTATAACTTTTTTTTTAAATTTTTCGCACAATATTTTTGTAAACAAACTAAATTCACATGTATTCTGTTTTCAAAATCGTCAAACGCCGTTACTCAAAAGTGCAAGAATTGAATTCGATCGAAGCGCCATCTTGCGGAATTATTCGGCTAAAAGTATTAAAAGAATGTATTGTCATCGTGTTCTGAGCTATTCTAAAAGTTTCAAATGTATAGCTAGCCGGGAAGTTAGTTAAAAATCGATTGCAAAATTTATACTGGACAAACACACAAATACACAAACAAACAAACAAACAAACACACAAGAAAGCGAGTTAATAAAAACGTGGTAAAAATAAGCCATAACTTTTGGATACTTTTAGCCCGGTCCCCCTGTGATAACCTTTCAATACCATTCAAAAATAAACTTCAAACATTTAAATTTCTTCGCCCACAAACATATTTTTAAATGCAAGAACTTTGCTTGAATATTGCAACTCCTCTAAGAATTCAGTTGAAAAGTCAGACTTGTCACTTATTTTGAAATGATTTCTGTATAAAATATTATAATAACTATAGTAATTCCAAAGCTATAAAAGGCTTTGTAAAACGCGTCAGATTCTGAGGTATGGTCAATGAACTGAATTCCACCTAGACAGTATCTGATATAAAATTTATGGACGCATTTTAGATATTAGATATAAGTGATGTAGAATTCATAAATAATTCAGGAATTACTTGCAGATAATTTATAGATAATTGATTTGTCCGTTGTTGTTGTAGCAGAATTTGCGCACTGCAGAGTAAAATACTTTAATGTTACATTAATATTACACTTTTTTATTTATAATACTGAGAGATAATCAGATACGTGTCTCTATACATGAGAAAAAAGTTCTTAAATTTGAACCTTTTGAAAAATTCAAATAATGTTTTATTAAATCAAATATAAATCAAAATAAAAGCATATATACTCGTATATATATATATATATATATATATATATATATATATATATGTGTGTGTGTGTGTGTGTGTGTGTGTGATGACCCGAATAGTCATCTTCTGAAATAAGCATCGTGGCCGAAAAATAATACAGGCAGCTTCAGGAACAATCGAATTTATTTTACGGGTAAAGCAACACATCCATCTCTCTTCGAGTCAGTCAAGCGTCTACCGCAAAAGCGCCAAAATAGAATTAGCCCAGCGAGGTTTCCAGAATTGGCGGAGGACGTTAGTGTGTGGAAAGGCGAGGTGTTTTCGCCAAGGAGTCGAAAAAGGGGTTACCAGAACAGAGAGAAAATTCAGAATGGGCGATTATAGGTTGTTAATAATATTATCTATCACACACACACACACACACATACATATATATATGTATATATATATATATATATATGTGTGTGTGTGTGTACAAAAATACATGGAGGTGGTTATCAAAACAATGGAAACACTAATAAACACCATGAAAACCTTTATTAATACGGGGAAGAATTATTTTTGTCATGTAATACCTCCTGATTCACCTTGGAATTGGATTATAAAAGTCATGAATAGTGGTTAAGAATACTCAGGGAAAAATCATGAAAGTTCCTGTAGAGATGTTTTAGTGGATATCGTTACTTTTATCTATCCTCTTATACAGATCACAGTGGTTGGAGGACTTATAGTCGGAGGGCTTATTGTACAGGACAAGTAAAAATATTTGACTTCTTTTTCTTGCTCTTCAAACCAATACGTGATACATTTAGCTGTACGTATAGGAGGATTAACATACCGGAGAACGCCATCTCCTGGAAGAAACAATGTTTGCACCGTAGGATCGACTAGTGAGCTAAAATTTCGACATAGTCCTTCCCATTCAATCTCCTTTTTAGGGTTACAATAGGGCCTAAAGAAAACCATGAGATTCCATCCCAAACCCTGGTAGATCTACCTCCATGATTGACAGTTGAGATGAGACAGCCAGTATTTTAAGCTTGTCTAGGTGTTCTCCAGACATACGCACGTCGTGTTGCGAGGAACAATGTGAACAATGATTTGTCGGACCAAATGCCGTTTTTCGACATATTACTCGACCAGGATTTGCGCTCGTGGCACCATTGTAGACGATATTTTGTATTGACATCTATTACAATTGGTTTGGGAATAGCTACTCTTCCGTAAATGCTTTGTTTGTAAAGTTCCTTCCTACCTCTAATGGTTGATACCGGAACATGCAGATGCAGATTGAGCTCTTCGGTCATTTCGGTTGCAGTTGTTTTCTTTCTTCGTGTCACAATCCGCTTCAATACTTCGTCCGTCTCTGTCACTCGGCTCTCCCTTTCGTCCACTATTCTGTTTGGCAAAGGATGTTTTTCCGTGCACTCTGTATGCTATCATGACTTTTGCTACCATAGCTCGAAAAACACCGATTAGCCTGGGAGATGCAGTAAGAGATACTCCATTTTAAACGCGCTCCAACATTTTGCCATTTTTGCAAGGTTTGCAAGGTTTGACATTTTACGCTGTTCCCCCCAAAAGCACGATACCCTTAGCTTCATTACTGCTACTTGACAGTAGAATAATACATATTGTTACGAATTTTGCCAGTCTATGATAATCTCGCCAAATATGAGAGTTATTGCCAAATTATGCAAAATATCATTGCGAAAGAAATGTCTGCAGGTCAAGAAGAGATAAAGAAAAGAAATATCTGCAGGTCAAAAAGAGATGAAAGTCATTCAGGAAGAGAAGAAGGAAAAATCGGCTGGTCAGGAATAATTAAAGTGTGGAATTATAACTATCGTGAATGAAAGAGTGACAGAAATGGAAGACAAGTTTGAAGAAAAATTCCAGAATGTGGAAGAAAAATTTAATATTTTTGAGACAAATATTGGCGTTATAAAAGAAAATTTCGAAGAAAATTTTATAAAGTAGACAAAAAATTTTAAACTATGGAAGAAAATTTGGCGATATAAAAGAAAATTTAGAGGGAAAATTTACCGACGTTTCAAGAAAAGTACAGATTTTAGAACATAAATTGTCAAATCTGTATGTTACTGAAGATTCTAACTGTATATCTGTCACCTTACGGCCACCTATTAAGCTGTCAACCTATGATGGAAAATCTTCTTGGCAAATTTACAAAACGCAATTTGGCATTGTGGTGAACGCCAGCGGATGGGACTCTGTTACAAAAGCGAGCCATTTGGCTGTATCTCTGCGTGCAGAAGCGGCGGATATTTTGCTGACGATTCCAGAAGAGCAGCGATTAGACTTTTGCCCACTTTCTGTGCTTTGGAGTTACGCTTTGGTGAGAAGTATTTGAAGGACTATATCCGGCTCCAGCTCGAATCTCGCCGACAGAAGCCAAATGAATCGCTACAAGACAGTTGATACGTGTTTTCTGTTAATATTTGTGTATGCGCCTGAAGAATTTAGAGAATAATAAATTGTATTTTGTGTGCACTTTCTGAAGAGAATTTTTATTCAATCCCATCGAACCCAGAAAACGGAACAATATTTTATAATAAAATACCGGTGGCCAGACTTGTTTTTTAAGGAATACGAAGCACATTCATAAACACCACTGATATTGATAGGTGTTTCCATTATTTTGATAACCACCTGTACATACACACACACACACACACACACACACACACACACACACACATATATATATATATATATATATATATATATATATATATATACACTGGTGTAAAAAATTAAGAGAATTTGCAGACTTGGTTGATTATCTCTAGAACTACTGTACCGATTTTAATGAAATTTGATATGTACATACATTGATACAATACAAAACATATAACCATTCAATAATTGTAATACACACGCATGATCGTGCGTAACACTCGTTGGAGTCGGAAGGTATGAAACAGCGGTTGCAGAATAAAAAAAAATGGGTTAATAGATGGGTTAATAGGGGTTATGGTCCCCTCTTACAGATATACAGGTCTCGCAGCGTGATTTCATACTTGAAATAAGGCAGTTTATCATTTCCAGTGGCAATTGGTCCCACTCGTTCAGCAACGCTGTTTTCATTCCCTGGATGGTTCTCGGAGGGGGGTTGCGAGTTGCAATTGCCCTCCCCAGAGCGTCCCAGACATGCTCTATAGGGTTAAGGTCTGGAGATCTGGCTGGCCAATCCATCCGGCGAATATCCTCACTCTCTAGAAATTCGTCGACCATAAGAGCTCTATGTGGCCTCGCGTTATCGCCCGTTTAAATGAACTCAGGGTCAACTGCATCCATGAAAAGGCGAACATAGCGCTTCAAGACCTCATCCCTATAGCTCACACCAGTCACAGTGCCTCTTTCAAAGACATGAAGAGGTGTGCGGCCATCCAACATGATGCCTGCCCAGACCATTTATCCTCCTCTGCCATAATGGTCGATTTCGCGGACATTGGAGGGTAGGTAGCGGGTCCCTGGTACTCTCCATATGAGCGTACGGCGAGAATAGGTGTTTAGGCTAAACCGGGACTTATCAGTGAAGAGAACGGTCCCCATTGATCCATACTCCAATCTCTATGCTCTCTGCACCATGATAAACGGATTCTCCCGTTCGTAGAAGTGAGCTAGACGCAAACAGCAGGTCTTCTTGAAAACAACCCTCTCTCATGAAGTCTTTTGGAAACAGTCACCCTTGATACACGGGTTCCTGTGGCTGCATGCAAGTCACGAGAGAGCTGAGAAGCTGTAGAACTCCTGTTACGCCTCGCTATAATCGACAAATGGCGATCTTCTCTGGTCGTCGTGGCTCTTGGACGACCTTGCCCAGGCTTTCTCTAGATGGATCCGGTATCCTGGAACTGTTTCCATAAGTTACACACGAAGCTGGGCGTTAAATTGAACTCTCTACCAATTTGGACTTAAGATTGGTCTGCTTCTAGCCTCTCCACAATTCGGCACCTCATTCCATCATCTAAACGTTGGTGGTTACTCATTTTTACTGTTGCAATTTGAAATTAACCGATTGCTGCAAAATAATGCCAAGAAATTCGCCGAGGTGTGCTAGCGAACGAAATACGTATTACCTTGGCGCGCTTATAAAGCCTGTTTCTCTACTGGCTCCGCCTACACACACGTGTACGCTTGCGAATATCACGTACAAGGTTTGCATTTTTGTCTAGAAGCAGTGGTTTTACATTCAGTTCAGTTCTTTTCATGAAATTCGATAAAATATGCAAATTCTCCTAATTTATTTCACCAGTGTATATTTATATATATATATATATATATATATATATATATATATATATATATATATATATATATATATATATATATACATATATATATATATATACATATACATATACATATATATACAGAGGCTGTTCACACATTTTTTAGACGATGTATATTGTATTCACAAAACTAAATTACATAATATTCTTGTGTTTTAAATGTTCTATTTGACATCCCTTATTCTGAACTATCTTTCGACACCGCAATTTCCAGGATAATAATGCCTTTTGAAGTGTCAGAAGAGGTATTCTATCCCATTCCTCCTGAACAGCTTTCCAGAGTCCTGTAAGGGTTTTGGGACGACGTTTGGATAATCAGATTTTAAAAGTCCGAAAGCACAAAATTCCATAGGTGATACATCGGGAGATGTAGTAGGGATATCAGTGAAGGGTATGGCCTTGATACCAGTTTTTTGTTCCATTTCTTTTAGGAAATTTACAGTGAATATTGATGTGTGACTGCCAGCTTTGTCCTGATGGAGTCTCACAGATTGATGGCACTGTGGGTAAAGCGATGGTATTTCATTCAGAAAAATTGGTGATAAAATATGTTCCTGATAGTATTTGGAGTCAATCTTGACATTTTTTTCCACTCTCTTTATTTTTAACTTACCATTATAACAAAAACCAGCAACAATCATGAATCCCTTAGAAAAACTTTCTTTCGATTCTTTGAACCATGTACTTAAATTTTTTTTCTCCACTTTTATGATAATAAATGGCTCTTTTTTTCTTGCAATCATTTAAATACACCCATGATTTGGAAGAAGATGATGCACATTGCGTTTTTTTCGCTTTCTTAAGATTTAAATCAACGTTTATCATTTTGTTTACAGTGGACACCGAGCATTTTAATGATTTCGCAACTGTCCTTTGACTAGGGGGATATTCTTTTAACATTAAACAACGTACCTTTGCAATAGTCGAAGATGTCCGTTTTTTCCTTGGATACTTATTTGGAATTTTTGTCCCACTTGAGGCTCCAACTTGACGTTTTTTTCCTTTCTTGTTGACGATATTACCTATCGATGCTTTAGATATCACAAAAACATGACTCTCACATTGTTTTTGGATAACCGAGTATGCATATTTCTCTTCGGAAAGAGCATAAATGTAGCCTTCGCACCACTGCTTTGTTAAAAACGCCATTTTGAATATAAACAAAACTTTCAAGCCGCAGACGATAATTTTGACTTTTAAAAACATAGTTCAATTGCAATTATTTCTTTTGCAGCAAACGATTTTTTATTACTGCTTACCAAAATCGTCTAAAAAATGTGCGAACAGCCTCTGTATATCTATATATATATATATATATATATATATATATATATATATATATATATATATATATATATATATATATATATATATATATATATATATATATATATATATATATATATATATATATATATATATATATACACACATACATACATACATACATACATACATATACATATACATTATATATATGTATGTATGTATGTATATATATATATATATATATATATATATATATATATGTGTGTGTGTATATGTATATATATGTATATATATATATACATACTAGCTGAAGTACCCGGCGATGACCGGGATTTTAAGAATGTTTGTTTACCAAAATCAATTTAAAAATTAACACAGTATAAATAACATAGAAAAAATATATGTGAAATATTATACACATCTCAGAACTTCAGCCTTTCATCATTGTAGCACTAAAATCTGAAAAGTAAAAATGTCAAATTTACTTGGCCGTGCTTCGACCGTCTAACCGGTCGGTTTAGGGACCCGCTCCCATCATACGATTGCGTGAAGTTCGTCACGGTAGAAAAAATACCTAGAATTCTTAGAAAAGAGGTTTTAAATTAATAAATTGCTGATTTCCACACCACGCTAGGCGTACAGCAAAGGCGCCTTATCCTCCTTTTCCGAAATATGCAAGGCGAGGATTCCCCAGTAGGGATATGTTTCCTTGTTTAATTTTGTAGAATTTATGCAGACTCGTTAACTTAAGGCAATTAGGTCTGACAAACGAAAAAATTAATAGAAATCTGCAATTAAGGGCTCCACGCACCATAAATGCAAGATTCTGTAGCAATAAATATCTGCATAATAAAAATCTCCATAATAAATGTCTCCATAAAAAAATATCTAAATAAATGAAAGATTCTGTAACAATAATAGAACCATTCTCTCCATAATTAACTCCATATAAATCTCTGTTCAGTTAAACTGATCCCCATATTACCTCAAAGCAGCTTCATAGACTATGTTTCTCGTTTCTTGATTTGGAGCAAATACATACAAAGTTTTTGAAGATCCAACTCTAGAGCACGCAACGTAAAACTGTCCATGAGAAAAGCAAGGTGATTCCAAGTTGACTCCAGCTACATGTAAAGATTGTCCTTGGGCTTTATTGATGGACATTGCAAAAGCTAAACGAACTGGAAATTGTAGGCGCCTGAATTGAAAGGGCATATCTGATGGAATGAGGGGTATGCGTGGAATGAAAGCATCCTCACCTTTGGCGCAGCCTGTCAAAATTTTTGCTTCAATGACATGAGGATGGAGCTGCTTAACCACTAATCTTGTGCCGTTGAGAAGTCTTGGGGGATTTAAATTTCTGAGAAGCATAATTGGTGATCCAGTCTTCAGTACCAAATTATGCGGTGGCATTCCGGGAGGTTCTAAAGAGTTTAAAAATTCAGTAGGGTAGTGCACAGCCTCATTTTCTTCAACAACGGTATCTATCGATTTGTACGATACAGCTTCTCCAGGCAACTCTTCTTGAATCTTCAAGTTGATGTTGTTTACACTATCATTTTTTGGTGCAAGAATCGCACGTTCGCAAAGCCACTTATGGTCCGTAAAATGTTGTTGAATATCTGGAAATACTTTTGCTTTGAGTTCATCAACAGACACTACTGTATTACAAAATGTTTCTCCGAGTTTGAAGAGACCAGTTACTGGATGAAGTTGTATTAATCCATTTCCAATATTTAACAAATAGTCAGCAAACTGACCGTCCAATGTGTTGCCATAAAGATGAACTCTCATATTTGTAGTAAGTCTTAAAGTGTGAACATGCCTCCAAAGATGTGATGATTTAAGGCATGCATTAATTTCATCCGCCATTGTTCCTTTTGGAATGACAGGCAATGTTTGTCGGAAATCTCCAGCCAATACAACGGTGACTCCCCCCATGAGTAAATCATTGCCTCTTAAAAATTGAAGCGTTTGATTGAGGGCCTGCAAAGCATTCTTGTGGGACATGGTACATTCATCCCATACAATGACTTGACTTTCCTGTAGAACCTGAGCTTTTTCTGTTCGTTTAGGTATATTGCAGATAGAATTTTCCAATCGGGCCAGATTAAGCGGTAACTTGAAAGCTGAATGTGCTGTTTTTCCCCCAGGGAGCAAAGTTGCAGCAATTCCCGAAGAGGCCACAGCAATAGCTACTTTGGAATTTTCTCGAATTTTTGCAAGTAACAATTTGATGAGAAATGTCTTACCTGTTCCTCCTGGTGCATCTAGAAAAAAAATCTTCCCCCTTTTTTTTGGTACTTCTTCCAAGATGGTATTGTAAGCAGCTCTTTGATCATCGGTCAAAAGCGGTTCATTCTGTGATATGTAACTTCTCAATTCTTCAATGCTGTATGATGTCTCTCTAGTCATCTCTGTAGTGAGCGTATTAGGATTTCTGTCGGGAGTAGGAAGGCCTATGTCTTGGATTCTTTTGCCTATCATTTCTAAAACCTTGTCTTCAGTAAGGATGAGAGCTTGATTGAATATTGCAGGAGTAAATTCAACATTTTCACCAGAAATCATCATTTGAGCTTGGAGACGTATGTCTTCAGAAATACTCTCTTTGTATGCATTCCATAATTTCATGGGATCTGCAACTTCACAATTAACGATTATGATTGCAAATAAAATCCTCAGGTTTTTTGGTGATTTAGTCGCAGCAGCCTCAAACATAGTAGCATCCCAATGTGCATCATCCTCCAACAAACCCCGCCTTAAGCAGGCATCACGAAAAGTATCACAAATTTCCCCATCAACAGTCCTAAGGTCTTCAAAGGAAGTAGGACCTGTAACGGTGTGAAGCAAAATTCGGAGATAAAAGCATTCAAAATTTGTTGGATGTACTGTGTAAACACGGCCAAGATTTTCTGTTGCTCTGATACCAGGATGACCATCTACTGCAACTCCCTGTTTTCTGCGCATAAAAACTTTTTGATTAGCATTCCATGTGTAATATTTTGGCAACTCACAGTATAGCAGGGTCCTTGCAAAATCATCATTTTGACACAGTTCGAAGAAAGCAGTCAATGTTGTTTTTGGTGGATGCATAATCCTCTCTTCTAAATTTTCTTTAGTGAAATAGACACGATGCCCATTTTCCAGGTGTAAATTGAGGTGAAAAACTGAAGGGAACCTTTCATGAATTGGGAAACTAAAAATTCTCCAAACTGCTTCATTACTGCTAATGTACCTGCCCATTTGGTACTTTTCAATCTCATTGATAACAGATCCGTCTTCCTGAAAAGAAAAAACTGCTTGATCGCTACCCTTATTGACATATTTGCAGATGTATTTAATGGACTTGACGGAGCTGCAGTATTCAACATTAATGTGTGCCTGAAATAACCTTGACAATAAAGGACAGTAAGGGACAACCCACTTGTTGTAAATTTCAAACTCTCTGTAGGAATTTCCAACTTTTACCTTGATCTTCGTAACTCTTCCACCATCTTCAGGACTTCTCCTTCTGTATAGGGGATAGCCATCCATTCCAGTCTGAGTTTCCTTAATGAGTTTCCTAGGATAATTCTTTGTACACTTGCCTTCTTTCATGCATGGAGAAGTAGGATTGATTGTTCCGCAAGGTCCATGAATCATATTTTTCACAATGACTTCAAAGAGGATGGAATCTTCTTGAGGATCTGGAATTTCAGCTGATATAATTTTATCAACGTCACTCGACACAATCTTGTTTTTGAGCCACACCAAAATATGTGCATGAGGCAAACCTCTCTTCTGCCACTCAATAGTGTACATCCAAGCACGGACTTGACCGAAGATGTGAAATTTTCTAATGGAATTCATGAACTGTATAAGCTTCTGGTGAAATGCTCTAGCCGTCAAATCATGCCGATCATATTGTTTCTGGCCTTCCATCAGTTCTGCCTGAATTTCATTCCAACTGGGATTGCAAGTTACAGTTATGAAGAGGTCAGGTCGCCCATAATTCCTAACATACGTCATAGCATCCTGTATGTATTCGTGCATGTGACGTGGACTTCCAATGAAAGTTGAGGGCAAAATAACCAATTGACCTACTTCTGTAGAATTAGCATCATTGTTCATAGCATCTCGAAGATGGATGTACTCATCTGCACGGAGCTTCTTCTGGTTGAGTTTGACATACAAAAGTCGTTCACTTTCTATTTTTGCGAACATGTCTACAACAAATTGAAGGAAAAGTCGGCGACAACGCAAAATAAGGTTGAAATCATTTTCTCGCACCATCAACCTATAAGAATAAAAATTCATAGCGGATACTTTTTTAGCTGAAGGCATCAATGTTGTTGGATCAACTTGCTTGATTTCAAAATGGTATCCATCTTCTCCCTGCCAAAAGATAAGTGGATATTGCAAGGCATCATATGATCTATGTGTTTCACATACACGTTGAAGGCGATTGTCTTTTTTCTGCAAAACTATGTCCCTCTGATTAAATTCATTACCATTAATAACAACTGCCACCTCATTTATAACTGGGGCATTGAAACGTCGCTCGTGCTCTCCAGCCGGTGTCCTGTCAGCTCGAATGACTAACCTGTAATCATCTGTCGGCATACGATCCAGTGCAGTTTTGAAACTTCGTACATAATTATTATACCTATCCAAAAAAGACTGTAACTGCAAGATAATATCCTCACGTGTTCCCGTAATGGTGGTGCAACGATGCTCTGCCTGTTTCCGTTCATCTCCCACAAAATATATTTGAAGAAATTGGTGCTCCTCATTTTCTAGGGATAACATGGCTCCAATTCTATGATAAACCTGCCCTTGAACTTTGAATGTCGGCATAAATCCAAGTTCAGCAACAATGCTGCTTG